>JAESUZ010001311.1:0-600000 GCA_017311185.1 Proteles cristata cristata | reverse complement strand
CTGAGCGAAAAAAATCAGGCAGAGAAGGACAAATATCATATGTGTGCACGTATAGGAGGATTAGGAGGAACTTGACGGAGGAACAAGGGGGAGAAGAAGGGAGGAAATGGTGGGGAAAAGGGAGAGAGGCAAACCATGAGAGACTCTTGAATGCTGACAAAAACTGAGGACTGGTGGATGTGGGGGGGAGGGGGGGTGGGCATGGAGGAGGGCGCTTGTGGGGATGAGCACTGGGTGTTATGTGGAAACTAATTTGACAATAAACTATTTGTGAAAAAATAAAATAAAATAAAATAAAATAAAATATGGATGGCAGGGGGTGCCTGGGTGGCTCAGTCAGTTAAGCATCCAACTTCAGCTCAGGTCATGATCTCACAGTCTGTGGGTTCGAGCCCCAGATCAGGCTTTGTGCTGACAGCTCAGAGCCTGGAGCCTGTTTCGAATTCTGTCTCCCTCTCTCCCTCTGCCCCTCCCGGAGTTGCGCTCTGTCTCTGTCTCTCAAAAATAAATCATTTTTTAAAAATAATTAATTACTTGAATTAAAAATTTTAAAAAATAATAAAACATAGATAGCAGGACCTGTGAATTTACGTTTCTGACTAGTTCCCCAATGATACTCATGCTACTGGTCCAAGGTCACGCTTTGAAAATCACTGCTATACATAAAGATATCGAAAAACAAAAATAAAAACCAGAAAACCCTCACCTGTGATGCTTTATCGTCTGAGTGTAAGTTGTGCTGAAATCTGATGGTTCTGTTACACAAAAGAATGTCACAAAGCACTATCATCCACCAGTTTATAAGAATTGTAAGACTAGATCTCAAGTAGATCCCCCCAAACCAGCACTTCTAAGGACATGTTTTCAATAGTCTTCACCCTTTCAAGACATGGGAGCAGAGAGTCGGGGTTACTTATCGAAGTAAATTGAATGTTTAAATACATACCAGCAGACCGGGGCACCTGGGTGGCTCAGTCAGCAGAATGTCTGACTCTTGGTTTCAGCTCAGGTCATTATGTCACGGTTCTCGTGGGATTGAATCTCGCATCCAGCTGTGCACTGACAGAGGGGAGCCTGCTTGGGATTCTTTCTTTCCCTCTCTCTCTGTTCCTCCCCCACTCACACTCACTCTCTGTCTCTCTCAAAATAAATAAATAAATTTTTAAAAACTTAATAAATAAATACCCACCAGAACAACATAATTTTCAGTACAGTGACTTTCCTTTTCTTAATATACGTTGTTTAAGCCTAGGATGACCAAAGTCCCCTAACTTTTATGAACAGTAAATAAAGTTCCAGGAAGCAGAGGCCTGGGGAGTGATAGAAGGAAGACAGTATGAATTTAAACCACTCTAAGTACACAAAGCAGATAAGATTATTTTCAGAACACTGGTTGAATAATAATAATAATAATACAATATAATAATAATAATGTCTATCAGTTGGGAGAAAACTTACAATGTAACAATCTTATGCTTTATAGGTTATATCGTTGTATAAAATCTCTGTATGTGTGATATATCTCTATATGCTTCTTTTTACCCTTTGGATATAAAATCTCTCAACATCTCCTTTCTGTTTACATTAACCTGAACTCCCGCCTAGCATGGCTAAATAATTATTTGTTTTCTCCTGAGCATGGAGCCATCAAACTTTTATAGGTTATAAAAATCCTACATAACCCTTTTATAAAAATATATGGCAAAGGCAATATATACCGCATTTCTCACCAAGATCTAGAAGATTAGGTTTAGAACCTTCTTAATGGGGGATTTTAAAAAATCACCAACATAAACATCAAGTTTAAAAGGTAAAAAAAAAACTAAAACTAAAACAAGAAAACACTCCCCTAGACTTTATAAAATGACATGTTATGAGAAATGTAGTATATGGATAGTGTCTCTTGTTGTTAAATTAAGAAATCAAGCCAGTATTTAAGATTTTCCTCCTCTTACACATTTGTGAAAGCTGTACATTTATAAGGCTTTTTAAGCATTAAACTCAGAAAATTCTGTAAGAAATTCAAAGCCCAATACAATTCAGATGGCATAAACGTCCACATTAATTATATGTTTAATATCTTCTATTTCTCCTGTATGTACAGTGAGTATAAAACATATAATAATGAGTTAGAGATGCCATATCTACAAGTAATCTCCACTCTTAGAAAATATAAGAAGCCAGCCTTGAATGGCCATTTTTAGAACTCCAGCTATGAGGGGCTTAAAAAACTCCCTGGGGAATGTCTGAGAGCCATTTCAGAGCTATATCAAAAAGTGGTGTGAGTCCTAATTGGAGTGGGTGTATGGGAATACAGATAGTTCTGCAATAACAAACATCAACAATGCAGTGCAGTTCTTCAAATTTATTTGAAAAATCCATAGTTCATTTTTTTTTAACTATGGAAGAAGAATGAAGAAACAGGAACACAAAACAGCTAAAAACTTCAAAGTGAATAAAATTTTAAGACGGCAACTTTTTGTATAGGATGATGAGTAAATATTTGTAGTATGGACTTATTTCTGGCCATGATGAAGAAAATAGGACAAAAATTTACCTTCTTCCCATTAACAACTAGAAAATCTGATAAAATATATGAAAACTATTTTCAGACATTGGACAATAGATAATGCAGGACTGTCAACCCTGAAAGAAGAGAAACAGATGAGGTATAAAATATTACCTCAGCTTTCATCCTGAAGGCACATTCCATACCTTTGAACAGAGAAGAAATCTCAGGCAGAGTCCAGTGATTTTGCCTGACTTGCAGTGACAGAAATCAGAGTCTGGAAAGGCTTATGGGGCTAAGGTTTATAGGGCAGAGCTTCAGAAGGAGGAAGCTATATATACAAAGCATGCTGAGGAGCACTTAAAAGTTTACTGAATACTAAGACATGCATGAATAGGGTGAAATTCCACAGACCAGGAAGAAAGTGACTGCAAAGCTGTAAGCTGAATAATTCACAGTGCTCACAAAGAACTAGGAGCCATCAAGTTTTCACCAGCCAGAGTGGAAAGTTCTTGTTGATCTCTCAGAGCATTCATGCCTTAATAGTAAGGTTAAAGAATACTTAGAGAAAAGACTATTCTAGACCTACCTTTAGAAGTCTAAAAATAAGGGACACCTACGTGGCTCAGTTGGTTGAGTGTCTGACTTCCACTCAGGTCACGATCTTGTGGTTTGTGGGTTCCAGTCCCACGTTGGGCTATACACTGACAGCTCAGAGCCTGGAGCCCCTCCCCTTTGGTGTTCTCTTTCTCAAAAATAAATAAATAAGCATTAAAAGAAAAAGTTTAAAAATAAGCCTTGAAAGGATCACAGTGAATAAAAATTAACTTCATTGTCTCCCAGAACAGAATCCAATGTTCGTTAAAGAAAACAAAGTCTAGACCCAATAATGCAACATTAAAAATGTCTAGCACACAATCAAAAGTACTAGGTGTGTCAACGAGCAGAAAAATATGACCAAAAATCCAATGAAATGTTAGTAAATGGAAATAGAAATAAGAATTAGCAGATAAGAACAATAACTCTTAACCAAGTATTGAATGGAAAGCATAAGCACTGTAAGGGGAGAAATGAAAGATTTTTTAAAAATGAATCAGATGGAGTCTCTAGAAATGAAACAGACAAGTTCTGAAATGAATTGTCACTGCCTAGGACTAAGCATATTCGACAATGAAAAAGAAGAGATCAGTAAACTGGAAGACATGCTAATCAAAACTATTCAAATAAAGCAAAGAGTGGGAGGAAAGCTAAAGAAAAATTAACATAGCTTCAGTGAGCACAAATCTAAGAAATTCAGCAAATCTTAGGCAGATAAACCAAAAGCACACCACACCAAGACATAATTTCTGAAAACACTGATAAAAAGAAAATCTTAAAAGGATCCAGAGAAAGAGGGTATGCTAAGTATAGAGATAAGAATGACAGACTTTTCTCCTAAGAAACTATGAAAGCCAGAATTAAATGGAAAAAAAATCTTTAAAGGGCTAAAAGATAAAACTGTCAATATAAATGCAGGAAAAATATCTTCCAAAAATGAAAGAAAATTAAGACTTTTCAGACAAACAAAAATTGAGAGAATTCATCAACAGCAATCATTCATTACCAGAAAAGTTATTAAAAATGTTTTTCTTTTTTCTTTTTTTTTAAATAGTCTCCATGCTGAACATGGGTCTCAAACTCACACCCTGAGATCAAGAGTCTCAGGTTCTACCAGATGTGCCAGCCAGGTGCCCCTGAAAATTCTTCAAGTAGAAGGAAAATGATACAAATTAGAAATGTGACTATATGGAAATGCATGAAAAGCATTAAAATGGTAAATAGGAAGGTATATATAAAGAGACTTTTTTCTTATTTTTATTTGAGTTTATTTATTTATTTTGAGAGAAACAGAGAGAGAGAGACAGAAACAGACAGGATCAGAGAGAGGGAGATAGAGAATCCTAAGCAGGCTCTGCAATAACAATGCACTGACAGTCGATGCGGGGCTCGACCTCACAAACTGAGAGATCATGACCTGAGGTGAAGTCAGACACTTAACCGACTCAGCCACCCAACCACCCATTTGTTTCTTTTAAAAGATAATTAACTTCATAGCAAAAATAAGAACAATGTATTATGGTATTTACAAAATATGTAAAGGTAAAATCAATGCCAAAAATTGCACAAAGGATGGGAAAGAGTTCATAAGAGGTATAATGTAAGATTCTTAACATCATACACAAAGGAATAGACAGATCAATGAAATAGTGTCTATACAGAGACTCACAATTTTAAGTCAATAATTTTCAGTCAAAGTGTCAAGACAACTCAATGGAGAAAGTATAGTTTTATTAACAAATTGTGGTGGAATGACTGGACATCCATATGAAAAACAAACAGCTCTCAGCCCTTACCTTTCATCAACACAAAGATAACTTGAAATGAACTGCAGAATTTAAAGAGCTAAAACAAAAAGACTTCTAGAAGTGAACTCGGGGGGAAATCTTTATGAACTTAGGTAGGCACAGATTTCTTAGAAAGACTATAAAACACATGAACCATGAAGGAAAACGAATTGATAAACTGGAATTTATCAAACTTTTAAAAGTCTTCTTCTTTAAAGATAGCTTTAAGAAAATAAAAAGGCGGGGCGCCTGGGTGGCTTAGTCGGTTAAGCGTTCGACTTTCGCTTGGGTCATGATCTCACGGATCATGGGTTCGAGCCCCGCGTCGGGCTGTGTGCTGACTGCCAGTTCAGAGCCTGGAGCCTGTTTCAGTCTGTGACTCCCTCTCTATCTGACCCTCCCTTGCTCACACTGTCTCTCTCTCTCTCCTAAAAATAAATAAAACATTTAAAAAAAAAATAAAAGAAAATAAAAAGGCAAGGCACACTCTGGGAAAAATATAATATATTCAAAGACTTGTATCCAGAGGTGCCTGGGTGGCTTAGTCGGTTAAGCGTCCGACTTTCTCTTAGGTCATGATCTCGCAGTTCGTGGGTTCGAGCACCGCATCGGGCTCTGTGCTGACTGCCAGCTCAGAGCCTGGACCCTGTTTCGGAGTCTGTGACTCCCTCTCTCTTCTGACCCTCCCTTGCTCATGCTGTCTCTCTCTCTCTCTCTCTCCTAGAAATAAATAAAACATTAAAAAAATAAATAAAAAAGAAAAAAGAAACAAAGACTTGTATCCAGACTATATGAAGAAGTCTTAGAGTCAATAATCACAAGCAACTCAATTAAAAATTGAGTGAAAAATTTGTAATAGACACTTCACAATGAAAGACTGGAATGACTTGAAAGTACACACACACAAAAATATTCATCAACATAAGTCATCAGTGAAACGCAAATAAAACCACAATGAGATATCCCTATACAATTTAATGGCTATTATGCAAAACATGGACTATATCAACAATGTTGAGCAATTGGAATTTTCATACATTGCTGATGGAAATGTAAATTGGTACACGCACTTTTGGAAAATAGTCTGACAATTTCTTATTAAACATATGCATACCATACAATCATGAGATTTCATTCTAGGCATTCACCAAAGAGAAATGAAAACACATGCCCCCAAAATTTGTCCATAGCAGCTTTTTAAGTAGCAGGCAAGAAAATGGAAACAAGCCAATGTTCACTAGAAGGTGAATAAATACATCCTGATACATATATAAAGTGGAATAAATACTACTCAGTGACAAAATGTGACAAACTACTAATATAAACAGCAACGAGGAAATCTCAGAATCATTAAACTGAGTGGAAGAAGAAAGACACAAAAGGCTACATGTATGATTTCACTGAAAAAAAAAAAACCTCTAAAAAAGCTAAATTTTAGGGTGCCTAGGTGGCTCAGTAGGTTAAGCATCCAACTTCAGCTCAGGTCAGGATTTCATGGTTGGTAAGTTCTAGCCTCACGACGGGCTCTGTGCTGACAGCTCAAAGCCTGGAGCCTGCTTCAGAATTTGTGTCTCCCTCTCTCTCTGCTCCTCCCCTGTTCGCACTCTGCCTTATTCTCTCTCAAAAATAAACATTAAAAAAATTTTTTGTAATAATTTAAAAATTAAACTAGCTAAGTCTAGTTTATTGAAATAAAAAGATTAGTGGCTACTTAGGGACTGTGGTAGAGACTAAGAATTGACTGGGAAGGAGCACAGAGGACAGGGTGAAAAAAATATATGGACATATTATATGATTATAATCATATATATAATATATATAATATATATGATTATATAATCATATAAATATGATTATGTCAAAACACGTTAGAAGGCATACTTTAAAGGTGTCTATTTTACATTGATAATGGAGCAGCAAAAAGAGAAATAAAGAAAACAATACCATTTATAATTGCACCAAAAATATTAAAATACCTAGGGATAAATTTAAACAAGAAAGTGAAAAAAAATCTGCACTCTGAAAACTATAAAACACTAATGAAAGAAATTAAAGAGGATACAAACAATGGAAAAACATTTCATGCTCATGGATTGTAAGAACAAATATTGTTAAAATGTCCATACTATCCAAAGCAATCTACCCATTTAATGCAATCCTTATCAAAATACCAACAGCATTTTTCACAGAACTAGAACAAGCAATCCTAAAATTTGCAAGGAAACACAAAAGAAATTGCAGAGCCCAAGGAATCTTGAGAAAGAAAAACAAAGCTGAAAGAATCCCAATTCCAGATTTCAAATTATACTAAAATGTTGTGCTAATCAAAACAGTATGGTACTGGCACAACAGACACATAGATCAGTAGAACAGATAGAGAGCCCAGAAATAAACCCACAATTATATGGTCAATTCAACTTTGACAAAGGAGGCAATAGTATGCAATGGGAAAGAGGCAATCTTTTCAGCAAATGGTGTTGGGAAAACTGGACAGTAACATGTCATAAAATGAAACCGAACCACTTTCTTACACCATACACAAAAATAAATTCAAAATGTTTTAAAGACTAAGTGTGAGACCTGAAACCACAAAAATCCTAGAAGAGAATACAGGTAGTAATTTCTCTGACATTGGCTGTAGCAACTTTTTTTCTAGATATGTCTTCTGAGGCAAGGGAAACAAAAGCAAAAATAAACCATTGGGACTACTTCAAAATAAAAAGCTTCTGTACAGGGAAAGAAACAATCAGCAAAACTAAAAGGCAACCTACTGAATGGGCAAAGATATTTGTAAATGGCATATTTGATAAAGGGTTATTATCTAAAATAGATAAAGAAGTTCCAGTACTCAACATCCCCACCAAAAAAACAAACAATCCAATTAAAAATGGGCAGAAGACAGGAACAGACATGTGTCCAAAGAAGACATCCAGACAGCCAACAGACACATGAAAAGATGCTCACCATCAGTTATCATCAGGGAAATGCAAATCAAAACTATTATGAGATATGACCTCACACCTGTCGTAATGGCTAAAATCAAAAACACAAGAAACATCGAGTGATAGCAACAATATGGAGGAAAGGAACCCTCTTGCACTGCTGGTGGGAATGGAAATTGGTGCAGCTGTTGTGGAAAACTATATGGAGGTTCCTCAGAAAGTAAAAATAGAACTACTCTACGATCTAGTAATTACATCGCTAGGCATTTACCCAAAGAATACAAAAACATTAATTCAAAGAGATACATGCACCCCATGTTTATAGCAGCATTAATTTACAATAGCCAGATTATGGAAGCAGCCCAAGTGTCCATCAGTTCATGAATGGGTAAAGAAGATGTGGTATATAGGTATATAATGAAATATTATTCAGCCATAAAAAAGAATGAAATCTTGCCATTTGCAATGACACAGATGCAGCTAGAGAGTATTATGCTAAGCAATGTAAGTCAATCAGAGAAGGACAAATACCATATGATTTCACTCATATGTGGAATGTAAGAAACAAATGAGCAAAGAAAAATGAGAGAGAAAAAGATACAAACCAAGAAACAGACTCTTAATTATAGAGAAGAAACTGATGGGGACGCCTGGGTGGCTCAGTTAGTTAAGCATCCGACTTCAGCTCAGGTCATGATCTCATGGTTCGTGGGTTTGAGCCCTATGTCAGGCTCTGTGCTGACAGCCAGCTCAGAACCTAGAGCCTATTTCAGATTCTGTGTCTTCCTCTCTGTTTAACTCTCCCCTGCTCAGGCTGTCTCTCTCTCTCTCAGAAATAAATAAAACATTAAAAAAATTAAATAAAAAAAAAGGAAATGGATGGTTACCAGAGGGAGGGGAGTATAGTGATGAGTAAAATAAGTGAAGGAAATTAAGGAGTGCACGTGTGATAAGCACAGAGTGATGTATGGAATTGCTGAATCACTAAGTATAATACTGTATGTTGGCTGTACTGAAATTAAAATTTTAAAAATTTTAAGGTATAGATTTTATTGTATATAAATAATAACTCAACAGTTAAAAAAAAAAAAACTTGCCGCATCTACCTGAGGCCATAAACTGAAGTGTGTCCCCTAAAATTCTTAGGCTAAAGCCTTAATCTCCAATGTGACTTTATTTGGAGAGAGGGCTTTTAGGGAGGTAATCAAGGTTAAATGTTGCCAAAAGGGCCCATAGGACTGGTGTCCTTATGAAAAGAGGAAGGCACCATTGAGCTCTCTGTGAGCACACAGAGAAAACACCATGTGAGGACACAATAAGAAGGGAGCCATCCACAAGCAATGAAAATGGGCCTCACAAAAAAACCAACCCTGAAGGTGCCTTGATCTTGGGCTTCAGAACTGTGAGAAGATAAATATTGGGTTTCAGCCACCCAGCCTGTGCTATTTCATTATGGCAACCTGGGCAGAATAACACACATGAGCATCAAGCACAAGAACAATGATACACTCATCATTCTTTCTAATTATTCTTGGGCCTATTATATCTTCAGCCCATTGAAGATTTTCTAGAATGCATACTGAGAGACAGGCAGTTTTAAATCTATGAAAGGTCTTGACCAACCGATAGCCAACAAATCAGATAGCTGGTTTATATATTTAGACCAAAACCGACGATGGGAACACAACTTTTAGGGCTGCAAGAGCAACCGCCAAGTGAGTGGAGGAAGATCGCAGTAGCATCTTGGTAACACACCAGTTGTGTGTCAGATCCAATATTAGTGAAAGAATTATTTTGTCTTGGCTTTTGGTGAAGACTCATTTGGCCCTGGCACCAAAACCTTGGAGTATGGATATCTCTTTTTTTTTCCCCACCATCTCATTTATTAGATACATTTCTGCAACCAATGATTCCATTCTCATCTTTCTACTAGTTATGGTTCAGTTATCCAGAGCAATAGTTTTTAGGTGACAAACTATGATCCATCCTTATTCTTTAAAGCTATTTTTAGGGGAATTTACATCTGTTATGAGGAAACACTTCTCCAGGGAGGTAAGCCTCTATTTTGACCTTGGCTCATTGAGATGAGCTCTTGCAGTCAATGTCTGGTCTTATATATCTCTTGAAGGTTTTCTCTCCCAGCAAAACCAAAGGGCAAGAACTAAGCTAGACCATGGTCACTTCTGATATCAACCCAGATCACCAGAGTCAGTTCATAAAGAATTCATTAGAATAAAAATGGACAGGGGCCAGCTGGCAAGGACGAAAGAAAGGTGATGAAAAATAATACCATGTTAGTGCTGCAAGAGGTATGAGAGATACTCTAAAGTTATCTTCACGTCTTTCTCAACCATGTCCCATCTGTCGACAAATCCTGTTAATTCCCCTTAAAAAGTAATCCAGAATCAGACCATCATTCACCTCCTTCACTGCTATTATATTGGTCGAAGCCATCACATCTCTTGCCTGGATTATTGTGATGCCTCCTAGCAGATTCTCTTGCTTCATGCTGGCTCCCCTCAGGCTATTCTCAGTGCTACAGCATCAGGGGTAATGTGCCCACAACCCAAGTCAGGTTCTATCACTTGGATCTCACTACATCTTTGTAGCAGACAACAAGGCCCGCAGCTGTCTGGCCTCCACGACCTCCCTGACTTTAGTGTCTACTGCCCTCCCCTTGCCTGTGCCCTCTTTGCCATACTGGTCTCCTTGACGCACCTTGAACTTATGGACATGCTCCTTCAGGGCCTTTGCACCTGCTATTCCTTCTGTTTGAAATGTGCTTCCCAACTATCCATATGACTCACTCCCTACTTCCTTCACGCCTTGGCTCAAATGTTCCCTTTCCCAGGGAGGCTTCCTCTGACCACCCACCTTATCTCATTAAGAAATGTTCCCCATCCCATCCTGGGGAGTCCTTATTGCCTCTTCCTGCTTAATCTTGCTCCCTATCTTTCCCTACTTTCTCCCTAGAGCATACCACCAGCTTACCTTCTTTCTCTCTGTTTTTCTTTCTTTGCCATCTTCTCACACCAGAAGGTAAGCTCCAAGAAGAGAAAAGAAAACTGGGTCTGTCTGGCACATGCTGGATGCTCAGAAGTTACTTGCTACATGAACAATGGAAACCTGTTCCTTCCATAGAGGAGAAGTCACAGGGAAGAAGTGGCCTTCCTCCCTGTCTTCAAACTCGTCTGCCGCTCACAGCTCTTACCGACCTCCACATCTTGCATAGACAGAGATAGAGAAAAGGCCTACAGACCAAGCATGTGCCCCTAAACATATCATTCCATCACCAGCCAGGACAGAATCTAGAACTCCGGTTACTAAGAGGACCTTCTGTCCTGATTTCAAAACAAAGGGGATCTGATGAAAGCTACCTGAGGAATTTAATTTCCTCTTTGCATTCCATTCCATTGCAAGGAAGATGGTCTTAAATTTTCTTTTAAAAAAAATACTACGTGGAACTAGAAAACAGATCCTAAAAACTTACAGAAATCATTTGTTTTTGTATTATTTAATCAGCCATGGCTAATTGTACATTTGTACAATTGTAAAGAACTCACGCAATGTGCTAATACACTTACCACATTACTTTCCTCACAATGTCCCAATGGCTTTCTTAGTAACATTCTCTGTAGATCTCACCCAGGGGGAGTAATACTTGCACTGGAGGATAAGAGCTAACCACGTGTGTTGGATGACTGCATTTTCATCCACTTATATTTCAGTTTAATTTTCTTAGTCATCTAGGGAAAACTTCAGAAACTCATTCAAAAATCAAAACCAGGGGTGGCTGGGTGGCTCAGTCAGTTGGGTGTCTGACTTCGGCTCAGGTCAAGATCTCCCAGCTCAGGTCATGATCTCCTGGTTCGTGAGTTTGAGCCCCGCACCAGGCTCTGTGCTGCCAGCTCAGAGCCTGGAGCCTGCTTCAGATTCTGTGTCGCCCTCTCTGTGTCCTCCCCTGCTCATGTTTGCGTGCTCTCTCTCTCTGTCTCTCTCTCAAAAATAAATAAACATTAAAATTTTTTTAAAAAATTCAAAACCAGGGCAGGGACTACAGTAAGGCAAGCAAAGCAGGAGGCTGCAACATTTAAGGAGGTGTGCTCGCTCTCACGTCCTCCGGCACTTGGGAGTCTCTTTAAGTTTCCCACCCTAGGCTCCCCACTTCTGAGGAGGCATGCATTCTCTGGGGCCTGCAAGTGACCTATGTCACCAATCTGGATGCTGCGGTCCGATAACACCTTGGTCAGGGATGTGCACCTTGTGCAGGCAAGGAGCCCAGGTCCTGTCTCCTCCTTGTCACCTTTGCCACATTTCACCAAACTAAGGCACTACTGATTATACAAAACACCATGACCTTATGTACCGCTAAGAAAAACATACTGCCCATTAAACCATGACATAATGGTCTAATGACAGTGCCACAAGTTACAAGAATTGATTCCACCAGCCTCTCACAGCCTTGAATTTTTTCATCTGTACTGATAGAATAGGCCATTTCTCCTGCCATCAGCTCAGTTACGTGACATGTAATCCTCCTGCACATATCTCAGAAACAAAACATAAATCTAGCTTTATGTACTTGCAAGTATCTTTCCTTTACTAAAGGCCCTTGGCTGCTACTTAAAAAGAAAAAACACAAAAAACCACCAAAACAAAACTGAAATTGCGTCATTCTCCAATGACAAACATTTGTTTTATCAATATCAAATTTATACCCCATTCTCCATTTCCTTGACTTTCTGTATAACTGTGTAAACAATAACTTTTTTGTTTCAATGCTGAATCACAGTGTAACCTTTTTGAAGTCATCTCAATCAGCAATTAAACTCAACACATGGATTATCAACAATGCAACCACCTCGACTGAAAAGTTGAAAATATCCTAAGTTAAAAGTGAGTAAATACATCCACAGACGATGACAAGTACATCACAACCACTGCCTGGCTGACAGCAATTTACAAGGTGCCGCCCCTTCCCCTCCCACCTCCCAGCAGTGGTGGTCAGATTCATACTGGTAATCAACAGACTTGGCTTTACTCCAACACTGCCTTTACTTGGCTTTATAGCAGGATAGAAAATACAGTGTGCACAGTGTCTGCTATCTCATAGGAAGACAGGCAACTACCCACGATGCAGAGTGTTGGCCTCCCTGCGCTGCAAGGGGGGATGCACATGATTGCTACAGAGGAGATCCATGGCTCACCTCGACCCAGAGAAGCCACTGCCCTGGGTATCTATTGGCTTGTTTATTACTCCAGTACTGGAGACACAAAGCTACATGACAGCCCCAAGCTCTCCCACTCCTGGTACAGGAATCTAGAGTTTCCTAATAATCAGGACAGAATCATCCATGCCAGGTATAGAGCAACCGCCCACTCTCTTATGTTTCCAAGGGAAAGATATGGTCAGAAGGAAAGCTGGCGGCTGTCTTTCTGGGGCTAACTCTCAGGTGCCATTGATTGAAAAACATACCCTGATTCCTGGTGCGTTTGAATGGGAAAGGGAACTTCTCAGAAAAATTCAAGGGCTGCCTTTACATATTACTTTAACTGCCAACCCTACTTGCCTCAACTGAAATGGGGAGAATAATTTTAAGGGCTACTTAAGAGGATAGTCTCTTGTGTTCCCTTTCAGCTCACAGATCTAACTGTGAACCTAAGTCTTAAATGGGTGGGAGCTACTCAATTATAAAATGGTCACGCGATGACTCTCACACTTAGGCACGCATACCTCCCCAGCAGGAAACCCTGGGAGCTCAAGCAGCAGAGCCTCTAGGTTGTCTGTGCCCCTAGTGTGCAGGCCGGAACACAGTACACTGCATCTGATGGCTCCAGAAGCTTCTGAGGGTGCAAATAATAAGGGGCATCATCTTGACCCCCTAGTATATGCCAAGCACTCTACATTTATTATCTCATTCAATTGGCACCCTAACCCTGTGAGTTAAGGACTATTCTTCCCCTTTTATAGATGAGGAAACATTCCTGGTAAGGGGTGGAGTTGAGATTAGAACTCAGCCTGCTTCAGGATTCATGTTTATTTATTTATTTGAAGAGGGAGAGGGAGAGTGGAAGAGAGCAAGTAACCTGCCAGCAGGAGGAGAGGGCAGAGAGAATCTGAAGCAGGCTCCAGACTCAGTGTGGAGGCAGATTCGGAGCTTTCTCAGAACTCTGAGATCACAATCTGAACAGAAATCGAAAGTCAGACACTTAACTGACTGAGCCACACAGGTGCCCCGAGGATTCACAACTTTAAGCACCATGCTCATCATGCACTGTCCTACAGTCACCGTCTGTCAGTAGACCCAGTGCCATGAGTAAAAGGTCACTTGAGTGAACAGTAATATTGAGCCACTCTAAAATAACTCCCAGGGAATTAAAAAACCCCAACACTTTATGTTGGTCAATAGCAGAGGATGAGATGTGAAGAGAAGGCCCTGTAATGTGGCTTCATAAGCTCTCTGACCTCCTCAAATAAAAACAGGGTGACTATACCTCAGTAGGGGCTACATAGCGAGACAATGAATTATAGGCTGAATCATGCCCCCCCCCAAATTCATATGTTGAATTCCTAGCCCCCTCCCCACTGGAGAATTTAACCGTATTCGGATGGGGCCTTTAAAGAGGTCATCAACATTAAATGAAGTCATTAGGGTGGATCCCAGGCCAGAATGACTGGGGCTCTGATAAAAAGAGATTGCCACACAGAGAGAAGATCACGTGAAGATGCAGGGAAAAGATGGTGAAGGGGAGCAGAATGTGCTACCCCAAAATATGCCTCTTTAGCATAAGGATTATTTTGAGCTGATTATCTTTTAAGGAACTGCAGACACAAAAGCAGCTCTGAAAACAGAGTAGAAGTTAGCCTTTTGAAAGGGAAATTTACATTAGAAAGGGATCTTGTACCAGGAAGAGAGCTATTATCAGATAACTTTTCCCCTGAAAGACTTATCTCTAGGGCAGGGCAACCTGGGTTTACCAAACATTCACTCTTCTTACCTTCCTGTGAGCTGCCTTTCCCCCTTAGAAATCCCAAACTCCTTTTCCTTTAGCTCAGGAAGATATATAAACTGCAATCAAGTTGCTGCCTTTTGAGTCTCCTATCTCTGTGGGACTCCTAGATGTGCATAAGTATATGTGCCCAATTAAAATTTTGTTTTTCTGCTGTGGGTCTGTTTTTTATTTGGGGGGGGCAGGTTCTCAGCCAAGAACCTACCAGGATAGAGGGAAAATTATTTTTCCTCCTCTACAGTGGCCATTTACAAACCAAGAAGAGAGGCCCTCAGAAGAAATGAACTCTGCCGACATCTTGATCTAGGACCTCTGGCCTCTAGAACAGTAAGAAATCAAATTTCTGTTGTTGAAGCCAGCAGGCTGTGATACTTTGTCGCGAAAGCCCTAGCAAACTAATGCACAATGTTGTGAATTTACCTTGTTTCCTCTCTCTGGACATCAGAAAACAACATCTTAGTCTAGCCTCCCTCCTTGGGTCAACACTTGTGACCAAAAGACCATAAATAAAAGAAATATGTTTCATTCCTAGGCTAAGGCACTTAAGGACAGGTGTTAACTACTCAGGGTCTTCCCTCCTCGACTGCCATAGGACCGCAGAGACTTCATGTTCTAGATAATGCAGTTACAGGATGGCACCACTCTGTCAGCCTGGCTCCCTCAGTGACTGTGTGGAGCAGGGCACTCTGCAAACCGGCTTTGGACATATAATAGGAGAAATAACTTTTTTTTTTTTTTTAAGCCACCGAGGCTTCAGGGTTAACTTGTGACTGCAGCATAGCCTAGCCTCACCTCCCAAAAAGATGGACTACCAAAAATATTTCATGACTTTGTGTGCCACTAGGTGAAACCATACTGAATTTCTGGGTTTGTATGAGCAGTTGTATTTGTTCAACCTCTAATTGTACATATTTGCAGAAACAACCTTAAAACCGACAAGTTTTACCGCCTCTAGTTTACAAATGATACGTCTGAGACCCATTCAGATTCAGTGATTCACCAAAAGCTCAAAAACATGTTAGAGGAAGAAATGGACTGCAGACCAGAAATTATATTTTGTTTTGTGAAGGCAAGTTGGCAATATCTATTAAAAAGTACATATCAAATGGTAACCATGATCTTTTGCATAGCAATTCCCCACTCCCTAGGAAGGATCCACTAGAACTATCTGAACAGATGTGCAGAAATATATAAATAAGAAGATACACTATGTTGGGGTGCCTGGGTGGCTCAGCTGGTTAAGCATCCGACTTCAGCTTAGGACATGATCTCACGGTTTGTGGGTTCAAGCCCCACGTAGGGCTCTGTGCTGACAGCTAGCTCAGAGCCTGGAGCCTGCTTCAGATTCTGCATTTCCCTCTCTCGCTCTGACCTTCCCCTGCTCATGCTGTCTCTCTTTAAAATAAAAAGAAGATACACTATGTTAGCACTGTATGTGATTGTGAAAATTTAGAAATAATCTAGGTGCCCAGTCAAAGGGAACTGATTAAATAAATTATGGTTCATCCATCTGCACTCAAATCTAGTTAAAAGAGTGTTCAATCTTTTTGTCCACATGAAAAGATACCCAAGTCTATCACAGAAGCATATTGATAAAAAGCAGGAAAAGAAAAGTAAATTGGGGTCCCTGGGTGGCTCAGTCAGTTAAGCGTCCGACTTTGGCTCAGGTCATGATCTCAGGGTCCGTGGGTTTAAGCCTTTGGTCAGGCTCTGTGCGGATAGCTTGGAGCCTGGAGCCTGCTTTGGTCTCTGTGTCTTCCTCTATCTCTGTCCCTCCCCCACTCATGCTCTATCTTGGTCTTTCAAAAATGAACAAATGTTAAAAAAATTTTTTTAAGTAAATTAGCACTTATAAAGATTTATTAATCTACATTCACTGAGGTGTAAAAAGCACCTGACATTTATTTAGTAGCCACTTTTTGCCCTCCCAACCTTCTCTCTGTTGCAGTTTGATTGAATCATCATAAATAAAACCAAGTAGGTGGTCCAACTCTACCTACCAGCTGTGTGATCTCAGACAAGAAGTTTCAGTTCTCACACCTATAGAATTGCAAGAAATAATAGCACTTCCTTCAGAAGGTGTTGGTAGGATGACATTATACTGTGTACATAAGGTGCTGAGAACAATGCTTGGCACATAGTAAGTGCTTAATAGATATTCACCATTTTCGTAATGGTGATGATGATGATACTTATCTCTGGAAACTGAGGAAACAAGGTTTCTTGCAGTGTGTGTTGTATTTACTTCTGCTTTTTTCTCTCTTAAAAAAATTATCTAGCAAGAAGATATAATAAATCATTCTGTTCATTTTCCTTGCTGAAATTAAATAAAAAGGCAATGCTTTTCAAAGAGGTGCTTAGCCCAATAAACTCTGGTAATGTTAGGTATTCCAATACTTAATGTGGATTCTAAAGGCAATTTCATTACTTCATTACCCAACCGATAAACTGCTTTTCTAAAGAGTTAATAATAATGGAGTCAAGACGCCTGGGTGGCTCAGCAGGTTAAGCATCTGACTTCGGCTCTGGTCATGATTTCATGGTTGGTGGGTTTGAGCCCTGCGACAGGCTCTGTGCTGACAGCCTCCTCAGAGCCTGGAGCCCGTTTCAGATTCTTTATCTCCCTATCTCTCTGACCCTCCCCTGCTCACGCTCTCTCTCTCTCTCAGAAATAAATAAAACATTAAATTTTTTTTAAATTAAAAATTAAAAAAAAATAATAATGGAGTCATTCCGGGTAAATAAAGTGTTTATCAGAGAAAACTTGAAGTACCTCCACTGGCTGTTAAGTACACTCACCCTCTTCTTGGGGCTTCTCCTCTACTCATTTCTGTAACACCCTGCTTGTGGCAAGGATCTCTCAAATGCACAGAAAGAACCTTTTATGTAACCACACACTAACTTCAACGGGACTTTCTATTTGAGGTCTTTTGCATTGCATTCTAAGTATTAACTCAACCAACCAGATTTATTTCCACAGACCTTAAGCCTGAAAGATCTGTGAGGCTCTATAGACAGACTGGAATTAAAATTCAATTCGTCCACACTTCTGATCCAGTATCTCTTCAACCCACGGATTCTCTGTGGAACCAATATAATGAAGAATGCAAAAATCTAGGCGACCTAAGCTTGACAAATTTCAACTACAGGGGACCCCAGAATTGAAGGTTCTTTTTGAGTGTTCTGCAGCGCGGAGGCCCAGATTTGGGGCGGCTTGCCCAAAAGTTTCACAGCTGGTCAGTGGTACAGCTAGGGCTAGAACCCAAGGCTTCCCAATGAATTCTCTTTCCATTGCTGCTGGATTATCATTATTCCACTTTTTTGCTTCTTGGAAAACCAAGCAAAGTTAAAATAGCTCATTCAAGGTCAGAGGGGCAGTCAAGCAGAACTGGCGATGCCAGCAGGCAGATTATAAACTCCTAGAGGGAAGGTCCTCCACCTCACCCACCCCCACCGGCCCTGTGTAAATGTTTTCGTTGATCGTCTCCCAACACAGATTGGAGGAAGTTTCTCTTCTAGGTTCCGACACTTGTCTGTTACGGACAGAATAGGCACGCAAGCAACCCTCCCCCGCCCCTCCCCGCCCAGTGCCGTGACCTGGCGGCTGGCAAAAGTTTCGGGGCAGCTGCCCACCACTGAACTGCAGTGGTCATGCAGCCCTAGCAACTCGCCGCCTGCCGCTCACCTACTGCAACTATTCACGACCTTTTTTATTTCCCCCTGGAGTTGGCAACTTGGAGACTGCAAACTGGAGTCAGATTGAGCCAGAGGCAGAATGGATGGGCACAGCTAGTCTTGAGGGTACAGAAGAGCCCACTGCAGATTTAAGACCACTAGCCAAGCCTCATCTTCCTCAACAGTCCGGGGACCCGTGTCAGCTTGATCCTGGTAACTAAGCGCACTCAGGTGACGCTCGGACGGCCAGCAGAACGCCCACAAGTTCAGAATGGCAGCTTGCGGGTGCAGCTTTCCCCTTGGACGAAACGCTCCTCCCGGACCTGCCGCTGTCTCCACCCGCGCCTTCCTGTGCCCTACGGCATGAGAGCCTCCTCTGCACCCACGTTCCATCTCCCCCTCAGGAGGCGGGTGGTTTAAACCTCACGCTCACTCTGCGTGCCTGGCGAGCACCGTCCCGGGAGCTGCGCGCGCGGGTGGGAGCCGGTCTCCGGGATCAAGGAGTCCGGGACCGCGAAGCGAGCCCCCAAAGGCTTTCCGCCCCTGGACGCCTCCCCTCGGCCCCCCTCCCCCGCCCTCAGGCTGGGGCTGGCGGCGGTTCGCTGCCGGGCAGGGGGGACAGCTACAGCAGGAAAGCAGCGACGCCGCGGCGGCGCAGAGAGGCGTGGGCAGCTGGGTGTGCAGGGGAAGGGGTTAGCCCCGGCCCGACGTCCGTAGTCCTGGCTCCCGCTAACCGCGGGGAGAGCGGCGCGGCAGCCGCGCAGCGCCATCCACGCGGGGCCGGCTGCTGCTGGTGGGCGACGGTTAGCACTCGCAATTCTGAGCCCCGCGGCTACACCGGACGCTCCAGGTGCTCCCCTCCTGGGAAGCAAGAAGGCAGTGGGGCATCGCGACACGCAGACACCGAGGGGAAGAAGAAACACCCCTCTTTGGCCACGAGGGTGTCCAGGAGGGTCTGCATGGGGGGCAGCTCTGGCCTGGTGCCCGCGCGCCCAGCCCGCCCAGCCCGCTCGCTGCCCTGCCCTGGCCGCCCGGGGTGCGGGGGGTGGGGAGGAGGCGGCCTCGGACTGCGCCGGGCGCTGTGCCCGCAGGACATGCGGACCCCGCGCGGGGGGCTCACCTGACCCGCGTTCCGCTGGCAGCGCGTCTGCTCCATGCCGGCGGCGGGCACGCGGCTGCAGCACCCAGCGCCCAGCACCCGCTCCTCGCGCCCACGGGAAGGGTCCGGTCGTTCCGAGGGACTCTGGCCCCGAGCCTGAGCCTCTTAGAGCCTTCACTCCCCAGGCACGTCCCGAGGCCGGCGGGTGCCTGGGTCCTAGCGCCCCTCCCGGGGTGTGGAGCCCCGACTTTGAGCCCGCGTAGCGCCCCCCTAACTACTCGGTTCCCCTCAGCGCCTCTGCCGCTCCTCGAGAGAAGTCGAGTCTCGCTGGAGCTGCTCAACTTGGCGCTGCTTGAGACTCGGGGTTCGGGCACCGAGCTTTCTCCTCTTCGTGCCCATCCTTCTCCACTCTTCTTAAGTCTCTTACCCCCGAGAAAACACTGGAGGATCAGATTTGCCTCGTTCGTCAATTCACATTCGTATACGTGATTATTTGAAAGAGACTGAAAGGTCAAAGACATTAGTCATTATTAATACCTACAATATAGCATATATAATAAAGATCATTTGCCCTCAAAGTGAAGAACTTTTGTATTCAAATGAATATGTAAATGATACCCTATTGTGTATATGTTGTTTGGGGTGGGGGCAGGTAGGATTATCCGTCGGTCTTAATGCAGACAATTTACCAACTGTGAGTCAAGCCAACGGTGCTGACACCCTTACTGCTGCTCCACCTCCCCCCCCCACCCCAAACTGTTTGAAGAGTTGGAATCAAAGATCTGGGCAGACACTACTATGAAGCTCGCAGACATTTTGTTTAAGTAATAAATTGTACCTAATTAAATGCCTCAGCTGTAAATAAGCCTGGCTTATTGCTTGTAGTAATTATCACACCTGCGCTACACCTGGCTCCTTCAGGTCGGAGGATCTCTAACAAAGACCTAGAGAGCATTGCAAAGACCTTTCCTTTTTCCCTGCCCACAGGGCTGACTCAGTCCAGTTAAAACCAAGATCAACAACAGCAGTCTTTTCCTGCTGACTTTCTCATCCAGAGAGGCTGATGAGATTTCTAAAGGCAGACAAGGAAGACAAATCCTATGAAACCAGTCCATAAGACCTGGAGAGAGACAAAGAGAAATGTGATTATTTTGGTGTTAACCATAATCTCTAAACGCCAACAATAAGGCACGGCAGAAGTATGAATATAGACTTTATAGTCCTTTCCTAAGGAGCTCGAAGTATTTTCCCTCAAAAGCACTCCTCTCTGTGCAGGCAGACTCTAATATGGCCACTGTTTAGCCCTACCTCCTGGTGTCCGTGCATTTAGGGAAAACCCTCCCCCTGAGCGTGGAGAAATCCTGTGACTTGCTTCCTACCCATAGCATATGGTGACAGGATATCACTTCAGTGATTGTGTTACATAGCCTTGCTAGGAGACTCTCTCTTACTGGCTTTGATAAAGCAGAGTCATGTTGAGGAGGCCCATGTGGCAAGGAACAGAGGGTGCCTGTGGACAAGAGCCAGAAAGATACCGGACCCTTAGTCCAAAAGATTAAAAGGAGCCAAGTCCTGCCAGTAACCAGGAGAGCTTGAAGGAACACCCTTCCCTAGTCAAACCTTGAGATGAGACTACAGCCCCAAGTAACACAGAGGACCCAATAAAGCCACGCTCTGACTTCTGACCCACAGAAGCGGTGACGTAATATGGGTTGTTTTAAGCAGCTAAATCTCTGGTAATGTGTTATGCACAATAGCAAAACGAATACACTTCCTCCTTCCAAAGATGAAAAAGTGAAGCTAAAGGGGAGGCAAAAGGTAGAAGGGCTAAGGTCATTTAAATTGGCAGCAAAATCCAAAGGCTGTCATACAGCCTTTTCGGGCCCTGTTCGGACAAGGAAAAGCAAAGCCGCAAAGACATCAGGAGGTGAAAGAGCAAGTTCAGACTGAGATTTGGTGGGGGTAGAGCAACAGAAGAACTTTAGAAGTCTGAGACAAAAATAACCCAGCTGGTAAAAAGACAGTTTGAAAAACTCAGGGTAAACTGACCCGAGCAAAAAATACACATATTTTGAGAAAGTAAAGCAAGTAAATTAAAAGAAAAACAAGAAAGAAAAAAATAGCAACAAAGAGACACTGAGGAAAGGCAAAGACACTAAATGCTCTGATTCCCTTTACTGATTATCTATAAAAGAAAAACGAGGGGCCCCTGGGTGTCTCAGCCGGTTAAGTGCCTGACTTTCGCTCAGGTTATGGTCTCACAGTTCGTGGGTTCGAGCCCGGTGTCAGGCTCTGTGCTGACCACTTGTTCAGAGCCTGGAGCCTACTTCAGATTCTATGTCTCCTTCTCTCTCTGCCCCTCCCTGCTCACGCTCTGTGTCTAAAAAAAAAAAAAAAAAGGAAAAATGAAAACCATGTTTTCTCCTGTAAATGTGGGGATTTTCCAAAAGGCCTGCTCAAGACGTCCTAGCAGGCTATGCACACACGGCACCTGCCTGTGGCAGCCAGCGGGTTGTCTATGGTTCCCAAGATACTGCATCAAATCAGAGTATGTCTCAAAACTATTAGCCAGGATTCTGAGGGCTTGCACCTATTTGTTAGATTTTATGTGTCTTCGAATGCCTAATGTAAAAGTTTCCTCTTCAATCCCTGCTATAATACAGCAAAATTGAGCCCAAACTTAACCGACTGGACATTGCCTGTCATGTACAGTATTATGGAGTGGAGTATGATTTTCGAAGAGAGGAAGAGGAGAGGGAGGAGAGGGAAGAAGGAAGGAAGAAAAAGAAAAGAAAAAAGAAAGAAGGCAAGGGAAAAGACAAGAGGCCAAAAGAGCAGTAAAGGGAATTGAAACAAAAGAAAGAAAGAAAAAAGAGAAGGGGAAAAAAGAAAAGAAACCAAAGGCGCAGAGTTCCCAGTCTAGCCGGGTGCACCATTTAGGGTCCTTTGAACATGTCACTGGGTCATTCTTTCAAGATTGAAGATGTTAATGTTGCTGACAAGCTAGTGTTTCTGTGATTGCCACAATACAAAAGACCAGTATAATCGAGTGCTACCAGTGTTTGATAATTTCTGGAGAAATGAAGTCTATGCTTTATCATCCGTGATCATCAGTGTCACTGGCAATACATGTATTAAACTCCTTTTGTAACTCTTCCATCTTGTTGGCATAGCATTATCCCTTTGCCACCATCCCTATCCTGAACCAAGGGAACACATAAACAGTATCTAACTGTCCTCCTGACAACAGAAGAACAGACTTTGAGAGGCCACTTGGGGTCACCTGTGGCCTCCTTCATTCTATTCTATGAGTAGTTTCAGCATCCGTGCCCCAGTTTTCTCTAATCAGATTGAAATCTCAGACAAATAAAACCAAAGCTACTCTGAGGAAACCAAACACATCTCCTATAGAATTCTAGTCCAGCCATTCTCTAGCCTGGATCCCTGCCTTTAGGATGGCTCAAGACAGAAAGAGAGAGGAAAAGCAAATTATCCCATGGATGGGCATTAGTCCTGTGGTCTGGAATTACAAATTTGCAAACATTAAATGTAGACTGGGAAGCTCAGTGTTATCAATAAAATATCTTCTATTATTATTTATTAGCAGGAGATCATAAGCATTAATGATGAGAACTTTGCACTTGTATCTGAGAAGACGCCACAGGGTCAAGTAGCTGCCACACATTTAAGTGTGTTTGAGAGCCAAGCCTCTCCCACTCTTCACTGATACTCACACCACACCCAACATATCTATCATCTATCTACCAAGGTATCTCTAAGAGAGGCAAATTTGTTCAATTTTATAGTTGATCCTTAAACAATATGGGTTTGAACTGTTAGGGGTCCATTCACAGATTTTTTTTCAATCAATAGAGTATAGTACACTATAAATGTATTTTCTCAACACAGTGTTTTCTCTAGCTTATTTAGTTAAAAGAATACAATATAAAATATATATAACATGCAAAATACATGTATATATATATATATATACAGTATATAGTATGTATAACATCAAATACGTGTTATTAGTAAGGCAGCAGGCTATTAGTAGCTAAATTTTTAGGGAGTAAAAGTTTCAAGTGGATTTTGACTGTATCAATGCTTCTAACTCCTGCATTGTTCAAGCATCAACTATATATTCATTCATCCACCTGACAGATACTTTTGAGCAACTACTACATGCTAGGAATGATTTTAACTGCTGAGAATGGATTGTAAATAACATGAATCCATACTGCCAGGATGCTTATGTCCTAGTGGAGGGAAGAAAGATAATTAACAAGAAAAAGAAGGAAAATAAAAGATCATTTTATTATGATCTGAAGATTAAAAAATAAATTACTATAATAGAGACTGAAGGGTAAGCCATTTTAGTTTGGGAGGTCAGAGAAGGCTTCTCTAGGAAGAGACATTTGAACTGAGACATGGATTACCCACGAAGCTGGGAATGCAAAGATGTAGGCAGGGAGGATGCCAGAGAGGGGAACAGCACATGCAAAATCCTCATGGCCAGGAAGACCTTGGTAAATTCGAGAGACAGGAAGCTAGTGTAGCCAGGTGCAACAGGAAGCCTTGAGATGGTTGGAAACAGAAAAGAAACACAAAATGACTTTTGGGAAAATCACTCTGGCCACCTTGTAAAGAATCAATCCTAGGTGATCAAGGGTGGAAGCTGATAGGTCAGTAGGAGGCTGCTGGAGTGAGCCAGTGAGAGATGGGGATGACCAGGGAGAAAGCGGTGTAGACTGCTAGAAGTGGTGGCTTCAGGATGCCTTCATTTTTGAATGTCAGGCTAACAGGACTTGTGATGAAGTGCATGTGGGGAATGGAGTGAGGAGAGAAGCAACAATAACCCCATGGTTTTTGGCCTGGGCAGTTGGGTGGATGGAGGTGCCATTTGCTGAGATAGGAAAGGGTGGAAGAGGAGCTGGAAAAGAATGGGTGGGAAAGCAAGAGCCCTGCTTTGGCCTTGTTCAGTTCAAGTTTCTATTAGTCATGCAAATGAGCTTATCATGGGGGCAGATGGATCTATGGGTCTTGAGCTCAGCAAAAAGGGCAGAACTGGAGTCATCACTTTGGGAGTGATGAGTGTGTAGCTGCCACCATAAGCCATGGGGCTGGATAAGGTCACCAAAGGAGGCCATATAATCAGAAGGGGGAAGAGGGCAGAGAACCCACACTCTGCACCTACCAAGGGTTATAGGTCAAGCAGAGGAGCAGATACCAGCAAAGAGCCTCCAGAGCCATGGTCATATCATAGGAAGAAGACCCACCAAAGAGAATAAAACTTTTTTTATGAGCTGTCCATTGATATGAAGAGCTAGAAAATGGAAAACCCCTGAATGATTTTACAGGAAGAGACATGGAGATATTCACATTACAAAGATATATCTGTTGGTGGAGGAAAGCAGGGGTTGGAGAAGACTAATCAGGATAGAGAGATAATTAATAACAATTGAGAAGGAGCTGAAGAGAGCCTAAAGAAGAGCATTAGTGTTAGGAACAGAGGGGAGGGGGGAGAATAGGAAAGACACTTCGAGACAGAATAGAATAGGACTTGGTAATGGATGGGTGTGAGTGGGTGACTCCTGGATGCAGTATCTCCGACTAAGATCAGTGGTGCTCAAGAGCAAGCACTCCAGTGAGCAGTTTGAGTTGGTTGGATCTGGGGTGCCTGTGGAACACACAGGAAAGATATCTAGTAGAGGAAACAGGTCTGTAAGTCATGGGAAAAGTTTGGGTTAAAGCTAAAGATTCAGCCATCTTCAATGCATAGATACAAGAGGAAGCACTGAGCAGAAGAGCTAAGGACCCAGCCTCAAAGACTTTCAAGAGTAACCACAGAGAGGATTGCACAAAGGAGACTCCAGCAGATGGAAAGTAGGATAACCTGCCCTCCAGCCAGAGGTTGATTCCAGCCTAATTTCTTCCAGGCAAGGATATCAAAACTCTCAACACCTTAAAGATGGCAAATGGAGAATTACTCCCTAACAAAAGTAATGTTTCTAACAGAAGATGGGAAACTACACACACACACACACACACACACACACACACACACACACACACACACACACACACACACACATTTAACCCAGGAAAACTTTCTGGGGCTAGAAGATTATTCCTCCTTTTAAAAATGAGATGGAGGGAGGGAGTAATAGTTTTGTTTTGTTTTTTTTAATATTTTTTTTATTTATTTCCAGGAGAGAGAGAGAGACAGAGTGAGCAGGGGAGGGTCAGAGAGAGAGGGAGTCACAGACTGAAACAGGCTCCAGGCTCTGAGCTGGCAGTCAGCACAGAGTCCGACGCAGGGCTCGAACCCACGAACCGTGAGATCATGACCTAAGCGAAAGTCGGACGCTTAACCGACTAAGCCACCCAGGCGCCCTGGGAGGGAGTAATAGTTTAAAAGAAATACTTTTGTTTCTCAAATTTACCTAAGAATTAAAATGCATTTCAATCAAATTCTTAGCAGGCTTTTAAAAATATAAGTATAAAACTATAAATACAAATAAATTTAAAAGCCATTGCACTTAGATTCTGACCAACACTCTATTTCTCCCCCCACCCTCCACTCCTCCTCCCCAACTTACGTTTTTCCTTCGATTGTTAGCATAATACTCAAGTAAAAGACAAGAAATGTCCCAATTCACAAAACCTCTGGGACTAAAACAATTTTGTAAGAGAACTGTCCATGTTTTGAAGTCAGCCATGCACCTTTATAAATCAGGTGGATCAGTGTTAATATGGACCATGTAGGTCCATAACGCCTCTGAGACTGTGTACCCTATCTTCAATTACTAGAGGCTAAAAAACAAACCCTGCAACCACAAGTAAACAGACAAGCCTCCTCATGTATTTTCCACCTGTTTGCAAAGAGTTAAAGTTAAATAGTACTGACCCTCCTCCAAATTCTGAAGTCAGTGAGGTTTGTCTAGATGGCCCCCTGTCTTCCTTCTTTACCTGTTCTTTCCTCTCTCTAATCCAGATGCCCATCTTGCGCCCTCCTGACCCCTTGCTCCTCTTCTCTAAGTTGAGGGAGGACTGATGGCTTACAGCATTTTGATGTGAATGCATCCAAATCAAAGTCTTACCTCAGCTAGGAATTTGTATTACCTGTCATTTACTTAACTACTTCCTTACTTATTGGGGGTTAGGGGATGGGGAGGGATGCCAGGGATAAAGTAAACAGATGGAAAAGTGCTTCAGGACTCAACTCACCTAGGCTGAGACCTCCAGTCTGTGTAGGGTGCTTGCCTATTTCTCCCACAGTGGCCTGCATTCCCCACAGCCAGAACACGTACTATACTTTCCTAATGCCACGTCTGTAGCTCCTACCAGAATAAGCTCCTCGAGGGCTGAGTTTGTATCTGTCTTAATTTTGGATCCCAGGCACAAAATAAGCACTCAGTAAATGTTCACTGAATGAACAGATGAATTAATTGAAGCTGGGTTGCAGGAGTTATAATGTTGTCCTTTCAAATGACCGAAAAAGATGGAAAGATTGTTTAAAAAAAAAAAAAAGGCCATTCTTCATCTCGCAAGACCTTTGTTCCCTACGTGGTGCTGGAAGCTTTGACCTAAAGAGGCAGATCACCAAACACTGCCATCACCTGCTTCTCCTGGTTCCAAGAATGTTAACTCCTGACCCTAACTTTGGGTTCTCCTGTCCTGAGACTCCCAGATGCACATTTTACATTGCTTGGTATCCTTGATGTTTCATCTATCACATCGATCATACAGACATTTATTGGGATATACTATGCTCTAGGCACATTGTAGGGCATCGAGAATCTGAGGGTGTATAAGACCAGCCTCGTCCCTGTGTTCACCAACCTTGCAATCTAGTTGAATTACTACTTAGTGAACTCTCTCAGTCCAAGACTACTTCACCATCCACCATCTAATCAATTCCCTGTACTTCTTATTCTTTATAAATTTCTGAGAACAACATCGGATTTTGGAACAGATTTGTTAAATGAAGGCTTACTGTAGTTTGGATGGTTTTGGAATCATAGAAATATTAAAGCTAAAAAGGATTGTGCCAGATACTCTCTGTCTGCTCCTCCAGACGGGCTGTACATCCTTCCTCCCTTACCCTGTGCCCTGGGAGGTGGACTGTACAGAATGAAGCAATGGGCCTTTTGCCCTCAACCCATTAGGAAGAACATGGGCAGCAGCTATGTGACTCCATGGCAGCACAGAACTCTTTCCAAGTACCAGTGTTTGCTATGTCCTGAGGATGTTACCATCAGCCTACAGATGGTAACAGCTTCGCAACTTTCACTAGCTCACGGATACTGCACCATCCCTTGCTGGTTTCCCTACACCTGTCGACACTTTTGTAGGACAAGACTTCACCTGTTTCCTGAAAGGATTCTAATATAAAACCTTCTCTTTCAACCTCCAGACATGGAATCATAAATTCTTTTTTTTTTTTAATTTTAAGTTTTATTTATTTTTTATTTATTTTTAAACAAATAGTTTATTGTCAAGTTGGTTTCCATATAACACCCAGTGCTCATCCCCACAAGTGCCCACCTCCATGCCCATCTCCCCCCTCCCCCGCCGACACCCATCAGTCCTCAATTTGTTCTCAGCATTCAAGAGTCTTTCATGCTTTGCCTCTCTCCCTCTCCCCCACTATTTCTCCCCTTCTTCTCCCCTGCGGTCCTCCTAATCCTCCTATACTTGCAAACATATGGTATTTGTCCTTCTCTGCCTGACTTATTTCGCTCAGCACAACACCCTCAAGGTCCATCCATGTTGCTACACATGGCCAGATTTCATTGTTTCTCATTGCCATGTTTCTCATCTATCCATTGTATAGATAAACCACATCTTCTTGATCCATTTGTCCATTGATGGACACTTAGGCTCTTTCCATGTTTTGGCTATTGTTGAGAGCGCTGCTATGAACATTGGGGTACATGTGCTTCTATGCATCAGCATTCCTATATCCCTTGGGTAAATTCGTAGCAGTGCTATTGCTGGGTCATAGGGGAGTTCTATTGTTCTTTTTTTTTTTTAATATTTTTATTTATTTCTAGGAGAGAGAGAGACAGCGTGAACAGGGGAGGGTCAGAGAGAGAGGGAGTCACAGACTGAAACAGGCTCCAGGCTCCGAGCTGGCAGTCAGCACAGAGCCCGACGCGGGGCTCGAACCCACGAACCGCGAGATCATGACCCAAGCGAAAGTCGGACGCTTAACCGACTAAGCCACCCAGGCGCCCCCTATTGTTCATTTTTTGAGGAACCTTCTGAAGAACAAAACCTACTTTCAATCCCTGGCCTTTATGGCAATTTGGACACTGATTTTTTAAAATTAATTTATTTAAACTCAGTTTGCTTAACATACAGTGTGGTACTGGTTTCAGGAGGAGAACCCAGTAATTCATCACTTTCATATAACACCCAGTGTTCATGCCAACAGGTGCCCTCCTTAATGCCCATCACCCTTTTAGCCCATTCCTCCAACCATCTGCCCTCTAGCAACCCTCAGTTTGTTTTCTGTATTTTAAGAGTCTCTTATGGTTTGCCTCTCTCTGTTTCTTATTCTCCCTTACCTTTCCCTATGTTTATCTGTTGTTTTTCTTAAATTCCACATATGAGTGAAATATATGATACTTATCTTTCTCTGCCTCACTTATTTTGCTTAGCATAATATACTCTAGTTCCATCTAAGTTGTTTCAAATGGGAAGATTTCATTCTTTGATTGTTGAGTAGTATTCCATTATATATATATATATATATATATATGGTGGTATATATGTGTGTATATATATCTATACATATATCCATACATACATATCTATATATACACACATACACATATATCAATAGATATGTATGTATTACATCTTCTGTATCCATTCATCAGTTAATGGACATTTGGGCTCTTTCCCTAATTTGCCTATAGTGCTACTATAAACACTGGGGTGCATGTGTCCCTTTGGATCAGCAGTTTTGTATCCTTTGGATAAATACCTAGTAGTACAATTGCTAGGTTAGAGGGAGTTCTATTTTTAATTTTTTGAGGAACCTCCATACTGTTTTGCAGAGTGACTGCACCTGTTTGCATTCCAAACAGTGCAAAAATGTCCTCCTTTCTCCACATCTGCTGTGTCCCAAGTTGTTAATTTCCCCTCTGACAGGTGTGAGATGGTATCTCATTGTGGTTTTAATTTGTATTTCCCTGATGATGATAGATGTTGAGCATCTTTTCATCTGTGTCCGTTAACCATCTGGATGTCTTCTTTGGAAAAGTGTCTATTCATGTCTTCTGCCCACTTCTTCAGTGGATTATTTGTTTTTGGGGTGTTGAGTTTGATAAGCTCTTTATAGATTTTGGATACTAACCCTTTACGTGATATGATATGTCATTTGCAAATATCTTTTCCCATTCTGTTGGTTCCCTTTTAGTTTTGTTGATTGCTTTCTTTGCTGTGCAGGAGCTTTTTACCATGATGAAGTCCCAAAAGTTCATTTTTGCTTTTATTGCCCTTATGTCTAGTAAGAAACTGCTGAAGCCAAGGTCACAGAGGTTGTTGCCTGTTTTCTCCTATAGGATTTTGATGGTTTCCTGTCTTGCATTTAGGTCTTTCATCCACATTGAATTTATTTTTGTGTATGGTGTAAAAAAAACTTGCTCAGTTGCATTCTTCTGCATGTTGCTGTCCAGTTCTCCCAGAACCATTTGCTGAAGTTACTGCCTTTTTTCTATGGCTACTCTTTGCTGCTTTGTCGAAGATCAGTTGGTCATACATTTGTGGGTCCATTTCTGGGTTCCCTATTCCGTTCTATTGATCTATGTGACAGACTGATTTTTTAAAACATATCCTATGGGTTGGATATAATTATGCCAAATTGAAGGTCAGGCCTGAGATACCAACTAAAATAAGTGTACAAGAAACCAAGTAACAGATGCTTGGCATTTCAAATTCCAAGAAGTCACAGCCAGTGGACTCAAGTTCATACTTGACTGTGAGGCTGACATCTACCTATTCCAGTTCTTTCCCAAGTCATACCCCTAAGCAGGGAAAAGTGCTGGTTCTCAGTGATCTCCCAGCTTTTTGGTTCATAAACCTACCTCTGTCTGAAATACTTTCCCTACCCTGGTTTCTATATGTCCAATCCCTTCCCGTTCTATAAGGCCTAGTGCTAATGGCTTCTCCATAAATTCTCGAGCTTTCTATGGTTATCCCAATCAGGAAATAGCTTGTTCTCCTCAAGATACTTGGACTATTTTATTTGTTTTCACTCATATTACTTACCACCCACTTGTGTTAGAATTATTCACATTCAGTTATTTTTCTTAGTCCTAAACCCCCGAAGAATCCTGAGGTCAGGACAGTATCTTATATATCTTTGTTGCCCCTCAGTGGCCTATGGCAATGCTTCAAAAACTGAAATTTCTAACTAAAGGTTTGTTGACTGACTACATAAATTAATGTATTAACCACCAAAATGATTTTTACTTGGGATGACGATACAATTTCTTCTGATTCTCAGAAGACCAAACCATATTTCACTTTTTCATCCAGAAATAGCAAATTTATAAAAGCAAATGGCACTATATTTGAGGAGAAATATTTTCAGATTGTTTCCATATGTGTTTCTATATATAACAGTTTATGCAATATTTTAAATCAAATTCAACACCATGTGGCCATGTATCTTCTAGAAGCTCATAATGATGATTTAGGTCAGAGCTTAAAACAATAACAAAAAAGTTCTTAAAGGAGGTTTGTTCATCTATCCTTCAGTTCTGCTCATTCTCTAGATGTTTCCTTTCCAGACTTGGCTCCAATGTCTCTGTCTCTGACTTTCTCTGACTACCCCCTCACAAAACTGCTCCGTCTCCTGAGTTTTTATTGCCCTTGTACAGATCTTTGTTGTGGCTTTTATCCCACTACTCTGCGTTACTTAAATGCCCATATCCCAGTGAGAGTAGAAGCTCTTCAAGAGTAGGGACCCAGCTTTGATCACCTACTTCTGTCCTCGCAATACCTAGAATAGCACCTGGCACAGACTGAGCACTGAGTAAATGTGGTCTAAATTGAATTGGCATAATGTCAACTGTGCACTTTAGCTCCAAAAACCCAACCCATGCTTTCTTTGATTTAAAATCCGTGACATTTATGAATTGCATGAGATGTAAGAAAACACACATGCACACCTGCTCTTTGGAAGTGGTATCCAGATTTCTTATCTATACCCAACTATTTAACCTTATCCCAGTTTAGATATCATGGATCACTTCCATATTAACTCTTTTTCTTTGTAGCTATAGGTTAGCACCTTAGCACCAATTCAGGAACATGTCCTCTTATAGCTACACTATAGACAGGGCCATGTTTTGAGTCAGGGAAGGTGGGAGGAAAGATATCTAGAACAGACTGAGCATTTACTCTGTACTCAGCCCTTTGCACACCTCACCACTTTGAATCTTCACACGGTCTCAGAGTCAGCACTATTCCATTAGCCCCATGTTGCAGTAGGACATCTCCAAGAGTCAACGGAACCATTACTCTTAGACATACCACCACTGGGGTGTCTCTGTTGGTGTGAGTATCAGGATGGATAATTTCTAACTAATTTCCCCTCTAACATCACCTTATCAGGTTCACCTCTAACAATGCCTCATCACTACTGGTTCACTAATTCACTGCCTTGTAGACACGCTGACCTTTCCATTATCTGAAGTCCCCAAGATCTCTTCCACAGTGGGGCATTTGTACATGCTGCCCCCTCGAGCCCCACGGCTCTCAAAGTGTGACCTCCAAACCAGCAATCTCAGCATTATCCAGGAGTTTATTAGAAACACAGAGTCTCGAGACCCACCTCAGACCTACTGATTCAGAAAGTCTGTTGGGGGGCAAGGGGGTACCCAGAAATCCTTTTTTTTTTTTTTTAACAAACTCTCCAGGATATTCTGATGCACAATGAAATTTGAGAAGCAGTGTTCTAGGCTTTATCTGTCACCTCCTAAGAGAGAACTTTCTTGATCCCAGCTCTCCAATCTGTAACATATCCCCACTGCTACTGTCTCATAGTAGTTACTCATTCATCACAATCTGCAACACTTATGCAACCGTTGGTGTGTTTATTTGTTTAAAAATCTACCTTCCTCACCAGACTCTGAGTTCTGTGAAGGCAGGGACCATGTATACTCAAAGCCTTACACTGTGCCTGCCACAGAGTAGCTACTCAATCAATGTTTATTTATTGGTCAGTTTTTCCTAGCCAATCTGGCTGTGGGACCCTAGAGTATTTTTTGAGCTCATTGAGTCAACTTTTGCCTCCAGCCATAAAAGGCATATCATGAAAGACAACCAATTTTCATTTGATCACCATCCAGAGTATAGACCACCTATAACTCCCTGTGTCTCAGACTTCCTCCCTGTCCATTGCTGAAAAACCACATGTATAAATGAGAGGGTGGGGAAATCAGGGGAGGAAGGCAATTAATTAATTATTAGTAGCCCAGGTAAATAATTTAGTCAAGTAGGAAAGCAGAGTTCTCAGCTATATTGTATTTTCAGACTCTTAATGGATTCTGACACTCTTGCTTTTTACTTTGAACTACTCTGAAACCTGCAGAGAAGCCTCACTGTTTCTGTTAATGTAAGGACTCATTATTCTCTTTCAAGACTAATGTGTTTAATATGGAATCAAGATTCATTTTCTGTCTAGGCTTGGTTAGACAGATGTTTGGGTTTCAATTTCCTCAGAAAAAAAATTTAATATACATATTTTTCTCCCAATGGCCAATGGAACACCCCTGTGAGATCTCCCTTGACAACAGTATCGCTCAATTATTTTCCTAGTTGAGTCTTCACCTTCCACAAGAACACCCCAGATGACACTCAGAGGATTGTGTAGCTGGCAGCTGGGGGTTAGGGACCAGGAGAAGGGGCTGGGGTCTTGTCCTGGGGATTCTGGCTCAGGATAAAGTGTGCTATGCACCCTCTACCATATCTTGATATTCCCTCCCTGAACCCCAAGACAAAATCAGGTTCAAGTGAACCTTCAAGGCAGGATTAAGGCAGAAACAGTTCTGGCAGGGGCAACCCACCTAAGCCAGCTCTACCTTGGACAGCGTGGCAAGGATCATGCCAGCCATGTTTCTGTGTTCCTCAGGCCCTCTCTTCCAGCACTTGTTCATGAAGACAATTCCTCTCTCCACACCGTGTCGCTGAGCCGTGGGGCTCTCTTATCTCTTCACTACATATCTTAATCAGCACAATCATATCTCCTCAGTCAGCATACAGATTTCCAGCTTTTGCATCTGTCACAAAGAAAATTCAGAGATGTGAACCACCCACCTGGGCTAAGACTTAAAAGCAAGACTTCTGTGGGGTTCCCTGATCCCCAGTCCAAATAGAGAATCCCTACTATGTGCTCAGTGCTGCAGTCATGCTTTGTTTTCCTAACCCCATTCAACCCGCACATTAATCCTATGTGACAGGCTCAGTATCTCCCTTTTACAGATGTGAGAACTGAGGCCTAGAAAGTTTCAGTACTTTTCCAAGATCACAGAGCTAATGAGGAAGCATTTGCACCCTGGACTATCTGGCAACAACTTTCATGCACCTCTCCCAAACCACCTTCCAATGAGTCTTGGGAAAGGGATTTCTAAGTGACCCCAGCATTCCAGCATGAAACCTAGAGCTTGTCCAGTTATACCCTGAGTCTGTGGAGTATATTTAGTGTTTCCTTATTACCAAACTTTTTTCCCGTAGCCTTGGGTTACTTTTGTACTTTTGGGGTGATGGAAATGGCTCTGTCTAATTCATACCTCCTTTGTCCTTAGCCCTCACCTCCACCTTCAGCATTCAGTAGGAAGCACTTGATATAATCACCATGCGAAGCCTGTGAGATGAGCTGAAAACACATGCACAGGCTGTCAGCATTGGTCTAAGCTGAGCTGTTGCTAATGGAATTGTAAAGGCCTGGCCCCCAACTGCTGCACATGAAGACAGCCCCACCCTCTCCAAGCAGCTCTTACACCTGTAGGCCAGTTAGAGGTGAGATACCAGGGCAGCTTGGAAGATGTTCTCTGTTTTCCCACACTGTATTTCTACACAACAGCTTACTCTGTGCCAGTTTTACCTAAATTGACTGAGAAAATTGACACAGAGGTAGAAAGCAAAACCAAGCCAAGCATAGGAACTCCAGAAGATTCAATAAAGCACAGATCCGATTTTGTTGGTGCTATGGGAAGCCCTTCTTTCAAAAACAAATCGAACAAGACATCCTAAGTAAATGTAGTAAAATCATGCTAACACCCATTTCTAAATATCCTGGAAGATTTCAGGTGACAGGAACTGGCGCTGTGCCACCTCTCAGGGCGTGGCTGTCCTTAGGCTTCTCAGTTTTCAAATCCTTCGACTCTGTTGATTTACTAACTCAGAAGGCCTGAGGCCTCTCTTATCAAAACTCTGCATCAGAATCCTGAATAGCAAACATCTTCTGAACTGAGTACAAGGAAGTTGAGATTACTCTGGGGTCAGAGGCTGAAAAACATGGTTGAAAACCTGGCGACAGGAGGCCCCGCTGGAGGCCGAGGTTTGCTGGGACCCAGGAGGAGATTTCACTTCAGGGTAGGAAGAGGGCCTCACATTAGAGACACTGTGTCTGGATTTGAGGCCCTGGGAGGTCATGGAGGGAGTCCTTCTCATCAGGCCGAGGCCCCTAGTCCACAGCAGAGGAAGAAATTGGGGTAAAGTTAGCTCTGTCCACTTGCTGGACATGCATCCATTCTCTCCTCCATCTTAGGCACACCTTCAAAGGCTGCTTCTGTGCATGGAGACATCACTGGCTTTTGCCACAGCACCCTTAATCGCTTCTGCCATTTCTTTCAGATCCATCTCTGCTCTGAAACCTGCCCTGCCTGAGGGGCAGAGGCATGGGCCCCACCAGGGCTTGAGAGGCTGGGTGGTTGCCTCACAGGCAGTTCTGGGTCAGAGAGCTAGAACCACGTTCCTGATGCCAGAGCCCAGTTTCATGCCCAGACAGCAGCCAGGGCTCTGAGCCAAGGCTGCCGGGTAGCCCCACTGCTCCCTGGCCTTCCGCCAGCGCCCATCCCAGAAAGGAACAGCCTGTCACCAGAGAGGAGCGGGCATCTGGATGCCTTGAGCTCTGATTCTCAGGCAGTCCTGCTCTGTAGGAGCACGACACCTCTTGACCATTTTGATGGTCAGTACAGAGGTTCAAGGGAGGGACAGGCGGGTGGTAAGCTAGAAATAGACACCGAATCCTGCAGAGTCCATAGCTTTGAATCTAAAATGTTGTTTTCCAGGTGCAGGCACAAAATCATTTGTCATCACTCGGGCCCTAACAGAGGAAAAATTACAATGGAAAATTAGATCCTGTGTCACAATGTCATGGGTATAAATAAAATGAAAGGCAAGCTTGACGTCAGTAATGAGGATTCTCACATTCCACTTCATTTCCTCATCATCAAATATGCAGCTCAATTTACCCCCTTGGGTGGTGGCAACCAGTTAGTGTAAACAGGTGGGGGCTCTGATGTTGTGAGGACTCTGTTTCTTTCTCCCTCAAAATCCCACGGGAGCCCCAGGCAAACAGTCCCAAGGGTAGGTCTCCTTCCTGACGTTGGGTGTCCGCTGGGTATGCAGCCCTGCAAATCCCTCCACACGTCCCCTCTGCTTCCCCAGTCTATATTCTTGCACTCAAACTTCGCTTCTTGGTGGCAGCCAGCTTGTCCCTTCACCAGGCTTCCTGAGGTTAGTTGAAGGGACATTTCTCTACCTAGAGAAGAGAAGGGAGGATAAAGGGAGAGAGAGCTGAGTGCTCCTTTGCACTGGGACAGGGCTAGCCTCGATGGTGGCTCCAGCCTGGGGAATATTGACTCATACTGATTCATATATCTTTTTTTTTTTTTTTTTAAATTTTTTTTATTTCTTTTTTTTTTTTTTTTTTTTTTTTTTTATTTATTTCTGAGAGAGAGAGAGACAGTGTGAACAGGGGAGGGTCAGAGAGAGAGGGAGACACAGAATCTGAAACAGGCTCCAGGCTCTGAGCTGGCTGTCAGCACAGAGCCGACGCAGGGCTCGAACCCACGAACCGTGAGATCATGACCTGAGCCAAAGTCGGACGCTTAACCAACTGAGCCACCCAGGCGCCCCTCATATATCTTTTTTTAAGTTTATTTATATATTTTGAGAGAGAGACAGAGGGGGCACATGAGGGGCAGGCAGAGAGGGAGAGAGAAAATCCTAAGTAGGCCCTGCACTATCAGCGCAGAGCCTTATGCAGGGCTTGATCCCAAGAACGGTGAGATCATGGCGTGAGCCAAAGTCAAGAATTGATTACTTTAACCAACTGTACCACCAAAGTATCTCATATTGACTTGTATTTTTTTTTAAAGTATGTTTTTTTAAATATTTTTATTTATTTCTAGGAGAGAGAGAGAGAGACAGAGACGGCATGAGCAGGGGAGGGTCAGAGAGAGAGGGAGTCACAGAATGAAACAGGCTCCAGGCTCTGAGCTGGCAGTCAGCACAGAGCCCAACGCGGGGCTCGAACCCATGAAACGTGAGATCATGACCTAAGCGAAAGTCGTACGCTTAACCGACTAAGCCACCCAGGCGCCCCATATTGATTTGTATTTTAAACACCCTCTGGAATATGATGACCTAAAGGAACCCCATGGTAAAGAGTTTTGTAGCACAAAATTACTCCCTCCACCCTCCACTGCCAAGTTCTATCTTTGTAAATCCAGCTATTCCTCTATTAGGTCTTTCTCAGAATGAGAAGCATCCCTGTACCCCAAAGCCAAAAATAAAGATGGTCTGGTACACAATCTAACACACCCTTATCATCAAAAGGCACCTGACTTCAGAGCGTGCCAAGGAGTGCTGACAAGTGCCACTTATGAGTAAACCAGTAGCTGTTAATACACAGATTGGTGTCTCCCATTATCTGCTTTTGCATCTACCTCAATGGGTATCACTGGACCTGGGATAGTCGTGAAGTCTCTTCCCAATCAACACACACTGCAAGTCAAACACTCAGATGTGAACTCATTGTTCTGAAACCACTGTATTCAACAGGCATTTGTGGACTCTCCTCTGTGCTGGGGACCATTCTGGCATTGAGTGTTGTGAGGTGAGGATGACTCAACTCTGGACTTCTGTGCTCTGATCTGTGAAGGACAGAAGTGGTAGCAGCACAGCATAGGGTCTTTGGTTTCCAGCAGATAATTTTAAAACACAGTTTTAGCACTTCTTGGCCATCTGACCGCCTACCTCAGAGTTTCTCAAGTCCTGTGTGAGGGAACTGGTGGAAGGCACTGCACACTGTGCCTGGGTCCTGAGGAGTACTCGGCAGTTCTCCCTCCCTTCTCCTAACTGCCCCACTCACCAGCGTCGAATCTGCTGTCTAGAAAGAAAACACAAAAAGAGAAAGAAAATTATTGTTGCACATATGCACTAGTATTCATTCCCTCGCTCTAGTCTGCATACATGAGCATGTGTGCACAAACACACATTTTAACCCGGCTTTTGATAGGTGTGATTATTCCAAGCCGTGGATTACGATGATATTTTTAGAACTAGATTTCGACTCTGCTGCCTCTCAAGAAGTAGATTGGATTGATAATGTACTGAAATGGCATTTGGTCATTTTCCTCTCCATGTGTACTCAGCAGAGCAGAATTTGGTAGCACCTAGGCCTCAGGCACTTCTCATTTTGTGTCTCATTATGGCTGCTGGGGACAGCTCTGTGGCCTGAATTTCGTGAGACCTATTTTATAAGATGTGTCTCTGAGACCACAGGTTTTTTCCCTTTACTGTAAGAATCTCGTGAGGAAATGTTTAAAATTTGTGTCAGTTCTGGCAACCTAAGCATCTAGCATCCAAATACCATACCTGGCTTCTAGAATGTTCTATGACAGTCTCTGTTTTGACACCACCCAAGCTCTCCTCTTCCTTCCATCTCAAAACTCACCCTTCCTATAAACTTTTCCTCCCAGACCTACAATCTGCTAGATGGATATGGGTTAACCATGAGGTGAGATGAAAATTCTATGCCACATTACTTTTTGTTATTGTGACGGTTAAAGAGGCCCACTTGTTTGTCTCAGACCCATTTTAGGGCTCTTCTCCTGCCAGAGTAGGGGGATAGAGTAGGAACCGGGAGCCTTGTATCTCCTCAGAGTTCAGATATTCCTCTAACATACCGAGCATTTTGTTCTTCTCCTGTAGACCCAAAGTCCAAAACCAGCTTGTACTGGGCTCATGAGGGTTGAGTGTCAAAATTTCAGGAATCTTGCCAGATGGTTGTTAAAACACTGCCATTACAGAAAATTAAATTACATAGGCATACAGTTAAATAAATTATATTTAAAACAAAGGTAATAAATTCTTAAACCTCATCACTTCCTAAATATTTCATTATGCCTACTCTTATCTATGCACTTGAAGTTATTTATGTCTACTGGATCTCTATGTGGGAACACTGCATATGGGGTGTTACTGCACATTTCCTCCGAACGCCATTTCAATGACGTCACACTGGTACCTGGAATTCAGCCATGGTGGGCAGTATTTACACTGGAGAATTCAGCAAATGCTACCCATCAGGGCTTTAATTACTGTCCCTTTCTCTGCCAAACCAATTGTTAAGCACTTATGCACAGACCACTATTTTGTCTCCCACTGGGGTCAGGAGCCAGGCCTGTAGTCAGCTAGGAGCGCTAACATCCAACTTCATGGATGTGGGGAGACATCTGCATAACCTTCCAAAAGCTCTGCCTGTGTCTTCCCAAAGCCATTTTCCCTAGACAGCTTCAGATAGTCTCAGGTCACTCCTGCCATGGCGCCTCCACCACCCCAGAGACACACGTGCCCCCAGAGCGGGCACTCTTGCTTCTCTGTCTGCTGCCTGTCTCTCATGGTCAACACAATCTGCTTGGGGTGAATTCTGTCAACTCCAACACAATACTAGGGAATTTGAGAGTCTGTAGCCTGGGGCTTGGGGGTATCTGAAGTTATCAGATGGGAGAGACAGCAACAAAAAGAATATTTTGTATATAAGGCTACTGTGAATACAACCTCCGGGCATTTGGTCCCACAGATGACTTTAGAAACTGGGAGAGGAGTGGTTCTCCTTGGTTCTCTACCTAGACTTTTTTTTTTTAGCAGACATACTGGAACTGGAGTTTTATAAAAGTAAACCTATAGCTTTGACCTCTGGTTTTCAAGACACTCAGCCTTCTTTACCCCTCAGAGTGAATAGGGTCAAAAAGTATTACCCTTAAAAGAACACACAGGGTTTTGCACTTTACAAGGCCCTATCCCACTGGTTAGTACATACGGCTTTTAGAATGACACAGACATGGCAGCAACACACACTGCTATTTCCGTTATGAACCAAGGAGGCCCAAGATACCTACTTTAGCATTGACCACCTGGCTAGTTTGTGACATGGCTGGGATTAGGCCTCACAGTGCCAAGTGATTTCAAAAGTGCTGTACCTGACAAAGACCAGAAAGAGGACACGCCAATTATTTTAACCTGAAGTCAACCAAGTCAGCCCACGTGCTATCCGCTTCCTCCCCCCAAGGACTCTCGTGTCAACATTCCACCCGATTCCACAGCATTGAGCTATTTAGAGATTTGTCTTGGCCACGCAGACCTTTCTTTCTTTCTTTCTTTCTTTTTTTTTTTTTTACTAGAAAGTGAGATTAGAGGTTGACCTTCAGTGTCCTTAACAGATGACACCAGAGTACAAAGAAGAAGACCACAAGGCCACGGCACTGCAAGGCCACAAGATCAGAGGGGGAAGCAGGAAGTGGCAAAAACACCCTGCTTGTAAAACAGAGTATGGGTTTCTTGCAGTGAGAATCCACATACCATAAACATCTAAACATTTTTTTTTTTTTATGAGACTGTGGTTTATTAATTCCTGGCAAAAAAGGCTGAATGACATTAAGCCTTATTAACTTGTTGGCCAATTGGGCAGAGACTGGGAAGGGGGGAGAGGAGAGAGGCCAGCTTTTGCAAAACAGCTGCTTACCCAGTCCTTGGGCCAGACCCAAAGAACTGGGGGAAAGAAACTCCTCATTATATCCTTGTAAGTGAGAGGTTTTGTTTTATAAACTGTGACTGGAAAAATTTGTCCCAAACTGTTAATAGTAGTTATTTGAGGAGAAATGAAGACTTTTTAAAAAAATTCCCACTATCAATGTACAGTTTTTAGCAGATAATCACCTTTTTTTCATCCTTCCTTATACTTTCAGAAGTACAGTAATGACACCTTAAATGTATAAAGCAATTTAGCCTTTGCAAAGTGTTCTTCTCCATCACTTCAACCAATCCATATAAACATCCTGTATAAGAATTTTCCTTGAACAAACCAAAGTGAAACCTCCCCAAAGACAAAAGAAATGTAGAGATTTCACAGGGATTGCTATGCAGGCCATTGTTCAAATCCCTCTTGTAAGCTGCTATTGCTGTGTTCACTTAGGGTCCACATAATTTTACTTCCAACCCTCAGTCCTACCACAAAATTGAGTTCAGAAGTATTCTGGTTGGGTTTTCTCTTGGTGTTTATTTACATGCCTGCCTCCTGGCTAAAATCAAAGGCACATGGCTACTTTGAGAAGTAAGACAGACATCATTTTAACGTAATTTTTCCAGGAGTAAGATTAATGCTCCCTTTCCACCTGTCTTCTTTATTTGAAGTCAGGTAGATTTAGTCTTTCAGCCTGGTTAAAGCAACTTTGGGAATCAATTCTTTGTGCAAATAAGTCAATTACTACTAAGTACTACTGTAAATGGTTAATAATTCTTTGGGGGCTACCTGTAGACTTAGATGCTGGGAAAGGCAATTTACAAATTAGACATCTGTGATTTGAAAAAGTGGCTCATTTTCTTTCATTGGTAAAATCAAGATCACTGAATTATTGGATAGTAATGGGCTAGCTTCCGACGAGCTTTAATATTTCTGTTTTGCATTATTCTCACCAAGTAAAATGACTTCAATATTAAAATCAAGAATATTCTCATAGGTGATGGATGTATTAATTATCTTGATCTTGGTGGTCATTCCACAATATATATTTCTATCAAACCATTGCACTGTACAATATATACAATTATATTTATCAATTATTCCTCAATAAAATTGGGAGGAAAGAGGGAAAAAAAGAATATTCTCACCAAACCCAAACATCAAGGTGATATGATGAAGAAAGGTGGAAAACATAATCAGATTTCAACATATCACTGAGGAAAAGAGAAAGAAAGAGAAAAGAAAGAGGGGCAGTGAGAGAGAGGGAAGAAAGGAACTCAGTATTCACAGGGTACAAAACAGAAAAAAAATTACTGCTGATAAAAGTGTTCAATTGCTCCCATGGCTGGAAACTGGAATAAAAGGACCAGAACTGACCATTGTCTATAAATATTTTAATATTTAATAAACATGGCATTTTAAATCAGGGGAGGGAGAGGAAAGAAAATCAATAAATGGTATTGATGTAATTTGCTAACATTTTTGAAAAATAATTCAGATAGAATAAAAATTCTAATTTTAATTTTAGATTAAAATTTTAACATCATAAAATTGCCAGAAACTTTTAAATGAATAGTTGTATAATTTGGGGGATAACAGTAGCTCCAAGAATAACACCAAAGGCATCACCACAAAGTAAAGACATCCAACTTCTTAAAAATTAAAAAAATTTTTTATATCAAAAGCATCCACGACTGGGTGGCTCAGTCAGTTGAGCATCCCATTTTTTATTTCAGCTCAGGTCAAGACCCAGGGTTGTGGCATTGCACCCCATATCCAGCTCAGTGCAGAGCATGAAGCCTGCTTAAGATTCTCTCTCTTTCCCCCTCTGCCCCCTCCCCTGCTCGTTCATGTGCTCTCTTAATAATAATAATAACAATTTTTAAAAAAAGCATCCACGAGGGGCATCTGGGTGTCTTGGTTAAGCATCTGACTCTTGGTTTAGGCTAGGTCATGATCTTGTGGCTTTGTGGGTTCGAGCCCTATGTGGGGCTCTGCACAGATAGTGAAATATCTGAGCTGATAAACTTAAAAAAAATAAATAAGCATACAAGATACAAGTCCTTTGTCAGGATACATATTTTAATCTGTACTAAAAATATTTTCTTGGGGTGCCTGAGTGGCTCAGTTTGTTGAGCATCTGACTTTGGTACAGGTCACCATCTCATGATTTACACTGCAAACAAGGAGCCTGCTTCGGATTATCTATCTCCCTCTCTCTCTGCCCTTCCCTGACTTGGGCACACATACTCTCTCAAAAACAAACAAACAAACAAAAAAAGAATAAACATTAAAAAAATACTTTCTCATAGTCTATGAGTTATCTTATCATTTTCTTAAGCACTTATTTTGAGAACAAAACAGCATGGGTGAATTTCAGAAACATGCTTTGTGAAAAAAGTATACATTGGATCATTCCATTTATATGAAGTTCTAGAATATGAAAAATTAATCTAAAGTGATGGAAATTAGATCCATGTAAAATGACATAAGGGAACTTTTATTTTTTTTTTTTAATTTTTAATGTTTTATTTATTTCTAGGAGAGAGAGAGAGAGAGACAGCGTGAGCAGGGGAGGGTCAGAGAGAGAGGGAGTCATAGACTCTGAAACAGGCTCTAGGCTCTGAGCTGGCAGTCAGCACAGAGCCTGACGCGGGGCTCGAACCCACGAACCGCGAGATCATGACCTAAGCGAAAGTTGGACGCTCAACCAACTAAGCCACCCAGGCGCCCCCACAAGGGAACTTTTAGGGGTGACAGAAATATTCTATACCTTGATTACAGTAATGGCTACATGGGTATATACATTTATCAAAACTCATTAAAATGCACACTTAAAGTAGATACATTTTGTTGTATGTAAATTATATTGCAATGACAGGGGGGAAAATCCATGGTAAACATCGAAGAAAATGACAAACTGAGGGGTGCATGGGTGGCTCAGTCAGTTAAGCATCCGACTTTGGCTCAGGTCAAAATCTCACAGTTTGTGGATTCGAGCCCCTTATCAGGCTCGGTGCTGACAGCTCAGAGCCTAGAGTGTGTTTTGGATTCTGTGTCTCCCTCTCACTCTGCCCCTCCCCTGCTGGCGCTCTGTCTCTGTCTCTCTCAAAAATAAATAAAAACATTTAAAAATTTTTAAAAAAGAAAATGACAAATAGAATATTTGCAACATCTGAGATAGATAAGTTTGTGATGCCCTCATACACAAGTAACTCTTAAAAATCAGTAAGAAGAAAATGAACATCCCAATAGAAAATTGCAAAAGCACCTAAAGGAGTCACTCATAAAAGGAGAAATATAAATGGACAGTAAATGTGAAAAGAATCCAACTCGTTGGAAATCAAACACAAATTTGAAAAACAAAAATACAATTTATTATCTATCAAACTCATTGTTTTTAAAATGTATATTAAGTACATAGGTTTGCTGAGGGCAGGGATCCCTAGTGGGGTGTAAATTGGCACAATATTCCTAGAAGAAAAATTGGCCATGTATATATTCAATATCCTTTTGCTTGAACAACATGTCTAGATGTAAGGACTATGGGTAGGCCTGCTTCTTTTGTCTCTTCAAATCACCCCTGGTGCAAATATCCTTAAGTATATGCCTCTGTTATGTGCTTCTGTCCCAGAGATTAAAATATAACCTTAATTGATATAGCCCAGAATAGCACTGTGTAGACCCCAGATCTCCGAAACAGGTATCAACTGACAGTCTCTGAATGTGTATCCATTACAGGGACCAGAGGGGAATGACTTCATATCATAGATGGGCTCCTGGTTCACATCAGTGTTGGCTCACATGGGCCCTGCCACTGTGAATGGCATTCTCCTGTAGCTCATGGCTAGCAGGTGGATGGTAAGGGCCCACTTGTCACCGGGCTTGGCCCAGTCACCATGGTCAGGGGATGGGGTCCTCTTGTTGGCCAGCTGGGTTATATCCTCTCCCCTGTGGGAGAGGACAACATATTTGATTCAGTCTCATTTAGATCAAACAGGGTAGGGGAGGAGTTCCCAACGGAAGGAATGATGGCCAGGCTAAAAAGGTAAGAGATTTTACTCTGGAGACAAGAAGGCATTCTTTTACCTCCATGCTCAGACTCTTCAACTTCCTCTTGCTCTGGGGCCATTTGCCATCCAGTGAATAAACTCAAGTCTTGTGTGTGCTTGTCATCCCATCATCTCCCGCGGACCAGGAGAGATGGCGCCTCTTTCTTGGCAGTAGTGGGATCAGTCCTTCCTGCTGTGGTCACGGGTGATGTGTGAAAAAAAGAGTGGGAAAGGCTACATCTAAAGGGAAAAACGGGGCACCTGGGTGGCTCAGTCAGTTACGTATCCGACTTTGGCTCAGGTCATGATCTCACGGTTGGTGGGTTCGAGCCCCGCGTCTGGCTCTGTGCTGACAGCTCAGAGCCTGGAGCCTGCTTCAGATTCTGTGTCTCCCTCTCTCTCTGACCCTACCCTGATCAAGCTGTCTCTCTCAGAAATAAATAAAAACATAAAAAACAAACTTCCATCTTCGGCTCAGGTCATGATCTCATGGTTCTTTAGTTCGGGTCCCATGACAGCTCGGAGCCTGAAGTCTGCTTCAGGTTCTGTGTCTCCCTCTCTCTCTTCCCCTTCCCTGCTTGTCCTCTCTCTCTCTCCCCCTCTCAAAAATAAACTACCAAAAAAAAGGAAAAACTGGAGTCCCAGAAAAAGCCTGTCTCAACCTGGGAATGTGTATGTATGAAATGAGTCTGCTCTTGGCTATCAGGCAGAGGAGTTTCACTATATTCTGTGCATGGACCATCCATATTGGCTCCATCCACAGGTGCTCAGAGCTGGAAGATTAACCAGGTGACTTTTCCAGTCGAGACTCACCTCTCCCTTCTTTAATTCCCCACAGCAATTTGCATCAGCCTATGAGTGACCTTCAAGTTGTTCCTGCATTGTTTCAAAGGAATTCAGCATGCCTCCTTTAGTGTCAGGAAAACCACAAGGCAAATTCTACCTCCTTCCTGAAGCTTTCTGGATTATCCCAGTCTGGGATGATCTCTCTCTCTCATTATCCCTACCATCATATTGGCAATAATCGCATTCTGGTTTGTGGCAGTTTTTCATGTGTTGTCTTCAATTACAATATATTTTTTAGAATCAAGGTTTACTCTTTCTTCTCCATAGACTTGTCTGACATGTCTTGAGATACAGCAAACAGTGCCAGGCAGTATAACCTAAGTGGCTCGGAATCTGGGCTCTAGAGTCAGACATGTGGATATGAATTCCAGCCCTGCCACTGACTGTGTGACCTCAAGAAGTTAGTTACTCAGCCTCTGTGTGTCTTCCTTATCTATAAAATGAGGACAAAAGTGGCACCTACTTCACTGGACTGTCATCAGGATTGAGACAAATGCATGGCAAGTGTTTAGCCCAGTTCCTGATGCTGTTGTAAGTGCTCAATAAATGTCAGCTATTAGGATGTAAGTGCTTAGTCAACACCTGCTGATTGAATGGCTCTAATGGAGAGAAACTTTACTAGAGGGCTACCTTGCAGTGGTGTAAACCCCTGAAAAGGGGAAGGACAAGTGTGCAGACCTTGTGCAACAGACTGCACACACAGGACAGGCCAACAGTTTCGTGGCATTGAGGGTGCAGGTTGAGGTGGAAGAAATGTAAGGAAGAAAGGGCACACCTGAGGTTTTATAACACAAATAAATGATTAGAATATTATTAATCCATTCAACAAATATTTACTGGGGTATTGCAGGAAAACAAGAAATTTCCTTTCTTGGACCTAATGAAGAATGTGATATCCAGGGCATAATCACCTCCTTTCCATAGTAATGCCTCCAGCTGTTCAAGCCTCTATGGCTTTTGACCTGAATCACTGTGATTGTCTCTTAAATAGCCCTCACACCCACTCTGCTCTTTTCCTTACCAATATACTGAGCAGAGTTAGTCAGGTGAGTTTTCTTTCTTTCTTTTTTTTTTTTTAAATTTCTAGGAGAGAGAGAGAGAGAGACAGCGTGAGCAGGGAGGGTCAGAGAGAGAGGGAGTCACAGACTGAAACAGGCTCCAGGCTCTGAGCTGGCAGTCAGCACAGAGCCCGACACGGGGCTCGAACCCACGAACCGCAAGATCATGACCTAAGCGAAAGTCGGACGCTTAACCGACTAAGCCACCGAGGTGCCCCTATTTTTTTTTTAATGTTTTTTTTTTTTTATTTAGTCAGGTGAGTTTTCTAAAATACTTAAAAACTTCATTTCCTTTCTGAAAATCTTTACTTGCTCCCCGCTGCCAGGGTGGACTGTCCCTACTGGATCCGTGAAGCTTCTCACACATCCAAGTGTACTTAGGACAGTCTTCCCAGGCTCTCTATCTAGCAAATGCTTCCTCTCCCTTTAAGAAGCAGCTCCAGAATCAGTGCCCCTGAAAAGCCCTCCATGTCCATCAGAGCCCAGCCAGAAATACAGAAACTACCCTCTCTATTCAAATGGAATGAATTTAGTTTAGGGCATTGGTTTCCAGGTGATGGAAAAACCAGGGGACAGTGAGGCAAAGCAGAGATTAACCCCAGCAAGAAGCTGCTACCACTGCCAGGCTGGAGGTGTAAACAGAGGCTACCAGATCCCAGGGGCTGTGATCACCTTGGTGAAACTGGACCCCAATGGGCCTGTTCAGTAGGAGGTGGGGTTATGGCAGAGACATAGATGCTTTGCAAATTTTGAAGATAGCACTCCAGGCTGGAAAGGAAAGAGAAATGCCCTGACTCCCCCTCTCCCATCCTCCAGTCTGTCACCATTGCCTCTCAGTGGCTGAACCAGCCAGATGCCATCTGACACTGGTCTGCAGGAGCCACCTATTCCCACAAAATAGCAAAGCTGAAGAAGAGTGAGGAATGGGGCTGCTCCCCAGAGCTGAGTCCCTGAGGCAGATTGTCATTGTCTCTCCTCTGCTCTCTCAACTCTGCCCCATCTTTTTATAGCCCTGATCTACTAGGTTGTGTTTTCTGTGTTTATAAGTCTGTTTTCCTTAATAGATTGTGTAATTCCAAGGGGTTAGACAATGGCCTATTCATCTTGGCATTCTCAGTTCCTGGCATAATTCACAGTACATAACAGACATTTACTCTCTGTTGGATATCTACTAAAAGGAAACTCCAGGAGTCCCCTCCAGCTAGCCCTCCTCTTCCATCTCCTTGCTTAATTTACGTACCTTGACTGAACTCTCAGCACTAAAGAATAAACAAGAAGGAGCTTGGGGTCCATTAAACTCTCTGGGTCTGTAATCCATAGCCTTACATTTAAATACACCCAACAACAAATCACAATAATAATTTACTCTCAGAGCACCATCAACATATTAACCTTCTACCTTCCCACTGCTACATGAAAATTATCCATGGAAATTCCCCCCAAATCTCAAGATACCATCCCTCCACCACCCAAGATGCTTCTAGGCCACCTCTCCCTGCTGTTAATCAGTGTGTGCTCAGGATAAACAAACTAATTTTAAAATCAGCTTAAGCAAAACATAATTAGGAAGATAAATTAGCTGCTCCCCTAAATTGCATAATGAGTGCCCAAGGAGAAATTTTTATTATCTACCATTTCTATTATCTGTATAACATTTTCTCTTCCATCACTGTAGATGATATTCTGCTGACAGTGTAGAGAAATACCACAGAACTTCACTCCTGACCTTGATTGTCTGCACAATGATTACCAGAAGAGAACGCTGGCTATTTGTGTTTTTGTTTTTCTTATCTTGAACTTATAACACCAGCCTGGTTGGAGAGGAAAAGAGCCTGAAATTACAGTCACACAATCAGGGTTCAATTCTTGGTTCTGATTTACTGCTGTACAATCATGAGCAAGTCAGGTCAATTCTGAAAAATCAGCTTCTTCACATGTTAAATAAGGAGGGTGATAACGCCTATCTCACTGACAATGACAGCCACACATGCTTCCTCTCTGGCTCTAAGCACTTCATAAAAATTAGTTCCTTTAATCTTTGCCCTGAATGATTTACTGTAATTTTTTTATTTTACACATAAGGAAACAGTCACGGAGATCAAGGAACCTCCTCACAGGGTTGTTGTAGAAAGTGAATGTGATTTTATACATTGAAATCATTAAGGAATTGTTTTAAACATAGTAGGTGCTCACTTACCTTTTTCCTTTAAAAGCCCCTCACCCAACCCATCCCCCACCAAAATAACTAATATTTATAGAAACTGGTTTGTTATTGAAGTTTCTTTGATAAGAGGCCTGGATCCTTCATTCCTAGCTCTGTACTCCCCGTACTGTGTAAAATGAAAGGTCAGACTATCTCAACAGCTGCCAATCAGGAGCCTATGGGAGGAAACTTGCCTGTTGTTACTTTTGTTATCTTGCATAATGTTTATATTAAAAATTTTTTTAATGTTCTCTCTCTTTAAGAGAGAAGAGTGTGAGAAAGGGAGGGGCAGAGAGAGACGGAGATAAAGAATCTGAAGCAGGCTCCAGGCCCTGAGCTGTCAGCACAGAGTCTGATGTGGGGCCCAAACTCATGAACCATGAGATCATGACCTGAGCCGAAGTCAGCCACTCAACTGACTGAGCCACCCAGGCACCCCAATATTTATATTTTTTAAAAGTAACTGCATTAAAAAAACACTTAAAAACCAGTAGGTTTCTCTTCTTTCTCCCTTTCTCTCTCTCTCTCTCTCACACACACTCACACACTCACTCACTCACTCTTCAGGCTTTTTTTGAAAAATTGACCCATATGGCCACATGGATTCTTACTCCCACAGGTCAACATTCATTTCAAGCTGAGTGTGGCTACCTCCTTTCACAAGGGATACAGATTTCCCACTTTGCCATGGTCCCCACCTCTCACAGCTTCTTGCAGACATATGAGTCTTTCTCCTTTTCATCACTAAGAGACCATGATTCCCTGACACCTGACAGCATTTTCCAGAGGAAGTATCCACTGTAGGGCACCATAGGTTACACATAGGCATCCTTGTGTAAGTAGGACTTACCCTTTTCTACCATTTTTTAAGCTTTATTTATTTTGAGACAGAGACAGAACATGAGTGTGGACATGCAGAGAAAGAGAGGGAGATGGAGAATCCCAAGCAGTTTCTGCCACCACTTTTTAGACTAGAAGTCCTGCATCCAGGAAAAAACTTGGTTCCAGGCAAACCAGGCTGGTCATTCTGTGTCACACCATGGGATGAGCCCCACAGCGGCCCCTCCCACCTGGGACATGAGGATGCCACACTGCACCCCTCTCGCTCCTGAGTCTCCTCTGGCAACCGTGCACTGCTGCCAGTGCTGGAAGAGCATGTATCTGTGTACCTGTGGGGGGAGGCGGGGGAGGCTGAATGAGCCAGCCTAGACCTCGTTATATGACTGGTTCTCCTGATGGGGCACCGTGTGACCTTAGGTGGGTCATTTAGTCTCTGGGTCTCTTTGCTCTGCCATTCATTCATTCACCGAATACTTATCAAAGGCCTTCCATATGCCAGGCACCATTCTAGGCACTGAGGTCACAAGAGTGAATAAGTGAGAACAGGTCTTTGCCCTAAGAGAACTCATATCTGTAAGAAGAAACAGATACTAAAACAAATAAACAATATCCGATAAAATTTCAGGTGGGGATAATGCCATAAAGAAACCATTGACCATATGAGAGAAGCAAAGGGCCCAGGGCCATCACCAATCTTGGTGGATGCCTAGGAAATCAGTCAAAATTTCACCTGGTCTCCTATTCTGAAAAATATGTAATTCTTTTTTTTTAATGTTTATGTTTTGAGAGAGAGAAAGAGAAAGCAGGGGAGGGGCAGAGGGAGAGGCGGCCAGAGGTCCAAAGTGGGCTCCACACTGATAGCACAGAGCCCAAGGTAGGACTTGATCTCACAAACTGTGAGATCATGACCTAAGCTGAAGTCAGACGCTTAACTGATTGAGCCACCCAGGTGCCCCTGAAAAACTGTAATTCTTACCACTAGAATCTTTAGGCGCAAGGGATATATCTAACAATTTAATTTTTCAATTATAAAATATATCTTCCTCAGTAAAATACTGCTTTATGGTTACAATCCATATCAATATCAAATCTGGTTCTCATACAGATGGATTGGAAATGTATCAATTCAAATCCACCCAAATAACAGCACAAGGGTTGAGAAACGAGAGATGGCCAAGCTCATTAGCAAATCTGACATTTTATTAAACAAAGCGTAGTTGGAGTCAGGGGCCCATGTACTAAAGCCAGAAGCAGAAAAATAAATGAATGAATGAATAAATAGACTATCCAATACCTGTCTCTCTCCCCTCAAAAGAGCTGTATACTGCCTTAAAGAAGGAATAAAACACTTAATAACAAATTCAATAAGGGACAGCACTACAGTATGCCATTTATTCATTCATTCATTCGTTCATTGTACAAACAGATATTGAGTACCTACTATATGCCAACATTGTTATTATAAATAATGAAAGAAGGTGATACTTGGTAAGCCCAAAATATTAATCTATATTTAAAATAGCCTTGATTTTATTTTTCTGGTTATAAAATAATGAATTACTAATAAATTACTTTTTATAATTTTGAAGCTTAAAAATGTAATACAAGCTATCCTTTACTAAGCCAGGGCTTTTCAACCTTGGCACTATTGACATCTGGGGATGGGAAATTCTTTGTTGAGGAGGCCGTCTTATCCACATCACAGGATGTTTAGCAGCATCCCTGGCCTCTGCCCACGAGATGCATCAGCATCTCGCAACTACACACACACCAGTTGTTAACATGAAAAATGCCTCCAAGCTTTGCAAATGCCCCCAGGAGGCAAAATCTCGCATTTGGAAAGTGCTACTGTAAGCAATCCACTTTGCTCACACAATAGGGAGCTCAGAAATGAAGGCCTACAGAGAGGCCCCTTTTTCCTGCAGGCAAATAAACAGGAGATTTCCACCTGGAAGAGCCTTGGCACTACCCTCTCCTTCTTGCTGCCAACACACTAGCCCTCTGGAGAAAGCACTGCCCCAAGTCTGGGATGGAAGGAGAGCGTAGGGGGTGGGGATGGGCAGGCGTGGGTTCTGCTGAGGGATCAGGGAGCTTCTGGGGCTTATGCTGTGTGCGTCACGGCTGCTGATCCCGGCCATGCCCCAGCCCTGCACTCCTCCAAATGAGCTTTGCTAACAAGCCTGAAAGAAAAGCTTCCCCTGTTCGAGGCTTACACACCCACATGTGAGTCCAGCAGTGTAAGCCAGGTAGATTAAAATCGTGCCTGTCTATCTTGAGCACTGTTACGAGCGAGTCTCCAGAGCTGGAATCAGGACACGCCTGCCCATCCTTGCCCTTCTATAAGGACTTCACAAAGAGTCCATTGTGCACAACCTAATCTGAGACAGAATTAATGCACCTGCCTAGCCATTTATCCCAGCTTTGGCTGGTTCTTCAGAGCAAAGCCTAGTTGTAGAGAAGCAAACATTTTGAATTGATAGAAAATGTCAACATGAGGCCAAGTCAGGCACAACGCTTGTAGGTAACCTGCAACCTAGGTCCTGGCTGCTTAGAACATAAGGGAAATTCGATTCAACGGTTCTCAGTCTCAGAAAGGAGAACTGAAAAAACAGAGAGAGGGTAAGGAAATCCAGGTTCTGCTTTTACTTATTAATTTCCTAAATAGTTGTTGAGTTCCTGTCGTATGCCCAACACTGTGCTTTATGCATGGGGAGACCTTAGCTTTAGATGGAAAGTTTAGGGGCCACTGTTCAGCTCCAGCTGCTTGCTGCCATAATTATCTACAAGTCAATTTTGCCAGATCTTCTGAATTTCCAAGAGAAACCAGAAAACACGATTTTTATGTAAAAACTTTTTAAGCTTTAAGCATAGGTTAAAATTTTAAAACAAAACAAAAATCCCTGTGAGGACAAAACCAATCCAGTTTCCAAGCCTTCTGGTTTAGAGGCAGTGAGAAGTAGTGGTTAAGAGTGGGGTACTCTGGGGGTATGTGAACTTCATCTCAGGTCCTGACCTCACAGGTTCATGGGATTAAGCCTTGACCTAGGGCTCTGTCCTGACAGTGTGGACCCTACTTGGGATTCTCTATCTTCCTTTTCTCTGTGTCCCTCTCCTGCATACATGCACTTTCTCTCTCTTGTTCTCTCTCAAAATAAACAAACTTAAAAAAAAGAGTGGGGTACTCTGTGATGAGGACTGAGTAATGTACAGAATGGTTGAATACCTGAAACTAATATAATACTGTATGTGGACTCTCTTGAAATTAAAATTACAAACTTAATTTAAAAAAAGTGAGGTACTAAGGCTCTACCCCTTCCTTCCTGTGTGACATTGGGCAAGTTATCTAAGCTCTTTGTGTCTGTACCTTACCCTCCTCACGTATAAAATGAGTATGATAAAGCATATTATAGATTTAAGTGTGAGAATACACGTACATGCCTGATCTATAATACCTCAGTAAAGGTGAACTATTATTTTTTTAATTTATTAATTTGTTTTGAGAGAGAATGTGAGTTGGGAGAGGCAGAGAGAGAGAGAGAGATGAGACAGAGAGTCTCAAGCATGCTCTGAACTGTCAGCACAAAGCCTGACATGGGTCTCAGTCCCACAAATCGTGAGATCATGACCTGAGCTGAAATCAAGAGTTGAGACACTTGACTGCCTGAGCTACATACACACCTCGTGAACTGGTATTTTTATAGGTCATTTACTACAACAGGAATCTCTTTTACAACAGCCTTCAGAGTTGAACATTTAATCACTGTTCGTGCATATCCTGGGACAGGAAGTTCATGACTTCTTAGGGAATGCCAGTTGTATAACAACCCCCAAATCTCAGTGGCTTAATCCAATGCATGTTCACTTATTGTTCATTTCCCAGTTCGATGTAATCAACACAACTCTATGCCCTGTGAATCCATGTACCTCCTATCTGGTGGCTTTACCATCCCCAAGGAACTTCCCAGAATCCTCTACTGGGTTCTTTGCTTTCAGCCAGCTAAGAGAGAGAAAGGGAAAAAGAAAAAAATTGAGAGAATATGAGGTATATTGCATCTGCACATTACCATTTGCTAGAACCCTGTCACATGGCCCCAATCTAACTGTAAAGGAAGTTAGAACATGAAGTGTTCCTCTGCACCAAAAAAGAAAAATTAGCATCAGTGAATTTCTAAACAATCTCTGCCATGCTCTGCATTCATAGAAACACAATTCTGCACAATTTCCTCACTTGTTCTTCTTTGCAACATGCACAGGAAAGCAGGAAGACACTAGTATGGGGACAGGTAGGTTTGCATTTGAAACTCAGTTTCTATACTTGCTCAGTCCAATACTATGGATCTTGCACAAATTCCTTTAACTCTCTGTGCCTCAGTTTCCTCATACAAAAAAAATGAGATTGTCATAACTGCCCTTGGTTGTTGTAAGGATGGATAAGTTAATGTATGTATCACCACACTGTATAATATCTAGTATATAACCTAGAAGGTGTTCATTTAATGTTGGTCTCCTCTTTCACATGAATGCTATCCAGGTATTTAAAAATAAGTATGATTATTTCTGTAAGTTTTCTTTTCTTACAGTTTCATCAGTTAGTTTCATTATTTTTATATGATATCATTACCAGCCCACTTACTGTCCTGATGGCTGATACATGGAAATATCCCAGTTTGTCCAGGGACCAAATATGATACCTGCTTTAGTTTAGGTTTCTCTGAATGCAGACCCTGAAACAAGATTTGGGTGCAGAAAATGGGCGGGGGGAGGGGGGGAGCAGTTATATCAGGAAACACATATGAAGGAAAGGGGCAATAATGAAGGAAGAAAAGTCAATAAATGAGAGGGTTCCAGCTTGGGAAATGGGTTCAATCCCATAAGGAGCTCTGAGAAACCATGTAGAAGTGTCCCACATTCTGTGCCCTGCTGGATGGGAAGGCTGGGCCATTTGTCCATGAAACCCTGCTCTTACTGGTTTAGGGCTGCCTCTAACCAGAGAGCATTAACTACCTTGAAATGATAGGTTGTGTCTACATGTAGCTAACCAGGCTTTCCAGACTTCTAGAATGCAAAGGTGAGAGATACTGCAATATGATCTTATACAGATGGTGGCAAAATACGTGGCAATGTTCATGCCACAGCTATGTTGAAATCTGATGGCTAAAGGATGTGGTTCAACACATGATAACCTGTGTTACAGAGCCTCTAGCAAAAATGTCTGGGCGAATCCACTCCACACATTCACAAAGTTTGTGTCTGGATGTAAGGATTACAGTGCTAGTTATTTTATCTTAAAAAAAATTTTTTTTGTTTTCTCCAGGAACATGTGATGGCCATGAATAAATATTATGATTCAAGAACTGTTTTGACTGGTGCAAAACAGAAGATGTAATAGTTTATTAAAAGCAGATTAAAGATAAAGGAAGAAGTAAAACTGCTTGTATTCATAGATGACATTATCCTGTCCATAGACAATCCCAAGGAACACAGGTGCCTGGACAGCTCAGTCAGTTAAGCATCTGACTCTTAATTTCAGCTCAGATAGTAATCCCACAGCTGTGGGTTGGGGCCCACACTGAGTGTGGAGCCTACTTAAGATTCTCTCTTTCTACCCTTTGCCCTTGCCTTCATTCGCACTCTCTCTCTAAAATAAAAAAATAAAATATTTTTAAAAATCCCAAGGAATCCAAATACAAAATGACCAGAACTAATAGATGAGTTTAGCAAAGTTGTAGAATACAAGGTCAAAATGAAATTTAAAAATTCTATTTTTCAAAATCCCAATAGTCTTTTATTTTACTTTTTGTCCTTTTTCTAAAAGTTTATTTTTTAAGTAACCTCTATACCCAGTGTGGGGCTTGAACCCACAATCCCAAGATCAAGCATTACATGTTCTTCTGACCGAGCCAACCAGGAACCCTCCCCCGGAATAGCTTTTAAATAGAAATTGACACAATGATTCTAAAATTTATGTGGAAATGCAAAGTACAGTCAAAACAGTTTTGATAAAAAGACTCAAGTTGGAAAACTTATATTACCTGACTTCAAATTTACTGTAATACTATGAATTGATACAATGTGTATTGGTGCAAAGACAGACATATAGTCCAGTGGATGAGAACTGAGACTAAAACTTCTAGCAAAAAACATAAGAGAAAATCTTGATAACTTTGGGCTGGGCAAAGAGTTCTTAGATATAACTCCAAAATCATGACACTTAAAAGAAGATAATTTCAACTTCACCAAAACTAAACATTTGTACTTCAGAATATCATTAAGAAAAAGCTTTTTTAAACATGCTATAGACTAGGAAAAACTATACAAAATCATGGATCTTATTATTAAGGACTATATACAGAAGAAATACAAAATTCTTTTTTTTTTAATTTTTTTATGTTTTATTTATTTCTAGAAGAGAGAGAGACAGCGTGATCAGGGAAGGGTCAGAGAGAGAGGGAGACACAGACTCTGAAATAGGCTCCAGGCTCTGAGCTGGCAGTCAGCACAGAGCCCGACGCGGGGCTCAAACCCACGAACCGCGAGATCATGACCTAAGCGAAAGTCAGATGCTTAACCGACTAAGCCACCCAGGCTCCCCAGAAATACAAAATTCTTAAGCTCAGTAGTAAAACAACCCAATTTTGGGGTTTTAATTTACATTCAAATTAGTTAGCATATAGATAATAGATAGGTAGCATATAGATATAGATAGCATAATGATTTCAGGAGTAGATCCCAGTGATTCATCCCCTATGTATAACGCCGGTGTTCTTCCCAACAAGTGTCCTCTCTAATGCCCCTTGCCCATTTAGTCCATCTGCCCACTCAATCCCTCCAGCAACCCTCAGTTTTTTTTCTCTGTATTAAAGAGTCTATTATGCTCTGTCTCCTTCCTTGTTTTAATATTATTTTTTGCTTCCCTTCCCTTATGTTCATGTGTTTTGTATCATAAATTTCTCATATGAGTGAAGTCATATGATATTTGCCTTTCTCTGACTAATTTCACTTAGCTTAATGCTCTCTAGTTCCACCCATGTAGTTGCAAATGGCAAGATTTCATTCTTTTTGATTGCCGAGTAATATTCCAATATGTGTATGTGTGTGTGTGTATGTGTGTGTGTGTGGCACACACACAACTTCTTTATCTATTCATCCGTTAATGGACATTTGGGCTCTTTCCATGCTTCAGCTATTGTCGATAGTGCTGCCAAACTATGGGGTTGGCACTGGGGTGTATGTGTGTGCCCCTTTGAAACAGCACACCTGTATCCCTTGGATAAATACTTGGTAGTGCAACTGATGGGTCATAGGGTAGTTCTATTTTTCATTTTTTTGAGGAATCACCATGCTATTTTCCAGAGTGGCTGTGCCAGTTTGCATTCTCACCAGCAGGGCCAAAGTGTTCCTCTTTCTCTGCATCCTTGCCAACCTCTGTTGTTGTATGAGTTGTTTATTTTAGCCATTCTGACTGGTGTGAGGTGGTGGCATCTCATTGTGGTTCTAATTTGTATTTCCCTAATGATGGGTGATGTTGAGCACTTTTTTTATGAAGACAACCCAAGTTTTAAATGGGCAAAAGATTTTGAGCAGATTCTTCACTAAAGAAGGTATACAGATTTCTAATAAGCATGTGGAAAGATACTCAAATCATTAGTCAATTGGGAAATGCAAATTAATACTACAATGAGATTCTACTAGACTGAAAGAGCTATGATGTAAGAGAGGAAATACCAAGTGTTGGCGATGATGTGAAAGAACTGGAACCTTCATACACTGTTGATAGGTATGTAAAATGTTACAAACACTTTGGAAAATAGTCTGACAGTTTCTTTGAAAGTTAAACATACACTGACCATGCAACCTAGTGATTCCACTCCTAGAAATCTACCCCAGAGAAATAAAAACATATGTCCACAGTCCACATGAATAGTTATAACAGTATTATTTATAACAGTCAAAAAACTCAACCCAAGTATCTGTTAACTGACAAATGGATAAACACAATGTAGTACAACCACACAAGAGAATGCATCACTCAGCAGCCAGGGTGAACTTTCGAAAGTGCAAATTAGACTTGTGATATTAAGGTTAAAGATATAAGAGAATTGTACTAACTTTATTAACAGTTTTAAAATATGTCAAATGAGGGGTACCTGGGTGGTTCAGACTGTTGAACATCCTACTTCAGCACAGGTTGTAATCTCATGGTTTGTGAGTTTGAATCCCACATCAAGCTTGCCACAGTCAGTGCAGACCCCACTTTGGATCCTCTGTGCCCCCACCCCCAAAATAAAACATTTAAAAAATATGTAAGACTACATAAATTTATATGATGTTATACTTTGGTACCTGTATAAGTCATTTTGGAGCCGACACATTGGTGTTGATCTGCTGACTTACCTAATTGGTGTGAAGCAGCATCTGGTTTTGCAATTACTCTACTTCTTTGGATTCTCTTTCAGTTTTCCTCACTCCTGTGCACGTGCTTAGATGAAGGACTCAGATTCTACAGGATAGCCATGTGGACAAGGTCAAAGGCAACAAGAACAAACAAAGATTTCAATCTGTCCTGATGGGAAAGTATTCCTCATGTTCACAAGATACAAGCCTGCTTGTGATCTTACCTTCCTACCTCCCTGCTTACAGACTTCAAATGTTTAATTTGGGTCAGATCTGCTTCCAAGTACATGTAGCTGTTGGAGCACTTAGTTTCTTGTAGGTTGTCAGACTGAGAACTTTGTTTTCTTGATGACTGTCAGGGGAAGACTGCCTTCAGGTCTTTTCAGCGTGGCCCTCTCCACATGGCAACTCGCAACATGGAAGCATGGTCCTTCAAAGTCAGCAGAGAGAGGGTCTTCTAGGAAGGTATTACAATCTTAGGTATTGTAATCATGCACAAATAATTACATATATCCCATCTTCTTTGCTTAATTCTACTGGTTAGAAGCAAGTCACAGGTTCCATTAACACTCCAGGGGAGATCACACAAAGCTTTAAACAAGGAGGTGGGAAATACGAGGCTACCCTAGAGTCTATCCATCACAGTCCACCCGCTGGTCCCCAATTATTTATGTCCCTTCCACATAAAAAACACATTTACTCCCTCCCAAATTCCTCAAGAATCCCGCACTATTACAGCATCTTCTTAAAGTCTAGAATATCATTATCTAAATCAGGTTCAGGTATGGATGAAGCTCTTAGGTATAGTTACTCTGAATCTATAAAACCAAAGACAATCTATGGCTTCCAACACACCCAACATACAATGGAGGAGCATATACAGTAAAATAGTTACAGACATTCCATTTCAAAGGGAAGGGCAGAAGGGGAGGGATGGAAGGTAAAAAGTAATTAAGGAATTACCAGTTCAAAGTAGTTTTGAAATTCAGCCTAGCAAACTCCTGCCAGAGCTCCTTGATTAGATTTCAAGCCTGGGAATAATCCACTCTTTGGTTAATAGCCCTTGGTTCTGCCCTCAGAGTCATCTTTTCTTTTTCATGAAAGGTAGCACATGCTTGCAGATGCTCTCTGCCAGAAGAATTTTGGAGATCTGATAACCTCTAACAGCCTCCTTTGATTTTGTATTCTTTCTGTCCCATTCAGTGTAAGTTGGCAGTGCTTTAGCTGACATACATTTCTCAAATGCATTGTGGGTCTCCTATCAATATTCCCCTGCACAAAAGCAACATTTACCATTCTTTTTGAGACAGGCCCTCCTTCAACCAGGGTAAGGAGATTAAAGGACAACTCAAACTTGGAAAGGTCCCAATGTTGGACGAGTTATAGGAGGCACACCCCTGATCTCTGGAGAGGGCCCTTTGTGACTGACTACTCTTTGGATCCTCTGGTCTTCCTGAGGTTTCAACAAAAGCTTGTACAATCACTACGTGGCTTTTCTCTAGGCCAAGGCTTTTCTCTATGCCACAAGCCAGAAAGTCATTTCCTAACTGTAGCATCTTTTGCCATTTGGAGAGACAAAGAATTTTCAAAGTCATCAAGTCCTGGTTCCTTTTTGTTTAACAGTTATTCTCTCAATTTTTCTCTCTCCCCTTGCATTTTATTACAGGCAACAAGAAGCACCTTCAGCACTTTGCTTGAGAATCTTAGCTAGATAGCCCAGTTCATCACATATTGTTCTGTTTTTCCTGTAATTGCAGGAGACAATTTTGCTACGTTTTGTTACCACCCAACTAGAAAACTTCTTCATCCAGTTTCCAATGATATGTTTCTTACTCCCTTTCGAGTCCTCACTGGAAGCATAATCCAAGTTTGAGTTTCTGCTGAGAGTCTGTTCAAGGCAACTTAGGCTTTCTCTATCATGCTCCTCAAAATTCTTCCAGCCTCTAACCTGTGCCAGAGTCACACCAACTGGTTTGGGTATTTGTTACAGCAGCACTGGACTTTCAGAATAGAACCTCGTGTTCCTAAGTTTAATTGATTAGATCTATTAGAATTTTAAGTACATGGGAAGTTTCTGTATGTTTGTAAGACATTTCAAAACCCATCATCTCCTTCCTGAGCTACTCAGAGATGATATTATTTGCTTTTGAATTTGAGAAAAGTACTATATTATCATGAAACTAAAGAAATACATATTTTAAAAAAATACTCTCTATCCTCTGGAAGTGTACAAGAATACTTATGAGAGTAAGTATAGTGATAAAGGAGAAATAAGTTTAAGTATATAAGTACTTCATAACAGTTTAAGTTTAAATATAATAGTAAATTTTGTAATCATTGTGATGTTTCACTTGTGTGTGTTTCTGCTAATTTTTGTTGTTGCTTATTTACTTATTTATTTGGAGAGAGAGAACAAGTGAGGTAGGGGCAGAGAGAGAGAGACAAAGGGGACAGAAGTCCAAGAGAAGCCCAAGAGCCTGATGTGGGGCTGGAACCCATGAACCGTGACATCAGGACCTGAGCTCAAATCAAAAGTCAGATGCTTAACCAACTGAGCCACCCAGGTGCCCCATGTGTTTCTGTTTTTTAAGGCATTTGTAGTCTTTAAAATAGTCAGATATAGGTTATGCGTGATTTTAGGAGAATTTAATTAAGTTGGAAATCAGTGTTAAAATGTCTGGGAAATGCATTTGTTAAATTCACAAGCTTCAGGGTTTTTTTAGTTGTATAAGAATTTGAATTATTAGAGAACTGCTGCTTAATTTACTTACATAATAAATACATTAAGCATTAAACAAAGTACAGAGCAGCCCAACTGTACCTCTTGATGTACAGAGGCCTCCTGAAACACTAAAAAATTTAATCAGATGTTGGCGCTCCAGAAAGATTCGTGGAGGAGACCCGAAAAGCAGCAGAACGAAGGAGACGCGACTCAGAACCCGGGACCAGTCGCTGTTCAGCCCCGGAGCGGGGAGGGCGGCTCTGCAACGCCGCTGCCCTGACTCCCTCTAGCGGCTCCAACTGCAAAGCCCGCCTTCCCTGAGAAGCAGGAGAAAGATGCTTGTTGCTAGGGTGGTCTCGCTCTCCAACAAAGTTTCATTTGATTAGTGAGACCTCACAGCAGCAACATAGGTCCAGAATCTCTTCCGCCAAGGTTCTGGTAAGATATTCACCCAGCCTTTGCACCAACACTCCCTGCGTCACTAGGCGCCGCAATCCACTCTGAGTATCTCTAATGATGATACAATGCTTCCTTCTTTTCAGTCTCCGCTATCCCTGGAACCTGTACTCACTGGCTCTGCGTTTGCCCTCTGGAGCTGTACAGCACAATTCTAATCCATCTTCCACCTGACAGCCCTCCAAATACTGGAAAACAGCTTCCCGTCACTGCACCCTCCTCCACCACCTTTAAAATGCTTATCTTCTCCAGGCCAACACCCTACTTCCTTCAACTGCTCTTCCTTTGACCCACTTTCCAGTTTTGTTCCAGTTACTTTCCTCTGGAGGCATTTCTGGTTTGTCAACATCCCCCGAAAATGCACTGACTATAAGAACTACGTCCACTGCCTGGGAAGTGACCCACAGATCCCACATGTTGGGGAACACCTGCCACCACCTTCCTGACACACACAGCTACAGTTCAGTGCTCTTTGGAGCAGCTTCGTCAAATGATGAACAGAAAGCTGAGATTCCTCCTGTCTGGATTTTCCCCCTGTCTGGATTTTCCCCACATGAGGCAAGTTCACACTTACCATATTCTACCTGCTTTGTAGCCCTGAAGCATTTGCTAGAGTTGGGCAGAACCCCTCAGTTTCCCAAATAGTAATGAATGCCAACAAGGGAAAGCAGATGGCCGGGTCTGGGTGAACTTTGCCTGCCACTGATCAGAAAGCTCAAAAAAACCCTCGAGAACCCATTTCTTGTAAGATTGAATCTTGGCAACCCCAATGGGTTCTGATCTTCAGGTTGGGGACATGTGACTAGCCTAAATGTCTTCTGCTGTAGTTTAAATTCATTTTCTCTCATATTGCTCTGTGGGGACACAGACGGGGGGAAAAAGACTTGGTGTCAATAATGTAATATCTCTTTATGGTTTCAAGACTGATATTCAGTCTACTCACACCTCTCTTCTCTGAACTAATGTAGACTCTTCCCTGAAGGGCTATTTTTCAAAACCTTTCAACATTTACTTTGTCTCCCCTGGCTCCTTTCCAATGTCTCTGTAACATCCTCCACTTATGGGCCCCAGGACTGAACAGTATGTTTTAATGACTGATATTGGCTATAGATTAAGAATTATATCTGTGAAAATATTTCCATTATAACATATCTCATTGTTACTAAGATTTATATCCCTAAGGAGTCCCTGCCTGGCATACATAAGTTATGTTTCTAAACTTTCTTTGCAGATCAGGTATCTGGGCACAGCTTTCCACAGAAACAGTGTTATATCTGTTACTTACTTGACCTCCAAGCCTAGCCAACAAAAGCCAATTTAATTCACAGAGCAATAATGATATCAGCCTGAATTTACAGAATAAGAATTCCCTGATCTTAAGAATAAGAGACACAGGTAGATAGAATGGAATTTCTTCCTCATTTCTCAGCAGAGGCTGCTGCTTGGGAACACTTTGAAATGGGAGATTCTTTTTTTTTTTTTTTTAATTTTGAATGTTTTTATTTATTTCTGAGAAAGAGACAGCATGAACAGGAGAGGGTCAGAGAAAGAGGGAGATACAAAATCTGAATCCGGCTCCAGGCTCTGAGCTGGCTGCCAGCACAGAGCTGGATGCAGGTCTCGAACCCATGAACCGTGAGATCATGACCTGAGCCCAAGTCAGTTGCTTAACCGACTGAGCCACCCAGGTGCCCCTGAAATGGGAGATTCTTAACTTTGGGTATTTCCCTCATTCTTTTCTCCCACCTCATTGAGTCCTTATCCCAGTATCCTGTTCCCAATATCCTAGTGTCACCCAAAGTCTCCTATGGTGCTGGCTGGATCTCCCCATATCCCCCAATTCTCCTGGCTTCAACACATCCTAGTTCCCCTCTCCCACAACACAAGCATCCATTCTTCTGGTAAAGCTCTGGTTTTAAATGGGTAGCTTAAGGGCACCTGGGTGGCTTAGTTGGTTAAGTGTCCAACTTTTGGTTTAAGCTCATCATCTCATGGTTCACGGGTTTGAGCCTTGCCCTGTGTCAGGTTCTGCACTGGCAGTGTGGAGCCTGCTTGGGATTATCTCTCCCTCTCTCTTTCCACCTCTCACTCTTCTCCCTCCCCCTCTCCCACTCGCACTTGCTCTCTCTCTAAATAAAATAAAAATAAGCTTAAAAAAATAAATGAGTATCTTAATCATCCACAAGATTCTCATTTGTGCAGTGTCAGGAAATGAAAAACTACAGGTAGTATAAGGGAAGATTTTAATGAATTTGGAAGCCATTATGGTAGGTATGCTTGCTCTGCTTTACTTGGGAGTCTATTCTAAATGGTACCTGCTTTCCACAGATTCTTTCCTTCATCCATTTCTGAATCATGGGTCACATGCTCCAGATTGTTTTTAAGCAGTTACAAGATGTTTAAAATTGTATTTAAGAAATTGCTATCCTTTTGAGAAAGTTAGTGAAAGCAACCAGAGCCCTCCCTAAAAAAAAGTACATACTGTAGGATTCCATTTGTATAAAATTCTAGAAAAAGCAAATTAATCTATACTGATAAAAAGCAAATCAATGGTTAGTCAAGTTTAAGGGAAGAGGGAGAAATGGGTAGCAAAGGGACTTAAGGAAACTGCTGGGTTGTCTTGATTGTGGTAAAGGTTTCATGGGTATATACCTGTCAAAATTTATCACACTGTACGCTTTACATATGTGTAGTTTATTGTACAGCAATTATATGTCAATAAAGTTGTAAGAAAAGGAAAAATGCAAAAAACCTGATCTATGTGCACATATATATTTTTCCCTTCAGAATTGACCTTGTTTGTTTATCATGTTTGCCTCAAGTGTTGTTTATATAAAATAAATTAGATAAAACAGATAATAGTGATGTTCCTAATCACAGTTCCATTTCTTCACCCCAATCTTTAGAAGTAACTATCAGGAATTGAGTGTGTATCCCAATCAGTCCATTTGTAATAACTTCATATGCATACATATGTATTCACAAACAATATATATTATTTCTGTGTGCTTTAAAATTTACATAAATGGGGGTGCCTGGGTGGCTCAGTCGTTTAAGCATCCGGCTCTTGGTTTAGGCTCAGGTCATGATCTGAGCCCCACACTGGGCTCTGTGCTGACAGTCAAGAGCCTGCTTGAGATTCTCTCTCTACCCCAAACCCATTCACACTCTCTCAAAATAAACAAACATTAAAAAATTTACATAAATGACAACATGTATATTTTATTCCACAAATTTTTTTTTACAAGCTGACATCATAGAGAGAGATGTTTTACATATGGATTTATTTTGTTATAGTTATGTACAATCCATTCCTTCTAATAACTGTTACAATAATCCATATCATAATAGAATATTATAATTAATATCACAATGCTATGGGTTTTGTGATAATTCCCATCACAATATAATGTGAATAGATCACATTTTATTTACCCATTTCCTCTCTGACAGGTATTTCAGTTATTTTCAACTTTTCATAATTATAAGCAGTATTACAATAAGCTGCAAGGTTTTCAAAACCAGTCTCATGGGGTTGGCAGTAAGAGTTACTGGGTAGTGACCACCAAGTAGACATACAGATAGCTTTTCTATGAGTGAAATGTTAAGGCAAATGTCCGGCTTCAAGCATCTATGGACTGCACAAAAATAGCCGAAGTTCGATATGACCCTGTCTCCAGAGTGCAGCTTAACAAAGCAGCTCTGTGATGGATCCTGCAGAGTTGGAGATGATTCAGAGGACACGCTAGTGGCCGACAGAGTTTAAATCTTACTTGGACACACTAGGAATCCAGCACAGACGACCTTCCATGAAGTAGGTGGGGCAAATGCCTTTAGCAACAAGCACGAGCCATTCACTGTATCCATTCCTATTTAAATTCTTGAGGATTTAATGTTACATAAGCATCAGGGAGATTATATTCACTGCTTCTAGGTTATTAAGTTTGATATGTATGTATTAAACCTACCTTGTTTACAGTATTATTATCCTTGTGTGCTTATTTTTACTTTCTTGACTTAATAAAGTCTCAGTGGAGCATGTTAAAACCTCCATTACTATTGTGTTTCCAAAATTTTTTGCTTTGTAGATTTTGATACATTGTGATTCAGCATACACATATTCCCAAATGTTATATCTTTGTTGTGAATTTTACCTTTCATTATTATAAAATTACATCTCAAGAGTGTGGAGGGAGAACACCTGGCAATCCAGTAGACTGAGACAACGCAGAAGAGCTCCCCTTCAGCTACTATTATTATCACAGAGAAACACTGGACAAAATAGTTCTATATATAACTGAGAGAACAGGAACTCTCCAGATTACAGAATCAAAGAGGGAACTCAGGCCAGGCACTAAATAAGGGCTAACACCACAGTAGGCTGTGCAGGGTTGGGATCAACTCTAGACCCTAAGAGTTCCTGGGATTTTAATACCCTTGCAAGCTAATATGATGCCGTCTGGGGTGAGCAAGAAGACAACTGGAATTGAGCACTCTTCAAAATCTGAGTTCCTGAGTGCTATGCTGTTGGCAAAAACAAATCAGACAAATTCCCATGTCCTCAGGCTATAAGTGAAAACAAAAGTTCATCCAGAAGAACTTGAAACCAAGCCAGTGCCATATAATGACATGAGTTCTGAATTTTCACTGTGAGACAGAAATACCAAGCTGAGAAAAAACATAAAAGCTGGTTGAGAACTGGTGATATCTCTAGGACGCGAGCAGAAGCAAACCTACAAACACAGTCAAGGGACAATCCAACAACCCCAAGGCACACAATTCTCCATGGAGAAAATGTCCATGCTGAAGATAAGCTCTTAACGAAAATTACAAACCAAAAGAGAAATGCATCTTGAAGGTAGGATTACAAAATTAGGTTACATCAAAAAGAAAAAAAATTAGGTTACATCAGAATTAATGCCCCAAAGCTAGAGAAAATAGATCTACAGATGACTATAACATAAGTATGTGTTAAATGACTTACAAGATTTTTTAAAAAGGAATAGAAAATATAATGAAAAATGGTAAATACGTAAAAAGAAAGGCAGATTTAGAAAAGTTGCAAACAGTTCTTTTATAAGTGAAACTTATGGCCAATGGAAGTCAAAACTAAATAGAGATATTTAATACCTGAATAGAAAAAAAGCAAATTGGAACTAAGGAAATGACTCAGAGTGCAGCAGAGGTAAAAATGGAAGAAAAAAATGAATGAGAATTTAAGAATCACAAAGGACAGAATCATAAACGACAGAAAGGACATACAATAAGAGTTATAGAAGGGGTGAAAAGAAAATGGGAAGGAGGTAATATCTGAAGAATGATTAGTTTTTTCAGAATTGAGAAAAGACAGGGATTTTTAGACTGACGAGTATACTAGATTAGTATCGATTATGTAAAAAAAAAAAAAAAACCAGCCCAAAACTTAGTGGATTAAAACAACAATCCTTTACATTGCAATTCTGTGGAATTAAAACAATCCTTTATTTAAATCATAGGTTTGAGGGAGAACAACTTTGGACTTGGCTTAGCTGAGAGGTTAGTGGGCAGATGTGGTCAGCGGGCAGTGGCCTCGCTCACATTAGCTGCCTGAGAAATAAAAGAGAATGAGGCTCAGCCCATGACGGCTCCCTGAAGGGTGTTCTCTGTTTTACTTGGCAACACCTAGGCCAAAGCCAAGTTAGCAGCGATCGAAGGCCTCTGTGTTCTGATTTAATGTTTTGCAGCTGGGGTTTCAAATGTGCTGTTGTATACTTGTTCTGCCCTTTCACACAGATTGTGACAGATGTTGACTTACTGGGAACAACTTGGTTTTAAGAGGGGAGTTGGAATCATTTTCATTAATAACCTGGTATTTCTTTGCCTCTGCTGCAAGCCTGAAGTAGCCGGATTGTTAATTTAACCTATGACCACTTCACCTTCCAAATTCAGTTCAAAGTATCTAAATAAATAACAAATCTCCTTGGTCAGTATTAAAATTTTTGTCTGCTAGGACTGCAGATTTTTTTTTAACATTACATTTTTTTTAACATTACAGTTAATGTTTAAAAGAATCAACAATTTACATAGTCATGTACACTAATGGATGTGAAAAATAGGATAGATGGGTCTGGATTGTGAGAAATAAAAGCAGGTAGAAAAACTGGAAGTACAGATCAATTAAAAAGAGAAAACAAGACTTTCCTTTTATGAATCTGCTAAACCATAAATCCCTATTCCTCTCAGCCAAGAAGTGGAAGCTAGAAAGTAATTTGTCCTTTCTAAATACACTCCACACGAGAGTCTTTGATAAACAAACTCATAGGAAATAAGGAAACCTTGTTGATAATCACAATAGATTTTGGAGTGAGAGTAGCCTGTTTGTATCTGCTCTGGAAAGGGCTCTCAGGCAGGTATTTCTCACACAAGCTATTGGGCAAAAAACACTGAGTGGCAAAAGAGTTAAGTGTCACTGGTCCTGGGAAACCACTAACTTAATCCATTCAGGATTAAGGCAGGGCCAGAGGATGAAGGGTTAGGGAAAGGGGGAGACAAGAAATCATGGAGTTGCTTCGGGATGAGAGAGGCTGAGGAGATGGCAACCCTAGGCTCCAAATTTCCTGTTGGATGGTACCTCTTTCAAATTTTCAGACTGGAGCGCCCTTGGACTTGTCATATTAGATGCTCAGATGAAAATTTGGTCCCTATCAACGCGAGAAGTCTAAGGGGCTAGGGAAGTGAAAGGAGTCTTTCCTGATGCCTGGACAACCATTGTTACCTTTAATAATTCTGGGATGTCTGTGCCTTTGCTCTTATTAATCGATAGATTTGGTGTCTCCCTTGGCCTTCTCAGACTCTTAAGTCTCATCTTAGCTCTAATGATGACCAGTCTCTAGCCATATGACCCCACATCCAGCATGTCCGATTTTACTCCTGCAGAGGAAAAATGCCCAATTAGACAATATCTGCAAAATGTGAGGACAACAGAGAGCTCAAAACTTGAATAAGAGTGTACCTCTTTGAAATTTCAGTAAGGAGGCCTTTTCTGTAGGGTACACAGAGGGCACTTAATAACCCTGTATTTTGACCACTTGTGTTTCTTCCTTTGTGTTAAGACACTGAGAGCCAAGAAACAGTCTTCTCTAGGGAAGTGGCATCAAGGCAGGCCTGACAGGGCGAATAGGAGAACTTGGACAGAAATTCAAATAAGCTGCTTTGACCCTGCCTCTGCCTTGGTCAGCCCATCAATACTAGCACTTCTCATACCTGTTCCTTTTTCCCACATAGGACTGTGTCTACCCTCAACCCAATTACCAGTTCCCAGTCCATTTATTTTATTGTATTTTTTAAAGTTTGTTTCTTTATTTGGGGGGTGGGCAGAGAAAGAGAAAGAGAGAGAGAGAGAGAGAGAGAGAGAGAGAGAGAGAGAGAATCCCAAGTAGGCTCCTCACTGTCAGTGCAGAACCAGACTCAGGGCTCGATCTCACAAACCAAGAGACCATGACCTGAGCCAAAATCAAGAGTCAGGTGCTTAACCAACTGAGATACCCCCCATTCCATTTTTGAACAGGCCATTTGGAAAAGTGCTCCTTTCTAGTTTGGTCTTTGCATTCAGTCCAGCTGCATCTATGAACAAATCCACTGTTTGTTCTCCCAATCCTCCTAGGCCAGGCTCTCTTGCAATAATCTACACAAGCTCGTCATGAACTAGGCATTTACTCTTTCAACATGAAAACAGCCTGGGAAGACTTGCAGTTTTAGCATGGTTGAGAAAAGACATTTTATTCTCCTTTCCCCTCTCAGCAACAAGATGAAATCAGAAACACATGTGCAGCACTGACATAACTTTAGACACTTCTGTTCTCAAATCATAATATATGAAGACAGAAAGTACCTAGAAGATTCTGGCCTTAGAAGAGAAGAGAAAGGTAGAAGATCTGCACCTGCAAAAAATGAAATCACCAAGAAGCAAGTGGATTTTGTGCTGTAAAACTGTTGAAAAGCTCAGGTTTAAAGGTAGTAGTTGAGGTGAGACAACTGATGAAAATAAGGGTATTTGTTCCAAACTGACTTAATGAGCATTTCATCCTCGCCCTCAATCCAAATAAAGGAGTAAAACTCTTCCCTACATATATATATATATTGGGGGGGGGGCGGGGAATTAGCCAGAAACTTTCTAGCATGGTGAGGTTAGACCCTGGAGTAAAAATATTGAATGATGCAAATGTCTCTTTCTTATAGTCCTATTATACGCAGCTAAATACTTTCATCATTTTGCCTGGAGATCTCTTTGCAGAAATCCAAATATTTTTAGAGCATATTATAAATTTCAAGTTTCACCAAATATTTATAGAACAGTTCATCCCCACACAACACACATCGTAATTTTCTTTCTAGCCTCCTATTACCCAGTCTCCAAACAAGTGTCCCTTATGTTTTGATCTTGTGTCTATAACCCACCAGTGATACCAATTTCTCATACTAATTTGAACCAATTTCTGATAGCAATAGCTGTTGATATTGATACCACAAAATACTACATGCCAAACATCCAAAAACTCAGTGCCTTGAAAATAATTGTAATTGTTTATCATTCATCTGTGAGTCACCTGAGGGTTGGTAGAGCTCCACTGGACTCCGGCCTGCTCTGATTTAGTCTGAACATAGCTAGGACCGACTGATTGGCTTTGTTCTATTTGTTACTCATCCTCCATGAACCAGTGAGCTAGTTATCAGCATGTTCTGCCGCTTCTGATGGCATAGCATGAGAGAGCAAGCTCAACCATATAAATGTTTTGCAAGCCTCTGCTTGTAACATAGCTAGCTGTTAATATCCCATTAGCCAAATTAAGTCACATGGCCAAACCTAGAATCACAGCCCAGGGAACTGACATAAGTGGAAGGGGGAAAGAGAAGAGTGAATATTTTTGAGCAATAATTAAATGACTGCATATAGTATTGTGGAATTTTTGATCACCTCCAAAGAGAAAACATCATCAGGTCCAAAGGATTGAGAATTAGAATGTTAGAACTTCTCAGAGTGATTCCATAAGTTAGACGTCAATGCAACGTCTTCCAAATTGTGAGTGAAATGATTTAAATCTAGAAGCCTATATCCAAATAAATTAGTCAATTATAAGGCTAGGATATAGACATTTTGAGAGATGCAGAGTCTCAATTAATTACCTCCCATATACCTTTCTAGTGGAGAATAAGATTCACAAAAAAGAAGGACTAAAATTAAGAAAGAGCAAGGTGAGGAATACAGGAAATAGGAAAGAAATCTAACAGGAGAGTGACAAAAGAAATTTCCATCATGACAGCACACTGAAGTTCTATCCTGTTGCATGAAGAGGAGCACATTGGAGGAGAGGGATGCTCCGAGGCTCTCTGCAGTGTGGGCAAATTACATTGTGTGAAAAATATATAAAATGCTATTGTACGGAAGGGGAAAACTCAAGTACACATACAATGAAGAACTAAAAAAACAATGGTGCAATTATTAATTCCAGGAAAACACAAAAGATGTATATGAAAAGAAATATAATCATAGTTCACTCTGGTTCAGCTGTAAACAATATTTCACATTAAGGAAGTCATAAAAGTTGTACTATTGGAAGAATGGGAAGAAGTGAAATCCTATCTACTATAATAGTCATTAGATAATATCTTACATGGATAAATCAGAAGTAAGCAATATAATACATATTATTTAGCAATATGGAAGAAATGTATTGACTTTGGAGATTGGAATCAGAAAATATAAAGGGTGGGACATGGGATTGCTATTTTTTGTTGCAAGTCTTTTATCAATACTTCACTCTTATAAAAATGTGTGCATATATTATTCTGATAAATATTTTAAAGGCCTAGAAAAGGTAATAAGATAATCCTGTATAATACTTGGTGAGAGCAAATTTCCTCCATTTTGTAACTTATTGAATAATCATTTATGCTCGGCTTGAGCATCAAATAATGATTAACAATGCACAGTGTTGGGTCACCTGGGTGGCTCAGTCATTTAAGTGACTGACCTTGGCTCATGTCATGAACTCACAGTTCATGGGTTCAAGCCCTGTATAAGGTTCTGCACTGACAGTGTGGGGCCTGCTTGGAATTCTCTCTCTCTCTTCTCTCTCCGCCCCTCCCCAGCTAGCACTTTCTCTGTCTCTCAAAAATAAATAAACTGAAAAGCAAACAAACAATGCACAGTGTTTACTGATTACAAAACAAGTTTGCATATAGTCCTGTGATTTGATTCTCACAAGTCTATAACACTGATACAAAAGCAAATTTACCATGATACCAATGAATCTTAAATTTCAGGACCTCTCAGTGAATGAGAGGCCATTTTGTAAATGGCCTTTTCTTAAGATGACTGTTTCTTTCCAACCTCCAATGCATCATACTCTCCCTTATGTACATTGGGCATTATTGCTAAATAAATACACATCTTGTATACACCTAATGTGTATTCATGATTTTGTATTCTTTTCTTTAAAAAGGGCTTCCCCCAATAGTATCAATTTCAGGCTCCATAAAACCTAAATTAATCCCTAGTTAAGTATTACGTATCCGTTTTACAAATTAATGAATGAGGTTAAGTGGTTTTGCCCAGATTTCCCCATCTGGATTTAAATTCAGGTATTTGAATGTTCAAGTCAATTTCCTTTCCACTACTCCACAGTACATCTCTACATGGTGAAAGAAAGGTTAAGAGGAATCAGCTACTCTCCTGGAAAAATCAGTTCCGGAACATGGGTGGAAAGGAGGCAAACCTGAGCCATCAAGATTCATGTGGTGGTGTTCTGGGTAACAGGTGGCAGCAATAGATACAAAAAGAAAGGTCACTGAAGACAAATCATGATGACACATAATCTATCTTCAGCTGGCTCTGCTGAGTGGTTGGAAAGCAATTACCCTAAAATGCCTCCTGTGAGATACCACACACTTGAAATAGGAAAAAAGAAGTCTCTTTTTTTCCAGATGTCTCTCCTTTTAACCTGCTTCTGGGAACAGATCTTGGTATCTCTTTGAGAGAGCCCATGGCAGGTTGAAGTCAGAGGTCAGAAAATCAAAGACATGGATTGAGAGACACAGTTGTGGGGATTTAGCCCAACTCCTCAATGAAGGGAGGCAGTACACGGTGAAAGGCAACACACATAATGATTAAGAGCATTACTGAACTTGGCTTCTATTTGTGGAAGTTGTATGACTCTGAGCAAGGTATCTAATCTCTATGCCTCAGTTTCTTCATTTGTAAACTAGGCTTAGCAAAATGAGTGCAGATTCCCTGATATACAATTCAGAATCCATAAATCTAAAATTACTTCAAATCTTATTCAGTGAATAGAGCTAATCTGAACTGATCTGGCAATGAAATCTAACCCAGTTAATGTAAAGGTATTTATTCCATTTCATGTCAAAAATTCATATGCCTCCAACAGACACATAAAAAGATGCTCAACATCACTCATCATCAGAGAAATACAAACCAAAACTACAATGAGAGATCACCTCACACCTGTCAGAATAGCTAAAATCAACAATACAAAAAACAACAAACGTTAGCGAGGATGTAGAGAAAGGGGAACTCTCTGGCACTATTGGTGGGAATGTAAACTGATGCAGCCACTCTGGAAAACAGTTAAAAATAGAACTACCCTATAATCCAGCAATTGCACTGCTAGGTATTTACCCAAAGGGCACAAAAATACTACTTCAAGAGGATACATACACCCCAATGTTTATAGTAGCATTGTCTACATAGCTAAACTATGGAAACAGCTCAAGTGTCCCTTGATTGGTCAATGGATAAAGAAGATGTGATTATATATAGGTATGTGTGTGTGTATACACACATACACACACACACACACACACACACATACAATGGAATATTATTCGGCCATCAGAAGAATGAAATCTTGCCATTTGCAATAACATGGATGGAATCAGAGAGTATTATGCTAAATGAAATGACTCAGTCAGAGAAAGACAAATACCATATGATTTCATTCATATGTGGAATTTAAGAAATAAAACAAATAAGCAAAGGGGGAAAAAGAAAGAGAGAGAGAGAGAGAGAAAGGCAAACCAAGAAACAGACTCTTTTAACTATAGAGAACAAACTGAAGGTTACCAGAAGGGAGGTGAATGGGGGAATGGGTTACATAGATGATGGAGATTAGGGAGTGTACTTTGTTGAGATGAGCTTCTGGTATTGTATGGAAGTGTTGAATCACTGTCTTGCACACCTTAAACTAATATCACACTGTATATTAACTATACTGGAATTTAAACAAAAACAAAAACATTCACATGCCTCACCATAAAAATATTAATTTATTTAATTATGGAGTACAGTCTCCCGAGGGTGTTTTCTAACATAAGATAGATGTGCCATGTGCCTTTCTAAACTCCAAAGAATTGTGAAACACATCTGGTCTTATGGCTTTCATATAAAATACTATGGATCTGAAGTGTCTCTCTCACATGGCCATAGTGAGGATTAAATTATTAACATAGGAAAGGTGCTGAGAATAGTACTTGTCACAAAATAAGTACTCTACACAGGCATGCTATTTTTCTCGGGAAACCCTTCTATAAGCATATTTCTGAGAGACTTTACCTGACTCCTAAGGGGGAGCATTCACTTGTTTATGAGACAACCTAGTTTAAATGCTGGACTTTTCTGATCTAATCTTATAATAGCTGAAATGCCCCTTCCTCTAACTACTCCCCACTGGTCATAGTTAGATTTAAGTACAGCTTTTGCAGATAGCTGCTGTGTCTGCCCTAGGTCTTCTTTTCTCCGTGATTAAGTGTTCATAATACACTGCTCCCAGACCAACCTGCTAGCTCTGCCCTGACATACTCTAGTTTGCCAATATATTCTTCCAAATACAGTGCCCAAAATAAAACCCAGAAATCCATATGGGTTCTGAGCAGCACAGAGTACAGTCCACGTTTTTTTCTGTGCTCCAGACTGTGAAAAACAACTGTGTCTCAGTATGAAAACAGTGAGATGGATGGGAGGAGATTTGGAAAAACACAATCAAGGCCATCACAGAGTTTCATTAGAAAAACACACTAAAAAAATTCAATTTCAAGCAATTTTTTTCCTGGTTTCTCTGAACTATGATGGAAAACAGTGAGCAGCCTAGACCAATTCAAATACAAGAGTCAAACAGTGTAGAAGTAAGGTCAGTGACGTTATACGAATTCATTTACTGTGAAATACTACAGACAGTACTGCTGGCGCCTGTGTGAAGGTCACGGACCATATCCCACAGTCCAAGTAAAACTAATGATATTCCAACAGAAGGAGAAGAAGAACAGAGCTAAATAAAACTCTGACAAGTATCAGCATCAATTTACAGTAAATTACTGAGAAACAGAAGGATACTGCTCCCTCTGGTAGGCAGCTAGACCCTTCCTCGTCTCTGGTCTTGACCCGTCTGGGTAAAAAGAACCTGAACAAATAAATCCGCTGGAGGGGAAGAAATCCATTTCCCAGGTGGGCAATGTGATCACTCACTCAAGCTGTGACGGGGAAAACATTCTTCTCTTGCAGTGGCCATCTTGGCTACCTGCAAAGTGTGCCTAGAATTCTAGTTTCCTTTGGAGTCTTGGTAAAAAAAAATCCCCCAAGAGATGGCTTGTGTGTACATGGGGATTTGTTATTCTATTTTTTCTACTTTGTGTATGTTTTAAATTTTCCTAACAAAATGTTTTGACAGTCCTCAAGCAATTATACCTTTTTAAAAGAAATGATGACAATCTAATAATTAAATCTGTCCTCCTTTCCTCCAGACTGAAGATACTTCTCTATTCTTTCTACTTTTTTTTGAAGATATTTTTTAAACCAGAAGGTACTTTCATTACTAAACTGGTTGGAAAAATGTTGGTAATATTTTATACAGACCTATTATATCATATATTAGATTCTATACCTAATAACTAAACAGGGAAATAAACTATCAGAAAGAGTTCTGACACTGAAAAGTGTGTTCAAAGCCATGTTGGTGAGTGAGGCCACAGGTTAATGTCTGGCTGAAGGTAAGGATGTTAGTAAGTGTGAGAATGTCTAGCCTGGTTTCTCCTTTAGTCCACTGAGGAATGGCCTTGTGATAATATTCCTCAGACCCAGACCAAATCTAATACCAAAATCACACAGGTAAAAGAATGATCAGAAAGTTGATTAGGCATGGGGTGCCTGGGTGGCTCAGTCGGTTGAGTATCCTACCCTTGATTTTGGCTCAGGTCGTGATCCCAGGGTTGTGAGATTGAGCACTGTGGCTTGGGATTCTCTCCCTCCCTCTGCCCCTCTCCCCTGCTTATACTTTCTCTTTCTAAAATAAGTAAATAAATAATTTTTAAAAAGAAAAGAAAATTGATTAGGCAAATAGGCTTTGACCTATTTCTGCTCAAGTGTATCTAGAAATAGACCTCTAGTTTACTGGGGCTCAAATAAATGCTCAGAATGGACTGACAATGTTTTGTATACTGACACTTGGTTAGAGGCAGAGCCTCCAATGTGTCAGAACTCTTGAGTACCATTTCTCATCCTGGCCCTGCCACTTACTCCAGCCATTGATGCAGGCAACTGGTTTCACATAGGTTTGGGCCACCTCCACAGAGTTGTAATCTGACAGCACCTCAGTCCACAATATGGACCTCTAGGCTTCACTCCAGGGCTTCTTTGACAGTAAGATCTGTGACGTCTATGGAAAGCTGCTTGGCAGTCACATTTGAATAATCCAAAAGTGTGAAACAATTACTACTTTTTAGGATTCCTTTAGATGGGATGTTATAGGTGAACAGAAATAAAGACACCATTGTTGGTGGTAAGTGGAGATCCAGTCACAACACAACTGACTCTCACCAGTGGTAGACTGAGATGAGGTCCAGGTAGAAGGGAGAAGCTTTGGGTTATGTGGGAGCTGAGCACTTGAGCAATATGGAAGCAATGATAATGATAAAGAATAGGGACTTCATTGGTTTTTGTGAATTGCTTTGAAAGCCTTAAAAAAAATAAAATGATGAATTCAGGTTAGCCAACTATCAATACAAGCACACTGTGAACTTTAGGTATCCATGGCAATGTTTAAAAAACTATTATCTCCTGCCAATGCAGGGAATACTGTCTTGAACATTAAGGCAATGAGTTACTCATAAGATGACAAAGTCAAAAGGAGAGAGAATGCAAACTCTTAAGAGGTCTTCTATTTCAAAGTTAGGGTCATGAAAGGAAAAGTTTATGATCTCAAGACCTGGGATAGGATATATGAGTCTGAGAAAACTGAGTCACTAGATTTTATTTTAATCTAAGTGCGCAGAACCAGCCTTCTTCCCCTTGGCTAGAGCATCCTCACCTAGTAAGGAGACCCTGAAAACATTGCACCTGAATCTTGCCTTTAAAGATGATGCTTGTCCTCATCAAGACACTAACCCACCTCCAGTCACTATCTTTGGGATAACTAGAGCCAAGCTTTGGGTCAAGTAGGCAGGGAAATATATCCTTGCTTCAAAAGAAAGTAGTTTACTGAAAAAACTGAAGGCCCTGGCTATTGCATTACAGCTAATAAGAGTGGATCTTGAGGGGCGCCTGGGTGGCTCAGTTGGTTAAGCGACTGACTTTGGCTCAGGTCATGATCTCACCATTCGTAGTTTTGAGCCCCACGTCGGGCTCTGTGCTGTGCAGCTAGCTCAGAGCCTGGAGACTCCTTCAGATTCTGTATCTCCCTCTCTCTCTGAAATTAAGGATGCTGGGCCAGAACTGGTGGATGGATAGCAGAAAAGTTATGGGTTCCTTGATTTAAGGTGACCTAGCAAAAACACCCAGAGCAATCCACTACCAGGATGGTTTCTTGAGGCTTGGACAAAATAATGGCCAACAATAAATAAAATTCAGTTGCTAGAATTTCCCTGGGGAAAGCTCTAAGGAAGAAGTTAGAGAGCTGAGGCAAATGGAAATATTAGACTAATATTTTTTGATTATTTACTTAGAAGAGATTACAGAAAGTGTTCATTAGGAATGAACAGAGGCAGCATGTAATTTAAATTTCTACAAGCATTTATGTTTTCAAAAGTTTGCAGGAGACAAACGTAGATGCCACTTTACATAACTGAATTCCATCAAACTCTTACTTCTGTCATCATCATCATCAAATGATCTGTACTGGCAAATTAAGTACTGGCAAGAGTTTATCCTTGAACCATGATAACTTAAAACAAATTTATTTGGCAAAATATACATACATAAAACTTACCATTTTAACTGTTCTTAAGTGGATTATTCAGTGGTATTAAGTACATTCACAACACTGTGCAAACATCAGCACCATTCACCTCAAGAAATTTGCATCATCTCAAAGTGAAACTCTGATCACATCAAACAATAACTGCATTCTCCCTTACCCCGGCCCCTGATAACCTTTATTCTACTTTCTGTCCCTATGAATATACCTATTTTGAGTATGTCATTAATATGATTTGTGGAACCATACAATATTTTCTTCTTAAATCTGGTTTTTTCACTTAGCATAATGTTTCCAAGGCTCATCCATATTTTAGCATATTTCAAAATTTCATTTCTTTGAAAATATGAATGATATTCCATCATATGTATATATTGCATGTTGGTTACCCATTCATTTACTGACTGACATTTGGGTTGTTTCTACCTCTTGGCTTTTTGAATAATGCTTCTAGAAACATCAGTATACAGTATCTGTTTAAGCTCCTGCTATCAGTTCCTTGGGGAATATACCAAGAAGTAAAATTGCTACATCATGTGACAGTTCTGTTTAACTTTTTGAGGAATCACCAAACTGTTTTCCACAGCTGCAGCACCATTTTACATTCCCACCACCAAAACACAAGTGTCCCAATTTTTCCACATCCTCACCAACGCTTATTTCCTTTTGAAAAAAAAAAAATGCATCCTAACAGGAATGAAAAATTAGACGTTTTTAACTTTTACCTCTTCAAATACTTTTTATCCCTCCCTCTCTCCTTTCTTTCTGATACTTCAAATGCACAGATAGTATGCCACTAGATAGTATTCCATAGCTCAGTGATGCTTTGCTTTTCCAATCTTTTCTCACAATGCTTCAATGTAGATAGCTTTTGTTTGACAGTTTCTTTCACTTAGAAATTTTTAAATATTTATTTTTGAAAGAGGGAGAGAAACAGAGTGTAACCAGGGGAGGGGCAGAGAGAGAGGGAGACACAGAATCAAAAGCAGGCTCCAGGCTCCGAGCTGTCAGCACTGAGATTGACGTGAGGCTCGAACTCACAGACTGTGAGCTCATGACCTGAGCTGAAGTTGGATGCTTAACTGACTAAGCCACCCAGACATATTCTTTTTTAAAATTTAGATTCCAGTTAGTTAATGATAGTTTTTTCTCTGTGTCATTATTTCACTGCTCTTTTCTTCTCTAGTATCTAAATTGTTATATACATTCAATGTGTTAATTTTAAATACTTTATTTTTATCTCTAGAAGTCTGAGTTGAGTCCTTCTTAAATCTTCCATGTCTCATCTCATCATTTTCATGTTCATTCTTCATCTCTGAGTAAATGCAGCATATTTCTAATGGATGTATTAATATTCTTGTCTGGTAATCCCATAGGTTGTCATTTCTGAATCCGGGTCTTGTGACTAATTTTTCTCTTGGTTGTCATTCACATTTTCTTGATTCTGCATATGTCTATTAATTTTGTTCTGAATTCCGGATATTGTAAATTGTAAGTTCTTGGGTGCTAGACTTTGTTGCTTATCTTTAATGAGTATTGGACTTTTCCTTACAGATTTGTCTGATCCTTTTAAGGTATGTTTTTAGACTCTTCTAAGGTGGTTTAGAATAGCATTTAATGGAGATATAACTCAGCTGCACTTCAAAGTGTTACCGTTCTAGGATTTCTACTAAATTTCACGTGTATTCACCAAGGTCTTTTTACTCTGGCTGGAGGGAATTCAAATGGCTTCCAGTCCTGTGTAAACTTAGATTATTGTTTGACTTATAGCTGACACATAATTGGTCTTTTCCTGGAAGTTGTTCTTGCCCAGACTTCTGGAATTGTACCATATTCCTGTGTAGACTGATATTCAGGCAAAGACTAAAGGGTATTCCTAGAAAGATTGCTTGAGCTCTTTTTGTGTAGTCACTCCTCCCAGGAATTTTGCCTTGGTCTTCTTACAGGTATTATAAGTTGTCTTGGTCTTCTTAGCTCAGTGAGATTTCCGCACTGGGTATGGTTTCCCCTTTAAGAATCACAGTCTTGGGGCTATCTACAATCAGAAAGTCCATGCAGTTGTAGGTCTTGGCCCATTTGTTTCCATTTTTTCAGGGACTGCAATCTTGTTTGGGTCTTGTTCAATGTTTGAAAACAATTATTTCCCATATTTTGTCCAGTTTTCTAGTTGCTTATTTTCAAAAGGTAATTACTTCATCATGGCTAGAAGCAGAGTCCTTGGAAAGTCATTTTAATAACTCAGCTCAAGTGTCAGCTCTGAGACAATATCCAGCTGTTATAACACCACCCTTCAGAATACTGTACACACATGCTAGAGCAACAGCTGGTATATGGCACCGTGTCCCCAGCTTCTAGCAATACTAGTCCAGGAAATGTGAAGTGGAAGTAGATTCGCCCCTTTCTCACCATCACTCTTCATGATCCAATTAAAACTTTGTGTTTCCTACTTCCACAGTTGGAGTCTATTGAATTGATAGTCCTACTTTCAGGTAGGAAGATATTTCCCTGGGGGAAGTGTTTGGGCTTCCACTGAACTTGAAGACACTACTACCAACTGTTAACTTTAGATTCTTCATGGGAGTAGACCAGCAAGCCAAGAAAGATGTTATCATATTAGCAAGGGTAACTGACTCTGATTACCATGTAGAGCTAAACTGCCATTACAGAGTGTATGCAAGGAGGAGTGTGCCTGGAACATAGAAGATTCACTGGGACAATAACTGATGATTCTATGACTGGTGGTGATGAAATGGGAAATCGCAGCAATCTGGCCTTACAGAGACAACTAGAAACTCTGACCCCTCAGAGATGAAGGTCTGAGTCATCTATCAGGAGAGCAACCTAGATGAGCCAAAGGACTGGCTGAGGGCAAGGGAAACCTGAGCAGATAGTGGGAAAGGGAGATGACAAATTACAGACATGGGACCTATTGCAGCAGAAGGGACTGTAACTTCTTCTACTAGCCTTCCTGTATTAAATCTTTGTAGCATATGAATCTTGCCATTACCTTTAAGAAGACTTTGGATAGACTGGACTAAATGGAGAGCATATAAAGTATATAGAAAGTAAAATGCTGAACTCTCATACAAACCTGTTGTGGGGGCACCTGTGTGGTTCAGACAGTATAGCGTCTCACTCTTGATTTTGAGCCCTGTATCAGGCCCAGTGCTAACTGCACAGAGCCTGCTTCAGGTTCTCTCACTCCCTTTCTCTCTACCCCTCCACCGCTCAAGGTCTCAGTCTCTCTATTTCTTAAAATAAATAAATATTTTTAAAAACCTGTTATGGTTTAAAACTATGTTCTCAAATGCTTTGATGGTCCTTTCCCCAAAAGGTGAAGCCTAATTCCCTTCCCGTTGAGTGTGGACTGCATTTAGTGACTAGCTTCTAAGGAAGAGAACATGGTGGAAGTGATAGTGTGTGTCTACACCTCTGAGACTAAATAAAAGTCATGTGACACACATCTCTCCCTCCTATCCCCTACCTGCACACACACCCAACTTCTTCACTCACTCTGGGGGAAGCCAGGTGCCATGTCATAGGGATGCCTAAGTAGCCCTCAACTATGAGTTCATATATTGGGGGTACTAAAGCCTCTTGGCAAAGGCCATGTTGTGAGGCACTTTGGAAATGGTTCTTTCAGCTCTAAATCAAGTTTTCAGACAAATGCAGTCCTGGCTTTAAATGCTGGATATAATATCATGAGAGACCCTCAGCCAGAATCACCCAGCTTAGCTGCTCCTGAATTCCTTACCCAAAGAAACTGTGGATAATAATTGTTTGCTGTAAACAGATGGACATATGGGAAGTGGGGAGTTAAGAGAAGAGAAGGAAACAAACCACAAGAGATTCTTAATGATAGAGAACAAACTATGGGTTGACAGAGGGAGGTGAGTGAGAGATGGGCTAAATGGGTGATGGGTACTAAGGAGGGCACTTGTGATGAGTACTGGGTATTGTATGTAAGTGATGATTCACTGAATTCTACTCCTGAAATTGACACTGCACTGTATGCTAACTGAAATTTAAGTTAAAAAAATAACTGTTTGCTGTGAGATACTAGGTTTTGGGGTAATCCATTACGCAGCAATAGGCAGCTAACACAATACGTATTCTGCAGCACTTTATAACCTCTTATCTGACTCTAACTCCAGCCATTGCTGCAAGTGACCAGTTCTGCAGTTTTTGACCAGTTGCACTGAAATGTAATCTGAAGCATCCTTCCTTAGTCCATGCTATGTACCTCTAGCTTCCGACAATGGGAATACTATAAGGTATGGGGCACCTGTAAGAGGCCTTCCATTACTTATATGATAAGAAAGTAATCAATGGATAAATGCTTTACCTTTCACCACCAACAAGCTAGGCTCTGAGGTACATTTCATAAGACTTCTCAGAAGATTTCAAGAGGCTTTAATACCACTTGCTCAGTTGTGTCTAACCTGATATTGTATTTTTCTTTTTACCCTACTTTTTATTATGAAAATTTCAAACACAAGAGAAATTGAAAGAATTTTAGAGTCAAACCCATGTATCCATTATCTAGATTGTACAATTAACATTTTACTCCCTCTTTCTTACATGTCTATTCATTTATCTATCCTTCCATCCATCTACTAATTAATCTTAATTTTTATTGTTTTTATCATTTTTTTAGTGTTTATTTATTTTTGGGAGAGAGAGACAGAGCGCAAGTAGGAGAGCGGCTTCCAGGCTCTGAGCTGTCAGCACAGAGCCTGATACAGGGCTCAAACCCACAAACTGTGAGATCATGACCTGAGCCGAAGTCGGACACTCAACCAATCGAGCTACCCAGATGCCCCACTAATCTTATTTTTTAATGTATTTCATAGTAATTTACAGACAACAGTATAATTCACCTCTAAATACTTCAACATGAATATCATCGACTGTAATTCAACATCTGTTTATGATTTGTTTCTTTTAAGGCAAAATGTACATTCAGTGAAATGTAAAAATCTTAAGAGTACCTTTAAGTAAATTTTGAAAAATAAATCTACCTGTGTAACCCAAACCCTCTGAAGATATATAGCACTCCCTTATGCCCATTTTCTGTCAATCTGCATTTAAAAACACACAAATATCACTATTTTTCTTCATTGTAGATTAGTTTTGCCTATCCTAGAACTTCATATAAATGGAAACATTTAGTACCCTTTTGTGTGAATGGATATATATATATATAGTACTTCTTTCACTCAGCACATTTTAATATTTCTCCATATGTTGTATCCATAGTCTTCCTTTTTACTGCTGAGCAGTATTCCACTGCATGAACATACCACAGTTTGCTTATCCATTCTGTAAGTATGCTGCTTCAAGTGTCTGACTACTATAGATAATGGCTCTGTGAACATTCTTATACAAGGTTGTTTGTATGTGGATATCTGCACTGAGTAAGTATCTAGGAGAGGAACTGCTGGGCCCCAGAGATACCTGTTTAATTTTATTCTATTTTTTAAAATTTAATGTTCATTTATTTTTGAGAGAAAGAGAGAGAACATGCAGGAGGAAAAGGGGCAGAGGAAGGGGGAGACAAGATCTGAAGCAGGCTCTGCCTGTCAGTGCAGAGCCCTAGGTGGGGCTTGAACTCATGAACTATGAGATCATGACCTGAACTGAGGTCAGATGTTTCACTGACTGAGCCACCCAGGCACCCCATGTGTGTTTCATTTTATAACAAACTGATAGACATCTCTAAAGTGAGTGCACCATTTTACACTCCTACCAATAATTTATGAGCGCTCCAACTACTCCGCAGGCTCGCCATTTGTTGTGACCAGCCATTGTAATTTAGCCATTCTAGCAGACATCCAGCATGCATCTCATTTGATTTTAAGTTAAATTCTCCCAATGACTGGTGATATTGGGCACTTTTCCATGTGCTCATCAGTCACCTGTGTATTGAGAGTGCATTCTTGTATTGGTTTTTCCACTGTTCCTGTTTTACTCCCTTATCCCTCACAGTTGACGGCTAGCATCCTTTCTCAAACAAAGTACCTGTTTATGATTCATTGTCTTGAGTTTACTTTAGGGATCCAGGCTAAGATATCAGAAACAGCTGAAGAGCAAAGAGGTTACATCTCCATCCTATCCTCATTCCTGTGAAAATAGCAAAGGGGGATGCTTCTTACCCCTCATAGGTTAACAGGCTGGCTTCCGTAAGATGGAGGGGAGGGGTATCCAGAAAAATGCACCTATGACTGGGAGTAGTCTGTACTGACTAAATGCAAATGGATTTCTTTTTTTTTTTTTTTAATGTTTTATTTATTTCGAGGAGAGAGAGAGAGACAGCGTGAGCAGGGGAGGGTCAGAGAGAGAGGGAGTCACAGACTGAAACAGGCTCCAGGCTCTGAGCTGGCAGTCAGCACAGAGCCCGACGCGGGGCTCGAACCCACGAACCGCGAGATCATGACCTAAGCGAAAGTCGGACGCTTAGCCGACTAAGCCACCCAGGCGCCCCTCAACCCCCACATTCGTAAGGAGAGATTACTTAAAGTAAATAAATAATTAATTAAAAAGTATATATATCCACACAAAGACTTGTACACATATGTTCATAACAGCTTTTCGAAATACTGTATAAATAATACCCTCAAACCAGAAACAACCCAAATGCCCGTCAATAGGAGGGAATGGATAAACAAATTGTGCTATATACAACTCAGCATTAAAAAAAAAAAAAGAATTCACTGATACACGCAACACAGCTGAATCTCAAAAGCACTACCTATGATAAATAAAAGAAGCCTTTCATATTCTATTTCTATGAATTCTAGAAAATGAAAACTTTTCCTTAGTGACAGAAGACAGATCAGGGGTTGCTTGGAGGTGGGAAAAAGGAAGATTTACTGAACAGGATATAATAGAATTTGAGAGAGGTATGGAAAGATTCTGTACCTGGATTTAGGTGGGGCTTACATAGCTGTATGCATTTTTCAAAACCCATCAAACTATGTGTTTAAAGTGGCAGCATTTTATTGTACATGAATTGTACTGTAAAATTCATCTTAATTTTTTTTATCTTAATTTTTTAAATTTTTATTTTATTTATTTATTTAGAGAGAGAACACTTGCACAAGCAGGGGAGAGGGGCAGAGAGGGAGAGAGAGAGAAAGAGAGAGAGAGAGAGAGAGAGAGAGAGAGAGAGAGAGAGAGAGAGACTTAAGCAGACTCCACGCTTAGTGCAGAGCCTGATGTGGGGCTTGATCCCTCGACCCTGGGATCGTGACCTGAGGTGAAATCAAGAGTTGGGCGCTCAACCAACTGAGCCACCCAGGTGTCCCTGAAAAATTCATTTTAAAAAGCAACAACAGAAAACAAGTTCCTCAATGCTCCACCAGCTGCCCATTGTCACCCAAGTCATAAGCTCGTAAAGGGGGCATCTACTGTACAAGGCTCAAATGTGTGCCTGGCTCCCAGGCCATCATGTAGTCTCTTACTGTGGTGAAGAGATCTAGCACCATGAGAACCCCAAAAAGGGGTCTGGACCAGAGGCGGTTGGAGGGCCTTCTGTACCACCCTCACCCAGGGATCCCACTTAGCTTTCTCAAGGGAATAAAGGGCACCTCGTCCCATTAGGGAGGTCAGCCGGTCTCAGGAGGAAGAGGAGGAAGGGTGCAAGGAACAGAAGGTGTCCCTTGTCCTACTTTATAACTCATTCAGGGACAACCACCATGGTTGACTAACGACTCACTCTGGGCGAACACTGTGGTGTGAGTTTTCCACGTGCTAGCAATATTCCATTCTCGTCAGAATGCTAAGTGTACTCCTTCTGTCATGCAGTTTAGACAGGAAAAAGCGAAGGAAGCAGAGAAGCTAAGGAACCATTCCAAGCTTTCAGAGCTAGTACATGGCAGAGCTGAACCCAAGCAGCATGTTGTCAAAGCCTGTGTTCTCAACCACCACCCTGCCTTTGCTTGCGAACGAGTTCCACTCCTGACTGCTCACCACCCCCCCCACCATCCCTCCCCTCATCACCCTGCACGATGTGCACACAGCAGGGGGCAGATTCAGAGGACAGTGTTCTGAACAAACAGGACCCCGGCTGGCCTGGAAGGCAGAGTCCTGTTCTCCCTCACTCCAGCTATACTGAGAGCACCCAAAGTTCAGAATTGTATTAAGTCATTTTCTCTATAATTCAAATATAGAAGTACTTTTGAGAGACACACGGCATTCTGGCTATCCCGTGTACTAGAAATATGCAATTTATGGGGGAAATGGGAACTCTGTGTCACATTCAAATTGAGAACTATCTGAAGAAAGGAGAAAAATATCCCATCTGATTGAGTCATGAGGGAAAATGCTTATAGTACACTAAACCAGTAAATAGGAATATAAAAATAGCTTCTGTTTGGAGGCGCAGATCAAGTGTTAATGTGGCCTTGAGTTCATTTCAAGTATTTTTCATGAAGCTTTTTCACTCTCACAACCTGATAAGTCCCCCATATTAAACCAAAGTGAAATGATTTTAAATGCCAACTTGAAAGTCCTTAGGATCAATGTGTTCAACTCCCTTTGAAAAGAAGAAACAGGGGTGCATGGTGGCTCAGTCGGTTAAGTGTCTGCCTCTCAGTTTTGCCTCAGGTCATCATCTCACAGTTTCATGGGTTCAGGCCCCATGCTGGACTCTGCACTTGCTGGGACCCTACTTGGGAGGTTTTTTTCTCTCTCTCTCTTTCTTCCTCTCCTTCTCTCTCTACCTCTCCTCTGCTCACACTGTCTCTGCCTCTCTCAAAATAAATAAATAAACTTAAAAAAATTTTTTTAAAGAGAAAAGAAGAAACATATGTAACTGTTCTTTGAAAATAGACATACAGGTCATTAGTTATTAAAGAACAAGATCCTTGAGGGTAGGGCCCTTGGCTGATCTTTCTTTGCCTTGCCCAGGGCACAAAGCTGTGTGTGCGGTGGCCATTTTTCTTGGCCCAACACCCCTTTATTTCAGGACGCAGAACTCATCACTGGAAAAAGTCCCTTCCCCACTCCAAGTCAAGTAAGAGCAGCCAAATCCGCCCTCCTGGCCACACAGGGGAGAGAGCCAGCCACGCTGGGTCCTGACATGTCTTGTCCCAAGATTCTCCGCACTTGAAAAGCCGGAGAGCCCAGGAACTTCTGGCAGCTGTGTTTCTGGCTCAGATCTGAAGTAACTTGCCCACATTCACATCATCACTAGCCTTTTGCCCTTACTCTGAGGGCAACCATAACACTGCATGGTCTAGATTTGGACTCCTAACCATTCTTGTATAGGCATGAATTACGAAAACAAATCTAAACTAAAAGCCTGGTACAATGTTCTCATTTTTTTTTTAACCATAGAGCTGGGAAGTGGGAAGCTGGACTCACTCCCTCGAGCTTACCCAGCAAGCCCATCAAACTGGAAATTTCATTCACACACAGTATTGACCCTGCACAGGGGCGACAGGGAGGGCAGCTGAGGGTAGAACTAGGGAAGAGCCTCAGATTTCTACAGAATGTGACTTTTTGAAATACTTTTTCCATTGTGGTAAAATATACATAAAACCTACCATTTTAGCTATTTTAATATATACACTTCAGTGACATTAAGTGCATTCACAGTGCTCTGCCACCATGACCAACCATCCATGTGCAGAACTTTTTCATCTTCTAAACTGAAATTCTGTGACCAGTGAACATTAACTCCCATTTTCCCACCCTCCCAGCCCCTGGCAGCCACCTTTCTACTTTCTGTCTTTTTTTTTCTTAATTTTTAAAAATGTTTTATTTACTTTTGAGAGAGACAGAGTAGAATGGGGGAGGGGCAGAGAGGGAGGGAGTGACAGAATCTGAAGCAGGCTCCAGGCTTTGAGATGTCAGTACAGACCCCGACGTAGGGCTCAAACTCATGAGCCATGAGGTCATGACCTAAGCTAAAGTCAGACTCTTTTTCTTTTTTTAATGTTTTATTTATTTCTAGGAGAAAGAGAGAGACAGCATGAGCAGGGGAGGGTCAGAGAGAGAGGGAGTAACAGACTCTGAAACAGGCTCCAGGATCTGAGCTGGCAGTCAGCACAGAGCCCGACATGGGGCTCGAACCCACAAACCGCGAGATCATGACCTAAGTGAAAGTTGGACACGTAACTGTCTAAGCCACCCAGGTGCCCCAACTCTCTGTCTTTTTGAGTTTGACTCCTCTGAGTACCTCATATAAGTAGGATATTATATGCTTTGAATTTTCAACTCCTCCAACTATTTACTGAAACCTACTATTTGTCGAGCACTGTGCTAGGCTTCATATAAAATATGAGATCTGGTTCCTGCCACTGAGATGATTATACGGTTGACCCTTGAACAACACAGTGTGAACTGCATGGGTCCACTTACATGTGGATTTTTTTTTTTAATCAATACAAAGCTGTAAATGTACTTCTCTTCCTTGTGATTTTCTTAATAACATTTTTTCTCTAGTTTGCTGAAAAAATATTGTATATAATACATATAATGTACGAAATATGTGTCAACTGACTGCTTATGTTATTGGTGAGGCTTCTGACTTATAGTAAGTTACCAGTAGTTAAGTTTTTGGGAAGTCAAAAGTTTTGTGCAGATTTTTGACTTCAGAGGAGAGGGTCAATGCCCCAATCCCGGTGTTGTTCAAGGGTCAGCTGGACTTGAGCTGTGAAGGCAAGGCTAGCTTCTAAGAAACAATGCGAATGTGTACATGCATGATACCAACCTGGAGGGCAGGAGAAACTTAGATGAAAGAGGTCCTTATAAGCTAGCATAGCTTCAGAGGTCTTCATAGGAGTGGTGACTCAAGGAATGAGAATTAGGTTTAGTTGGGCAGAGAGGAAGGTTCTAGATTAACTAAATCATTCATACATGCAGACAGGCTGGATCTTCCCAAGCATCCAGAGACAGAGCCAGTGTGCTACAGCGTTTTGATCCTGTTTCTCTGAGGACAGGATTATAAACCCGAGATCCGTGAATCAGACTTCTGGTTGGGGACCCAAGCCACACAGGCAATGGCTTCTTTTTCTCCTATTGCAAAATAGACACCAAAGAAAAGCAAAGGTTCCTTCTTGTTGTTATTCTTTATAATTATCTCAGGAAATAGCCCAACCAGCTCTTTTATGCAAGTTTGTCTTTCTCCTCTGGCAAAAGGAGTTGGTAAGAACTTCTGAAACTTGTGTGGAATGTCTGACACCAGGGTCAGGTCACATCAACTCTGACCACAGCGGGGGACACGGATCCCTGGGGTTCTGGTGAGATAAGCCTCCAGATGCACATGCTAACTAGCCACACAGGTCATTTAAACAAGCAGTCCACAACACGTCCCCACCTCCACCCCAACCGCCACCAATACTTAGAGCAAATGGCCAACGGAGTAGCACCCAACACATCACTTTCTAAGCATAACCCTCACAAAAGACTCTGTATAAGAACAGGAAGGCCTGCATTGCTGCATCATGTCTCCTTATTTTTTTTTTAAACATTTTTTTAAGTTGATTTATTTAGAGAGAGCGAGCAAGTGAGGGAGGGGCAGACAGAGAGACTCCATGCTGCTAGTACAGAATTTGATACAGGGCTCAAACTCACTAACTGTGAGATTATGACCTGAGCTGAAATCAAGTCAGATGCCTAACCAAGTGAGCCACGCAGGTGTCCCCTCTCCTTGTCTTTCCTTGTCTGTTCTTTCTTCCCTTCAAGATGTGGTAGTAAAAAAAAGGTACTCCTGACTTCAGATGTAAGCATTCCTTAGTGCGTCTCACAGCAACAACGTTTGATTCTGTCCATTCAACTGTATGTATGTCAACAGAAATTGCAAGTGTGGGGCCAAGTGAAGTGGCTAGAAAGTGCACTATGGGCCTTTATGAGGAATTTTACAACCCTAAGAGAAGAAAAACATAAAATGTTACCAGGTGTGTCCCGCAAGCCTCCCACAGTCATAGGCATGGAGTGGTCTATGGTGAATGGATGCACATAAGTCAAAACAGAACACAGGATGGGGAACCAATGGATTTTGCAAAGGTACTGAAATTCTGAGATAAATCCTGGTACTATTTCTTCCTAACAGTTCTGAGAAATAGAAACCCTTGTCTAACGGCTCACTGAGAATTCCCATAGGAAGGGCTGCCACCATGTGCTTTCTTCTCATTCCAGCGATCTAGAAAAGGCCCCCTGGGAAGCACTGCTTTCCAGAGGTGAATACGCAGGGTGTTGCTGTCTGATTAGGAGCTCAGTCTCCTCAAAGACACCAAGGCAAGTAAAAGATAGCCAGGAGATGAGGGAGTTACTTACTACTAATACTAATCCATCATCCACCCATTCTCTTGGTTATTACTTTCCACTACATACTGAGTAGGGTGAATCTTAAAAAGGTCTCAGCTCTGGGCCACAATAGTGCAACTGTCCAACAGGCCTACAGGTCTCTCTAGTCTGTTGTCTTCAGACACAGTCCCCTACTTACCCAAAGCGGTATACTTAAAATATAAATGTCACTATTAACCCTCTTGCTTAAAACTTCCTTCAGGATTAACTTCAAGCTTAGTTCACTATGTTTTGAGCAAAAAAGAAATGTGCATTTACACATAATTACAGTGAAAATGTAAAGGTTCAAAAATACATCTAAATAGTTTCATAAATCTTCAAACAAAAAGCCAACCAATGAAAAAAGCACAGTCTATGTTAACATTTTTTCTAAACACTAGATGACAGAAAATGAAAAAGATAAAAAATGAAGAAGTTGGGTCTGAAAAAGCCTAGAGGTGAGGATTGAATACAGTCTACTGTGTGGGAATAACTTTTGTCACAACTGTAATTGGAAGTATAAAATGAAGACATTATTTGAAAGACACACACTTAGAGTTAACAAACTAAGCCTCTTCATTTTGGTGTGCATTTCTTTCTTACTCCTACTGCTGCCTGGGCCTTGCTTCCTGTGATCACCTCAGACCACCTGCATTCAGTTCTTGTCTCAGTCACTGCATTCACGGGAACCACAGCTAAAAGAGTAGGTCCCGGAGTTGCCTCAGAAAGGAGAAGCTTAGGACCTCCAAACTTCAGCATGGGATTCTGGAACTGGATTATTTACCCTTCTGATGGTACCAAGAACCCTGTTCCTAGCAGTAATGGAGTAATGATAACTCTTGGTGGGCCATAATGGTAGGAAAAAGATTCTCACCTGTAATGGATTACAAGGAATAGATGAAAGAGGAAATGTTGGTTTATTTGATACCTTTGACATTCTATAAAATATAATCCAGAAGCAACTAGCCTAATATACCATTAGAACAGCCTATTAAACTGTCAGCTAAAATGTCATTTGGGGAATAATATCCTATAAGGGTAGGGTGCTGTCCTCTAGAGTAAACTGTATGCATTAAATCAGTGATTTACGGGTCTGTGTTCCCAATAACTAGAATACATGGGTTCTCAACACTGTGTAAGCTTTCAAGCACCACAAAACCTGAAGTCTATTAATATGAGTATTTAAAAGTAGCTAGATGAGAATGAAATCTTGCCACTTGCAACAGCATGGATGGAGCTAGAGAGTATAATGCTAAGTGAAATAAGTCAAAGAAAGACAAATACCATGTGATTTCACTCATATGTGGAATTCAAGAAACAAAACAAATGAACAAAGAAGAGACAAACCCCAAACAGACTCTTAACTATAGAGAACAAACTGATGGTTTCCAGGGGGGAGGTGGGTAGAGGGATGGGTGAAAAAGGTGGGGACTAAGAGTGCATTTATCATGATGAGCACTGAATAATGTACAGAATTGTCCAATTGCTGTATTGTACACATGAAACTAATATAACACTATATGATAACCATACTGGAATTAAATAAGGAAGTACATAAATATTTTTTTAAAGATAGCTAAAATCATACCCTTTTCCCAATTCTCAGCTCTTCAAACTACCTTCCACTCTTCTCTAGATCAGCTAAGCTGTAGGTAGCTACTAACCACTGCTCCCATTTCCCCTAAAACAGTAATTCTGAAAACACTTTTCCAGTCGGTCTTCCCCATCCCATTCCCCATTCCTGCAACTCTGTTCCCCAAGTTCCATGTCTGATTTTTCTTGGCAAACTTTCTTCCTCCCTCCCTTTCTCTCTTTTATTCCCTCCTTTCTTCCTTCCTTTCTGCCTTCTTTACTTCAAATTCTGCCAAGATGCATATAATTAAGAAAAAGACTAAGTAATTCAGGGCATCAGGACAAAAGGAAAATAAAAGATTGGCACAGGAATTGGTAAGTGTTACAAGTTGAATTGTGTACCATTCCCCCCAGAAAAGGATATGTTGATGTCCTAAGCCCAGGTACCAAACCTAGGGTTATTATTTGGAAATAGGATATTTACAGATGTCATAAAGTTAAGATGAGGTCACGAGAGTAGGGCTTAATCCAATATGACTGGAGTCTTTATAAGAAGAAGGAAACCTGGATACAGACACACAAAGGAGAAGATTATGTGACAAGAGAGGTGGAGACTGGAGTGATATAGCTGCAGAGAAAGCAAGGATGGCTGGCCACCACCACAAGCTAGGAAGAGGCATGGAGGGATTTTCTCTGCTCATTTTACAGGGACCATGGCCTTGCTGACACCTTGATTTTGGACTTATAACCTTTAGAATTGTGAAAGAATAAATTCCCATTATTTAAGCCAATGAGTTTGTGGTACTTTGTTACAGCAGTGCTAGAAAACTAACGGAGTAGGCATTCCATATTTGACTCTTAGTCTCTTCCTAGCAGCTGAAGCAAGAAAACAGTCTGTTAAATGATTCACAGTGCCCACAGGATTAAAAGGTCCTATTTGTTCAGGGGATGTACAGCTTTTCATGACACTGAGAGATCAGAGAATGGTCTCCTCTACCTCCTACATAAAAAACAAAACAAAACAAAACAAAAACTGCTGTGTGAATCAATGGACAACTATAGGGGATGACATCATGACACTACCCCGATAAGAAATTTTATGCAGCTATTTTCTACAAGGTACACATCAAAATGAATCGGAAATGAAAAAGGAGACATTACTACCAGCCTTCCAGAAATAAAGGTTTAATAAAGGAATACTAGGCACAAGTGTACACCAACACATTAGACACCTTGGATGAAAAGGACAAATTCCTAGAGAGATAAAACTACAAAACTGACTCAAGAAGGAAGAGACTGAGATGCCTGGGTGGCTCAGTCAGTTGAGGGTCCAACTCTTTATTTTGACTCAGCTCATGATCCCAGGGTAATAGGACTGGGCCCTACATTGGGCTCCATGATGAGCATAAAGCCTGCTAACAATTCTCTCTCTCTTTCCCTCTCCCCCACCTGGGCATGCTCTCTTTCTAAAATAAAAGAAAATAAAGAAGGAAGAGACGATCTGAATAAATAGACCTATGACAAATGAAATGTATGAATTAGTAATCAAAAAACTATTCACAAAGCACAGGCCTAAGTGGCTTCACTGGTGAATTCTACCAAACATTAAAACACATACACACACACACACACCACCACCACCACCACTACCACCAGTTCTTCACAAACTCTTCCAGAAAAGAAGAAGGAATACTTTTCAACTCATTTTATGAGGTCAGTATTACTCTGAAACCAAAACCAGACAAAAACTCCACAAGGAAACTACAGACCAAAAGCACACATAGAATGTACCAAAAGAGTATGGTCCAAGTACAGAGCTCTATAATTTTATGTCTTTGAGGTCATCTCCATAAATAGTTTTCTCACGATGGCTTTTTGTTAAGGTCAGACAGCAGATTTCAAGACTATAATCTTTGGCAAGTATCTGGTAAGTAAGTATTTTGTGTTACCAATGAAATGCAGGTCTTGATGCTTTGCCAACTTCTAGAGCAAGGGAGAGAAATAAGGTCTTCTGAAGAAAACTAAATGTTATGTATTTATTGTTAAATGCATGATGGGGTGCCTGGGTAGCTCAATCAATTAAGGATGTGAATCTTGATTTCCTCTCTGGTCATGATCTCACAATCAAGAATCCAAGCCCCACATCAGGCTCTATGCTGTGTCAGTGCACAGCCTGCTTAGAATTCTCTCTCCCTCTCTCTCTACTCCTACCCCACTCATTTCCCCTCTCTCTCTCTCTCAAAATAAATAAACTTAATAAATGCATGATGAAAGTTAGGGGAACTGCCACTACCAAAACGAGAAGAGTGTTTTTCTTGCTGAAACTTGAACAAAGAATGTGGGGCAAAGAAGAAGAGTTATTAGGTATTGAGATATATCTTATAATTTATTTAAAATTTAATTTAAAACTATAAGAGGTTTTAGATTATAAGAAAGTTTAAGCACTGACTCAAACACAGAAAAGAAAGGCTTTGTTTTTCTGGACTTTGAAAATAAATCCAAAACACATCTTGCTAGGATAACAAACACATAATTTCAGGAGTCCAAATCCTACCCTTTCTCAAGTCTTGGTTAAATGCTGTCAGTTTAAAAAAAAATGTAGTTGTTCTCAAATTGGTGTGGCACTTGAATGTTTCCTCTTATATAATTTTCCACTTTCTTCTTGGAGTTGCATTTGTCTTACTGTCTTACTGAAGTATACTCTTCCTGAGGGCAGGAATGGTTTCTCAAATCTCCAGACTCCTAGTCAGGTTTAGGATAGTGCTTTGTTCATAACCAGCAATGAGTAAAATCTATTCTATGAACTAATGAAAATAGCATGTACCTCATTACATGGTCAGTCTAAAGCCAAATGGATTTTTAAAGTACTCAAAGTAATAAAGCCTCTTGTTAAAAGGATTGCCAGATACAATAAACTTGAAAATTTTGTTTATGAATTGTCAGGAATAAGAGATGACTTAACCAGATTCATTTATACTAGTTACTATTCTTTTAATCAGACATCCACAGCAGTAAGTGTCCTTCTGAGAAGAAAAACAATAACCTGACAGTTAATCTTCACATTGCAAAATTATCCCTTTTAAGACACCCAACCAGTTTCTTCTGAAACCATTCTTGGAATGGTAACGAGAAAGTCCATTAATGGGCTTTGAAACTTAGAAAAATTTCTAATTTATAGGAAAACGAGGTTGAAAAAAATTACTTGAACCAAAGCATGTAAAGTGGATTATATTATTGTAACCAAGAATTTCCTCTTCCTCCTTTTAAGAGGATTATACAGTCTCTGCCCATTGTCATATAACTTGCAAGGTTTCCTTTTGAGAATGTACTTTCTGGCCCATTGACGACACGTTTGTCATATGACTTGCTTTGACCAATAAAGTGTGAGCTGAATCCAGGTGCCCAGAATGTGAGCTGTTTTAAGTTCTAAGAGTAGCATTTGCAAGTGGTGTATAAGAGCTGATTGTAACATTTCCAGAAATTAGGCAAGTCTCTTGTTAAACTTGTTAAAAGCAGCTTGAAATCAGCCATGGTGGGCGTATTTACAACACGGAAATAGCAAACACTACAAACCAGGACTTCTCTTCCCTCAAAGTTGGTTCCAGCACACGGTGGGTGAGTGTATCCCAAAAAAGTTGGTCTTTCATCCTGGAGCCTGGAGTAAAGGAAACTAGCGGAATAGAGCCAAAGCTGCCTGCAGCGGTTGTAATTTGCTTGAGAAATGAATCTTTGTAATTGTAAATAACTGAGTGGTAGGGGTTGTTATCTCAACGTAATCCATGAAAAGACAGCGCTAGCGTTATTAAGTTTCCGAGCACCAATAAGCCCCACGTTTATCTGTCCTGACTGTGGTTCGCTGGTAACAACTTGAACCATGAGACACCTTGAATCTGAAAGGATGCAAACTGCACTCAGACTCAAGACAGGAAACCAGGTCTTGGAAGATTAATGTAAAAGTATAAAATAAAAATTACATTTTTAAAAAGCACTAAACAATTGCAACATTTTTAAACCTTGGCAACCACAAGTCTGTTACTTGTGAACCTGGATGGTGAAGGAGTGATTCCCAACCCTTTCCCCTATAGGTCACACGTTACCATCCTCCCCGTTCACCCCCAGACGCGTGAATTGAACGCTGTGTCTTTAAGGGAGACGCGCGCGGAGGTTTCAGCACAGGACAAAATGTCTGCGAGGATCCTGGAGGGGACCGACGATTCCAGACTCCCAGCCCGCCTTCCGCTCCCGCCACGCTTTGGGGGTGATGGGGTGAGTGTGCGCCGCCACGCATGCTGTGGCGCTCCCGGAGGCTGGGTCTGGTCGCGGCAAGCCCAGGGGCCAGGGTGGGGTGGGGGGGCCGGCGAAAGGAGAGGTGGTGGGGGTGGGGGGACCAGCACAGGCCTTGGGGGCCGCAGGTGAGCCTTCGACCGCCAAGGCAAACGCCGCTGTCCGATATTATCACCGGCTGGTTTGTGCAGAGGCTGCCGGACGTGCCCTTCCTTCGCTAGGGTCAGGTTATCCCTAGTATAAAAGATGCGTGTGGCCCCAAATTCTGAAGGAAGGCACCGATCAGTTTCTTTCAAGACCTCATTTTTGCTCCTTCTCCACAGTTTCCCTACAAAAAAGTTATTTGGGGATATCGAAAATCGTCTGCCCTCCTTTGGAGTAAAATTGCCTTTTTTGCAGTGACACTTTTAACAGCGCAAGAGGTTGGGAGCCCTGTGGTGTATCTTTATCTGAGACTTTCTCAGTGTCTCTAATTTTAGAGACGAGAAACGGAATGCGAGCCCAATGCTCAATCCCATCCCCCACCTCCACGATACTCAAACAAAAGAAATTTTGCCTTCCCTAAGTATACAGCAGTTTGCTGTAAGTGCTTACAGTAGCCAAATGCTCGAAGGTTACCAAGCAAAATTATTTTTCCTTCCATGAAAGAAAAAAAAATAACCACCATCCGAACTTCTAATTAGCCCAGACTATATGGATATGGTGTTTAAGAGACGCTGTGTAGAAAGAGCTTAATAAATTGACATAATTAGGGTAATTGTTTTATGCACTTAGCATTAATGTATTATTTGTACACCGTTTTTGGCCAAAAATAGTTTGAGGCAAAGGGCAATAAAAAATATTCAATAATGTGTAAAATGGCCAAGAGCCAAAACAAGGTAATTCTCAATTAAAAATTCATTATGTTGCAAAGGCCTTCAAAGTAGGGCAGTCTTAAATTCTTCTAATTCATATCAAAGGATGCATTTTACAAAACAAAATGGATCAACACCCTTCTTTTCAGGAACAAATGTATTAAAGTAATGTAGGCCTGAAATAAAGGTCCACTTTAGGGTAGAAAATTTCATTTAAAAAAATGCAGTAATAGAGAATACATCAGAGCCTTTTAGCTAACGGTAGAGGTATCTAAGAGTTTGGCTTAAGACATGTTGAGAACATCTCTGACTCTCCATATAATTAGCTGTGGGTCCAGTAAAAATTTTTTTTACAGTCCATGTGTAACCTTTATCTAATATTTTCACACTCACCCTTTCTTGTCTGAGCCAAGTAGCCACACTTTACAGTTTGGAGGCATTTTTACTTGCTTTTTAACTTCATCTAAGTCTTCAGCCTGGTGATTCCAGACTAGTTTTTCTCATTGTCCCAATTTTTTTTATAAACAGATTAATTCATGGTAGTAAACTAGTATTTCTACAGAGATGGACAACTAACAGATGAAGGAATTGTGGTTTCCTTGGTATTTGGAAAAACTGTCCAGGCTAATTATTTGTTTTAATTATTATGTTCTGCTTTGATTAAAGTTACTGGTGAATGAAGTAAATGAAAATGTTTTTACTGTTTCCACACAAGTCTATGTGGATTTCACATTATTGTGAATTTCTTACTAAGATCCAGGCTCAACCTACACATATTTGTTTGTAACTCTGCCAGATTAATCCCTCTGAAGTGATTAGTCTTGGCTGTGGAAGGACAAATACAGCCATAATTCATCTGTTATTCCCTTGTGACTGCCTGGTTCTTTGGTCTTTAGCCTGCCTAATATTTTGTCTGTGTTCAAGTAAGTAGAAAATTAAAACATTAACTTGTTGTATAGGATGATTCGTAATGTTACAGTCATGTATTTTATGTATATACACACATATTTACACAAATCACTCATCCAGGTTTTCATCTCCCTTATTCTTTATACTGATATTCAGGGAGATCATACTTAAGAATCTTCATTTTAATCTGACAGGTTATTAGAAGACTAGAACTTCAGAGAACTGCAAATAAAACTTCAAATGCAGTTTGAAGTAATTCATGTGAATTTATTATCTTCCACAGGCTTTAACTTTCTTATCATCCCTTCCAGATAACGGACACTCAAGTGAAACTCACGATGGGAAAGAGTGAAACTCACGATGGGAAAGAGCAGAGGGGTACTATACTACTCTCCCCTCTTCCAGGAAATAACTAAAATCTACTTTTCTTTCAGCTTTTTTCCCCTCTGAAACTGGACTAAAAATTGTCCCCTGTTAATTTCATACTAGCTACTTTCATTTAGCATCAAGAAATTTTTTTTTAGGAGCACCTGGCTGGCTCAGTCAGTAGAGCGCCCAACTCTTGATTTCAGGGTCTTGAGTTCAAGACCCATGTTGGGCACGGAACCTACTTTTTAAAAAAAAGACATTTTAGGGGCGCCTGGGTGGCTTAGTCGGTTAAGCGTCCGACTTTAGCTTAGGTCATGATCTCACGGTTCGTGGGTCCGAGCCCCGCGTCGGGCTCTGTGCTGACTGCCAGCTCAGAGCCTGGAGCCTGTTTCGGTCTGTGACTCCCTCTCTCTCTGACCCTCCCCCGTTCACGCTGTCTCTCTCTCTCCTAGAAATAAATAAAACATTAAAAAAAAAAAAAAAAAGACATTTTATTTTAAAATATGAGCTGGGGGTCACCTGGGTGGCTTATCCGGTTAACTGTCCGACTCTTGATTTTGGCCCAAATCATGACCTCAGGGTTTGTGAGACTGTCAGGCTCTGTGCTGACAGCATGGAGCCTACCTGGCATTCTGTCTCCCTCTCTCGGCCCCTACCCCACTCATGTTCTTGCTCTCTCTCAAAATAAACATTAAAAAATAAATAAAATACGAGCTTGGAAGCCTATTTATAAGACTAAAGAACTTGAACTTGGTGAGAGTCAGCATATGTTTTGGGGCCCTGAAGGAGGTGGGGAAGGGAAGAGATGCTGAAGCAGTAATCTCTGCATGAACAGTTGTGGAAAAGGCCTACCCTTTTCCCAGCATGGACACCCTGTGATGGAAGTCACCCTCATGAGTGAACACTGCTATGACCTTTACCACCTGTATCAAAATTATTGCTGGAAGGATCTCTCCTCACTAGATGGTGAGCTTCTGGAGGAGATAGACTATGTGGTTCTTGGTATCCTGGGTAGTAAGACCTTGCCTGACCCTGAGCAGGTGCACAATGAGCAACCTGAATGAGAGTGGATGGAGTGAATGGGTGTAAGCAAAATAATCACATTCACTGGCACCTTTCTTATAATTTAAAAACTGTTAAAGGAAAGGGGTGCCTGGGTGACTCAGTCTGTTGAGCGCCCTACTTTGGCTCAGGTCATGATCTCATGGTTTCTGGGTTCAGGCCACACGTTAGGCTTTGTGCCAACAGCAAGGAGCTTGCTTCAGATTCTCTCTCTCTCTCTCTCTCAAAAATAAACACAAAAACAAAACAAAAAGACCAGCTCCGTCTTTAAAAAAAAAAGCTAAGGAAAAATTAAGGGAGTTCTTATTTTTCAGTTTCTTCATACTAGCTAACCATATAGTTAATAGGTGTGTGTGTTTTGTTGGGTACTTGGTAAGGAAGAAATGCATATCAAAGGACTCCAGTTAACCAGACCTCCTCATCAGTTTTTCCCCCTATTATTTTCTCCCTGAGAGGTTAGCAACCTAATTTGCATGCAGGTCAATTTAGGATATGAAAATAAATTTCGCTGGGGAGAGAAGGTGGATCTGTGATTCTGTTTTTTATATTCAGAAATCCTCACGAGAATTCTTCCAACTTAAACTACCTATTGTACTGAATAATAGAATGTCAGAGAGAAATAATACCGCCTTTAGCTACTAAGATCTTAATTTGCGCATGTTTGAGCAGTAAATGCTGGTAGCTTCTTTTTGTTCATGCCTTGAATTTATGAGATAGCAGTGGAGAGTCCAATAGTGAGATCGTTTGCATTATTTGATTTCAACCACCAGTTTAGAGGCAGATCATCTTATCATTTCCCTTGACAGATGGGGAGATTGGGACTTGGTGAGCTGGGTCTAAGAAAAGTCAAGACAGGTTAATTACATTGAATGCAGCGTCCCTGCAGTGCCTGCCTGTACCAGGGAGATGAGTGAGGTGGGCAGCTGTCCATGGGACCTCCATCTCCTGTGGACACAGACTCTCCTCCTGCTCAGGCAGGGTACAGCAAACCACCTGACACTGGGCAACTCTCCACACTGGGTTCCCTCCATGGCCAGATGGCAGCACACTATGCCCCATATGACTGTCCCCTCCAGTCTCCATAGTCAAGGTTGCTTAGCCCAGCCTGAGCTCACATACCTGAGGATTGTTTCATTAAATTATTTTGTATTTATGCTGTCACGAGCACTCTATGAAGGCATGTACACAAGTCGTGTCTTCCCACAATGCTAGCTTTATTTATTTAATCATAAAGCAAGGTTAACATAATTGTAAAGCAGATTCAGAATTCCAAATTCAAAGACATTCCAACACGCATTTAACTTGGTGTCGTACATGACACACAAAACAAAAAAGATACAGTAAGGGGTAAGTTAATGAATGAAAGCAAAGTCCGTACATGAGCACACAGCTGCAATGAGGCCTTGACCAGTGTGGATCCACTCTGAGCTTCCTGCTTACTGTGTTCAAGCAGTGAAGGATCTCTGTCACTTTCGGAGATGAAACAGGCAGAGCCTTCGGTGGCAGTTGCCTGATGCAGTGAGACGTGGAAGGGTCGGCGTCTAGAGAATCCGGGGGTTTGCTATGAAAATCGTCCCATTTTAAAGGAGTTTGATCAGTCTAGCCCTTTCAGACTTCTTCTGGGTCTAATGATGATCAATTCTCGGTTCTTCCAGGCTCCCTTGGCTTAGCTGGTTATCAGTTCTGGGTACCCCCAGGCTGTTAACAGTTCTAGCAGTATCTGTTCTCAGCTCTTCACCCTTGTCTGCTTTCCTGATTCATTACATCCTTGCCTCACATGAGTGACTCCATCTTGCTCCCCACATATGTGTAGATGCTGTGGTATACATAATCTACCTAAATGTGTCCACAGATGCACATGCTTTCCTAGTCCCTTATTTCTTTTGTGTTGCCTGCTTCCCTTTCTCCTTTCACACTAGCTGCCACACCCTCAACCGTCCCTTAACCAACAGTGTATCTCCTTCCTTATTTTTCTTCAGATATACATAAAATCTTTATATACCTGACACAGATCTATATATTATTTAATAATAATGATCTCCTTTATACATACTTTTCTTCATCTGGCTTTTCTCCCTGAAGAGTTCCAACAGAAATCGCTTTAGGTCTTCTAGCAGAATTCAATTCCATCCTTTGAATAGCTGCACAGTATTCCCTGGTGTGAACACCCATTGTTTACTCTGCATTCTGCAGCCGGCAGGCGTTCCATGTTTCCAGTTTTTTGCCATTCCAAATAATACTGTAATATCCGAATACATTACTTTACATATTAGTACTTTCAGTTCTACAGAATAGATTTCCAGGAGTGGGATCCCTGGTTATGTCTATTTTTAACTAATAGAAATTGCCAGACTGCTTTCCTAAAAGCCTTCACATCTCCACTAGTAATGCATAAACGTACTCTTTTCTTGGCCTCCCTTCTAGCTTTAGCCGACAGACCTCTTCATTTCTGTTAGTGCGATGGATGTAAAATGAGACCTTATTGTGACTTTAACAGCACTTCCCTGAATAGAAGTGACGTGCATCTTTTCACAAATTTCTTGGCCATCTGATTCTCTTCTTAGGTCATTTGCCTACTCATATTTCTTGCCCATTTTTCTCTTGGGTTATATGTCTTTTTCTTGACAGTATGTAAGAGCTCTTTGTGTATTAGGGTTGTAACTGAAGATACTAAGGCTTCTCTTCCAAGCCAAGATGGTTGGCTAGGAGGCTTCCCTCCCTCTGCACTGCAGGGAAAGGTGAAACAAGCTGAGGGGTTGTTTAGCAGAACTAGGAAGGCTGTTATGACTTGTGGCCACAGACCGCTAGTCACTGTTTAGATACTTAGTCTGAACAGAAGACTGTATTGAGGCAGAATGTAGCTGTATGCGGAGGACTGAGAAGGTGAGGCAGTTCAGTACTGTGCTGCCTTCCACCGGTTAAGACCTCCGAGAGCGAAGGCCTGCCAAGGCAGAGGATGTCCCTCTGCTGCCCTTGGAGGGGCAGCGCTGTGCTGGCCGACATTTATGGTGCTGCCTGTCCCTGGCTCAGATGAGGCAGTCCACGAAGTCTAAAGGATTAAGACATCAGAATCAGTGCTTCTCACTCTTGTTTCCACCTTCACTCTTATAACAGATGGCATTCATGTAGGTGGCACTCCTCTGGACACCCCAGATTTTGAAGAAACTCAGAGGCATCTTGTAGGGAGGTAAAGCATGACTAACTGGTCACCTCTGGCACTTTTAGGGTCACATCAGTAATGATCAGTCTCAGACTCTGGCACAGGTAAGACAGTCTATAGCTTATGTATAGTTTTCAGCCCCCAGCTCAAGAAAGCATATCAGAATTCAAAACGATAGTCTTGATATTCTACAATACCTTTAAATCTTTTTTAATTTATTAAAAAGACAAGGATTCATAATACTATTCTCTCCACTTTTGTGTATGTCTAGTAATAAAAAAAAGGAACTCTGAAAAGAACAGATTCCAATGTAGAGGAAATGGAATTTTTTAAAAAAAAATTTTTTTAGGTAAATTTGGGTCACAAAAACAATTTCTAATACTAAAATCTGGTCTGTTTACTAACCATAGTGTTACATAACCATAATGTTCACTAAGCATAACGAAAATTATTCTCGAAGGTGGTCTGTACCTCCCCTCCTCATCCTATTACTCCCCTTTTGTGAACCTCAGGGATTTAGTAAATCTCTTGGAAGAAGTCTTGCCTTTAATTTTTAAAGACTTTTTATAGTAATTGGCCCTCATGAGTAACCATATTCAAATCAATGCCTGTTGTATCAGAAGGTATGTAAATAGCTATATCTTTTGTTAGAAGAGGCCTGGTACTTGTCTTGTTTGATGATTCTGGTAAATTTGTTCTTTTTTAAAAATACAAGTGATATATTAAAGGTTGTGCCTGAGCCTGATTAGACTAGCTTGGTGGGGAAAAAATGAGGCTTAGAAAACTGTAATAGATCTGTAACGAATCTTAGCAATTGCAATAGAAGCTTACACGGAGCACTAATGCTATTACAGCAACTTATTTTTCCTGTTCCCAACTATGCCTTCCCTCATTCCCAGTTAAGTTTAACCAGAGATATTCTGGAACTGTGTCATCTCCACTGCTGCTGGTTCAAACCCTGACAGTATGAGTGGCCACTGGCTATCTCACAGTGCATCTTGACCTTGATATTCCCCCTGAAATAAGTTCTCAGACCAGCTCCAAGTCTTCCACATGTTCTCTTATTATTTTTAAATTTTCAAAACAAATTTGTTTAGAATCACACATTTGGTCCTTTGTGAAGTCACTTCCTGAAAAACCAACTTCACCTTTTCTACCCCCCTGCCTTGTTTGATAGGTTATTGCTGTGATAAACCGGTTTTTTTTTAATGTTTTATTTATTTCTAGGAGAGAGAGAGAGAGACAGCGTGAGCAGGGAAGGATTAGAGAGAGAGGGAGACACAGAAACTGAAGCAGGCTCCAGGCTCTGAGCTGACAGTCAGCACAGAGCCCGACGCGGGGCTCGAACCCATGAACCACGAGATCATGACCTAAGGGACAGTCGGACGCTTAACCGACTAAGCCACCCAGGCGCCCCTGTGATAAACTGTTTTAACAGAAAAGACTTTGCAGTGACAGTCACTGGGTTGTGTCTGGATCCTTTTTTTTTTTTTTTAATGTTTTATTTAATTTTAGGAGAGAGAGAGAGAGACAGCGTGAGCAGGGGAGGGTCAGAGAGAGAGGGAGTCACAGACTGAAACAGGCTCCAGGCTCTGAGCTGGCAGTCAGCACAGAGCCCGATGCGGGGCTCGAACCCACGAACCGCGAGATCATGACCTAAGCGAAAGTCAGACGCTCAACCGACTAAGCCACCCAGGCACCCCATGTGTCTGGATCCTTTTAACAACATATTTGTTGGACAGAGCAAGAAGTTATTACTTTTCTTTATTTTCTTCCTTCATTAAAAGTATTGATCAAGCTTTCCATCTTTTAAATATACAGAGTGGAACACGGCATTGAGAAGAGCAATAAAGAAAACAAATTCTGTTCTGTAACTGGAGCACCTGTCGCAGGGTCAGAAGAAAATGAACACTCCAACACGGTGCTAGCCAGCATTTCTGGTATCTGTGTTTAGGGGGCAGTTTGATGAATTTCTTTTACTCACTGCCTGTCCTCTGAATTTACTCCTAGCGCTGCTGATGGCTCTTCAGAACTCAGGATTCATGCTGCAGTGTGTCTAACTGAGAACTTACCATGAGGCAATGACAGGGACCCCCCAAGGCCCACAGGACATGGCCTAATATCTAATTTAAAGGTAACAATTTAGCAAATTGCTTTGTATCTTTGTTTTCCTAAAGACATATATTTTTAAAACTAAAGTTTTAGTGGTTTTTAGTGCTGCCATTTTCCTCATAAGCACATTGTTTTTAAATCCACAGAACAAAGGCTTATTTTGATAAAAGTTCCCTCATTTAGAGGTTTTTAAAAGGCTGTCCAACTGGCACTTTCACCCCTAAAGTTTAAGAAACACACTTTTCATTTCCAAAGCTTTCTTTTCAGCTAATTTCTACAGTTTGTTCCCTAACACTAAGTAAACGAAAAGAAGCCTTGCTCTTATTCTGAAAAGGCAGTAACTTTTTAAAAGAGAGAAAGGGGGGCACCTGGGTGGCTCAGTCGGTTAAGCATCGGACTTCGGCTCAGGTCATGATCTCACAGTTTGTGGGTTCGAGTCCCGTGTCGGGCTCTGTGCTGACAGCTCAGAGCCTGGAGCCTGCTTCAGATTCTGTGTCTCTCTCTGCCCCTCCCCATTCACGCTCTGTCTCTCAAAAATAAATAAAAACATTTTTAAAAAAATAGAGACCAAAGGAGACTAGTTAAAACTCATACAGACAACAGCACTTATTTAGCAGGTTTTTCCCACTGAAGAAGCCTGGCTTCCCAGTTTTTAGTGTAAATACCTGCTGGCTGCAGACCCACGTGATTCCAAAAAGCGTTCCTAGTCAAGGGAAGAAGGGCGGGACACGTTGAACATTTTCTGAGGAATAAACAGTTAACACTGAAAAAGAACCCCGGGTGCTACCTGAACGGACCGGACCGCAGGGTTTTCATCTGGAACGAAAAGGGAGCCGGGTTTCCTCCTCGGCAGTCGCTGGTCACACGGGGGGTGGGGTGTGGGGGGGGGCGGGGGGGTAGTCTGGTGGCTGGCCTTACCGGTTTCTCCCTGGAACGCAGACGCCGCGGAGAGAATGAGGAGTGACGAGCCGACGACGCCCATGGAAGACAGCTGCGGGCCCGACGACGCCGCGGCGCAGGGCGGCTCGTGTCCCGGCCTGGCCCCCGCCCCTCCCGGCCGCCTGGGGGCGCCATACTGCGAGGCCTGGGGGTACTTTCACCTGGCCCCCGCGCGCCCGGGCCACGCGGCGGGCCAGTGGGCCACCTGCCGGCTGTGCGGAGAGCAGGTGAGCCGCGGCCCGGGCTTCCACGCGGGCACGCCGGCGCTGTGGAGGCACCTCAAGAGCGCGCATCGACGGGAGCTGGAGAAGAGCTCCGCCCGCAACTCGCCGTCCGCCGCCCCGGGACTGCCGGTGCCGCCGCCGCCGCCTCCCGGGCCCCCCGCCGCGGCCGAGGGCGACTGGGCGCGCCTGCTGGAGCAGATGGGCGCGCTCGCCGTGCGCTGCAGCCTGCGCGAGCGCGAGCTGGCGCGGCGCGAGGCGGCGGTGGAGCAGGGCGAGCGCGCCCTGGAGCGGAGGCGCAGGGCGCTGCAGGAGGAGGAGCGCGCGGCGGCCCGGGCGCGGCGGGAGCTGCAGGCCCAGAGGGAGGCGCTGCAGGAGCGGCTGCGGGAAGTTAGCCGCCGCGAAGGCGCCCTGGCCTCTGCCCCGGTGCAGACTCCGCTCAAGGAAGAGCCCTTGGGGGAGAGGGACGGCTACATAATTACCAAGGTCCTGTAGGTTTGGGCCGCTTTCACGCCCAACCCCTCCCGTGCCAGCGCTACTCCGGGGGTGGTGCGCGGATCAGCCTCATCCGGGAGCTGAATCGCAGGCGCGCCAACATCTCCAAATGTGGACCCTCGAGAAGCACTTAGGCAACCAGAGCAGAACCAAAAATCACTTAATGCGCTGTGTCCTCCCCGCCCCGCGGCAGGGTGCCTGGGAGCACAAGCTCCAGGCCTGGCCTCCTTAGCTGTCGGGCTTCGGTGCAGGAGGTGGTTTTCCTCCGACTGCTTTTGGAAAGACGGCTCCATCCCACATTGTCCGGAGTCCTTTAATTTCCCTGTGTACCAAAGAGTATCACACCACGTGGCTGTACACCCGCCAGGGCACCCCAGGGTGGAGGGGGCATGGAAATGAGGATCGGGCGTTTTATCCCAGAAGAGTTTTATTCATTTCCTAACGAATAAATCTTTGGCGAGTTGGCTTTCCGCCACGAAGTTCTGAAAAGGGGGTCATTTAGCTTCCACAACTGCTCTTTTACCCTGTCATCCTAAGTGCCTCATCAGAGCAGTCTGGGAGAACCCCTGTTTACTCCCCAGCTTGAAGACAGCACCGAGCGCTCCCTGCCTCACCCCAGCTGTTTCCTTTCCGTTTCAGACCCAGTGGCAGCTGTGGTGAGTTTCTGCCTCACACTTCTTACTAGCAAAACATGACCCCCCTCCCTTGTTGGGGGGGGAGCTTGGTTCCCCACATGACAGCCCTCACTTCTGGCCACAGGAGAAGACGTCTCTCCCTTCTGTGGTCACCTCCACCTCTTCCTGTTTTTATCCATTCCTCTTCCACCTTTACTGGACCTTTGCTCCATTACGGTTTCTCCTTTCCCTTGACTCATCGCCTCCCTTCCCCAGACTACTCTTGCTCCTCAGCAGCACCCAGGCTCCCCTTGGACTGAAAAGATAAAAGACTCGCCCAGCTTGGCTGCCCCCAGCTTAACTGGCCAAGAGGGGCCCAGTTATCCTTGCTGCCTGTACTTCCTCCCCATAGTTCAGCCCTTTACTAGAGGTCAGCTTCCCATTCTACGCTGGACCCTTAAGCTGAATATAATTTATTTTCAGCCTTCATCTTGCTAGTACAATGAACACCCGCATATACCCTCCACCTAGACTGAACACTTATTAACATTTTGCCTTATTTTTTCTGCCCTCTACTCCAAACATATATGGCAGTACATCCTGAAGTATTTTGGCCTATTTATCCTAATAGCCTCTAAAATAGAGTCCTTAATCAAAATTCCCCATTATCTCAAAATTGTATCTTTCCTAAAAAACAGGATCCAATCAAGGTTCATACATTACTTTTTGATTATAACTTTAGTCTCTTTTGGTCTAGAATAGCTCATTTATTTTTTTCCATGACACTTTTTGAGAGTCCCAGCCCTCTGTCTTAATAGAAGGTCCTTTATTCTGGGTTTGTCTGATTGTTTCCTTAAGCCGATTTATGTGCTCATTCTTGGCTTATGTGTCTCTGTGCCAGTGACTCCTGACTACCTCCAGCCTCCCGTTTTCTTCCCAAGTTCTGTCCTACATGTCCAATCCCTGCTGCGTGTCTTCACCTCTCCTTGTATAGCCTGCCATTGCAGATGGAAAGGGCAAATCTATTCAGTTCCACACACCCACCCCTCACCCAATAATATTTATGGGACTCTGAAACTGTGTTAGGCATATACTGCACACTGTACATGTATCATTTGACTTTATTCTCATAGCAGCTCCTTGAGGAAGTATTAATACTGTGCCCATTTACAGCTAAGGAAACGGAGATAGAGAGGGGTTAAGTAGCTTGTACAAGATCATGCTGGTTAGTAGCACTGAGATCCAAATCTAGTCTCTACCTCCAAATGCTCTGTTCCTGGCTGCTGTACTATCTCCCTTGCTAGTCACTGAGCCAACACCAGCTTCCTCCCTAACTCTAATTCCAAGTAATACTGTCAGTGACATTACCGTGTGCTGAGCATTCACCATATGCCAGAGCTGTGCCAGATGCTTTACAGGAATAAGTGCATGGGAAGCAACCCCATGACATCATTATTCTCATGCCCATTTGGCAGAGGAAAAGACAAGCTCAGGGAACTAAGTAACGGTGAGGAAGAGTGGGATTTGAATTCATCTCACTGAGGGACACCTGGGTGGCACAGTGGGTTGAGCATCCGACTCTTGATTTGGGCTCAGGTCATGACCCCAGGGTTGTGGGATCTGTGTTGGGCTCTCTGCTGAGCATGGAGCCTGCTTAGGAGTCTCTCCCCACCTCCCTGCCCCTCTCCCCCACTCACACACTCACTCTCTCTAAAAGAAAAAAAGATAATGAATATATCTCACTTAATCCTGGGCCCCTAATCTAATGAGTCTATTTCTATAAAGTGTCACACCTGCCTTCCCCTGATGCCATCTGCCAAAATTCAGGCCTCGTTTACCATTCATCTGGGGTTCAGCTTCCCATCCTTGTCTTCCCCAGCTGTCCCCTTCATAACACTCAGCTTGGCCAAAGGAACTGTTCTAAGCCAACACTGATTATATAAAATTCCTGCTCAAGCCCCCCCCACCCCCACCCCATCACCCATCTCTAAGCTTCAACTCTGTGGCCTGACATTCAAGTGCCCCCACCCTGGTGCTAGTCTTATCTGTCCCTTCCGCTATATGTACTGTATGCTCCAGCCAAACTGGACTCTGATCCTGGACGTGCCCTGGTCTTACGGCTTTCCCTCCACTTAAAATACCCCTTTAATCTCTGAGTATAAAAAATCCCACCCATTTCAAAGACCATGCTCAAATCTGACTGTCTGCATGAAGCTTTCCTTGATTCCTAATTTAGAGATGATTCTTTACTTCCCTGGACTCATGGCATTTTATATGTAAGTGTCCATTATTGGGCTGTTTGGTTTGAATCCAATCAATTGTACTAGTCTGTCATTATCAGGAATGTTTTTCTTAAAACACCTTTTTTCATTACACAAGTAATACGAACACAATGCACCAATCTAGGAAGAAATCAGAAAGAAACAATCCCCTGGGGCACCTGAGTGGCTCAGTCAGTTAAGCATCCCAGCTTCAGCTCAGGACATGATCTCAGTCTGTGGGTTCAAGACCTGCAACAGGCTCTGTGCTGACAGCTCAGAGCCTGGAGCCTGCTTTGGATTCTGTGTCTCCCTCTCTCTCTGCCCCTTCCCAGCTCATGCTCTGTCTCTGTCTCTCTGTCTCTCTCTCTCTCTGTCTCTCTTCTTCAAAAATAAACATTTAAAAAATATAAAAAAACAAAAACAATCCCCCAAAGTCTTGTCATCTTAGTAAAACTGCTATAAACCTTTTAATGTATTCTATTCTTGTGTCTTTCATCATTCTAATAATAGTATGTTATTTCTATTAAGTACTGAAATTTAACTTCTTCACGTGAATTTAAAAGTTGGGCTATATGATGGGAATTTGAATTTTTTAGAAGGAAAAAGGAACTTCTATGAATGTTACTCCTCTATTCTGCCAACTGTTAGAACCATTAATGCCAGCGAAGACTGAGTTTTAGAATTTTATCTGCTCCTTCAAGAAAAGATGACTAATGGCAGCAGCAGTAGCCTCTGTTCAGGGGACAGAGGGAACAATATCAGGAGCCTGCTAACTTGGTGCTGGTTGTGGGCGTAAAGGGGAGAGAAGTTACTTTCTCTTTTATATATTTCTGCATTGTTGTACTGTTTTTTATACCAAGCATGAATTACTTTTATAATCAAAAATAAAATGATTTACATTTCTCAAATGAGAACTCCTGACCTTCAGCATTCCACTTCCTTAGTTAAAATAAACAAAACCTCCAACACAAGAACTGATGTAATCCCCACTTCTAAAATGTAGCCCTTTTCCAGTCTAATGCTATCATCTGACAGAGGAGAAAAAAAAAGCCCCAGAGTGGCTTGTCCACACCCAGGAGATGGTGGCTATGATGGTTCACCTGACTCCAACCTCTATAGATAACTGTGCCTCTTTGGCTTTGGGGACTTCTGCTGGCTCGTCCGGCAAAGCAGGATGGCTGTCAGGACTTGTAAGCCTTCATTGGCGTCTCTGCCTGTGACAGCTCAAAGGCAGTTGTCATTGCTGATGGGTGACAGTACAGGAGGGTTATGACTGTGACACAGTCGGCTCACAGAGTTATTGCAATGGGTAATCGCGACACACCTTGCCTATACTCGCAGGGCTTCTCTGACTTCCGTGACTGAGCTTACTAAGAGCGCCACCCAGGTGCTGCCTCTGAGTGCGGTGCACACAGGGGTGAGGTGGGTGGCTGGAATGGGGGTGCGGAATGCCCTGAACCCCTGCCATGATGTAGAGTGCTCAGTCACTTCCTTAAGTTAATCTCTGGCAGGGAGGAGGGGCAGGCAAAGCAGAGTACTAACAACCAGGGCTGAAACAGCTGGGGCCCTTTACACATCCCGGGAGCTGGAGAAGGGAAGGGTTTGGCTTGGTTTGAGCTGCATTTGGATTTTAAATGACCGTCCCTGTCTTTAACATCTTGGAAGGGATTCATAAAGACTGGGCTTTTATTTTGCTGCCACTCAACAGGGAACTGCATTTCTAAAGGTTTCTTACTTTTCCAGAACCTGAATCTGTTTCTTTGAAAGATCAATGAGATTATCATTAAGGTCCTCTTTGGCTGTTAACATGGTAGGATTCCATGAAATACAGTTAAACATCAATTGACCTTTGAGTCAATGAGTCATTCTGTTTACTTGGATTTTCTTGTTAACTGCAAATTTAGAAGTAAATGTTGAAAAGCGACGTGCTTATTGAAAAGAATAATAGTGGTGGATCAAACTTCTTCCACAGTACTGAGGTACAACTTTATCATTCACTCCCCAGAACTGAAAATGTGTACAGCAGTAATGCCTACGTTCTCTCGTACCCACTCGTTTTGTCCTCACCACACCCTGCAGGCAGGGCAGGTTTAACTGCCCATACGTTACACATGAGGCCACATACTTCAAAAAGGTGAAGTGGTCTTTCAGCTGGTCACTTCACCTTGTTGAAGCGTGTGGCCTCACACCACAGTTTGGAGGCTGGGGCTCAATCCATGGATCCCGGCCATACCTGGGGCCAGAGCTGCACTTCCTTTCAGACCTCCCTTCTGCTCCACCTCACCAGTGCTATCCTGGCCAGACCGCCTACAGACACTTGGGTTGATGTTGGCTCCTCTCCACCCACAAGCTCTTGTGCTGATGTTAAGGCAGGCAGGCCTAAAGCAAGTGAGGTTGGCCTTTGTATTAGTTTCCTACTACAGCTATAATAAATTACCACAAACCCAGTGGCTAAAAACAACACAAGTTATCTTATAACTGCAGGTCAGAAGTCTGAGGTGGCCTCAATGTCAGGAGGCCTGTGTTCCTTTCTAGAGGCCCTGGGTGAGAATGTCACCTTTTCCAGCTTTTAGAGGCTGCCCACATTCCTTGGCTTGTGGCCCCTTCTATTTTCAATGTCAGCAAGGGCCAATCTTTCTCAGATTGCATCACTCTGTTACCCTCTTCCATATTTAATGTACTCTCTCCTTACCTTACTGTCAGTTGGTTAACAACCTGATTCTTTCTGCAGCTTTAATTCTTCCCTGCCAGGTAACACATCGATAGTTTCCAGGGATTAGGACACAGATATTTGCTGGGGGGCAAGGGTGGGAGTCTATTACCTGCCCACCACAGCATTATTCCTGCCTGGCTAAGATTTGAGGGTATGTAAGAAAGGCAGAGCTTGAAGGAAAGCCCCTATTCCTCTTGAAGGGGAGCCCCTATTCCTCAGAAATCAATACTTCAGTGGGGGTCCTAATCTTTCCCCCCTTGTAAATCTGTTCAGGGCAGGGAGTGCTCATAGACTTTTCTGAGGCAGATACCTGAAAGGTGGGTGTGAAGGATGTCTCAGAGGGTAAATCAGACGCCTCCATAGTGTCAAGAACTATAAATATCTGTGCACTAACTAGGATCTGGCTGACTTGGAAGGCTAGGTGGTGATAGGTGAGGAGCTGATCAAGTCTTTGGAGTCAGATATGAATTAAAATTTAAGCTTCTAAAAAAAATAGAGAGAGTACTCAAGTAGAGAAACATATTGAAAGATTTTTTTTAAAATCTAAGCTTCCAACCAGGGTAGGTTAGGTGTCACCTTGGCAACCACCTTACCCTCTCTGAAACCCAGCTTCCTCATCAGTAAAATGGAGATAATACATACCTTTCAGGGTTATGATGATGCTTAAGAAAGATGTTATTCAGGCAAATTCTAACACAGAGTTTAAACTCAATAACCGTGACTTCTTTTTTTTTCTTACGTGAATGGGAGTGCAAAACCAATCCGTAAAGGATCTCAGAAAAAGCAGGTTCCCTCAGATGATTCATGAGAACAGCTGTTCACAGGCCACAAAAGTGTCCAAGTCATTTTCCTTCATGATAGAACTCTTTTTCTATCAAGACATAAATTCCATACCTGATATCACAAATGAGCTGATCCAGTCAAAATTATATTATGACTTGTAGACTATAAAGTCGTCTGACCAATCTTAAAAGTAAATATATCAAAACCTATCCATTTAAGCACTTTTCCCTTCAAAGTAGTCACTTTGAAAGACTAAACAGTTATGGAGCATCTGGGTGGCTTCAGTCGGTTAAGCATCTGACTCGATTTTGGCTCAGGTCACGATCTCACAGTTTGCAGATTCGAGCCCCGCGTCAGGCTCTGTACTGATGGTGCAGAGCCTATTTGGGATTCTCTCTCTCTCTCTGTCAAAATAAATTAACTTTAAAAAATGGGAAAAAAAATCAGATTAAAAAAAAAGAATGAACAGTTATTCCAGAAATGTTTCCATGCTTAAAACCTCTCTGGTACTCCTCTTCTGGGATGCTCTCAGAGTCTCTGACACATTCCTTAAAACATCATTAAGTTGGCAAATACTCTTTCCAGGAAAATTTCAATTTTTGAAAAAAGCTGCCAGTCATTCAGAGCCCAGGCTGATTAATAATATGGTAGATGACTAACCAGATTAACATTTCAGGTTAATAAGGTGTGATTATAATAAAGCAATGATTATTTTTGTGTGGCTCATAAATTGGTCTTGATAGTGTTATATATTAAGGTTAAGTAAAGGTAGCGTGGCCATAGTAGACATTAAAGCCCACTTTAGTGGGTTTATGATGTGAATTAATTCAGATAGCGCTGGGAGTCATTACATATTTAAATAGTATTAAATGCTTCTTTTCATGAAAATCTTAATTATGACATTCTCTGAAATCCGGTTTCATAGTATTAAAATAAAGGCTTTAAGGAAAAGCATTAAGTGCTAATGAAAGCTTTATTATTTCGGTATATATTCTCCTGGGCCTTTGGTCAAGATAAGTAATGACCAGATGAATGAGCTGGCAACCTTCCTGGCCTCTCAAGTCTACTAGTAATTGGAAGCTAAGTAACACACTGTCACAGGTTTAAATATATTTAATAATATTCCACCAACTTCTCCCTGTCTTTTGCTTTCTGGACAATGAACTACCATGGCATCTTAACACAGATGAAAAAAGCTAGCTCTTTGTTGGAAGAATTTCTGAAAAGTCATTCTGACACAAGCAGGCGGAAGACATTGTTTGCCTCCATTCACATTAACCTCCTCCCCAAGGGTGTCTGCTTCTAGTTTCCAGGGACTTTCTGATTTACATGTTCTCCATCAACTCCAATTTCCAATGACCTGATTCAATGACCTGATTCATGGTTTTGTCTTGTTTTGTTTTGGTACTTCAATGATCTATTGTTCAGGCTTAGAGCCACAATACCCAATGTCTAAGCAGGCAGAGTAATTATTATTCTCAGGTAGCCAGAGGAGACACATAATTGAATGAAGGGCTGCGGCCTCAGTAAGGTTTTACTTTTGCCTATATATCCAAAATCCTCAAAAACATGAATACAAATTTTTTGAAGGAAGACATTATAAGATTCCCCTAAAAAGGTCTGGTTTAGAGACAGATCTGAAAACATCAGAAAAACACAAATTGCTCCACCCGGAGAACTTTTGCAAAAACTTTGAAATGAACAGAAACTGTTTTGGATTAATACTCTGAAACTATCAAGGGCTTCATGTAACTACTTGGCCTCTACATTCTACAAATACTATCTAAAAATAAACATAAGCAGGGTGCCTGGGTAGTTTAGTCTGTTACGTGTCTGAGTTCGGCTCAGGTCATGATCTCATGGTCCGGTCCGTGGGATCGAGCCCTGCATCAGGCTCTGTGCTGACAGCTCAGGGCCTGGAGCCTGCTTCAGATTCTATGTCTCCCTCACTCTCTGCCCCTCCCCACTCACACTCTGTCTGTCTCTCTCTCAAAAATGAATAAACATTAAAAAAAAATTTTTTTTTTAATGTAAGCTCCAAGATGATAGAGAGCCTTGTCCCATTTACTACTATATCACAAGTGTCCAGGACAGTGCCTGGCCTGTAGTAAGTCCCTCAAGGCTACCTGCTGAATGAATGCATGCTGTCCAAAGATTTTACTGTCCAAAATCTAGTTCCTCTTGAAGTTCTCTCTATAGTTCTCCTGCTCCTAATGTACCAAGTACCAGGGTGGTACTGAAAATGTCCCTATCACTTTCTCCAGAGGCTTCATTCCCAAAGTCATGCAGAACCCAACCCTTCTTGAAGGATGACCTCAAAGGGTCACCTACAATACCTTCTACCCTTTCTCACCATCTATCATCTACTAGTCTCCTGCTAATTCTGCAGTACTTGTTAAGAGATCCAGCTGCTGACTGGGTCTTCTAATCCACACCTATCTCCTATCACCAACTCAGGGAGTGAAGGTGAGCCTACCACTTACTCACCCCTCCCCTCTGATTTCAATAACCATGGTACCCACTGCAGGATGCTACTCCTAAAACTGTGCCTTTGCTATGCATAGCGTGGCATACTAACATGAATAATTGCTAATATTTGAGGGCTTATTATGCACTGGACACTATTTAGTACCACACAGGCCTTATCTCAACTTCCCAGTAGCTCTATGAAGACATTAAAGTATACAGGCTTAAATAAATAAACTTTTAAACATCACTCAGCTCAGGAGTGGTTGAGCTGTAATCAGAATCCAGGTCAGTCAGACTCGTAAGCCTGTGCTCCTAACAGTCCACTGAAATGAACAGAATCAAGAGTTCAACCCCAGTTCTGCCACTCTGCCACACAGACTTTTTGACTTTTAGTAAAATAAAAACCTCCAAATCTGTTTTCTAATGCATAAAATAGTGGCAGGAATTAAGAAGATAATGTATGTCAAGTGCCTAGCACGGTATCTGAGAACACAAATGCATGTTCCATCCATCCTACCAACAAATGCTCACTGAGCACCTCCTAAACATACAATGATGTGATAGGTACTGAAGATAAAGGCCCCTGGCTTCACAGGTCTGCACAGCTCCTGATGGGTACTCAAAAAATACCTGATAGATGGAAAAAGCCCTCACAGTGGTCTGTCAGCCTCCACTCTGCCCCTCTTCAGTGAGTCACAGCTATTTTGCTATAAAGTGATGTAATGAGAATTAGATTCCCTGCTTAAAATCCTCCAGGAATTTCCTCACTGCTGAAGAGATTAAAAATCCAAATGTCTTCACATAATATTTGAGAATAGCTGTAGGTACAATGGTTCAGTTCCCCACTGGCTCCTCTTTTGTTTAAAAAAAAAAAAAAACTGTTTTTTCTTAATGTTCATTTATTTTTGAAGGGGAGATAGAGGGTGTGTGAGTGGGGGAGGGGCAGAGAGAGACAGACAGACAGACAGACAGAATCTGAAGCAGGCTCCAGGCTCTGGGCTGTCAGTACACAGCCAGATATGGGGCTCAAACTCATGAACCGTGAGATCATGACCTGAACCAAAGTCAGAAGTTTAACAGACTGAGCCATTCAGGCATCCCTCCCCCCAGCTCCTCTTTAAGCAGTGAAACCCTTTCTGCATATGAAGTCTATCTGGAAGCTTGAATTGTAAACTACATCAATGTAGACCAATTCTGGAAACAGCATGAGAATGAGAGTCACCAGTTTGGTACCCTAGTTCCTTCCCATCCGATACCATCCCATCACTCATTCTCTCTCTCTCTCTCTCTCTCTCTCTCACTCACACACACACACACACACACCTGCAGTTCTGTAAGGCAATGCTAATGCCATAGGCTCTGTCAAACCACCTGAAAACCAAGCTTTAATTCTGGATGTTTCCAATTGTAGGACACAGCCCATCAGCAGATTATGCAATCAATTTAGTGGCTGGAATCAGTGACTTGGAAAATAAAATAAAGAGTCCGTTATGTGAACTAACAGCTAAGTACTGGTGTATAGACCTTGTTATAAACGCTTACATAAGACATGTACTGAGCTGTCATATAAAGTGTATTTCTTAACATGGATCATGGTCAAAATGGTTTGAAAGTCATTACTTTACACCCTCTATGTAGCCTCAGTTCCTTCCGTGTTTCCTCAGTTACACAAAACCCCACCTGTATCAAGCCACTTGCAGTGCCCCAAACCCACCTTGCTCTTTCACTGCTTGCCTCTAAGTGTATAAGCCAGGCTGGGTACTAGGAATACAACTGTGAGAAAAACCCAGGTCTTGCCCACAAGGCACTTAAGATTCTAGTCAGACAAATGCTATATTAATCACACTTATCTATGTGAACTAAGTAGTTTAAATGAAACAAATTACGGATTTTCAAGAACATTTATCAAAGGCAATCAGTCTAGGGGACAAGGGAGGCATCCCTGAAGAGAATCAATGAGCAGAGATCTGTCAGAGTTAACTCTAAGGGTATAGGAAGAACATTCCAGACATAACGGAATGTAAGTGGCCCTAGGGTAAGAGAAGGTATGGCATGTTTGAGGAATTGAAAAAAAGGTTCCTGCTGACAGGGACTGGAAAAGCTGGCAGTGGTTATGCCAGGTAGGGTGTTACGGGCTAAGATTCTGTTTGCTGCACTCAAGAGTAATGGGAAGCTACAGGAGGATTTAAATAGGAGGAGATGGAAGAGGGGTTGTGAAGACACTATGTCTGTAGTGTGAAGGATGGACTGAAGGGAGGACGGAATGACTGCAAGTCGGCCATTGGGAAGCTAGTAGAATAGTTCGTGTGGAAGCGGACAGTGAACTGATTTACTATATAAGAAATTAAGGGGAGGGGGAGAGGGTGGGTGTATGAAATAGAGGCAGACTCCAAGGTTCTAGCTTGTACAACTAGATAGATGGTGCAGCCAACAGAGAGAACAAACTGGAAAAGGCCAGGTTTGAAGACTATGGATTCAGTCTTTAAAAAAACTGCATTTAAGGTGACTGAGTTGGATATGTATCCTGGCTAAGACAACCTCAAGTAATGGCTGTGTGGGTATAGTAAAAGAAATTGGGCACATGAGAGTGAGGAAAATGCCTGGGGTTGAGCCCTAAAGGCCTATACATTTCAGTGTGTTGTATTCCTACTCATTATAAATGTGAATGAATATATGTAGGTTAAGTACACAATTATACCTGCTTCAAAGGTCACATATAGAAATAATAAACTGTGAAAGTCTGCTCACTTCTTGGGCAATTAACATTTACAATTCAACATGTAACCTTACATTTTTTAAAAAATGAGATTAGGCTATACACATTTTTCTGCAATCTGCTTTTTAAAATCAGCAATATCCTGAGAATATTCTATCTACATCAGGGTATAGACAGCTCTAACTTACGCATTTGAATGGCTCTTAAGTATTACACAGTAGAACTACAAAACCAATTTAACCAACCCCATAGGGTTCCCACTGATGGACAGTTGGGTTATTTGACAGCCAGTCACCTGCCCATTCAATATCCACTGTCCCCTTTTTGCCTTGTCCACCGAACCCTGATTGTGTTCCAAAGGCAACATATTCAGCCCCAGGTGATGGTTCATGAATGGCTTAAGCCAAGTGAGACCATCCTGTTGCCCAGCTTTTCAACTTCCCTTGCAGCCATCGGTAGCCATTATGAGGTTCTGGCTAATGATCCTAAGAAGCAGTTTGGCTATGAGAGTTTCTGAGTAAGCTTTTGCTTTCCTAGCAAAACTAACACAAATACTGCTCTTTGCCCTTTCTTGTATTTTGGACACGAATATAATGACAAAGGAATTCCAAGTTATTTTGCAACTCTAAGACCATAAACCAACGCTGAGATTAGTAAAACATAAGGTCAGAAAGAAAGCCTGGGCCCTCATACACACACACAAACACTAACTCTTTTTAAAGAATCCAAATGTGTATTTCCACTTTCAGGTCCAAAAAAGGAAAATGAAGTATTCTGGATTAAAAATTCAGAGTGGAGATGCATGCTTACAAGATGATGGGGAAACACTGAGAACACCCTTTGGTGTCAGGTCCGGAAACGCCTCGCTAGCTCCCTACCAAGCACATCCCTCTGTCCTGCAACCTGACAGACGGTCCTTCTACACAATCTCTGACACCTCTTGCATCAGGGATTTCTATCTTCTTTTGTGTTCTCTTTGAAAATGTGCCAAATTAAGAAATAATCTTTTACATGAAAAGTTGGAAGATGTTTGATTTGGGTAAGCCATTAATTTTCTTAAGTTCACAATAGAGTAAAAATGAAACATCAGAAGTAAAAACTTTTAAAAGCAGGGGGGAAAAGTCTTTTATGAGGAAAAAGTGCTACCTAGCTATTTAATTCTAGAAAATAATTTCTGTCATTTTACTCTAATTCTGATGGTTTCTTCTGTTCTCAAATTTTGCCAACTTCTCATGTTCTGGTAAAAAAAAAAAAATCAGCAACCTTAGCTCTACTTAAACCCTTAAAGGCCACCATAATAAATTTAAAATGTGTGAATATAATTTAAAATATGAGACACAAAACAATTTTATGTGTAATCCAAATTGTACATAATTCACATCTACGCTTCTAAACAGAAGCTTTCATCTCTGTACTTTTACAGTTTACAAACTTTTATATACATTTTCTCATTTTCTATTCAAGACAGACATGTGAGATAAGTATTTTTTCACAGATGGAAATAGACTCAGACATTATTCAGTCCTTTAACTACCATATATTGGAGCCCTGAGACTTTAGATCTGCAAAGGGTTTTAATAACGTAAATAACACATATATTTCCATTTTTATCACCATTTTCAAGTCTCCATTTTCTTAACAAAAGAAAACAATGAAAAAAGTTTTCCACAATCTAATAATAAAAATGGGAAATACTATATACACAGTTGTACTTTACTCAGCGAGTGAAATCTACCATAATTCTACTTTGGACCTCCTATACTGTTACCTATATACAGGGCCCATTTAAATACCTTTTTTCTATTTTAGAGAAAATAATGCAGAATACTCCTGTTGCCTTCAAGTCTGATGTACATACAGGAGTCTCAGGATGTACAAGTGGCTAGAACGGATACAGAAAATGACTTTTTGCAGATCTGGAGATATAGGTCCTCTGATTATCACAGTTTAGGCCTGTAGGGTCCTGACAACTTGTTTTGTCTGATGTCTCATCTTTATTAAAATTTGTATTTTTCTTTCCTCACCCTCCCCTTTTCTTCGTAAGTACCCTGTACCATCCAGAGTAGAAATTCCAACAGGGAGTCTTTCTGAATTATCTTCTCCCTTGTATACTTTTTTTTCAGAATTTTCTCTTCCTATTTCTAAATCTTAAAGACATTTCTTTATAGTAGATGAGGGAGCTATAGCTTATATTCACTGTCAGAAAAGAGAAAGTCCCAGCAATAATTTCCCAGCAAAAAGCTGAGAGAGAAGTTGAACTGAGAGGAAAAGAACAGCGATAACCGGCAGGGCAGGGACATCTGCACTCAGAAAGCTGCACTGCAGTCTCCAGTATCTGAAGTTACCCTGTTGTAACTGCCTGCCAATTTAAAGGGGAGAATTCTGGCCGGTGGTGAATTCAAAGCAGACCAATATGTTTAAAACATTGGTTCAATGAATCACTCTTTTTGATGTTATGATTATAATGTTTTTATTGCATTTGAAGACATTTTCAATAAATATCTTGAGTTTGAGGCCTCGGCCAGGCAATTCTTTTGCAATAGAAATCAGATTTCTCTGGCACAACTCCATTGCCAGCAATGGGATTTATCAAAACTATAAATGCCAGCACATGGAATAGTTCAATACTGTACTCAATTGCTCATATCTAAATATTTCAGCTATAAAACAAACCAAGTGTAAATGCTTAATATATAGTACAAATCAACAAATTCTTCACAGAAGAAAACAATGAAAGACTAATTTTCTATAACATATCACCTGTTCATTAGTTCTTCAACAATATTACTTAGAATATTTCAAGAACAAAATTTATGCACCACTACCCCTGTTTTCTCAACATTTTTCATCTAGGTTCTAAAGCGCATAAACAAGGATGCTTGTAATCGTACTTGTTTTTATAAACTTTCGACGTTTCTCTTGTTGTATATCTTATAGTAATGAATATATGGAGACAAGGACAAATGTACATTTAAATCATCACTGGTTATATGAATTTGCTTATATGGGTTTTATAAGTGACAAGATAAAACAACAAAGTTTGATAAACTCAGCCGTGGCCTGTGAACTTTGGGTTGCTCACAGCATAATCTAATTCAGTTACTATTTATTAGTTTAAAAAAAAATGCTTTTTAAAAGATGCAAACCACCCTTTATTACACATTTCTGAATCATGAGGGGGTAAACTGTGATACAGTTCCCTCATGCCATGATGGACTCTTTTTGGAGGGAAAATTTTTGCAATAAAGTAAGAGTTTCCAAACTCTTTAAAAAAAAAAAAAAGAAAAAGAAAAAAAGAAAGCTTGAATTGTATTCTATGGCTGACATTCATTCTACAGTTCCTTTGACCCAAGGGACGGTCCCTGGCACATCCTTCTGAGATTTTGTTTCTGGGAAGTTCTCAGCAAACCTCTCTCGTGCTTTCTCCCAGTTCTTTTTGCTCTTGTTTTGGAGGAGGTGAATGTCTTCAACTGAGGATGGCTTGCCTGTCCCCAAGCCTGCATGAGTTCGCCGAAGCTGAAGCTGGATCTGTTACCAAAAAGCGAGATGACTTAGTGCAGAGTCTGAATAAACTGAAATCTGCTGTACCTGACTTGGTACTTTAATTCTTTGACTTAGAAAGACTGATGCAAAAGAAAAACCTGTCAAATCCATGAAATACATACAGAAATACAGACAATTATACACAGAACTTGAACTCATTTTTCTACAATGTCTTGCCTGTCAATAATTGCAGCTCTCCCAATACAGAAAGTGCTCCTTATTAAACAGCAATCACCAAATTTCAATGAGATGCTACACAATCTGTCATCCCACTGTAGTCAGAAGAAAAGACAATACTACCGTCGTTCTAGTCTTACCTAAGAAAGTGAATGGGTAGATTAAACATTAAGAGTCATAAAGAGGGACAAAAAGAGTCATAAATAAAACCTGATTGTTTATTTTCATAAAAAGAGGGAGACGACTTTATTTTGAGAACCATTAAAGACTACCAGTTAGTTACTAAGTGCCTACTGTACGTCAGGTACCACATTTAGGATTTTACCTTTATGATACCTCTGAGAAAGCAGTCCTTATAATCCCCATTTTTACTTATGAAAACTGAAGTCCAAACTTGCCCTACATCACAGAACTAGTAAAGTGATACAGCACCTATTTTAACAAAATAATTCTATTTGGCAGGTTTGACTATAAAATCGTTCTTTTCACGTGAGACAGGAAACTATCAACACCCTAGAGGAGAAAGCAGGAAACAACCTCCTTGACCTCCACCGCAGCAACTTCTTACTTGACACATCCCCAAAAGCAAGGGAATTAAGAGCAAAAATAAACTGTTGGGACCTCCTCAAGATTAAAAGCTTCTGCACAGCCAAGGAAACAACCCAGAAAATTAATAGGAAACCAACCGAATGGGAAAAGATAGTTGCAAATGACATATCAGATAAAGGGTTGATATCCAGAATCTACAAGGAACTCACCAAACTACACGCCCGAAAAACAAACAACCCAGTGAAGAAATGGGCAGAAGATATGAACAGACACTTCTCCAAAGAGGACATCCAGATGGCCAACAGACACATGAAACGATGCTCAGCATCCCTCCTCATCAGGGAAATACAAATCAAAACCACACTGAGATACCACCTCACGCCAGTCAGAGTGGCTAAAATGAGCCAATCAGAGAACTCTAGATGTTGGCGAGGATGTGGAGAAACGGGCACCCTCCTACACTGTTGGTGGGAATGTAAACTGGTACAGCCCCTCTGGAAAACAGTGTGGAGGTTCCTGAAGGAAACTAACAATAGAACTCCCCTATGACCCAGCAATAGCACTGCTAGGAATTTACCCAAGGGATACAGAAATGCTGATGCATAGGAGCACATGTACCCCAATGTTCATAGCAGCACTCTCCACAATAGCTAAAACCTGGAAAGAGCCTAAGTGTCCATCAACAGATGAATGGATCAAGAAGATGTGGTTTATCTATACCATGGAATACTACATGGCAATGAGAAACAATGAAATCTGGCCATGTGTAGCAACATGGATGGACCTTGAGGGTGTTATGCTGAGCGAAATAAGTCAGGCAGAGAAGGACAAATATCATATGTGTGCACATATAGGAGGATTAGGAGGAACTTAACAGAGGACCAAGGGGGAGAAGAAGGGCGGAAATGGTGGGGGAAAGGGAGAGAGGCAAACCATGAGAGACTCTTGAATGCTGACAAAAACTGAGGACTGATGGATGTGGGGGGAGGGGGGATGGGCATGGAGGAGGGCACTTGTGGGGATGAGCACTGGGTGTTACGTGGAAACTAATTTGACAATAAACTATTTATAAAATCGTTCTTTTCATTGTACCTCGGTAAGAAAGAAAATTCACATTAAACCTAATACTGATGTATCCATTATTTCTTTAGGTACCAGGTAATTATCAAGAAAGTTCTTTAATCATGTTACTTTGTAAGGTTTTTCTAAAAGATAACTTAAGCCTCTGATGAACCCTGGGGACTGCAGAATTAAACCACTGTACTGTTTTGCAGACATTATTCCCTTTACTGCTTGTTACATGACCTGATTATTAAATCTAAAACAGATGATACAGCCTGTACAGAATCTGCCTATGTACAGTAAAGTAAATAAAAAGCCTTACTTTTTATTGTTTCCACAATATTTAGTACCACACATAGCATGGAAATCATTAATAACAACTGAAAAACAGTAAGAACCTATGGCTCAGGAAATGACATTTATTTTCCTAGCTTTGAGGAAGGAAAAAACTTTTAACAGGCTTCCAAAAAACGTTAAAAACAGAACACATACATATATATTGGGTGATTATGAATATCACAATGACAATAATCCTGTCTGTTCATGCTTGATATTAAATTCCTGGATCGTAAGGCAATGCCTGGCACACAGTAGGTATACAAGTAAATGTATCTGCCGTAAGAATAAAGAACAAAAGAAAACACAAGTCTTACCGGAATTTTCATTCCTCCACCATCCTTCCCTAGGCCCTCTCCTTTCTTCCAACCCATCTTCTCCAACATCTTCCGACCTTTGTTGCTATCAGTAATTTCACTTTAAAGAAAATTAAGATAGTAGTTGCTTTCTAAAAGACCACGTAGGTCACATTTACAATAAACTAAAAATAAAAATAACTGGTACAAATACTCAAGAAAACTGTTTGGCATTACCTAATAAAGATACACAAATTCTCCTCCACATACTACTTAACAGAAATAGTGCACCAAAAAGATATGTACAAGAATGTTTCTGGAACAAATCTAATTAACTGTAAGTGGAAAATAACTCAGGTGTCCATCAATGGTAATATGTATAAATTGTGACATTCTCATGTAAAAGGATATTATACAGCATTAAACATAAAATATATCTAACAAAATAATGTTGGACAAAAAGAATCCAGGCACAAAATAAATACTGAATTACTCTAGTTATTTAAAATTCAAAACCAAGTGAAATTAGTCTCTTCCTGTTGGCAGTCAGGAGAGTGGCTGCCTTTGGAAAGGAAAAAAAAAAAAAAGGAATAGCTATCAGGAGGAGGCACTAGGAGAGTAGGTTTCTGGGGGTTACTGATAATTTTCTATTTCTTGATAAAAGTGTATTCTGCAATGTGTTAATTTTAAATTATTGATATTTGTATACTTTTGCTATATCAGTTAATGTATCAATAAAAAAGTAAAAATAAAATGAGACAAAAACTCATTATTTGCATCTTGTTCTTTGACTTTATTTTCTGCCAGTTTAAGGGTATTTTATATTCTGACACATTGTATTTTCAGTACTACAAAATATGTTAATTAGCTCTTTAATAACAATAAATCAAGCAACATCCAACCAATGTATTTCATTTTTTATTTCTGCCTTTAATTTCACCCTAATACAAACTTCATATTTTCTAGCAATTACATAAAAAATATTAAGCTTTAAGAAATGTATCATGATGTTGAGTCTATCTAATTCAGAATACTATATTCTATCAAATCTGACAGATATGTTTTATGTACCATAAAGAAAAAAAATGCTGTCCTATGTAACTAAAACTCTATCCAAGTGTTGTATCTTAGAATTAATAAAACATATTTAATCAAAGTTTATAATCAGCTGTCAGTCCTACAGGAAAGATTTAAATTCTAACTAACTCCTGAATTTATATTCTCAGGGAAAAAATGTAGCTGATACAAGATTAAAAGCAGAAATATGGTCATAGTGTACAGGCCTCAAAATTATATTCTTCATATTATCACTGCCACTTTACCCAAAGAACAGAACTGAATCGAAGAAAAGAGAAAGAGTATTTCAAGGTCAACAAGAACAAAAGTGAATGAGTACTGAAATAGTTATAAAAAATATCAGTCCATACTAATTTCTTACTAGCCCAACCTTCTAGATACCTAGTATATATGTTTACTCAAGTGGGTGGCTAGAATGTTACCTATGTGTATATATGTGTGTTTAAGTATATGTATGCTAAGTAATTTTCTAGGGAATGGAATTCTAATCAGAGGAATACTTCCATCTTCATATGATTCATTTCTTTAAAGGCTACTTCTAGAATATATAACCCTGTAAGTTCTAGTATCCTACGAATGTGATTATGGTACAAAGAATGTTTCAAACAATTAAAATGTAATACTTACGAATGAACTGACGCAGGAGCATCATCTCTTTGGAAAGTTCCTTCACTTCCAATCTGCTCCCTACGTTTTCCAGCTCTATCTTTATATTTTGGATTCTTCAGTGCCTTTTCATCTTCATAGTCTGTATTCTTTATAAACATGAAATATTCATTGAAGAAAATAAAACTGATACATAAAAATGTACTACCTGTATATCTGCTTTACCTGGCAAATATGGTTCAATATGGTCTCTATTAAAATAACAAAGCAGGCCATGATATAAATTGATACAATTACATTAGAGAATGCTATTTTTATTCTATCTCCTTTATTTATTTATTTATTTTTATTATTTCTAGGAGAGAGAGAGAGAGACAGCGTGAGCAGGGGAGGGTCAGAGAGAGAGGGAGTCACAGACTGAAACAGGATCCAGGCTCTGAGCTGTCAGCACAGAGCCCAACGCGGGGCTCGAACCCACAAACGTGAGATCATGACCTAAGTGAAAGTCGGACACTTAATCGACTAAGCCATCCAGGCACCCCTATTCTATCTCCTTTAAAATGTATATATTATTTCCCCCTGTGTCAGTCTCCATGCCCAGCATGAATTCTCTTAAGAGTCTGTCTCTTCCTCTCCCTCTGCCCCTTCCCCCAAATCACGTGTGTGCTCTCCACCCCCCCAGAAGTTTATATTATTTCAAGTTGTATAACATAAACTGTATGTAGAATATAAATCATACATAAATTGTAAAATGTAAGAAATAATACAGTGAAAATATAGTATATCTTGACTTAATACTATGTATTCATAGTCTCATATGAACTGACAGTATTCAAAGAAATATGTAGAACCCCTGGGGTTGGCAAAAATCTGTTTCTCCTTTTCTCTAAGGAACTCAAAGTTCTAAAGGACCTAAAATAGTGTGGTATTATTCCTTGAAAGGGAAAAATGTAAAAGTGTGGTACTACTCTTTTACTGTGGCAGTAATAATAGCTTTTTGCTTCCACAGAGTTCCATTTATATGATTAGACAGCCACTCAAGAAATGTTTACTGAATAGGGACGCCTGGGTGGCTATCAGTTAAGCATCCAACTCCTGATTATGGCTTAAGTCTCAGGTCATGATCTCATAGCCGTGAGGTCGAGCTCCACATCGGGCTTTGTGCTGGGCACAGAGTTCGCTTAAGATTCTCTCTTTCCCAGTTTTTCTGCCCCTCCTGTGCTCACACACACACACGCTCTCTCTCAGAAAAACAAAAAAAGACATCTAATTTTGTCATTTAGCAGCTGGGTAACCCTTAGCTTAGCTTCCCAAAGAAAACTGGAAATACTAATTACCTTCCTGGTCCACTTATACGTTAAATGGTAAACCCCCTTTGTTTTTTTTTTATTGTTATTGCAATGTAACTATAATAAATTGCACATAAGGTATACAATTAGGTGCTTTTGAGATCGTAGACACCTATGAAACCATCACCACGATGAAGATAATAAATATATCCATCTCCCATGGAAGGATCTTCATCTTTCTCTGGAATCCATCACTGCAGACTCCCCCTGTGCATCCGTCCTCTCTCATATCCAGGAAACTACTACACTTTCTGTTGTGGTATGCTAATTTGCTCTCCTATAATTTTATATAAATGGGTGTATACAGTATGTACCCTTGTGGTCTGGCTTTCTCTCAGCATAATTATTTTGAAATTGCAGCCTGTATCCAGAGCTCATGCTTTTCCACTGCTAAAGAATATGTGACCATATAGATTTACCATAATTTGTTTATTCATTCATGATGGATACGTGAGTCTTTTCCAGTTTCTGGTTACTGGGAAAAAAAGCTGCTAATGCCACAATGAAATATCACTTCACACTGATGACAATGGGTAATATGCAAAAGACAAAAGAAATAACAAGTGCTGGTGAGGATGTGGAGAAAAGGGAACCCTCACGCACTGTTTGCGGGAATATAAATTAGTACAACCACAGTGGGAAACAGGATGATGGTTCCCCTCAAATTTAAAAACAGAAATACCATAGGATCCAGGATTTCCACTACTGGATATCTGCCCAAAGAAAATGAAAACACTTCTTCAAAGAGACATACCCACCCCTAAGTTTAATGGAGCATTATTTACAATAGCCAAGATATGGAAGGAGCCCAAGTGTCCATCAATAGATGAATGGATAAAGATGTGGTACACACACATTACTCAGCCACAAAAAAGAATGAGTTCTTGCCATTTGTGATAACATGGACAGACCTAGAAGTTACTATGCTAGGTGAAAGAAGTCAGAGAAAGACAAAAGCAATACAATTTCACTTATATATAGACCATTAAAGCCAAAACAGACCAATACCAGAAACTGACTCATAAATACAAAGAAGAAACTGGGGTTTGGCAGAGGGGAGGGGAGGTAGGGGATGGGTGAAACAGGTGAAGGGGATTAAGAGGTATAAACTTCCAGTCATAAAATAAGTAAGTCATGGAAATGGAAAGTACAGCATAGGGAATATGAATATTTTAGCAACACTATATGGTGGCCAATGGGAACTCCACTTACATGGTAAGTGTCATATAATGTATAGAACTGTCAAACCACTATGCTGTAGGTATACAGCATCGTGTGTCATTGTATGTCAACTACACTTTGGTAATAAGAGAGAAAAAACTTAAATTAAAAAAGTTTAAAAGAAGGAAAAAAACGGTCACAAACATTTGCTTACTAGTCTTTGAACATACACTTTCATTTCTCTTGGGTAAATACCTTGCTGTAGAATGGTGGAATCACATGGTAGGCATTCACTTAACTTTTGAAGAATCTATTTTTCAAAAACAATCAAACCACTTTATATTCTCACCAGCAGTATATGAGAATTTCCAATTCCTCTACGTACCTACCAACACTTGGTAAGGATAGTCTTTCTAGTTGGTTTTAATTGCCAATTCCCCAGTAATACTGGACATCTTTTCATGTGCTTAGTTGCCATTTGTACATGTGCATTGGTGAAGGGTCTATTCAAACCTTGTGCTCATTTTCAAATTGTTTTATTTAGTTTTGAGAGTACTTTATATATTCCAGATATAAGATGGAGGACTTTTTATCAAATAGATGATCTGTAAATATTTTTCCAAGTCTGTGGCTTATCATTTCATTCTCTTAATAGTGTCCTTAGAAGAAAAGAAATTTTGGAGGAAATTCATTTTATTAATTTGCTGTTTTACTGACTGTGCTTTTGGTGTTAGAGATCTTCAAAAATCTTTGCCTTTTTTTTTTTTTTTTAAAAGTATGCTCCTAGCGGGGCACCTGGGTGGCTCAGTCGGTTAAGCATCTGACTTATGCTCAGGTCATGATCTCACAGTTCGTGGGTTCAACCCCCGCCATCAGGCTCTGTGCTGACAGCTAGCTCAGACCCTGGAGCATGTTTCAGATTCTATGTCTCCCTCTCTCTCTCTGACCCTCCCCTGCTCACACTGTCTCTGTCTCTCTCTCTCAGAAATACATAAAACATTTAAAAAAAATTTTTTTAAAGTATGCTCCTAGAAACTTTATTGAGGTTTTAAATTTATACTTATGATCCATTCTGAATTTATTCTTACATATGTTACAAGGTTTAGGTCAAAGTTCTTTTGTTTTTGCAAATGGCTGTACAAGCATTCCAGCACTCTTTATTGAAAGAGACTATCCTTTTTTCCACCAAACTGCCTTCACACCTTTGCTAAAAATCATACACATTACCCCAATACTATCTACGTCAATTGTGTACTGTCTTAACTACTGTACTTTATATGCCTTGAGATCAGGCAGTATCAGTACTCCAACAACATCCTTCAATGGTACCATTTTAATTAAAATTTTTCAAAAACCAGAAATGGCTATTTGAATGTTGGATATTATTATCATTTTCCTCCTCTAGCCTCGACAGTTGTTCAGGTAAACAGTAACCAACTAAAAGAAATAACATAAATCTCAAAATCATTGTAAACAGCTCTACTTTCACATGTAAAGTGGACGATGTATATCTAAAGACATTTTTAACTTAAAATCAGGTGTACAATTAATACACGTAACAATATTTAACATCTTTACCTGCAAACCATATTTTACTCGTATTTTCTTCAATTCTTTTCTTCTTTCCAATTCTTTTTCCTCCTTACTTAGTGCTGGACCAACTAAAAGGAAAAAGTGAGTTTGGTTTAAAAAAAAAAAAACCCACTAAATCTAGCAGACTTTACATAAAATACTGTTATATAGTAACAAGATTAATACTATTCTACCTGCATATTAACTAAAAGTTCAAATAAACATTAATATAAAAGAATCTTGGGTTGTGGTGATGCCATTTCAGCATTTTGATAACTAAATCTACTTGGAAAGGAAATCGAAACCCAAAAGTTATAGAAATGTTACAGTACAGATACCAAAAGAAACACTTAAGTTTTAAATATTAAATTTAATGCTATCTTAATTTTTTATTATAATAGAATCCCCAATAGAGAAATACTGTTAATTTTCCAAAGGAATATAGGTATGTTCAAAAGAAAAATCACTGAACCCAAGGTTCACATTATTATGTAATGTACTATACTCATTTTCATAATCTAGTATCAGAAAACAGAAAATAGGGGCACCTGGGCGGCTCAGTTGCTTAAGCATCTGAGTCTTGATTTTGGCCCAGGTCGTGATCTCAAAGTTCATGAGTTCAAGCCCCATGTGGAGTCTGCTTGGGATTCTCTCCTCTTTCTGCCCCCTCTCCCCACTCACACACACATTCTCTCTCTCTCAAAATAAACATTAAGAAAAAGAAAATAATACATACATATATATATATATATATATATATATGAACATTTACAGTTCATATTTGGGGGAAAAACCTGATGTGAAAAAGAATTACTTCTTTCTTACTGTAGTAGATAGGAGATACTCAAAGTATCCATTTAAAATTTAAAAGCCTTAGATGAGTGGATTTTTTTAAATGTTTATTTAAGAGAGAAAGAGAGTGCACCTGTGCGCATGCACACACACACAAGTGTGCACACATGAGTAGAGGAGGGGGTAGGGGGAAGGGGAGAAAGCGAAAGAAAGAGAGGGGGGCCAGGGGAAGAGAAACCCAAGCAGGCTCTGTGCTGTCAGTGGGGCTCGATCTCACCAACTATGAGATCATGACCTGAGCCAAAATCAAGAGTCAGACACTTAACTGACTGAGCCACCCAGGCGCCCCTTGATGAGTGGATTTTAAAGCAAGATAGCACACTTGTGGGGATGAGCACTGAGTGTTATGTGGAAACTAATTTGACAATAAACTATTTGTAAAAAAAAATAAATAAAGCAAGATAGCAACCTCTTATGGTGTTACTATAGAAAATAATGGTATATACACAAATGATACATCAACATAAACTGTAAGTAGGAAAGCAAATGCATCAACCAATAACTCTTAATACACTGGTCTATTATTTTCTATTTTATTACTATATGACAGAGTTTGAGTGTGGATGATTTCTTCATATCCACAAACAGAAGTCAAAAGGAAACCAATCTTTAGTATAATTATGTCACAATTATTCTCTCGAAGGACATTTAGCTATCAGTGCAGTGCTGCTTCTAAAGCCTACTAAACTGGATAGGCAAAAAAAGCTAATGATTACATGTCAGAAAGCAACCTAACAGGTAAATTGTTACATGGAAAAATCAACTAAAATCATAATTTACTAGTCTAGGTTTTGAATGTCAAATACATCTCATTTCTTAGTCTCATGTGATAATATTCACTGAAATCCAAATGTACCTCACTCCAGTGAGTTAAGCAGAAAACCTATCATGACTACACATAACAATGTTTCACATACCAAAAGATTCATCTTTCTTATCAAGACGAAGGTGAGCTCGAACCTGTCCTGGTTCACAGCCGTCACAGGTATCACTGCCAGGGTGGATATGAAAGGACAGTACAGTCTCTCCAATTTTCACTTCGTCACCATGCTCAAGTACATAAGGATCACATTTAGTTTTAGGCTAAAGGAAAAAATTACAAAACAGAAACCCAAGCATTACATAAGATTATTTTGTGTCTACTCAAAGTAATGTCTGATTAAAACAAAAAATATTCAGGATGGTTCTCACAGAGATAGACACACATATGCACATACAGCACACATTTTCACAGTGTGAGGATGATATAACTTTCAACTAATGGAGAAGAAGGCTGAACTGAACAACTTCTAACTTTTCTATTATCAGAAGCCCCTAATCTCCCTGTCTCCATGCATAATCCTATAGAAATACACAACCCAAACATCAAAGAATCTATTACCAAACCAAATTATCTATCACAGTCAAAAAGATAAAATGTTACAGAGATAACGGCATATTCTCTTTTTCCTCTTATTTTCTCTGATAATTCAGTTTATTTCATTTTTTCTTCTTACAGACTAAGAATTAAGGTCTCCCCCACTCCTTTCCATATAGTTTCTTATTATGTGCTAATAAGCACCTTGAAGAGTTAACGGAATAGACATAGCCCCTGCCTTCAAGGAGTTTCCAGTTTTGCCTTATTTCCATTAAAACAATTTTTTTAAAACCACCAAAAAAGGAGTGTCCCTAAAGTTACTAAGAATGTTTACTCCAAATAGCTTTAAAATGCATTTATTTCTAAAATAATGTAAGATATATAATCATGATAAAATTGAAGAATTAAGTATCCACTTCTATACATTTTTTCAGCTCTTCCTGGGAATTCCCTTGCACATAACACATTCGGGCATGAAGAGTAATCTGCACCAAATAAGTATAATAACTATGGCCTTCAGGAATACAAATTTCAGTTCAATTTTCAAAACTAAAGTGCAAGTAATTAATAAATAAACACTCACCTGAAGAATCTGTTTTCCATTAACAATAGTACCATTTTGACTACCTTGATCCACAAGGACATAACTTTGTAAGTCATGGTCAAAATAAATTTCTGCATGAAACTTAAAAAACAAAACAACAAAAAAAACCCTCAGGTAATTACAAAATACAGTACTTTAAAAACTACAGTTAATTTCTCTATGATAGGATAAGATAGATTTAAGGCTCTGATAACTTAACTTTAGCTATTTAAAAAAAATTTTTTAGGGCCACCTGGGTAGCTCAGTCGGTTAAGCATCCAACTTCGGCTCAGGTCACGATCTCAGGGTTTGTGGGTTCGAGCCCTGTATTGGGCTCTGTGCTGACAACTAGCTCAGAGCCTGGAGCCTGCTTCAAATTCTGTCTCCCTCTCTCTCTGACTCTCCCCTGCTCATGCTGTCTCTCTCTCTCTCTCAGAATAAAACATTAAAAAAAAATTTTTTTTAGAACCCAGTGTGGGGCTTGAACTCAGAGCCCCTAGATTAAGAGTTACAACTTATACCAACTGAGCCAGCCAGGTGCCCCAACTTTTGCTATTTTTAATACTTTTTTTTCTGAATACACAAGTATTGTAATGCCCCAGCAGAAATGTTATGGCTACAGAAAAAAACATAGTTGAGATTATATTGCATAAGCAATTTGAAATTATTTTTTCACCTAATGTATTAGTCTTTATCATTAAAAATTCTTAATACAAAAGGCGATTTGAAATACTCAAGGAGAACTTTTTTAAAAAAATTTATTATAGTTTTTAACTTTATTTTAATTTATTTTGAAAAAGATAGAGAGCAAGCGAGGGAGGGGCAGAGAGAGAGGGAGACAGAATTCCAAGCAGGCTATACGTGCTATCGGCCTGACGTAGGGCTTGAAACCACGAACTGTGAGATTGCAACCTGAGCTGAAATCAAGAGTTGGGTACTTAACCAACAGAGTCACCCAGGCATTCCTAAAGACTTTATTTATATAAGTAATCTCTACACCCACACCCAACATGGGGCTCGATATCACAACCCCAAGATCAGGACTCACATGCTCTACTAACTGAACCAGCCAGATGCCCCTCAAGATGAACTTCTCAGGGAAGTTTTCCAGATTTTCAATACTCAAGACTAGGCATTCTCTCCTTGTTAAACAGTACTTTGTTTACATGGAGCATCTGCATGGCTCAGCTGATCCATATTACAGTCTACTAAATAGAAACAATATGGGGATGATGAAAGGTCAGAAAAAGAAAAAAGATAACCATAAAAGGAGAAAACAACAGAAAATACAGAAGAAGATAAATATCAAGTATTGAGAGTCTCAGTAGTAAAACCTTTTGTTTTTCTACTTGTAACTAAAATTCTAACTCTGGAGGCACCTGGGCGGCTCAGTCTGTTAAGCATCCGACTTTGGCTCAGATCATGATCTCGCAGTTAATGAGTTCAAGCCCCACGTTGGACTCTGGGCTGACTGCACAGTGCAGATTCTGTGTCTCCCTCTCTCTATGCCCCTCCCTGCCCATGTTCCCTCTCACTCTCTCAAAAATAAATAAACTTAAAAAATTTTTTTAATAAAAAAAAAATTAGAACTCTGGTCTGTTGATTTTGAAAACCCAAGTGTTCTTTTTCCTGAAACCATGAGAGGAGTAATTAGGAAGAACTATAAACGGAGGGCCTCGGGTGGTGGAACAGATTGTTCCAGAGTTGTAAAATGCTCTGGACTCAAACATAACCATCTAATAACATAGCCTGAATCCAGGTCTGATTCATTTTTAAACTCCAATCATATCCAGCACATTTACTTCATGCAATAAATGTTTGTTAAATGGGTATTACTTTAATACTTAAATTAACCCACATTTCTACTCTTGCTCCAGACTATTAAAAATTAAATATAATTTCATTCATTCAAATTTTGATAAAACATTATTTTCTCAAGCAATGGAATAAATGAATCTAAATTTTTTTCATTACCATCACTACCTAAACCATTAAATTTCTGCTAAATGAAAAAGCCTCTAAGTTTTCTTACATAATGAGGATTTATAAAATCATCTATGGGGCTACATTTGAAGAACCAAAGAGCAAGCTTACCTTACTAACACCAACTTCAGGGATTCGGAGAGTATGCTCCATATCTTTTTCTCTGCAAAGTAAAGTGTCTTTAACAATTTTTGAGCCACATATAGATTAAGGACAGTTAACAAAGAAACAATTGTTTTAGTATTTATTTATTTTTGAGAAAGAGAGACAGAGAGAGAGAGAGAGAGAAGAGACACAGAATCCGAAGCAGGCTCCAGGCTCTGAGCTCTCAGCACAGAGCCCGATGAAGGGCTCAAGCCCACTAACTGTGAGATCATGACCTGGGCCAAAGTTGGATGCTTAACTGACCGAGCCATCCAGGCACCACAACAATTTTTTTTAAGATTTTGTTTTTGTTGTTTTAAAAGATAATGTTAAAATACAAGTCTTTCTACCACACTAAGTCCAGCTTCCTTAATTCTACTCTAAATTTCCTGTTTGAAAGGAAGTTCCAGGATCACTTTTATTTTTGGATATATCTACGCCAAGTTAACAATAAACATCCAGTAGGACACCTGGGTGGCTCAGTCCATTAAGCATCTGACTCTGGATACAGGGTCAGGTCATCAGCTCATGATTCTGAGATGGAGCCCTGTTTGGGGCTCAGCATGGAGTGTGGAGCCTGTCTGGGGTTCTCTCTCATCTCCCCCGCCCTCCCCTCCACTCATGCATGTGCGCTCTCTCTCAAAATAAACATTTAAAAAAATAATAAACATCCAATGGGACAACATATCCTATGTACTAGTATCAAAAGTTATTCCAGATCTGTTGACTATTTACCACTTCTATTACTACATGTAAGGACCATACTATTCTCAAGAATTTAAAGTTAAGATACTGTACAGAATCTGAATTAAGAATAGATTTTCTTTCTGGCTGGCAAGAAATGCAATTATCCTACTCATGATTAAAACCTACCTCTCTACCAAGCTGGTTAGGAGTCACAAAGGGGTAAATGAAACAGAGGAGAAAGATTAAATATCAGACAAACACTGGACTTAAGTAATTTAAGCCTAAAAAGGCAGTACAAAAAGTTAAGAAATGACAAAATTTCTGTGAGAAAAGATAAGTACCAACAGTATTTTCTGAGTGGGAGGAACACGGATGTCACTGAGTGTTTGCACATTCAACAAGTACCATGCACATTTCATGATAACTGCTTAAGGAACTTACAATCCATTGGAATAAGATAAATATACAAACATAGTAACATTAAACATTTTTACCTTCCAATTGTAGCAGGATTAACAGCTGTAATGATAAAAAGTGATCCTGTCTGCAACACTGGTGATCTAATAACAATTACTCTAATACATGGGGGCCAAATTTTTTCTTCATCTGTTAAAGAAAAAAATGCATTAAGTATTAACTCAAACGCTATGGGAAAAATTAGAGATGTCTAATTTCTAGGCAGGAATAAGAAGCATCCATAAAATAAAATGTATTGATCAAAAATCTTAATTCTGTTTAAAACAATCTTATTAAATTCTGCTATATGACATACACAATAAGTAAGGCTTTAACCCTTACTGATTTAAAGGAGTCAACTTAGGGATGCTGGGTGGCTCAGTCAGTTAAGAATCATGATGTCACACTCCTGAGTTCCAGCCCCAAATCTGTCAGCAAGGAGCCTGGCTTACCATTCTCTCTCTGCCCCTCCTCCGCCAGGGCATGGGCAGGCACTCGCTCTCAAAATAAACAAACTTTAAAAAGAAAAGGTAAAGTGGGGGACCTGGGTGGCTCAGTCGGTTAAGCGGCTGCCTTCAGCTCAGGTTACGATCTCACAAAGGTTTGTGAGCTTGAGTTCTGCATTGAGTTCTCTCTGCTGTCCTTGCAAAGCCCGATTCAGATCCTCTGTCCCCATCTCTCTGCCCCTCCCCTACTTGTGCTCAGGCTCTCTCTCAAAAAAAAAAAAAAAGCCTTAAAAAAAGGTAAAGTGATCAACCTGAAGATAGTCAGCATTAAGCACAGTTACAAAATAATCAATTTTCTCTCCTTTTTAAGGTGTTTGAATTTGGAAATATCCTAAACAAGAATTTTTATATTAACTTAAAAAACTGAGTCCTCCTTAAAAAATAAAAAATGGTGACTGAAGAAGAAAACCCATTTTCTTTAAAAAAAATTTTTTTTATGTTTTATTTATTTCTGAGAGAGAGAGCAGGGAGGGTCAGAGAGAGAGAGGGAGACACAGAATCTGAAGCAGTCTCCAGGCTCTGAGCTAGCCGTCAGCACAGAGCCCGACGCAAGGCTCAAACCCATGAACCACGAAATCATGACCTGAGCGGAAGTCGGACACAAACAAATGAGCCATCCAGGCGCCCCAAGAAAACCTATTTTCAAGAAGAAAATAAGTTCATATAAACTAATAGGAAATATTCAGTTTTAAAAGTATGCCTTTATGACCTCAAGTTGAAAAATGTAAGATGTACCATAAGACCTATGTAGCTCAATTTATGGACTAACCTTTTTTTTTTTTTTTTAATTTTTTATTTATTTCTAGGAGAGAGAGAGACAGCGTGAGCAGGGGAGGATCAGAGAGAGAGGAGTCACAGACCGAAACAGGCTCCAGGCTCTGAGCTGGCAGTCAGCACAGAGCCCGACGCGGGGCCCGAACCCACCAACCGTGAGATCATGACCTAAGCGAAAGTTGGACGCTTAACCGACTACGCCACCCAGGCGCCCCTGGACTAACCTTTTTAAAGGCAATTTATTTTTTCCCCTCAATTACAAAAGTGGACTCCAAATATCTAACCCACTCAGGCAGACAACACATGTATCTTTAGGGTTAGAAACTATGTAACCTGGTTTCGTTCTACTGATTAGGCCATTCAATGCAATAAAACTTTAAGGCCCAAGTATTGGCTATTTATTCAAATCCATCCCTCTAAAAATAACCAAGTAGTAGCCCACATAATTTTGAACAATATTATTAAAATAATCAGCTTCAAACAGTTAATTTTTGGCAGACACATTACCTCCATTTCTAACATTTTTAACGTGTTGCTTCTACAATGATCAAACTGGGTTCCTTACAGAAAATTAAACAATGGTTATTTACTCACCTTCATCCTCAGTATCTTCGGCACTTACGTTGTCTTCACTGGTGATGTCTTCATCATAACTGTCCTCTGTCTGAGAGTCTGTAATTTCACCTTCTTCTGGCTCACTATCAGTCTCCATGATTTTCTCATCTTTAAATGATGCTGAATTATAAATGTTTTCACTGAGAGAAGATTCTACAGTCTTTCCACTAAGTGGAACAGTAAATTTGGTGGGACTCTTTTTATAATGAATGTCCATTTTGGCTTTCTTTTTCACATTTGCAAAATCTTCTCCCTCACTGCAGCTTATATGTTCAACACTGGATGCTTTTTGATCTTCTGAATTCAAATCCTGGAATGAGGTAGGTAAGGAGGTGGGAAAAGAGAAAAATGTCTTAAACATGACCATCTTCTGTTTAATGCCGAATGTTTCAATGAATTAGTAAAGATATATGTACAATATTATATATGAAATAATAATAGCTATTACATATAATCCCTCTTCCTCTCATGTTCCCTTTCTTGTTTAATAACAGTACCATCCATTTACCACCCAAATAAAAAATCTTATAGTTACCTTTGACATCCCCCTCACTACCACATGGAATCAATTAACAAGTGCTATAGACTATGTTTCCACGTTATCCCAAATCTCTCTATCTATTGTCCCTGTACAGGTTCTTATCACATATTGCTTAGACCATGCGACAGCGTAGACCACTGCTGTCCAAAAAATATATGATGTAAGCCATGTATATACGTTAAATTTTTCTAGTAACCACATTAAAAAAGTAAAAGCAGGCAAAATTCATTTTATTGTTTTATCTACCCAATATACACAAAATCTTATCATTTACTATAAATAACATTTTATCACTATAAAATGATTTATGAAACATTTTACATGGATTTTCTGCATCTGCACTAAGTCTTCAAAACTGAGTACACTGTAGTTCAGTTACAAACCTTAATTAGCCAGGTTCATTTCAAGGGCTCACTAGCCACATGTAGTTAGTGGCTACATTAATGGACAGTGCATGCCTAGCGAATATGTCTATCCTAAATTTTCTTTTTGAACTTCTAATCAATTATTAAGTCAACACACATAAAAATACAAAATCAGCTTTAATTACAACACTGATTTAAACATCCAAATGTACGAGGGCACCTGGGTGGCTCAGTTGTTAATCATCTGACTTCGGCTGAAGTCATGTCTCACAGTTCATGAGTTCAAGTCCTTCTTTGGGTAAGCCCTGCTTCTTTCTCTCCCTCTGCCTCTCCTGGGGTTTTTCCTGTCCCTCACTCTCTTGCACCCACTATCCCGCTCTCAAAAACAATTAAATAAATAAATAAGGATCCAAATGTAAGGATGCCTGGGTGGCTTGGTTGAGTGTCCCAACTCTTGATTTCAGCTCGGGTCATGACATCATGGTCTGTGAGATTCAACCTCGTGCTATTAGCAAAGAGCCTGCTTGGGATTCTCTCTCTCTCCTCTCTCTCTCTCTACCCCTCCCTCCCTCACGTGTTTTCTTTCAAAATATGTAAACAGATAAACATTAAAAAAAAAAAAATGAAGATCCAAATGTGCCTATGTAGGAGAGCTATACTTTCACTAAAATTTAGTACTTTTACGGGGTTGGTCTGATTAAACAAAACAAAGTAAAGTAGTTTAAAGTAAAGACAAACCCATTACATCTCTTTTATTCTAAAATTCTAAATTAGCTGGCTTAATTTTTTTATTTGCTATACATGTATAGTGGGCATATCTTATGACAAATGAACAAATCTATTATTTTAAACTTAGAAGCAGAGTTATTTTCCTTTTTCTTTTGGTTTGTAACATACTCTAAATTTTCTTTGTGCCTAAAGCAACATGATGAAGTGAATTCATATGTTCTTCTGTTATTTTATAAAACGAGAGCATCTTGAACACATTTTTATTTTTATTATATTTATTTATTTTAGAGAGAGAACAAGTGGGGGAGAGGGGAGAGGGAGAGAATATCAAGCAGGCTCCATACTCAGTGCGAAGCCCAAAGCAGGGCTGGATCCCACAACCCTGGGATCATGACCTGAGCCTAAATCAAAAGTCTGATATTCAACCGAGCCATCCAGGTGCCCCACATATTTTTTTTTAAAGGTTTATTGGGGGGTGGAGGGGACATGCGCACGCAGGGAAGGGGCAGAGACAGAAGGAGACAGAGATCTGATGCAGGCTCTGCCCTGTCAGTGCAGAGTCCACCGCAGGGCTCAAACCCACAAACTATGAGATCTTGACCTGAGCTGAAGTTGGACACTTAACCGACTAAGAGACCCAAGCGCCCCCAGTATCACAAATTATGAAGTTCTCCTCAGTCTTTATGTATTTTAAGATCTAAAAGACCATTTTAAGACCTAAAGAATGCTTTTTCAATTAAACATACTACCATTTTCTTAACCAATATCTTGCAGGCCATTTGAACTCTTCATTTTTTTCTGTTCTTACAAATACTGCTATATAGGGGCACTTGGGTGGCTCATTCAGTTAAGGGTTGAACTCTTGGTTTCAGCTCAGGTCATGACTTCAAGGTTTTGTAAATTCGAGCCTCGTGTTGGGCTCTGCACTGACAGTGTGGAGCTTGCTTGGGATTCTCTCTCTGCTCCTCTCCTGTTCACGTGGTCTCTGTCTCTCTCAAAATAAATAAACTTAAAAAATATATATTGCTGTCTAACAAGGTATTTTTCTTTCTTTGGATTTTTAAAATTACCAGAAATGAAATTTTCCAGTTAAAAAACATGAACTTTTATGGTTATTGATACAAAGGGCCAATCTACTTTCCCCAAAGACACCAAATTCCACTTCTGATAAATACGTACCTACATATTTCTTAACTAACATAAAAGGTAAGAAATAGCTCAACATGACTAGTAAGTTGAACTTTTATCTACGTCTACATACAATCTGTGCTTTTCTTTTATTATTGTAAATTGTGCAGTGACATCAATGAATTGACTGAGGGTCTGAATGCTCTTCTTCCAAATTATGTAACACGTGAATATTTTATCTGCCCTGAATCTACCTCCTTCAAACTTTAAGAAATTCCTTCTACTTTCAGTGACTGAGAATTTATGAAGAAGTCCATGTTTGCCCCCATGTGAATGCTCCTTGCTTGACAGACTCTGATATTTTGTTATCTTAATAGATATTTTTGAAATACAGAATTATAGAATTATAATTTTCAGTTTCATCAAAAACTTTTGATATAATTACATCATTATGTAAAGTTTTAAAATTTTGAAGACATTACCTTTTCTTCATTTGTTGTAGAAGAATCTGGATCCTTTCTTCTCTTCTTCAATTTTTTATCCTTACTTTGTTTTGTGCTACAAGTCTGATAAGGCTGCAAATCAACTCGAGAATGAAATTGGTATCGACCACTTTCCACATCACAGTAGTAATAAATTCCAGTGGAAGGATCATAATATAGTTGATTTTCCTTTCAAAGACAAGAAAACAGTTAAGTTTTATTCAGGTAAGATAAAATAAAATTTAAAAATAAACTTAACAGACACCAAATATATTCAAAAATAGTAAATTTTTCTTTTTTTATAAATGTTTCTAGTATTTCCTGAAGATAATGAGTAAAGATGACAGAATGGAAAATGCTCCTAATTTCCAAAATACTTTACCATTCAGTATTTGCTGTAATTTCCTAGTATGAAAAATGAATATTTAAATATTAAATTGAATCTCATGAAATTGTCAGTATTTGACCATTTTGGTACTTACAAAAACAGCAATTTCGTATGGTTCAACTTAATACATTAATGAAAAATGATAAAAAAAAAAAAACCTTTTAGAAGTCATGAAAACTAAAGCTGACCATATAAAAGCAATTTCAGATTCATTATCCTTATGATTACACAATAATGGTTTGGTAGTATAAAACCCCGAACCCTTCTCTCAATGTCATAAAACAAATATATGCCTTTTAGTGTTCATGACTAAAGGCTCTGAAGAAAAATTCAAAAATAAAATTAAGCTCTGGGGTGCCTGGGGGACTCAGTCACTTAAACATCTAACCCTTGATTTCAGCTTAGGTCATGATCCCAGACTTGTGGGACGGATTCTCTCTCTGTCCTTCTCCCCAGCTTGCAAACGCTCTCTCTCTCAAAAAACAAGACAAAAAAAAAAAAAAAAAGCCTCAAACTCAAACTTACAAAAATTAAGGTTATAAATACAACCTAATATATATAAATAACTGTCTTTCTGGTTAATTCTACTGTAAGTAATGTAAAAGAGCCATGCAAAAATGAATTTTGGCAAATTATGGATAAAAACCAGAAAGATTAGGTTATATAATCATCTGTATTTATTAGATACTGGCCCATACTCTATAACCAAGATTTAATGGAACAACCCATGTTTTATTTACATCATAAACCGATATAGATCAGATGTGGAAACATCTTACAATATGCTAAGGTTAACCCACTAAACTTGCCTGGAAAAGACTATTTTTCTAAGTGTTGATATTACTGCAATTTACTATCTTTAATTCACTTTGCAGATGTCTTATTAAAATACTTAGAATTCTATCTTTACTGTAACTAAAAAACTGAATGGACATGATGGTGATAACAAAACTTTTATAATTCAAGCTTATTTAATCTCCTATGTCTTTCAGACCAAAACACACTTTTAAAAAAATAAAAAAAGCTAACTAAAATTAAAAATAAATAAAATGAAAACTGGCACAATAAAAAGGGCAAAACAATGATGTCTCTATTTTACTAAAACATATAATCTATAGACCTATAAAATGTTACATATAACCATTTATAGAACAGACGCAGGAGTAAAGATGTAGAAAGGAAGGTAGAAGAATGATGAAGACTAACATCATACACTTGTAAACTCTGTATTTTCCTCAAAGCCAAATAAATAATAGCTACTCTCTTTGGTAATAAGAATTTAAAAATTAATTTTCTAGATATTAATTAGCATTGTCAATTAGCATACCCCTGTGGAAGAAAACCCTTTCTTTATAAGGGATTTACAAAGACTATCAAGAGCAAACCTACAAGCTAATGAAATCCTTTATCTGACTAAAATATTTAGATTATCACTATGTCCCCTAGATTAGCTAACAATAATTCCAGTGACTAGAATGGTGAACATGTGCTCCACTTCTGGGTATCACATCCTATAATTCCTGAGGAGCAGATCACATGTTGAGACCACTGATGTTGAGGTAGAAAAGTGCCATCACTGTCATCAAATCTAAATGAAATCCCATTAAGTACCAAACGCCAAGAGCCATAATACTGAATTATAAATTATGAAGTTTATTTTCTCATTCTGTCCTTGTCAGTGGTCCATTATATGCATTACATGTCTGACTCCATACTAATTTCCTAATTCGCACTGTTAACACTGATTTTTAAAATAAATGAAATGCTGGGGCACCTGTGTGGCTCCATCAGTTAAGCATCCATCCGGTTATTGATTTTGGCTCAGGTCGTGATCTCACAGTTCACGGGATCAAGCCCCATGTCGGCCTCTGTGCTAACAATGTGGAGTCTGCTTAGGATTCTCTCTCTCATCTCTCTCTGACCCTTCCCTGCTTATCATGCTCTCTCACTCTCAGAAACAATTAAACTTAAAAAAAAACTAAAACTGAAAAAAATTAAAAATGAAATGCTTAAAAGCCACAGAACTCTTAGACTAATAATAAACATGCTACTGAGAATTCCAGAAAAAGACTCCTTTTGGGGCTCAAATGAAGTATTTGAAACAACTCTAAAGTATCTCACGCCAAGCCTAGAGTTAACAATGTCACTTCCTTATCAATTCTATGAAAAAATGTTAGTTTAGGTTCTTAAACACTTTACAACAATGTAGTTAACAGTTTCTATTAATACTCTAAAATTGTGTCACAGCCTCCTGCCTAAGATCGAATGTATTAATGCACTAACATTTCTGCATGTTACTTTACATATAAAAGGTTATTAGATCTTTTGGAAATATTAGTCTATAATAATCACAATTAACTTATTTAATTAAGAACACAGAAACATAGCTTCATAAGCTATTTTACAACTCTTTATTCATGTCAAATAGCTTTGAATCAGATACAATTTTTAAAAGCAGCCTCTTGCTTTTCTTAATTCAGTTTCAGGTTGAGTACTTGGTATCAAGCAGCAAGAACACAACCATACAACACTAAACAGTCTGAAATACTTACAGAATCATAATAGAAGCCAGTGCTGTGATCAAAATACAGTCCAGTGTTCTCATCATAGCTAAATCCAGTCTGAGACACAGCAGCTTCTGCTGCAGCTCTCAAACTTTCAGCTAAAGAAGAACCTTCTAAGGATGTCTCTTCTGTTGCTAATACAGATGCTGGCTCCTAGGTAAGATACATTCATGTCAAGTAAGACAAATACTTACTTTTATCAATTTAAAAGTTAGCAGAATTAGAAAAAATAAATAGACTTAAAACAATTTTAAATAATAAGACTTCAATTTTTGCAATAGAAAGAAATGGCTGCCAATTACAGTGTGGTCCAGTGTAAAAAAAGTCACTAGTGTTTTAGTTAATTCAATTTTGACCTGGTTTTGAAGAGATTCAAAGTGAGTGAGTCACCATTACTCAAAAATACTGCCTGATGCAGTAATCTACAAAATACAGACTCTGAAATATTCTTTAAGAATATCTTGGGATCCAAGAAGATGTGGTTTATCAATATGATGGACTACATGGCAATGAGAAACAATGAAATCTGGCCATGTGTAGCAACATGGATGGACCTTGAGGGTGTTATGCTGAGCGAAATAAGTCAGGCAGAGAAGGACAAATATCATATGTTTGCACATATAGGAGGATCAGGAGGAACTTAACGGAGGACCATGGGGGAGAAGAAGGGGGGAAACGGTGGGGGAAAGGGAGAGAGGCAAACCATGAGAGACTCTTGAATGTGACAAAAAATGAGGACTGATGGATATGGGGGGGAGGGGAGGGCGCACTTGTGGGGATGAGCAATGGGTGTTATATGGAAACCAACTTGACAATAAACTATTTGTAAAAAAAAAAAAAAAAAAAAAGAGTATCTTGGGACCTGGGATTACTGGGATCCTGATTCAAATTGAAGAAACAAATTTCTATGACACTCAGACAATAGTGGGAAGGTATTTGATATAAAATAAGCATTAAAATATTCTTAGTGTGGGAGTGCCTGGCTGCCTCAGTTGGTGGAACATGTGACTCTTGATTCTGGGGTTGTGAGTTAAAGCCCCACACTGGGTGGAGAGGTCACTTAAAAAATAAAATCTTAAAAAAAAAAAATTTAGTGTGAACATGATATTGTGGCCATTGCCCAAAAATTTTTGGTTGAGTCAAAATACAGTGACAAATTTTCTTTTAATTTATGTAAATCACAAATTTTTAGAACACAACAGAGTAGAAAAACAATTATATATATATTAACAAGCTCCAATTTTTATTTCCTAAGAACTGTTTTTATTCACTGCATAACTATACATAAAATGTTTATAACTTTTGAATACGCTGTAAGGGACCAAAGAAGTCTATTTTTCTAAATACCAACAACAAAGAGATCTGTTTTGGGGTATCAACAGTTTGTTTTCCTTTTTAAGTTTTATTTATTTAGGTAATCTCTACACCCAACATGGGATTCAAACTCACAACCAACTGAGCCAGCCAGATGCCCCCTTAACAGTTTCAGGTTAAGCATTACCTGTAAATTTGAGGCAAAATGGTCTTCTGCATATTTAACATGTTCTGTTATATCAGTACCAGTGTAAGCATCATTTTCTACTTGTGACTGGTCTTCAGAATTAAAAGTAGGAGCTTCAATATCCTGATCTTGCTGAACTGACAGTTCAGTCTCTTTATTTGGAAGACTAACATCCTTATAGTATGTCTGATAATAATAATCTGTAGCAAAAACATGGTAGGTGATATTAGAAAAACGTCCAAAAAAAAAAAAAGTTAATTCCAAACCTCTGGCAATGAACACAAAACAGCAGATAAGGCAAACATATATTATTTTTACAACTGTATTATGACTTAACAGACTAAAAGGGATGTGCAGATAAATCTGCAGAACTATGTGTCTTGAATTGTAATGTCACCTTCAATACCCTAGTTGTCAAATTATAAGAAAAATGGTAGATTTGGATTTTCCATAAGAGTAAAAAAAGACAGCAGGCATATAGGTTGCATTCTGTCAAAAGAAATGAGCTTCTCATCACATACTACCTTAATATCGTTGCCTATCAAATGATTATGAGATAAAGATCAAATTGATTTTTTTGTCAAATTTCTCTCATGATGCTGACTTAAAAAAATATATATATGTACCATGCATATATGTAATATTAATACTACTGCTGTGTTTAACAATTGAGTTAAATCACATACTGAATAAAACAAGGCAAAACTTAACCGGAAAGATTATTTTTTATGATCTGTATTTATTAAAAGTCAGTTGCTCAGTTATTTTGCCTCACAGTGCCACTGATGAGGTCATGGTTGTGAGCTCATCACTCTCACAAGGGCCTAAGAGAATGGCACTGAACACAACATGAAGCCGAATGCATCAACAGGAAAACATACGTGCCTGGTCACAAGGAAGGCCAGAGTAGATGGTTCACAGCATGGCAAACATTACTCAGTTAAGGTGCCACTGAAAACATATTAGCAATACTATATATTTACGGGAATGAGATTTCTATTTTCCCACCAGGAGAGCATACAGATTACCTGAAAATACCAAATCATATGGATAAAAGTCAACATAACAGTTCTCATACTTAGTTTTAAGTTTAAATAAAACTCCACCTTAGCAGGATATGAATGTAACAACATTAAGATAACTTCATTAATACCTGAGATTGACCAAGGAGGATGGTTCTCTGTTTGTACTTCTACATCAGATTTTTTATTATCCTCGTTTCTCTCACAATGGAGTATTTTACTGAGCTCTTCTACCTAAAAAAAACAACAACAAGACTTTAGGAAAATAAACCACATAGCAACCTAATATTATACATACCATCCTCCTGAAACTATAATAATTATATTTCTTGCTAAAGTTTTAGAGAAGTATCAAAGCTGCCAGTCTCCTTTTCAGAAAAATTAAAAATGCTATAACTGACTTCCATCTTTCACATCTGCATAGGGAAATGTTTTTATTTTTTAGGTTATTTAAGTAATCTCTACACCAGTATTGGGCTTGAACTCATAACCCTGAGATCAAGAGTCACAAGTTCTTCCAACTGAGCTAGCCAGGCAGCCCAGAAATGTTTTTATTCTTATACTCTCTTGCTAAACTCAAAATATTCCCTCCAAAAATCAGATGAACTAAATTAACAGGACTTTTCAAAAAGGATCCTGTATTTCAATCAATAAGAATGGTTTTATACTAAATTTTAATCAGTTTTCCCTAAAGAATTAATCTAAAAAAACATTAATTCCTATTCATCAGATGAAATTATTTAGTATCATTCAGTGTCCTCCACCTAGAATTAACTATTCACCTAAATATATTAACATTCATATACTTTAATGCACTTTTTTCCCCTTATTAAATAGTAGTCTTATGACTAAGTAACTGCAGCAAAAGGGAATGGAGGTGACTGTCTCAGAGGGCCATCTATCCTCCCTGTGCCTCACTGAATGCCAAGGCCAGAGCAGCAGTGGGGAAACACCCATAAGCAGATGAGGAACAATCCCGTAAACACATCTCATTTGGAAAGGATCTCAGTGTGAGACAATGTCTATTATAGGCATAAAACTAACGAAAAAAATAAAAAAACGGGGCACCTGGGTGGCTCAGTTGGTTGAGCATCCGACTTCGGCTCAGGTCAGATCTCATGGTTCGTGGGTTTGAGCTCCCACATTAAGCTCTGTGCTGACAGATCAGAGCCTGGAGCCTGCTTCAGATTCTGGTCTTCCTTTCTCTCTGCCCCTCCCCCACTCATGCTCTGTCTCTCTCTGTCTCAAAAATAAACTATTAAAAAAAATTTTTTAAAAAATAAAAAAATAACCCCCCCCAAAACCTTAAATATTTAATGATATATAAATAAAGCTTACAAAGAGAAAGGTGGTCAGACTGATTACACAATTATTATCTAGGCACTTCGCTAGTTATCGGATCCTATTAGTATCACTCACTGGAACTAAAGTGAAGCAAGCAAGGCACCTAGACCACACAATTTAAGGAGGCGCTCGTTCTCAGCTTCAAAGAAGTAGAGGATCGGTACCAGACAATGACTACTCCTTAAATTTTTTGCCCTGGGTTACTGGTAGCCTTGTCCCAGTCCTGGCTCTGGCTACTAACACTATTACTATGAACTAGATAATTTCTTTAGTATCTTGCTACATCCTAGGCACTGAACTTAGTACTCTGGATAACCTCTCATTAATTTTTCAAAAAACCTCACAAAATAGTGACCCTCATCACCATTTTACATGAGGAATCTGAACAAAGTAATTTGCACAAAGTTCTTTGGACTCCCAAACCTGTATTACGTTTGTCAGTTCACCGTCAATTCTCAAGCCACTCCAGATAAAATACTATTTAGAGATTTGGGATGACAGTTAACATTCAAACCATACCCACCACCAAGGGCGGCTCACTAGGAAGAGGGTAAAGAGGACTTAGTATCAACAGTAGATTCAAGGCTTTTTTGCATTTCAATTTTCATGTTAAGACCACCATATATATTAATATTAATAACAAAATGCTGGCTCTTCAAAGGATAGAAAATGTTCTCTTTTAGATTTCGGTAGCAAGCGCTACTTTAATAATTTATAATTATAAAATTTTTTAAGGCTGTCATATTTTGCTTCCCATTCCCTCATTTTAACCATTTGTGTAATCTCCTAGCACAGTCTTTACGTATTCATTTTAAGTGTTCAAGAACTAATTACTGAGTAAACAAACATTTTCTATAACGTCATATTAACAACCTATACAATGGACACACAAGTCACTTCATCCTGGCAGTTACCTTCACAGATCATTTTATAACAAAGCATAACAAAGTTTGCTGACATTTCATGTAGAGCCTTTATGTGTAGTTTTAGGAAATGTAACCAGTATACCACAGAGAACTAGACAACAATTCAACTTACATTAATAATTAAGGGAAAATAACTTGTTGGGAGAGTGTAACTGCCCAACAAATCAAGCTGGGGGAAAAATATTATGCTCGTTTTTAAAAGGGGAGGCGGGAAGAGAAATGTGACTGCTTAAATATTTATCCTTACTCCATTTTAGGGAAATGGAGTCAGCTGGTTAAAGTCTCTAACAAAGACAGTTTGAGCCTCCCTACTTTCACCAGAAAACTCAAGATGGTAAATGCCCAGAATAACAGCCTGCCAAATATATAGCGTTGAACAGTTTGTAAAATTCTAAAACCACTTGTTCACGCTTAATTTACTTGCGTGATACTAACATTCTTATTCTACGGCCAAGCGAGGCTCAACATCAGTTTCACACCAAGTGAGTGATAAATGGGATTCTACTTCAAGTCCAGAGCTTTAACAAATTCGAAAGCGATATAGAAAAAGTAATATAAACGTTCCTAATGCCAAGGGAACGTTAGTGAGAAAAGAAAACTAAGGTAATGAAGTTCACTTCCCACTATCAGGTCACGCACTTCTCTAAATCGAGGAACCCGAACTCTTACGCTAGTCCGTTAAGTACTTGGATTTGTAACAGCACTGAACTTTTACTTCAGATAACTCTATAAACAGTTCTGGGCTCCGGCCAGGGAGCCCCTCCGAGGCTATCAAAGGCTTCAGAGGCATCGCCTTGGATTGGACGGGGCACGAGACTGGAAGCGGACGGCGCACCTGGGTGCGGAGCTCCTGGTTGTTGCTCTCTGCGCTCTGGTACAGCCGCTCCGTGTGATGCAGCAGCTTCTCGATCTCCCGCACCTGCCGCTTGCAGCTCCGCAACTCGCGTTCCAACTTCTCCACCTTCCGCCTCAGCTGGGCCAGCTCAGGCTCGGGGGAGGGAGGTGACGAAGGCGACAACGGAGGCGACGGAGCCTCGGAGGCCATGGAGTCTTGCGCAAGGCGGCCCGCGGGCGTGGAGGGACTGCGCTCACGCTGAGGTGGTCGCCGGCGGGATCAAAAGCCATGAGAGCGCGCGGGCAACGAAAGTTGGCCTCGGACCAACCGGGCCTGATCGGCCCCTGGCCATGACGCCTTAAAGCTCCTTGCCTGTAGCCGGAAGGACTGCGGGCAATACGCAAGGGGACTGAGGATGAGCCCGGCCCAATCCGCCAGACTTTGAAACGGGGAAACTTTATTGGCAACGACCTCCCCCAGCAACCGAAAAAAACTGGAAAAACGCTGGAGAAATGGTCGGCCAGAAAACCACTGGCCAGAAACTCGGAAGCTTCCTGGGGCGAGCCGGAAACGAGAATGCTGGTGGTGGGCGGGGCCAAAATCTAAAGGAAGCTACGGGTCCTGGGAAGGGCCTTACGACACATGCGCATTCTCTCTACCTTACCAAGCAGGCGATCTGTACGACTGCGGAGAGTCTGAATGAAAGTGTACGCTTGCATGGCCCTGTAGCTAGGTTGAAGGTCGCTTTCTCCGGTAAAGGAGCAAGAACTCCTGTCTCCTCAAAGGTCCTTATAGCTGCACTGGGAATCAAATTCATATGAGACACATTAGTAGGAGAAAAATCAAATCCACGTAGACGAGGAAATTTCAAAAATAAGCAAAATGAGGTTTTATGTCATTCTGAACTAAAAACATTGTAGAGAGTTTGGGAATTAAAAGGGAAGGAATGCACTTGCACTTTCACAGAATGATAAAATAAGCGGATGTTTGGTAATTAGATGTGCGCCCTACCACGCAGATGGGTCACTACAGTAAAATAGATCTCTGTTAATAACCCTTGTTCTGAAAAAGACCCAATTTAGACTCTTCTGTGGTTAAAGAAGGACAACAATTTCTTCGAGCTCTCAGTCTCTAGTGACTTCAGCTCAAGATAATACACGTCAAAGTGGCACATTGGGAGGGGGGCAGTATCTGTCCTAAACCCCTTCACTTACTAGCAAAAAGTTTTCACACTTTTTGCACAGTCCCCTTTCTAGCTCTTCATTTTACAGGTGAGAATACTGCAACTCCAAAAATAATTTGTCATGGTTTATAGAGATAATGCCGGACAAGGACTAGAATATACTTTTCTGATGCTCTGCTTACTTACCATTTCTGCTGATTTTGTGAGTTTAGGCCCCCAGGAGATGAAAGCAAATTCATTAGCTCTGAGTTGCAGAGAGGAACATCTCTGGTGAGAAAATAAGCAGCTAGATTCTGTGAAAGCAGGAGAGAAAAATGCTCTGGTTCAGCAGATTTATTTGCTCTTTCACCTGTGTAGAACTGGCATTTGTTCACCACCCTTTAAACTGATGAAGGCCTCTTGAAATATCTTCCCTTCACCAAGGTCAGTTAGAATTATAGCCTGATCTCAGAAGGATGTGCCTGAGACTTACAGAGGTCAGCGACTATGTCTTGCTAGTCCTTTCCTGTGGTCCAGCACAATGCCTGTCATAGAGCAGGTTTTTAGGTATTTGCTGAACCCAGCAAAACAAAAAAAATCCAGTGTGATGTCCTAGTTGAGTGTGCTTTTTGTCACTTGCACTGCCCACAACTTCAGTCACAGCCAGTGAGTTCTGCAGCAGCTATCTCCCCTTTCTCAGTCCTGCATACATTATACTTTAGTCCCTAAAAGCCCTTCTGCAAGGCACCCTATGTCAAGGGAACAGTGATACTCTAGCCATCAAAGGATATTTGGTGGGAAGACACAGTATGTCCTCCCACATGCAAACAGAGATATCCTGCAAAAAAATTCAGACTTACCTAATGCATTATGACTCTAGTTAAGGATTTATCAAAACCTTTCAAAATAAAAGCTGTATTTTCCACTGTCTCCACCTTTGGGGGGTAAGAATATCACGTATAAGGTAGCTTTGAGACAGAGCACACTTCCTAGGTCCCCATTTCACAGATGGGAAATTCCAAGTTTTAACTCTTAGCTATTGAATGAATAAATATTTATTAGCTACAACTTGAGAAAGTGTTTCTTTGGTTTGTCTTCAGGTAATCCATTTCAGCCTAAATTCTCGCTTCATCATGCTGCTAGTCTATCACTTCTGACCATTAGGCTGGAAGAAAAGAGTGACAATTTTATTTTTAAAGGAAAAAGAGAAAGTCTTGTGTATCAGGAATTGCATTACGGTTAGTAACAGCGGTTAGTCTACAGTGGCTTATTAAACAAACTAGGAATTTATTCTATTATGTTAAAGAAATCTGGGGGCGCCTGAGTGGCTTGGTCGGTTAAGCGTCCGACTTTCACTTAGGTCATGATCTCGCGGTTCGTGGGTTCGAGCCCCGCATCGGGCTCTGTGCTGACTGCCAGCTCAGAGCCTGGAGCCTGTTTCAGTCTGTGACTCCCTCTCTCTCTGACCCTCCCCTGCTCACGCTGTCTCTCTCTCTCTCTCCTAGAAATAAATAAAAATAAAAAAAAGAAAAAAAAAAAAGAAATCTGGAGATAGGCTTCCAGAACTGGTATAGTGGCTTCACCAGGTCTTCAGGACCCAGGCTCTATCTAACTCTGTGGTCTGTAGTTTCAGAGCATTATTTCCACCCTTCCAGTCAATTCATTGTACAAGATACCAAGATGCAAGAGAACTTTCCCAAAGCTCCACTCAATTACTTCTGTTTATATCTCAATATCCACCTTTGCTACAAATGTGGCTAGGAATTGTATATATTCCTGGATAATAATGGCTGGACACATTATTACTGATAATAAAGGGTTCTGTAAGAAGGGGAGAGAAAATATAGGGTGAGTAGTTGGTCATCAGTTGTTGCCACAGGTAGTTTTCAAATCAAAAGTTACTTACTGTAATGGCCAGTGCCCTAGAGAAGCATACTATTTGATGCTCTTCACAATTCCATTTTAGTTTTGTAATTTTTTTTCTTAGTCATTATTTTATACCTCAGATTGTAGTCATAGTTCTTAGTTCACAACAAATTATCAACATTGGGCCATGAATGGCTCCTCTTTCTTTTTGTTTTCGTTTTAGTGTCACTCTATATCCCAAGTTCTCAATCCCATTACCTCCTTTCTGTCAATGGGTACCCACTCTCATGTGTCTGCTGTATGTCTTTAAGTTTACTTTTTTTTTTTAAATCATCTCTATACCCAACATGGGGCTCAAACTCATAACCCTGAGATCAAGAGTCACATGCTCTTCCAACTAAGCCAGCCAGGTGCTCCTATATGTCTTTACATATAAATCTGTCCTTACATGTTTTTTGTGTGTGTTCATTTTACATAAGTCATATTCGGTTTAAGTCTTATACTGTTTCTTATTTTTCCACATTAAGAGATGTTTTTAAAGTTCATATATATATGTATGTATGTATGTATATATATGTATATATGTATTTGCATATATATATATATATATATATGCTGTGTAGTATTCCAAAGTATAAGTATACCACATTTAATTTATCCATTTTCTTGTCAACATCTAAATTATCCCCTACTGAGATATCAATTATTCTCCATTGATACCACAATGAAAACCATTGTTCATTCCACTTTGTTGGCCTGTGCATTCATTTCTTGGGAATATGTAGCAAGGCATGAGACCTCTGGTTCCTTGGGCAGACATTTAATTTCATTATTTTCCACGAGATTGCTTTCCATAATGGCTGGATGTTCCCTTCACTAAAGAGGCAGAATCTCCCTGCCACCTTTGAATCTGTATTTGGCCATGTGATTTGCTTTGGCTAGTTGGCTAGTTGAGTGAGGTGACTTCCAGAACAGTGGACCAGCTCTGAGCCTACATCTCAAGAAGCCTTAGTATTTCTGCTTGCTTTCTTGGATTTCTTCCATTGCCATGAGATGAACATGCCCAGGTATATCTGCTGGTCTCAGGTGGGGGATAAAGGAAACCTGGAACAGATCTGTTCCAGCTAAGCTAGCCTATAGCAGAGATCCCAGGAAACCCTTAGACAGTTGGGAATCCCAGCAGAGATCAGCCAGAGCCCCCCTCACCCCACGCTTATGAGAAATAGCAAATTATGTTCACTGGAAGCACTGACTTTGGGGGTATTTTGTATGTGGTAATAACTAACTGATACTGAATCTGATCTAGAGCCACTCCAGGAGCCTGTGAGTTTCAGCAGGCTAGAGTCCAAGTACCAGAGATATTCCTGTATTCTGCAACAGATGAATATTGTCATGTACTTAAAACTTGATTTATATTCAATTTCATTTAGAATGTCATCAATTCTATACTTAATGAACATTCACCTGTCATAATTTATCTTGGAACCAATGGTTAGCCAACTCTTTTATGTGATCCCACTGTTTGATGTCACACAAGAATATCTGGGGAGCCATAGCATTTCAGTAGTTCTAATTTATTGCTCCATATTACTTTTGGTCAATTGACCATTACCTGTTTCCACCCCCTGAGACCCAAGGAAAGAATGGGTAAGTGTAACATTACAACAGTGGAGTAATGGTAAAGGAAGGAAGCCAAAGGAAATGAGGCAAGCCCCTCTTCTCCATCCCCAACTGAAATACTTACATTTTGCACCTTCATTTTATGATTGTATACTGAATTTAAAAATTATCATATTGTAGGGGTGCCTGGGTGGTTCAGTTGGTTAAGCATCTGACTCTTGATTTTACCTTAGTCATGATCTCGCAGTTTGTGAGTTTGAGCCCCACATCAGGCTCTGTGCTGACAGTGCAGAGCCTGCTTGGGACTCTCTCTCTCTCTCTCTGCCCCTCCTCTGCTTGCTTTCTCTCTCTCTCTCTCAAAATAGACATTTAAAAAAACTCCCATATTGTAAATTTTCCCGTGTGCCCCTCCTCCACACTCATGCTCCCCACCCACATCACTGATACTCAGAATGCTGACTCTAAGGAGAATCTCCACTGGACCAATTCTAGGTTTTCAAGATGCAAAAATCAATGCTTTAGACTAGAACAGTACTTTCTCAAACTCTACTTTGAAGGTCCATTTTTAAAAAGTTCAAATCCATGGGGATTGATACTTTTGCAAATACAACAAAATCTGTGGGCAAATAAGAGAGAATAAAGGATGCAAGAGCTGTTGCTGGGTATTATGAAATGATTCCCCTTAAATAGTTTTCAAGGTACGCAAGTTGAAAATTGGGGATTTTATTACTAGGCTGTTTGAGCAGTGCTTCCTTGAATGCACCTGGTCATCAAGTGAGGAATTATTAGTGTTAAAATTGGATAAAAAATGCAAAAACTTGGGGCACCTGGGTGGCTCAGTCAGTTAAGTGTCCAACTTTGGCTCAGGTCATCATCTCACGGTCTGTGAGTTCAAGCCCCACGTCAGGCTCTGTGTGGACAGCTCAGAGCCTGGAGCCTACACCAAATTCTGTGCCTCCCTCTGTCTCTGCCCCTCCCCTGCTCACACTCTGTCTCTCTCCTTCTCAAGAATAAACATTTAAAAAAAATTAAAAATGCAAACACTAGCAACCACGCATCCTGCTAAATTCTTTTGAGGCTATTCAGTGCTTGGTGGTGACATTCAGACATCCTATAGTATATGTGAGAAGATGGCTTGCTAGTTCTTTAAAAATCACTTAAGCCAGCCTACTCTGAACTATGTCTAATTGTCCAATGCTGGGGATGTAGATATCTTTGTCCTGAGACTGAGCCTGTAAAAAACTTCTATTCAAAATGTTGACTTCATTCAAAATGTTGCCTTCAAAGATCCTGAGACTTAAATCCTTCCCGGATTTAATTTTAAAATGTGTTTTTTTGTGGCAGACACAGCTAGTCATCAACCCAATAGACATCCTCCTTTCTTCTTACAAGAGAACGCAAATTTTGTTCAGGGTAGCAACATACCTAATATCTATATTTCTCACCCTTCCTTGCAGCTGGGTGACTATGTGACATAGTTATGACCAATGATGTGTAATTAGAAGTCTAGAGGCAAGGTTTCTGGCAAATCTATTGCTTTCCAATAAAAAATGACAGATTCAACCTTCTATCTTTGCCTTTCTTTTTCTTTTTCCTAATGGGACAGTGGATATTATGCTGGAGGTAGAGCAGCCTCATTGTGACCATGAAGCAACCATGAACATGAAGACCATACCCTAAGGAAAGCAAACCAGAAGGATAGAAGGATCCTGTTGAGGCCAGGCTTGATTCAAAATCTTCAACTCTTCTCTTTCTTCTTCTTCTCCCTATCCTTAATTATTCTCAACATAGCTACTCCAGGTCACCATAACCCATCAATGAAACAATCATGTGTAATGAAGCTTTAACTCATCTGGGTAAGAACTGGAGACTTGGGCACAGAACAAGACATAGGTCTTTAGTATGGTTCTGTCAATATTCTTCCTCATCTTTATTTCTAAAATATTAATAAAATCTTCAAGTTGGGGTCACCTGGGTGGTTCAGTCAATTGAACACCTAACTCTTAATTTCGGCTCAAGTCATGATCTCATGGTTAATGAGTTCAAGCCCCCCATGGGGCTCTGCACCCATTTGAGATTTGCTATCTCCCTCTCTCTTTGCCCCTCCCTAACTCACTTTCTCTCTCTCTCAAATAAATAAACATTTAAAAAATCTTCAAGGTTGGCTTTAAAGGCAAAATTAGGTAACATTTATTTGTTCAACAAATATTTATGGGATACCAGGTACATTCCAGGCATACTACTGGGCTCTGGGGGTACAATGGTGAATGAAAATAAAGTCAGTTCACTGTCATTTACAGTCTAGTGGGAGAGAGAGACATTACTTAAGAAATCACACAAAATTTTAATGATAAAACAAGATTACTATATCCCTAGAGCCATATCATTCATTGAATGCAATTTATTCCATAGAACTACAAGTCTAAAAATGCAATGGGAGTTATGCTTAAAGGATAAAAATGCTAAAAGTTATCATAGAAAATAAAGTAAGGGAAACATCCTTAGAGAAGTTAAGGAGTTAAACTAAAGGATAGGTTTAGGTGCTGGGTTGGAAGCAAGGAAACATCGCTCTAGAAGAGAGAGTGCACTTTTCTCTGGAAGAGCTGGGCAGGTAGATCAGAGGAAGGACCACCATGAAGGCGAAGGATGCAGGGCCCAAGAAATGACTGGAAACTGAGCCATCATCACCTGTCATTTGCCCTGCTTTGATTCAAGAGAATGTCTCCACCTCTTGCACCAGAGGACTCTGGTCACTTCCTTCCCTTGGAATCTATAAGGATTTCATTCCTACTGTATTTTCCCCACCACTGACTACCTAGGAGGCCTTGCAGACCACCCCTTCTCCTCACTTTGCTACCAAGTGCATACAATATTCCCAAGACAACCAGAAACCTATCTTATAGCGAGAGGACTGATGGGGTCTTATATTGGACACTCAAGCAGAGTGGCTGTGTAGAAGCATCGCACACTTGTCCTTGAGATGCAGGTTGCCAGCTGGAGGTATCGTGATGCTGGAAGAGCCTTCCTCCCTCCCTGCCCTTCTCTCCCCAAGATAGAGAAGTAGCTATTGACAATTCTCTTGTAATAATTAAAAGTTTTTAAGAATATAAGACAGAAAATTAAAATTTAGCAAAGGAAGTATTATTAGAGTGTCAAGAATATATATTTACTTTCTTGATATTTTCAGGCAGGGCCTGGACATGATCCTATCATTGATTATAATACATGCACCTATTCCCTTGCTCTAGTTCATGAGAATTAAATGGAAGATAACAATGACGGATTCTTTGATCACAAAAGTCATGGCATTATTTTGTTGAAATGGTCCCTTGAAGAAAAAGGAGAGATTGTGTGCCTAACCACTTCTTTATTATCATCATATGTTGGTTAAACAGTCATGGTATTTAGTTTGGCATTAAATGTATCCTGATGTAACATAGTTATTGATAAACTAAGGCTCATTTGAATATATACCAAAACCCTAAAAGAGAAATACAAAATTTGGCGTTTAGGCAGCACATTATGATTAGAGAGGACCTCAAATAGTGTACGATTAACATGATAAATTACTGAAGTGGTATAAATACACAGGGACGTGTGTGGGTGAGTAAAGTAACCTTTAGATAGATACAGGTTAGGGACACCTGTGTGGCTTAGTCAGTTAAGCATCTGACTCTGGCTCAGGTCATGATCTCATGCAATGTGAGTTTGAACCCCACGTTAGACTCTGTGCTGACAGTGTGAAGCCTGCTTCAGATCCTCTCTACCTCTCTCTCTGCTCCTTCTCAGCTTGCACCCTTGCTCTTTTTTTTTTTTTTAAACTCAGACATTTTATTTTTTATTTTTTATTTATTTATTTTTTTTAATGTTTTATTTATTTCTAGGAGAGAGAGAGAGAGACAGCGTGAGCAGGGAGGGTCAGAGAGAGAGGGAGTCACAGACTGAAACAGGCTCCAGGCTCTGAGCTGGCAGTCAGCACAGAGCCCGACGCGGGGCTCGAACCCACGAACCGCGAGATCATGACCTAAGTGAAAGTCGGACGCTTAACCGACTAAGCCACCCAGGCGCCCCCCCTTGCACTTTAAAATAAACAAACATTGAAAAAAATTAGAAAGAGACAGGTTAGCTAAATTTTGGCTGTGCTATATGCTAACTGTGTGACAATGGGCAAGTTACTTAAGCATACTGTGCTTCAGTTTCCTAATTCCCAAAATGGAGATTAAATAATACCCTTCACATAGGATGGTGGGTAGATAAAAAGCAATAATGCATGTAAGGTGCCACATTTAGCACTTGGCACATGGTAATATTAATTATTATGATTATTGCTTTCTTTAATTAATGTTTACATAATACTTGCTATGTACCAGCCATTGTCTAATTACTTTACAAAAATAATTCACTTATGTACTATTACATGCTAGGTAGTATTCTGAGCACTGTCCACATATTAACCTGTTTCTCATCACAATCCTGTGGGATAGGTACTATTATTATCATGATCACCTCCATTTTACAGATGAAGAAATTACAGCCCACAGATTACGTAACCTCATTAAAATAACACAGCCAGCGAGAGTCAGAGCTGACACTCAAATTCAGACAATTTGCTTTCAGGAACGGTGCTCTTAGCCATATGCCATCAGTTCTCTGCACGTTATCATCATCATCATTGTCACCACCACCACCACCACCATTACCTTGAACCATAAACTGAATATGATGTATAAGGCATTAATATATATGTGTGTTGATTTTTTTTAATGTTTCTATTTATTTCTGAGAGAGAGACAGAGTGAGAGAGAGAGAGACAGACAGACAGACAATGTGAGCAGGGAAGGGTCAGAGAGAGAGGGAGACAGGCTCCAGGCTCTGTGCTAGCTGTCAGCACAGAGCCCGATGCGGGGCTCAAACCCACGAACCGCGAGATCATGACCTGAGCCGAAGTCAGACGCTTATCCAACTGAGCCATCCAGGCACTCCTATGCCTGGAGCATATGATTATTAATATGATTATTAAAGTTTCTTCTACATAATAGATGTTTTCATAAAATGTATATGTCATTTTTGTAAACAAAATTATATTTTGAGTGCAAAAATAGGCTTACTAATGAAAAAAAGCATATATGGAATTGTTCTAGAAAAGTTAAAAAGATTAATAGGACAAAATATCTGTAATGAAGTTTAAGGGCTTGTTAATAAGCCCATCTTCTTAAGGGATTGCTGTAAAATCATTTTATTAATCATGCCTACTGGTCTCTCAAATTAAGAGTGGTCAAATGTGAAAGCATTTTATAAATTATTTTTTTAAAACCTCTAGAAATACAAGTTACAATGTTCTGATTTTTATACCCTTACAGATTCAGAACAGTATTCAGTGATATAAATAGACATACATATGCATGCACATCGTTGGAAAATTTTTCAAGAATTATATACTATTCTATCCATGTTGGTTGCCATGGACAACATAGGATTGCTAATCTGACAGGGATTTAACTTCTCTAAAATCCTTTTTATGGAAACCCAAAAAACATGAAGATAGATTACAAAACACATTTTGACCAGAAGGTGGCAGTAAAGCATTAGTATTTCCCAAAGTTGCCCCTGCCAGAGAATTAACTTCTGGTAGGTGTCATATATCATAGGAGACCAAATATTGTCTGGAGGTTCTGATCATCCAGATCCTGTGGGCACCTCCCTACCCCCACCTGTCCCATCTCTGGCCTGGAGGATTCTCAGACAAGAGATTATGGGGACATACTGTGATAAATGCCGGCATCAGAAACACATAGGACTCTGGGAGCAAAGTCATTTATCAGAAAAGTATATCCCCATCTTAGAATCCTCATTTAAGTTAACTTTACTACATAAATGGGATGATAACTGGGATTTGTGATCATCTTACTTTAAGTCTTTGATAATGTTTTTCCATGTACCAATTTTACTGCATCTTAAAATGTGATTTCTCTTTGTTCTTCATATAAGGAATGATGAAATACTGGGAGGAATGGTATATGTTTTAATTTGGCCCCCTCAACATTTACCCCAAGCAATCAGGAAGCCTCCTCAAGACTCCGTTAATTCTGGGAAATGCACATTGGTGATCTCTAGTATCGACTGGGCTTGGAGTTCTTAAAAGAAAAAGGTTACTCTGACACTTGTAAGGAAGAATTTATTCAGGACTGCTGCCCTAGGTGTAGATGCCAAGACTCGTACAACAGAACAAAGAGATTGGACTCAACTCCAGATACAAGGAGAAGTGGAGATTTATAGTCAAGGAGCTGATGAGGAGGGTGGGGTGAATAATTTCAGGAGACTCAAGAAAGGAGACCTGTGGGGGTGTGGTCTGCGTAACAAAGGCAATTCCACAATCAAGTTATTTGCTATCTCTAGGAATTAGTTAACCTTGGGAGGAAGGTTATGTCCCTATGTCTTCCAAGTCTTGGGGATATGAACACACCATAAAAAAAAGAAACAGTTTTGAAACATGGGTTATACAAGTGCTTTGCTTCTAGCTTCTAAAACACTATTTCTGTCAACCAACCAAGCACCTCATGAAATTAGGAAGCAATGAATAAGTAAGATCATCTCATTTCACCTAATAATCTTGATAGGTAACGTTTACTTAGTTCTTTCCATATGCTACCTCATGTGCTACACACTTTAAATGATTAACTGTATTTAATCCACATATTTGTGTCTTGATTGTAGTGATGCTTATATGTGATAAAGTGCTACAGAATTCTAGACAAAGCTCTAAAGAGAAAAAAAGGAGGATCTAAGTGGTGTCTGACTGGCTTAGTCATTAGAACATACTACTCATAATCTTGGAGTTGTGAGTGTGAGCCCCATGTTAGGCCTAGAGCTTACTTAAAAAAAGAAAACAAAAACAAAATTAAAAAAACATGAGTGTAGGCAAAAACTGGTGAAATCTGAGTCAGAACTATGGTCTAATTAATTGTATTGTATAAATTAATTTCTTGGTTTTGATCATGGACTATAGTTAAATAAGATGCCCCTGGTGGCGTAAGCTAGGTAATGGATACATGGGATCTCACTATACTATTCTTGTGAATCTCCAATTATTTCAAAATAAAAAATTAAAAGTCCTTCAAAGTCAAAACTATTATCATCCTCCTTTTACACTGGAGGAAATGGGTTGGAGAGGTGAAGTAACCCACCTAAGGTCACTCAGCAAGTAAGGGACAGAATGTGTGTGGTTCCAATCCAGAGCTGATGTACAATCAATCTCCCTCCAACAGAGAGAATCTTCAGATAAAATAATGATTCCTGCTACTCATAGAATGTTTCTAGGTTCCAATAAGTTTTTGAAAAATACAGAAATACATTGAGTTACCCTACACTGCTTGAAAGTTAATCTATAGCACACTTGGTATAGGAAATGGAACAGGTCTTTACCAAGAAACAATGAAATGACAGCATTCCATTTTATGGGCTTCCTTGAGCAACAATTGTAGAATATCAATACCTTCTTTTTTTTACTACTGTAAAACACCAGTTATCAGATTAATAGTTACACAAAGAATCAATTCATTTACCAAGAAAAATTTTAGACATGAGTCATAAATAACAGACAATGTATTATGTACAATTCGGTCCTCTCTAATGGCAAAGAAATTGGCAACATATTTCCAGATTCTAATTGCATTGTAGGTAGATGAATCATAACATTTTCTATGACACATCTGTGAGAAGCCTTTTCACTTCACTTAGTCTTAATTACAGCGGCAGTGTATAGTGCTGGATGGACTGAGTACTCATATCTGATCTCAAGGTCTAGAAAATGTCAGAAACACATGGTATTCAGAGACCCAATAACTTTAATACATTATGCACCTATAGAAGTTTTTTCTTTTATAGTTTATTGTCAAATTCGTTTCCATGTAATACCCAGTGCTCACCCCAATAAGTGCCCTCCTCCATGTCCATCACCCCTTTTCTACTCTCCTCCACCCCCATCAATCCTCAGTTTGTTCTCAGTATTTAAGTCTCTTATGGTTTGCCTTTCTCCCTCTCCTTAACTATTTTTCCCCTTTCCCCTCCCCCATGGCCTTCTGTTAAGTTTCTCCTGTTCCACATATGAGTTAAAATATATGGTATCTGTCTTTCTCTGCCTAACTTATTTTGCTCAGCATAACACCCTCAAGTTCTATCCATGTTGCTACACATGGCCAGATTTCATTCTTTCTCATTGCTATGTAGTATTCTATTGCATATATAAACCACATCTTCTTGATCCATTTGTCAATTGATGGACATTTAGGCTCTTTCTATGGTTTGGCTGTTGTTGAAAGTGCTGCTATGAACATTGGGGTACATGTGCCCCTATGCATCAGCACTCCTGTACCCCTTGTGTGCCTATAGAATTTAATTCATAAGGTATGAATCAATGATCTCTACAGGTTTATTAATCACTTTGTGCCATTTCCCAAATATTCTCCACTATTTTGCCTTTGGTTATTTCTTTTATTTAGTTTACTACAATATGGTCTTTTGGATTCTTGGTAATTGGGTATCCTAGGAGGCTTGGGGCAGGCCATGGTTTACTGTGACATGGGCTATACTCTGACTAGGTTAATGGACAGGAAGAGATGGTGATGCATCTTCTTCAGCTGGTTATTGCCATAGTCTCCATTTCCTCACCCTAAACTGTTTCTATAGAGCAGGCTTTTCTGTAACAGGGAGGGGGTGACCCAGTGCAGGGAAGGCTAGCTGATAACCATCACCAACTCCACCCTGGCCTGCCTAATTACCCATAGTGAAGAAAACAAGCAGAGTTGGGTGCTTTTTTTAAAGCTTTATTTATTTAAGTAACCTGTACACCAAACACGGGGCTCAAACTCACAATCCCCAAATCAAGACTAAGCCAGCCAGGCATCCCCAGCAGATTTGATTTAATCAGCCAATGACTAAAAATAAAGTATTTAGAGTGGGGTTTAAGTTTATCTATGCAAAAGACTACACAGATTAACTGATGATCATTTTCAAAGAGGGAGAAAAAAAGGAAACCAGTGTGAAATCATTAACATTTTTGAGTATTTGAATGAATTCTCACCTTCATTTTTTTTTTTGTCTGATTCATTGTGACTGATTTCAATTTCATCAGTGTTTCTTTATAAGTGACCCAGAGCCTGAAATTCGCAAGAGATTTTTATAGACAATGAATCTCACTCAGATACAAAGTGTCATAAGACATGGTCATTTTCAAGTCTAATATATTCTCAGATACATTTTCCTTATCAAAAGAATGAAGTAGGGACACCTGGGTGGCTTAGTCAGTTAAGTGTTCAACTTTGGCTCAGGTCATGATCTCATGGTTTGTGGGTTCAAGCCCCACATCAGGGTCTGTGCTGACAGTGTAGAGTCTTCTTCAGATTCTCTGTCTCCCTCTCTTTATCCTTCTGCCACTTGCTCTTTCTCTCTCAAGTAAATAAACATTAAAAAATTAAAATCTTTTTTTAAAAAATGAGGTAGATTTAATTAATAAGCATAGTTTTCTTTATTTGTTAACCACACAGTTTGGTTAAGGGTACAAAAAAGATCTCATGCAATCAACCACCAGGTAAATCCATCTAGGTGATGATGGATTTAAAGGTTGCTGTAACCACACAGGACATAGTGAGTCTCTTTAACAAGTGGGTCTGAAGCTAACAAGATAGCTGAGGCCAAAAAACAAGATCTTAGCTGGCTTTGAAAAGTCAAAAATTGAAAAGTAATATAAGTGCAGAACTATAAAGTATATCCATACAATGAAATGCTCTGTAGCTGTCAAGATAGTAATATGTGGATATATTGATTATATTTAAATGCATGTAGATTACATATTTTTAGTGTGAAAAATCAAATTCCAAAACACTGTATTTCATTTCTATATATGTGTACATATGCATAGAAGATAGCCTGGGTAAACACCATAATATATATGGGTCATATATATGGTTGAGAGATAATAGGTAATTTCCCCCCACCCAACCCACCCCCTTTTATTTGGGTAAAGCTACAAGCTTTGTTTTTTGTTTTTATTTAAGTTCCCGGGTTTTAAAATTAGTTTATATTAATAAAACTTTAAATAATAAAATGAAAGAAATGGGAGAACCTTTAGTAGCAGAACCTATAGGAATCTGAAAGTTGGGCACCTGGGTGGCTCAGTTGGTTGAGTGGCCAACTTCGGCTCAGGTCATGATCTCACAATTTGTGAGTTCGAGCCCCACACCAGGCTCTGTGCTGATAGCCTGGAGCCTGCTTCCGATTCTGTGTCTCCCTTTCTCTCTGCTCCACCTCAGCTTGTACTCTGTCTCTCAAAAATGAATAAACATTAAAAAAAATTAAAAAAAAGAATTTGAAAGTTAACACTTAATTCAATTAGCATTATTCCCCTCAAAAAATACTCAGCCAATGTTTATTATCTGTCTACTGTATGCACAGAACTTTGTTAGGTCCTGAGGGAGATTTAAATGTGAGTTAACAAATTCTCTACTGTCAAGGACTTAATCTTAGTAGAGGTAAAGTCACCCATATAAACAATGAAAATGAATCCTGAGGCAGAATGAATGACACAGGAAAAGAACAGACAAGGGGTTGTGGGAACACAGAGGAAGGAGTCAGCGACTGCTGAGAAAACACTGACAAACCACAAACACAGGAGCAGCCAAAGAAGGTGACCCATTCACCTGTTCGGACATGCTTCGGAGTGAGGCTTCGGCACTACAACCAAATCAAGCTGAGGGTCTCTGATGGCAGAGCTAAGTCCTGTCTTCTATTTAAATAAAATACCAATTTCATGCTCAGGCTCCTGAACCGTTTTACCTATAAACTCAAAACAAGCAAGAGCTCTTGCTAAAGCCTGGTATTAGGTTTTCATGGGGAACTATGTGTTTTCCTTCAATGGGTAAAATGTATTTTTCATCATTTGAACCAATGTGCTCAATGGATCATAAAAGTGATGGCTAGCCGACAAGCTTCAGAAAAGCATAGAAGACCTATATAGATATGCTTAAATAAGTAGCCTGACTACCAATTTGGGGGAAGCAGGAAGATTAATATTTCTTCTGGGGACTCCATCTGGGTTGAACTGTTTTGATGCCCACTAGACTAAGAGAAAAAGGCAGTGGAATGAGAGAGCCATGGCTGCTGACAAGGTATGGATGTCATCGCCAAATCACAACCACTGACATTCCACCAGGGGACTCGTTGTTACTTAGTAACACAAACTCTGCATTCTCTCCCCACTTATCCAAGTGTTTCATACAGCGGTAAACTTCTGCTCAGTTTCAGACCCTGTTGCAAATATTGCTCTGTCCTTGGAGCTCACTCACATAACTAAAAAGAACATGCAAATGGAACCGGTAATTACTCAAATCAGCAGAATCCAAAGGATTATGATAGTAACTGTTCTCATAAGAATAAACTGGAACAGAGATAGGCAGATAAGTGTATCAGAATATCAACAATATTATAAAAACATCAGATAATCTCATCCTTGTCTCACCTCAGGCTTGCTTCATTGTTCATCCTGCTCTCCTCAATTAAAAGGTTCAAGAACCCTCCTGATCATCTGGCCAATGCTAAATGTACATATATTTTATGGCAAAACATCAGGTTTCGGATCATTTCCTCATAGGCCTAATACTGAGTAGGAGGTCAAGTGTAGCAATTTATTAAAGGTTGAATTTTCCTCTTCCAAGAAATGAAATTAAATTGAATGAAGCTGTGAACAAAGGAGTTGGCGAAGAGCTGTGAATGCAGCACACCTGGAGTTTATCCTCCAGGGCCAAGTGCTTTTCAATCACAACCATAAACCTGTCCATTCTGCTCAACAAGGCAGGCTGATCTCTTTCCCAAGCTGGTGAGAAAGTATTATATTGTTACTCATCTGTAAAGTATGCATAACTCGTTTGCAACTGCAGATGGCTCATTTATTTCAATTATAGCTTAACTTGCCACTAAGCTGTAAAACATGGTAAGAGACGCCTTTCTTTAATGCAGTGGGTACATTACTGGCAAAAACTTAACAGTTGGATTGTTTCCTCGCTGAATTGTATTATAATTTAGTGTTCAAAGATCATTTTTCTTTTTTAAAAATTTGTTAATGTTTATTATTATATTTTTTCGAAGAGAGAAAGAGACAGAGCAGGAGCTAGGGAGAGGTAGAGAGAGAGGGAGACACAGAATCTGAAGCAGTCTCCAAGTTCTGAGCTGTTAGCACAGAGTCTGATGTGGGGCTTGAACTGTGAGATGATGACCCGAGCTGATGTTGCACGCCCAACCGACTGAGCCACCTGGGCACCTAATAGAGTTTGAGGATTATTCTTCAATTGATAACACTTGCCTTTAGATTTTTTTAACTTTAAATTATTTCTTTTTAAAAGTTTAATTATTTTGACAGAGAGAGAGAGGAGGGAGGGAGGCACAGAGGGAGAGAGAGAGAGGAAAGAATAAGTCTCCAGCTGAACATGACTGACAGATAATATTTAAAGGGAATAGAGGGGTGCCTAACTGGCTCAGTTGGTAAAGCATGCGATCCTTGATCTCAGGGTTGTGAGTTTGAGCCCAATGTTGGGTGTAGAGATTACTTAAAAATAAAAAATCTTTAAAAAAAATAATAAATTGCGGTGCCTGGGTTGCTCAATTGGTTGAGCATCTGACTTCAGCTTAAATCACAATCTCACAGGTTTTGAGTTTGAGCCCCACACTGGGCTCTCCGCTGTCAGCTCAGAACCCACTTCAGAATCTCAGTCTCTGTCCCTCTCTGCTCCTCCCCTGTGTGCTCTCTCCCTCTCAAAAGTAAATAAATATTTAAACGTAAATAAATTTTAAAAAGTATAAATAAATATAAATAAGAGATAAATAAATAAACGGGAATGGAGAGAGCCCTGGGGAACATATCTGAGTCACTGCTGTTGCAGGATTCTCGCTCAGAGAGTCGTGACACCGACTTTTCTTTCCAGGAAGCAACTTTATTTTGCCGGCACCGCTCAGTTGGGTTCCTACCGAAAAGAACTGAGCGGCCCACATCATATGGCATAGGTTTTTTTAATGCATTTTCTATTTCTTTGTCTCCCATATATGGTAATACACATAAACATGCAGTCTGATTAAGTTGTTTCAGTTTACAAGAACATGGGGGATGTAGGCAGCTGGACTGATATCTAGGTGACCTTGAAGTCTCCTCTTCTCTCTTCTTCAATTTTTTTCTTTCTCCTTAGGGAGGGGTTCCTACCACACTACTGAACCTGATTTCTACAAAAGGGGGAGGACTTTTGGCAAAGAGAAATACCTCGTAATGTACACAGTCTTTAGCCCCATATATTGATTTTTTATTGGAGCTGTAACAAATTCCCACAAACTCAACGGTCAAAAGCAACACAAATGGTATGTTCTCACTTACATGTGGAATCCAAAAACAGCAACAACCTAAACTCATAGATACAGACAACAGATGGGTGGTTGCCAGAGGTGGGGGTTGGGAAGGGTGAAATGGGTAAAGAGGTCAAAGGATACAAACTTGCAGTTATAGAATAAGTAAGTTACAGGGATGCCATGTATAGCCTGGCATATTTCATATGTGAAAGTTGCTAGGAGAGTAAATCTTAAAAGTTCTGGTCACAAAATTAAAATTCTGTAACTATGTATGGTGACAGATGTTAACTAGACTTACTGTAGTGATCATTTCACAATATATACACATAAAATCATTATGTTGTATACTTGAAACTAATATGATGTTGTATGTCAATTATACTTCATTTTTTTAAAATGTAGGATCTTACAGTTCTGTAGGTTAGAAGTCCAACATGCGTCTCACCAGACTAAAGGTGTCAACGGGGCTGTAATCCTTTCTGGAGACTCAAGGGAACAATCCATTTCCTTGCTTCTTCCAGCTTCTTTCTAAAAGCCTTCTCCACCCCTTGGCTTTGTGGCCCTCTTCCTCTGTCTTCAAAGCCAGCAACATTGCAAGATTGTATTCTTCCATAGTCACATCTCCCTCTCTCCACAACCAGGAAAGCATCTCCATTTTTTTTTAAATGTTTTATTTATTTCTAGGAGAGAGAGAGACAGCGTGAGCAGGGGAGGGTCAGAGAGAGAGGGAGTCACAGACTGAAACAGGCTCCAGGCTCTGAGCTGGCAGTCAGCACAGAGCCCGACGCGGGGCTCGAACCCACGAACCGTGAGATCATGACCTAAGCGAAAGTCGGACGCTTAACCGACTAAGCCACCCAGGCGCCCCAAGCATCTCCATTTTTTTTTTTTTTTTTAATTTTTTTTAATTTTTTTATTTTTTACAAATAGTTTATTGTCAAATTAGTTTCCACATAACACCCAGTGCTCATCCCCACAAGTGCCCTCCTCCATGCCCACCCCTCCTCCCCCCCACATCCACCAGTCCTCAGTTTTGTCAGCATTCAAGAGTCTCTCATGGTTTGCCTCTCTCCCTTTCCCCCACCATTTCCGCCCTTCTTCTCCCCCTTGGTCCTCTGTTAAGCTCCTCCTAATCCTCCTATACGTGCACACATATGATATTTGTCCTTCTCTGCCTGACTTATTTCGCTCAGCATAACACCCTCAAGGTCCATCCATGTTGCTTCACATGGCCAGATTTCATTGTTTCTCATTGCCATGTAGTATTCCATGGTATAGATAAACCACATCTTCTTGATCCATTCGTCTGTTGATGGACACTTAGGCTCTTTCCATGTTTTAGCTATTGTGGAGAGTGCTGCTATGAACATTGGGGTACATGTGCTCCTATGCATCAGCATTTCTGTATCCCTTGGGTAAATTCCTAGCAGTGCTATTGCTGGGTCATAGGGGAGTTCTATTGTTAGTTTCCTTAGGAACCTCCACACTGTTTTCCAGAGGGGCTGTACCAGTTTACATTCCCACCAACAGTGTAGGAGGGTGCCCGTTTCTCCACATCCTCGCCAGCATCTAGAGTTCTCTGATTGCTCATTTTAGCCACTCTGACTGGCGTGAGGTGGTATCTCAGTGTGGTTTTGATTTGTATTTCCCTGATGAGAAGCGACCAAGCATCTCCATTTTTAAGGACTCACTGATTGCACTGGGCTCACCTGGACAACAAGGATCCTCTCTCATTCAAGGTCCTTAACCTTATAACCACATCTGCGAAGTTTCTTTTGCCATGTAAGGCACCCAGTTTTCTCCGACCCCTTTCTTTCCATTCTCATTCCCACGGTTTGAATCAGGTTCTTACACCCTCACTAGGGATTATAGCAATACCTGCTACTCCATTTCAATTCATCCTCTTCATCCGTTTATACAAATCATCTTAAAGCACTACTAAAAAAAGAAATTCATCTGAGTAAATTTTAAAGATCTTATTGGCTTTATTGAGTGATTCATGAATCGGGCAGCAGCCAATCTAGCGGATAGAAATGAGCTCCAAGGAGACATACAAAGTGAAAGAATTTTATAGGCAGAAGGAAGGGGGAACAAACAAGAAAGTAGGTTGGTTATTGCAAAGTTACTTTCCTTCAGGGAACAAGCAGGGAGTCTATCAGGCAGATTAACTAACTAGTACTGATCAAGTAATTCATGATAAACTGGTTTAAGGTTCCAATTCTGGGAGAGCCAAAACTTTTTTGCAGCCATGCATATATATTCTGGATACACATAAAACACTTCTGATTGCACACCCAAGAAAGTGTAAATGGGCTGAGAAGTGAAATGCGGCCAGGACGGTGGGTGGGTGGTGGTGGAGGAGGCATAAAATGTTCTATAAGGATATACTAGAAACTAATACAAGTGGTTAGACATAGGGATGGAGGGTAAGAATTCAGTCAAAAGAGGGATGAGAATCAGAAACATATTGTAAATAAAAACCCATATCATTTATGTTTTTACATATTCAAACTTTCTGAACGATATGAATGTATTCCGTATTCAAAAATAAAATATTTAAAGAAAAACAGGGGCTGGATTCATGTTTACACCAGTCAGTGCTATGGTGCAGTGTAAAGGTTTTGTTTTTGTCATGTTTTGATGATGAACTTATTTTCTTTCTTTCTTTTACTTACTTATTTTTAAGTGGGCTCCATAGCCAACATGAAGCTTGAACTCATGACCCTGAAATTAAGAGATGTATGCTTTACTGACTGAGCCAGCCAGACATCCCAAGGTGAGCTTAATTTCTTAAAAGTTCATTCAAATTCAAACTCAAATGGTAGGGAGCACCTGGGTGCCTCAATAGGTTAAGCATCTGACCTCCTCTCAGGTCATGATCTCATAGTCTGTGAGTTCAAGTCCCACATTGGGCTCCGTGCTGACAACTCAGAGCCTGGAGCTTGCTTCTGATTCTGTCTCTCCCTCTCTCTCTGCCCCTCCCCTGCTCATGCTCTGTCTCCCTCTGTCTCTCAAAAATGAATAAATATTTAAAAAACTTAAAAAAAAATGTATTTGCTGCTGTACTTTCAGGGGGGGATTATGCCATGGTAGTTTTGGCAAGTCAGGACTTTCCTATTAAAAGCGAACTGTTTTATTAAGTCATCTTTTCTTTTTTACTCTCTTTTTAAAAGAGTGTTGGGGCACCTGCATGGCTCAGTAGGTTGAGCGTCCGACTTTGGCTCAGGTCATGATCTCACGGTTCGTAGGTTCGAGCCCCATGTCAGGCTCTGTGCTGACAGCCAGCTCAGAGCCTGGAGACTGTCTTTGGATTCTGTGTCTCCCTCTTTCTCTGACCCTCCCCTGCTCATGCTGTCTCTATCTCTCTCTCTCTCTCTCTCTCTCTCTCAAAAATAAATAAAACATTTAAAAAAATTTTTTTAAAGAGTGTTTATTTTTGAGAGGGAGAGGGAGAACTGAGTGGGGGAGGGGCAGGGATAAAGGGGTGAGGGATAGAATCGCAAGCAGGCTTCATACTGTCAGCACAGAGCCCAATGTGAGACTTGATCTCACCAAACATGAAACCATGACCTGCGCCGAAAGGAAGAGCCAGAGGCATAACCAACTGAGGCACCCAGGCACCCCCAAACCACCTTTTCTTGTATTGCAAATAACATGCTGTTGAGAACTCTTTTTATTTTTTTGAATAGTTATTGTCAGGTTGGTTTCCATATAACACCCAGTGCTCATCCCAAGTGCCCTCCTCTATGCCCATCACCCCCTACCCTGGAGAACTCTTGACAAGTGCAGACAAACAAAAATGGTGATGTTGGTAACAGTCAGGCAAAGAGAGATCCGTCCAGAGATCAGTGGAATAAAGAAAATACACAGGCAGAAAATGCTCAGAGAACAGCTAGACTCCTGCTTCTGCCCCGGCTCTGGGAAGCTACAGCCAGGCTTTGCTTGCTTCAGACTCTGTACCGGAGGCAGCAGTAGTGAGAGGGCCATGAACTCCAGAAGTTTCTGCTGAGCACATTTCCAGAGTGTAGTACAACTCCTGAACTGCCCACCGCTCGGACCTACCTGAGTAGTAAAAGGGTTTCCGATGCAAAGGATTCGCATAGGGAAACTGTGTTGGTTGAAACAGTGCTTCTCAAAGGGTGTGGTCCCTGGCAGTGTAACATCAGCATCACCTGAGAACCTGTCAGAAATGCAAATACTCAGGCTCTGCCCAAATCTACAAAATCAGGAACTCTAGGGGGAAGGGGTATTTTCACAGATCCTTCTGGTTTTACTGAGGGAGGGCTACAGTTTAAGAATCCCTGGTTTAAATCAATATTTTCTCCACTCCTGTAATGATAACAATCACCTGGAAGAGGGAAAGAGGAGGTGGGCAGTTTGTGAGAAACGCATACTCCTGGGTCCTTACTCAGACTTGCTGAATCAAAACAGTCTGTAGAGGAACCTCAGAAACTGGCTTAAATGACTCTGAGTACCAGATGGACCCTGCTGGAAAAACAAACTTGCCTTATTACTCCCTGAATGTATCAGATGTTTCTTTTTCTCAAAGTGAACATCCAGGCCGGCCTTCCAGCTCAAACAAGATTCTTTCAGACTACCTAATGCGTAACAGCCTCTTCAGGGATGTGTTTGTCATTTCCGACCCACAGCTGTGTTGTGGTCTACGTCTTGGAATCCTAATTTCTGACAGTCGTCCAAATAAGGAAGTACAGATCTCTCTGGCTGTTCTGCTGACAACCACTCCCATAATAAATTCAAAGGTGATCCACCTAAAACCCACTCCCCACTGTTGTCACAAGGAAGGGGATCCTAAGGAATGAGACATGAGATGATAGATGTAAGCAGAGGTAAAGGAGGAATTTGGGGGCCGGTGCTGCTTACTGATCTGAGTGATGGCAAACAGCACCAAGGAGAGCAGCAAGAGAGGGAAGTGTTGCACTTTCCTCCACTGAGTCATATCCTGTAGGCGGTGGACCGGCTGCATCACTCTTTAATTCTAAAAGCAAGAGACTTTTCCCATGCCCAACCCTCCATTCCAGACACCCTCTTCCCCTGCCCTAGGGTTAGGGACAGGCAAGTGGAAAGTAGCTGGGTGCATAATTTCTAGGTCTTAGGAACAGGTAAGCCCCACGATTTGCAAGCACTCTGGAGAAGCTCCTCCCCAGAACTTGGCTAGGAAAGTAGGGGAGATATGATGAAGCCCACAGGGGGTCTCACTCGTAAGGGACTGTGGCTGCCGGAGATGGCTTGAAGACAGTACACTGAGGAAAATGGAGGACAACAGTAACCTAAAGAGTGACTTCATGCCCTATTCCTTGTACGCACTGTGAAATAAACAGTGTCCCCAGCAGTTTACTTTCAAGTTCAGCGATGCTTAACAAGTCAGGCCGCAGCTTTGCTGGTCCAGCCTGTGTGAGCAGAGAGATCACAGGTTCCCAGGACAAGATTGTAGTCTGACAAACAAGAGCATCACCGTAGCAAGAGGAGGATCCACAACTGCTAAACTCAGCCACTGTTTCCGAACAGCAATTGACACTGAGTATTTCCTGCCTGTTGCACTGCTGGCTTCTGTGGCTGGGGAGTCTGGAGGCCTGTTTATTGTCTGCTCATTCTGTTACACTGAGCTCAACAGCAGAAAGAGAAAGGACATGGTGAGGAGGACGGGGCAATGGGAGTGGGGAGGAGCCTAGTGGGCAATTATTTCAGGAGGAGCATCAAGGGGAATCTCAGCCGCCACCTGCTGAGGTGAGTTTGGGTTTTGCTCTTCAACCTGGACTTAAAACATCTTAGGACATTTTTTAAAAGTCCACATTCGTCGGCCATTTTGTCCCAAGGAGGAAAAAAAAAAGCTCTAAAGCTGACCCTGAAGCAGTACCAAGGCAGAATTTGGCCCAAGAGATGCCTTGGGGCCTCACCTCACGCTCATCTGATCTCAGATGTCTCCTGTGCCGTTGATGGTCAGGGAACCTCACCATTTGCAGTGTAATACTTTTGTTGCTCTATTTTATGCAACTTGCCACATTTTACCCACTATGAGGACTAAAAATATAAAGAAGTATCTGGACAAAAAGAACAAATGGTGGCTCCATTTTAAATGAATATGAAAAAAATTAAAAAATAAAAAGAATATGAACTCCATGAAGACAAGGATCTTTGTCAGTTCTGTTTATACTACTATGGACTAAATGTTTGTGTCCCCCTACATTCATATGTTGAAATCTCAACCTTCAAGGTGATTATACTGGGAGTTGGGGGCCTTCAGGAGGTGAGTCGGTCATGAGGGCAGAGCCTTCATGTCTGGCATTAGTGCCCTTATAAAAGAGACCACTGGGAGCTAGCCCACCCCTTCCACCATGTGAAGTTATAATGAAAAGAAGGTCATCAATGAACCAGGAAGTGGACCTGAGCAGCTATGGAATTGGCCAGTGCTTGTTCTTAACCTTTCTAACTTCTGAAACATAAGAAATACATTTTTGTGACTTATAAACTATTTGACTTATGGTATTTTTCTTATAGCAGCCCAAATGAACTAAGACATAATTCCAATGTCTAGAATAGTGTCCAGCACATAGTAGGTGCTCTATAGCTATTTATTGTACAGAAAAGGGTGATCTCTGATCAGGAGTAGAAGCCAGTACTCTACAGGATCATTGACAAAGAGCTATAATGGGCTTTGTCCTCCATGTTAATGCCTATTTCATTTGTCACACCAACGAGGACCATCAAATGCCCATATCATTTATCTGTTTATTTCTTTGGGTTTCATGAAATGTCTTTGCATTTTCTTTCATTTCTGTCTTGCTTTGTCACTACATATATATGTTTTACTTTATTGGCCTTTTCATCCTTCACACTAGCTTCAAGAGCTGCCCAGAATTGTAGATGAGTATCAGGGAGTCCTGGGGAGTCACATGCCCTCCCCCATACCCCCCAGAAAGAGTGGTAAGCCAAGGTAGGAACATTAGCCATCATATAGTCCAAATTCCCTATTATACAGACAGGGACGCTCAGACCAGAAGAGAGAAACCATTTGCTTGAGTACCCATGGAGCATCCCATTTATTCAGAAACATCTTGGCCCCTAATATCATGGTGATTTAGCATGACTTCTTTGGCTTTCCAGAGTAGTTGCTAAACAAAATGTGCTATTTGGGGAAAGTTAATTGCTACTGGAATCTCTTAAACTGTTTGCCTCCCATTCTCATTTTAGGGTGTGGGTTTCTAATGATAGGTTTTATGAATAAGCTTATCCAGTGCAGGAGGAATGGGATGCAGGACAAATTACTTCTAAATGGGTGTGGAAAAGGTCTTAATTCATTATACTAGAAAAAGAAACTTTAACAATCATTCTGGGGAGGCACTGTACCATAGAGAGTGATGAGTCTGGACCCAGACAGTCTGAGTTCAAATCCCAGCCTTGCCCCTCACTAGCTCAGAAGAGTTACTCACAAGTTCTTTGTCTTAGTTTCCCCATCTGTCCTTATCTGTAAGCAGAAGGCAGTAATAGTGGAGTTTGTTTTTAATAAAGAATTCAGTATGGGGCACCTGTGTGGCTCAGTCAGGTGAGCATCCCCTTCTTGATTTTGGCCCAGGTCATGATACCAGAGTCACGGGATCAACCCCCACAGCAGGCTCTTAAGCTGGGTATGGAGCTTGCTTAAGATTCTCTCTCTCTCTCTCTCTCTCTCTGTCTCTCTCTCCTCCCCCCCCTCCCATGCACACAAATGTGCTTTCTCTCTCTCAAATTAAATTTTTAAAAAGTAAAAAAAAAAAGAAAAGAAAAGAAAAGAAAAGAAAAATCCAGTATAGCACCCAATACTTACAAGTTCTCAGTATATGGAGGGCATTATTTCATTATTTTTTCTTTCCAGGTCTCTTCAGGTAAAACTTTGCTTACATTTGTTACTCATTTCTAGAATAAAACACATCCAGATCTGTGGTGCATGAACCACTCAGCATGTCCAAAATTGTCTTTCTACTTTGACCAAGGGTAGAGGGACGAAGAAACCTCTAGAGAGAAAATGGTGCTGGAATGCCATATATGGTGTTCACCCTAAAGCAGACTTTGTATAGAAGTTAAATTTACAGTTTAAGAACATCCCATTTTAATCTCTTTGAGGATAAAGAACCTGGACTGAATTTAGTGTTTATCATGATTACTTTAGGTTTTGGGGGGTCTGTGTCTAAAGAATGTAAAAAAAGTTCTCACAGTACAGTTGAGTAATTCAATTGAACAAATATTTGAGGAACTCCTATCAAATACAAGGCAGTGTCATGTAAAAAATTCTGACACGAAGACAACTGAAAACCAGTTCTCACTCTTGGGTTTAAACAACAGAATCTGTTGAAGATAATTGAATGCACCTAATGGCATTCCTATATAAAAATAGGCGAGGAAGGAATCATTTATAAAAGATTATCACATTGTCATGAATTCCTTCCAAATGCCTCTTATCTACTTTGCCTCTAACGTCATAACATTATCCTAAACATCCATCTCTGAAGTTCACTTCGCTACAAATATCCTCTGGTGAACCGAAAAGTAAATTAGATGATCAGAGATTATTCTGGGTGTCATCAAAAAGGAATGAAGGTTTATTTTCTGAGACAAAAAATAAAGTGACAGTTCCACAAAAAAGAATGTGTTCTCTTCCCAGTTCAGAAGGATATAGAGCTATAAAAGGCAAGTGATTGCATGTTAGTTTTCTGATGAATACCCAATACAATTTTATTTCGAATTTACTTCATGAAATCCTTACAGGCCTATGTTGTCAGTCTTCAATTTGGGGTTTTGCGGTAGGCTTTAATTAGTTACTCAATCCCAAACATATTAGTATACAAAAATAGGAGAAATACCTTTAAGTGAAAAAGTTTTATTACCTATATTATAATTCTTTTACGTTCACAGTGCAGAGGTTTGAAGATCATTAGCATTATACAATGCTGAGTTCCAGATACATTCCATAATAGGGGGTTAGCCAGTCATCTGGAAACGGGAGTGTCAAGTACAAATTCTATTTTGGCAATAACTTACTATCAATCTTGCATAAATCTTTCAATCCTGTGTGTGTCCTTGTATTAAGGGAAGATACCCATGTTCTCCTGGTTCACAGAGTTGAGTCCTTGCACACTGTAGAGAATAAAGACACATAAAAGTCTCTTATAAAGTGTTAAAAAAAATACAATCAGTAGTAATAAGTCACCATGCCTAGTAGAACTCAGGTCATACTAAGACAGCATACATAAATATGCTACATTGAGCAAAATATATCCACAATATGATTCTGCCTATCACAGTGGCACCCAAAAAAAGCTTTGTTGATACATATTATATGACTCATATTACAGCACACGTTTAACTTCCTTTAATAAGCAAATCCATTCATTCAACATATATAATTGTGGGTCCAGTAGCATAGCAGCGGACAAGATAGACAAGGACCCTGCCCTACTGTAGTTTACATCCTGGTGGACAATTCCCTGTGGATTTGTCTTTCTCAAGATTTAATGTGCATACGATCATCTGGGAATTTGATTTATTTTTTTTATTTTTTAAATTAATACCCAAAGCCTTCTGCTTCTTTTTTATTATTTTTTAAATATTTTTTATTTATTTCTAGGAGAGAGAGAGACAGACAGACAGCGTGAGCAGGGGAGGGTCAGAGACAGAGGGAGTCACAGGCTCTGAAACAGGCTCCAGGCTCCGAGCTGGCAGTCAGCACAGAGCCCGACGTGGGGCTCGAACCCACGAACCGCGAGATCACGACCTAAGCGAAAGTCGGACGCTTAACCGACTAAGCCACCCAGGCGCCCCTGGGAATTTGATTTAAATGCAGACTCTCATTCACTAGGTCTGGGGTTGGAGCTGGGGGCCTGCTGGCCCAGAATACCACTCTGAGTAGCAAGGATGTAGGTAACCAGTGTGTTAAACTTCCAACCAACAGGACACCTTAAGCGAAGAACCCTTAAAGACTAACCATGATATTGAGAATTTCAGGCAGCTCGTGACAGAAGAGGACAAGAGATGCCTATGAGAAAATGGACTTTTCGTAACCTATCAATAAAAGGGCTGCTCAGAAGAACCCAGAAAGGATACGACCCAAGAGTCATGCTCAGCCCCAAGTTCTCTGGAAGGAATCTTGACCCACAGGAAGCCAGCTCTGATCAAGAGTACAGATTACCTATACCAAAGATTTTCTTCTTCTTCTTTTTTTTTAATGTTTTATTTATTTTTGAGGGGGAGAGAGATAGACAGCATGAGCAAGGGAGGGTCAGAGAGAGAGGGAGATACAGAATCTAAAACAGGCTACAGGCTCTGAGCTGGCTGTCAGCACAGAGCCCGACGTGAGGCTCAAACTCCCGAACCGCGAGATCATGACCTGAGCCGAAGTCGGACGCTTAACCGACTGAGCCACCCAGGCGCCCCCCATAGCAAAGATTTTTCACTGCCGGCTGCACATTACCATCTCGAGACCAATCTTCAGTACGGCTAAGACCCAGGCATCAGTACTTTTGTAAGTTCCCCAAATTATTCTGATGTGCAGGCAGAAATGAAAACCGTGATCTAATAGGAATGGGTCTTCAGGACCAGTTCTTTCAGTAATTTTTATTATTTAAAGGCAAATTGTTAAATTATAACTGTAATTTATTTTTATAGATTGTTATAAATCTTTAAATATATATACATTTATAAATCAGGTAAGCATCCTTTTTCATAGCATTTATCCTAGTTTTTAGCTTGGAAAATAAGACAACTAATGGGAGAATAATATGTACAATACAAATGGCAAAAAGTGTCATTAGCATATAAAGACTTCTTTAAAACCTTAAAAAAAGACCATCACCACAATAGGTAAATGGGCAAAAGAAATGAAAAGGTTGGGGCACCTGGCTGTTAAGTGTTCGACTCTTATTTTCAGGTCATGATATCATGGCTATGAGACAGAGAGCTCTGAGTCGGGCTCTGTACTTGGTGCGGACTCTGTTTGGCATTCTCTCTCATTGCCTCTCCCAGGCTTGTGTTCTCTCCCTCTCTCTCACACAGGAAGAAAGGAAGAAAGAAAGAAAAAGAAAGAAGGAAAGAAAGAGAGAGAGAGAGAAAGAGAGAAAGAGAGAAGGAAGGAAGGAAGGTAATTCAAAAAGGATAAAAATGCATGTGATCAATAAGCAGGTTTTAATATTTTTTCCCCCAATGTTTATTTATTTTTCAGAGACAGAGACAGAGTGTGAGCAGGGGACGGGCAGAGAGAGAGGGAGACACAGAATCTGAAGCAGGCTCTAGGCTCTGAGCTAGCTGTCAGCACAGAGCCTGACATGGGGCTCAAACCCATGAACCATGAGATCATGATCTGAGGCCAAAGTTGGAAATGTAACCAGTTGAGCCACCCAGGACCCTCAAGCAGTTTTTAAATGTTTAACCTCATCATTAATGAAATAGATACAAATTAAAATAATGACACTTATGATAAAACAAAATATAGAGAGGTATCTGGGTGGCTCAGGCAGTTGAGTATCTGACTCTTGATTTCAGCTCAGGTCATATCAGGATTGTGGGATCGAGCCCTGTGTCAGGCTCGGTGCTGAGCATGGAGCCTGCTTAAGATTCTCTCTCTCTCTCTCTCTCTCTCTCTCCCCCCCCCCCTCTGCTCTTCTCTCCTGCTTGTGCCCGTTCTCTCTCTCTCTCTCAAAGTTAAAAACAAAACAATAATGATACTTACGAAAGAGAGCAAACAAAAAATTTTGGAGGAGACAAACTATGGAAGGAAGTATTATTAATATCTTTGGAGAAGGAAGAGAAGACATATTCTTGGAACAAAAATAAGCTAAATGTGCTGCCTGTTCACTGGGCCCCTTGCTGTCAAAGCCTTCACCCAACATATGAATGGCTCACTGCCAAAAGCCACAACGCTCTCAGCTGGTCCATGCAGAGAGACCATGTAGAGAGGCCCTGGGACTACAGGTAGAAAGAGCGAGGCCTGGCCAGCCCCCAGCTGCCCCATTCCCCTGCTCTTCCAGTTCTAGCCATCATCTGACTGCAGCCACATGAAGACCCCCAACCAGAGCCTGGCAGTTGAGTTTTTCCCAAATCTCTCATACACAGAAACTGTGAGAGATAATGAAATGATTATTGCTGTTCTGGGGTGATTTTTAAGCCAGTGATAGATACCAGAAGAAGAAGATTTGGTACCTGGAAGCTGAATGCTGCCACAACAAAATCCTAAAACAAGTGGCATTTGCCATTGGCTTTGGTGGGTGGAACTGGAAGGGCGTTGAGTAGACCATTAGCAGAAGTCTAAAAGCAAGGACCAAGACAGAACTTCCACACTAAATACTCTCCAAATACCCATTCCACAGTAATTATGAGATTTAATAAAATGATTATTTTATTAATCTCTAAAAATCATCTTTAAAAAGTAATAATTCTCCCTTTAAAAAAGTCTTGGGATGTTTTGTTATACAGCACTAGGTAACCAGAACACCCTACAACTGGTATGAAATTCTGGATTGATCACTATTCAATAAGAGAAACAGAACCACCATGAGTTATATGTAGGGATTAGGCGCTACACAATTGGGGGAGCTGGTTAAGGCTGCAGCACCTGCTTCTGCTTCCGGTATTGGGACTGAAATTGGCAAACCAATCCCTAATGGTTGTGTGTGAGATTTCCCAAGGTGAATGGAGACTTGAACTATAAAGGTTAGAAGAAAATGTTCCCATGGAAAGCCCAGACTGGAAAAGCCCATCAGCAAAGCAAGGAAATGGAACCCTATGAAGGGCTTAATTCTCAGAGTTTTTCTTTATAAGTCAAATTTCCCCGCAGTTTTAAATTCTTTCCAGCATACTTTTTAATTCCTTTGATTTCCCTCACTCTGTACTTTACTATGGGTGCTGTGATGAAGTACCATACACTATAGGGGGCTTCAAACAATAGAAATTTATTCTCTCATCATTCTGGAGGCGAGGACTCTGAAGTCAAGGTAGTAGCCATGCCAACCACTCTAAAGGTTCTGGGAGAGATCCTTCCTTGTCCTTTCCTCACTTCTGGTAGTTGCTGGCAATCTTTGGAATTCCTTGGATGGCATTCAGTCTCCCCCTCCACTGTCACATGGCCCTCTGTGAGTACGTGGGCATCCTTTCCTCTTGTAAGGAAACAACAATTGGATTTGGGGCTCATCCTAACTGACTGTGGCATCATCTTAACTACTTACTTCTACAAAGACCGTTTCCAAGCAAGATTCCATTGTCAGGTAACTGGTAGCTATTACTTTAGGGGGACACTATTCAACCCAGGACACTCATTAATAGAATTTTCACTGCAGTGTGATGATGTTATGGAGGGAAGTAAAACAGAGAACCAATAGGGGAAGTGAGAGATGCGCTGCCCTACTAACCCACATCTCCTCTGGTGTCAGGTGTAACAGCAGTCCATGAGCCCTCTGGGCCACAACCAGACACGAAGTGAGTAGCGTGGTGAGGACTGCTCCGTGGCAGTGGCCGAGGTTAGGCGATGCCTCAGAGAGGTCTTAAGACAATCCTCTGTCCTTCCCCCAAGCTGAGGCTTTATCTGCCAGCATAAAACGTGCTGCTAGAAGGGAAGTTGTGTGCCCTTCTTAGTTCTCCATCTGTAATCAAAAGTCACTGAAGCATAACAAATAATGAGGCATTTCAAACAATCGAGACCAGCTACACGTAGAAGCTTTTGTGTGTGCTCTGGGTTGGGGCTGCTGATGAGCAGCGATAGCCGAGAAGGTATTCTCCTTCTCAGGGAAAGTGTATCTGATGTTTAGTTATAAATGGTCAGGAAATGTATTTAACAAGACAGGGGTATCGATCAGGAAATAATTGTTTGCTGGAAGAGGGGCAGTCTTTTCCATGAGCAATTAAGATGGTGTCACTTGATACCTAGTCCAGGGAGAATCACTCTTCCAGCTCAGTGTCATTAACCTGGCGTCATGGCAACAGGCTGGTGGTGAGTTTCTCCCTCTGGAGCTTTCTTTTATTAATGTGTCTGTTGTTCACAAGCGCCAGCTTGCCCTTCCATTGTGTTGTTCCAAACACAAGTGACAAGGTGGAAAGAAAGCGAAGTAGATTTTATTATTTAGCACAAGCCTTCAAGAAAATGAAAAACAAATAAACTAACAGTGGGCCAGCTTCACTGAAAGGTAATCTCCTTTCTTCAGATGGGTCTGTATACCTTGTGGTTTGTGGACCAGTAGCATCAGCATCCTGGGGGAGCTGTTAGAAATGCAAAATCTCTGACCCCACCCCAGAAGCAGAATCTGATCTTTAATAATATTCATAGGAGATTCGCATTCACATTAAAGTTTAAGAAGCATTGCCAAATATGAATTTTCCTTTAAATAATAACATCACCAGCAGCTGCCTACAAAGGGTTTCTCTTCGGACGCACCACTTTTTTTCAGTAGCTTTGGTGGCCTGATAAGATTTTTTTTTTAGGTGGAAAATCGTCACTGTTTTCTGCAGTAAGAGGAAACCTTGGCAATTTAGGCTAAGTTATCATAAAAACAAGTTTCCAAGCTGTGCCAGGTATTTGGTCCCCAGGATTTTCTTGTGCCCTGCCTAGGTTTAGGAGACATGTCCCTTGGACTCTGGGCTCACCCAGCCACCTCAGACACTCCCATCAGCGAATCAGGCACCATGACCCTGTAGCACCAAAAGGAGGAGGCTTTTGTTCTAGAAATACTGTCTGGGAACCTTACCAAAGAAAAACTCAAAAGCAAGTTTTATGTCTTTTAGCCAGGACGGAGTGTCCTACTCTTGCTTCCTATTCATCACAGCACTGAATTTCTTGTCTAACCCTAGCTTAAGGATCATTATGAAAATGTTTTGATAGGCAAAACACCCAGTTTCAAGGACTCTCCTTCATTCCCAGATCTTTCCACTAAAAATCAAATAATAAAAGCAAACCCATTGAATTATCTAGGTATTTGTTTACCAGAGTTTGTACTTTTTTATTTGGGGGAAGGAATGATGGAACAGGATGGATGGTAATAGGAGAGATAGGGCGAACCGGTAGTATAAAAGAATGATTGACTATTAAAGAATGATTGACTATTAGGACGAGGATGAGTCACTGTGGCCATGGATTAACCTTGACAAAAGAATGTAAATTGTTTCCCATTACGGATGGGTAGCTGCATAACCTTGGGCAAATGACTGAACCTCTTCCTCAATTTCTTAACTGGTAAAATGAGATAATAGTACTACCTCCTCTTTGGACTGCGGTAAGACTAAATGAGATAATATGGGAATGTACACCATCTCACAGGGGTTAGCATATAATGAACACCGAATAAATGTGAGATTTATTGTTACATAGAAATGAAGTAAATTCTGAGACTAAAAGAATGTCCTAGAGCAAAAACGTGAGTATCATTTAGATTAAAAGCTACATAAAGAAATGAAATGAGGAATCGAGGTACTTTAACGAAATGACTAGGGGAATTAGCAGATGGACCAGGCTTGGGCGAGTTGGCCTGTTCAGGCTGCTACAACAAAAATACCATAAATTGGGTGGCTTCTAAACAATAAACATTTATATCTCATAGTGCCGAGGCTGGGAAATCCAAGACCAGGGTGCCAGTATACTCAGTGTCTGATGAGAGCCGTCTTCTCACTGTAACCTCACATGGCTGAAGGGGCAGGGAAGCCACCTCAAGCATCTTTTATAAAGTCACTAATCCCCCCCCATCACTTCCCAAAAGCCCCACCTCAAAGTACCATTACACTGAGGCCCAGGATTCAACAAATGAATGGGGGGAGGAAGGACACAGACTCCTCATAACAGAAGGGTTACCCGGAATTATTAGTTTGGTTCACCCTCATTCACTTAATTAATAGAAGTAATCAGTTCTGCACAGCCTCTTTAGAGAACTCCCTTTTTGAGAGAGTAATTTTCAAGAGAACCATTTTTAAAAATCTGCAGAGTACTAAGAGTATTAGTCTTTAATAACAAGGAGGAACAAAATGACTAACACTCAGTGCATCTCCTTCTACGTCCATGTCTCCTAACTTCTTCCAGAACTGATTTTACTCAGCTTGTCCCAGCTGCTATGAAACCCTTTCAATGAGTTTTACATTTTACTGTCTCTTTTCTTCATTTCTTACATTAAAACAAATGAATCTTCCGAGTCCCTCCCCCATAATGTTCCCCTCTTGTCTTATTACATACATTCCAGATGTTTCTGCAATCCTAAATAGAGCACATTTCATTAGTGACCTGAGGAGACACATTGTTCATTCATGCACGAGGGAGTCCTTGCCAATTAAATACATTACTTTGATGAGTCTTCCAAATTGGTTTCACTGATAAGAAATGAAGGAAGTTAAAAGCTTTTCACTTAAGATTTGACAACAGCCAGAAAACTTTTGTTAATCATGAATGTGAAGTGATAACATAATTAGCATGAGTTATAATTAGAATATTGCCTGGAATTTATGTAGGCATAATCTTAAGTGTCTGTGTGACTGCTGGCTGCTCTTTCTACGCCTCCTCCTAAAAATGGGATAAGGCATCTCACAACCATTTTTATTTTGGATTTCTTTTTCAGAGATAGCTTATTTGGGTGAGAACTTTGGCCTTTGCCATCTTCAACAGCTGCCTCTCAAGTCAGGAGACAGGGGTGATATGGGAAGGGCCCTTTTGTGCTCCTGTATATGAAAGTCAGTTTGATTGTGACCAGAAAGTCATATGGGACTATGAGGAGAAAGAAAAGACATGATCACTTCAGACCCTTCATTCGTATTCCGTGATTTGGCAACAGCTTTGCTTACAGCATATTATGGCTTGGATAAAAGAGAAAAATTTTAAGAAAAAAAAGTTAGTAGTATTTAATGCGTTGGGGTTCTCCAGAAAAATAGAACCAACACGTTCCCTCTTCCTCAGGGGACCTCCATCTTTTTTCTCTTAGGACCTTCAACTGATTTGATGAGGCCCACCACTCTATGGAGGGTAATCTGATTTACTCAAAGTCTACTGATTTAAACTTCATCTCATATAATAAATACCTTCATAGCTACATCCTGACAAGTATTTGACCAGATTACCAGGGTACCATGACCTTTCCAAGTGGACACAAAATATTAGCTGTCACATTTGGCCACCCTGAGAATTGGAATTGGGACTGATTTGTTATAATATCCTCAGACAAATGCCCTCAAATCACTTTGAATGCTGTGTTTTGATAAAGCAATAATGACCAGAAAGTTTTCCAAGTCACTGCTATGTGGGCAGAAACCCTCTGTGAAAGCAGTGTCTCAGACTTTGTTCTTTTTTTTTAATGTTTTTTTTTTTTTTTAATTTATTTTGGAGTGAGAGCATGTGAGCCTGGGGGGAGGGACAGGAAGAGGGGGACAGAAGATCCTAAGTGGGCTCTGTGCTGACAGAGTTCCGCATGGGGCTGGAACTCACAAACTGTGAGATCATGACCTGAGCTGAAGTCACATGCGTAACCGACTAAGCCACCCAGGTGCCCCCACATTTTGTTCTAATAACAGTCTCAAGCAGAGTGGTGCAGTAATATGGCAGTCACACTTTGGTGTCAGATCGCTGAGTCTGAATCCTGACTTTATTGCTTTCTATGTGATTCGAGGCAACTTACTTTTATTTCTCTCTGCTTCAGTTTCTCCATCTAAAAATGGAGACAGGCTTAAATGTTCTAACTCATTGGAAGTTTGTGGAAGGGTACAAAGTACATATTAAGTATGCAATAAATATTAGCTTTTATTATTACTTAAAATTAATAACAAAGCCAAACATTCCTTAATGCTTGTCCATCTTAGAGAGGTTTTTTTGTTTCTTTGTTTTGTTTCTAAGCCTATAAGCCTTATAGAAAGTTATACCTGCCTCACCCCTTCCTACCTTTACCCTGGGGTTGACATTAAGGGGCACTCAATGTAAGCAAGTTGTTTTTCACTAGGAAGGAAGGTCAAGAGAAGAAAGAACTGGAGAGGCTGAAGTCCTGGAGAGGCTATGAATAAGCAAGGACAGGATAGGCGGAAGATTGGCTTTCACTGAGCACATACATGGCAACCTTTCAACCCTGCAAATGAACCACCCCATTTAAATAAATTGATGAGTAAATACTGTAGCAGGAAGGCCATTCTTTTTTTTTTTTAATGTGATTTATTTTGAGAGACAGAGTGAATGTACACACATGCAAGCAAACATGCACATGAGTAGGTGAGAGGCAGGGAGAGGGAGAGGGAGAATCCCAGACAGAGAACCCAGTGCAGGGGTCCATCTCACTAACTGAGAGATCATGACCTAAGCTGATAACAAGAGTGGGTCGCTTAATTGACCTGGCCACCCAGGTACCCCCCTTTTATTCAGAGAGAGAGAGAGAGGGAGAGATGAAGAGTGAGCCCACAAGCAGGGGAGGAACAGAGGGAGAGGGAAAGAGAATCTTGGCAGGCTCCACACCCAGCGTGGAGCCTGATGTAGGGGCTTGATTTCACAACCATGAGATCATGACCTGAGCTGAAAACACGGGTCAGATGCTTAACTGACTTAGCCACCCAGACACGCTAGGAAGGCCATGGGCAGAAAAAAATGTATATAACAATTTGATGTTACAAAAACAATCAGCTATTTTCTTTTTACCATATAAATTCTTATCATTTAAAAGACCCGCCTCTTATTTCCTTTAGTACACTTCCTTACAGCATCTACGATGAAGTTCTATTACCAAAGCCTTGACTTATAAGCAACTTTTCTGGGGAAAAATACACTCATAGTGTCTGCCATGGGCCTAGCATGATCCTTGACACTTATGGAAGCTCTAATTAAAGAGGTAGATGCTCCTGTTTGTACTTTGCGTATGAGAAAGCTGATGCTAGCAGAGGGAAAATGACTTGCTCGAGGGTCCATGGGTGATTAGTGGTTGAATTAGAACTCAGCCTCAGGTCTGATTCCTAAGTCTGGCTTCCTACCCCCACTCCCCATTCTGACGCCTGCACTCATAGAACTCAAGACATAGATTTTGTTTCTAAAGCCGCATCTCTGGTCCATCCATTCTACATAGGAAAGGTGTTCCTGGTGGTCTAGTGGTTAGGATTCAGCACTCTCATTCTACATAGGCAAGATCACACTCCGAGCTGGTCCTGGACAAAACTGAGGAAGTGTCCTAAGTTTGTCTTTGACAACACCCCCTATTCCACAGCAAGCTCTCTTTTGTTTCCCTCTACAGACTCTTAGCCAACTAATGGTGTCATCAGTTCCTTGCTGGCTTTCCCCAAGAGCCTTAGCATGGCGTTCATCTGAGCACTTCTCCTTCTCTCAGCATCTTACAGTCTTACTACCCTCTCCCCCCCACCACACTTTCCTTTATTCAAAGCTTACCTGCCAATTCTATGTCAGGTTATAATGCTTAGCAGTATCTTATATGGTCAAATTCATTATTAATTTTAAGTTATGTCATTAATTACCTCTACCTGGTTTGAATCTTTTAGAGGAATAAAGAACTCATGAATTCCTTGCTTAATTAAAAACACATCCTAAAGAACAGAAGGAGAAGGATTTTAAGGGTGCAAATTTTGGTGACATTTGGTGTGTCTTTTGCTGTCCCTCAAATCATACCACAGAGTCAGTCATCAGATGGGCTTGTGCTTTGGCTCGCTTGACTACATCCAAACCATTTATAACATAGGACACACTTTCTTACACTTCACAAACCTGGAGAGGGGAGGGAAGTCAGCAGAGAGGGGTCCATCTTCTTATTACAAAAACCCTGTATCTAATAACCCATCTAGTCACAAAGATGGCAGCTCTCTAGCCCATGCAGCTGTTATGTCCTAGTTGTGATCTTACATCTTCCTCTGTAAGCACAAAACACTTCTCATTTTCAATTTTTCAGCTGCAGAGGGATTGAATACACTGTTGCTATCAAGAACAAAGCCCAGAGCCCAAATTGGAGACCTTGATTTTCATGATGTTTTCAAACGCTCAAATCAAGCCTTCTCTCCTTACCGGTATTTCCTCTTTTGCCTCCCTGCTTCTGCATAGTTTATCTTACCACACAAAGAGAAAACATTTAAATGCAAAAAGATAAATGGATGGTAATCATTACAAATGACCCATTAGAAGTGAAGCCATTTAATCTGCTTATTTGAACATACAAAGGCGTATCTCTCTTCTGAAACATTATACTGAACAGATGAGTGTATTCAGATATAATTTCATGTGATTATCTTATAATAGGCGCTCCTAGCCACAATTCTCTATCAGGTGTTGTTAAGCACACAAACTGCTTACCAATAAATCATGTCCATCAAATCTTTATTTTTCTTTCACAAAGATTCTACGTTGCAGGCAAACTCTGGCAACATTGCCCACCTATTAAAACAACAAGGAAAGAAAAGCTGAAGTTGAGAGAGAAGAGGCTGGAAGAATCTTTGTTACAAAAAATTGTTCTGTGTCATACTTCCTCCCTGAGGAAAAAGTACATAGCAGACCATAAACACACATGTAGTGAAAGGCAAATTTAGAAAGTCAAATATAAGGGGCGCCTGGGTGGCTCAGTCGGTTTTGGTTAAGCATCTGAGTTTGGCTCAGGTCATGATCTCATGGTCTGTGGGTTTGAGCCCCACATCAGGCTCTGTGCTGACAGACACAACTTTGGATTTGGTGTCTCCCTCTCTCTCCACTACTCCCGTGCTCTCTCTCGTGCTCTCTCTCTCTCCCTCTTGAAAATGAACAAACAATTTTTAAAAACTGGGAAGTTAAATAGAAAAGCAGAAACATTAAGGTGCTATTATGGACTTATTCTGCAGCTGAATTAACCAATGAATGTTTTTAACTTATGAACTGAAGAGAGGGCAGCCCAATTTGAGAAGACTAGCTTAAAATTTACTTTTCTCCATTATTTACTCTTGAAGCAAGGATTCTTATCCTGAAACTTTGGATGGGCTTCAGGGTCCCATGAATGCTCAGAAATTTAGGTTTGTTCTGATGGTACATTATGCTTTTGTCCCTAGGAAATGTTCCATAATGTCTGTCAAATTTTCAAATCTAAGAATCAGTGTTTCAGAAGATTCTTTAAGGAATATGGAAAAGTTAGATACAATGATTTTAGTTAAACATTGGTGATGATGAGATCAATGAGGTGCATTTGAGGTATTTTTCTCTGGAAGACAATGAGATCAGGCCTGTCTGGATAGTTGCAACAAAATGTGACAGGCAGATTAGAGAATAGCTGAGTGGGTTGAGGTGAGCCCCTTGTGTGAACTACGGTAACACTCAGGGCTATGCCCAAATCATCATCATTGTCATCATCACCACCTCAGTAACTTAACATAATAAAAATGTACTTCTCTTTCACACAAAGTCCAATTTCTGATCAATGGGCAGCCTTACCATGTAGTCATTCAGAGATCCATGATCCTTGCAACCTATGGCTCTGTGTTCTTGTATGGTCTTGGATTCCTCCATTAGAACCTTGATATCTTGTAAGTAGGGGAGGAAAGAGAGGGCATTGGACATCATTTTTACCCACATTCCTTCAAGCAAAATTCAGCCCCATGACCAAACCGAACTATAGTAGCTGTATATTTAGGGGGTAGAAGAAATGACTTTTGGTGAAAACATAGCATTTCTGCCCTCTCCTCTTATATGAAGCAACAGTACCTGGAAGAGGTTGGAGGTGAAGAAGACATGCTGCTTTATACTAGTTGAAAGTTATTGGTGACCAACGTCTCTCAACAATAGTGGGCAAAAGAGGCAGGAAGCAGAAAAGTGTCCAGAGGATAGGACAGGCACAGCGATGTAAAACTTAGGAGGGCAAATGCTCCGAATGTCAGGCATGGAGGGAGGCGGGATTTGGGAATTCAGGAATCAGCAGGAGAGCCTGAGTCACCTAACTAGTACTCAGGAAGAAGCAGGGGTAGGAGTGGAGGGTAAGGGGAGGTTCTGGGGAGACCTGAAGTGAGACAGCCAAGAGCAGGCCGACTACACCACAGAGATGAGGGCTGTACAAAAAGGGAGAGTCAAGACAGATTACTTGTGAGGTGACTCCTTCATGAGCAGAACGTCCAGACTGGGATCAACTCTAAGGAGATAGTCGAACCTGTTAAGACCTGACATGGTCCACCCTCACATGCTACCAGTAACTTTATACTCTTGCTTCCCAGGCACAGACAATAACCCAAATTAACCCTCATTTCCTCACAAATGTCCTGGGATGTAAAGGGCAATGGATCAGCACAAACCCTTCAGAGAACAGAGCCAATGCTTCTCTTAGAGTATAGCGGACCTGGGGTGGCATATTTGCTTATAAGTAATAAATAATAAAAGTAGCAGCTGACATGTGTAAGATGTTGCTCTTGGGCTTTACACATATTTAGCCACTTAATCTTGACAGAAATGTTTATTTGAAAGAGGTACCTTTATTACCCCAATTTTACAGATTAAAAACTGAGCAGCATGACTTATGTGTAACTTGCTCAAGTGAGTGGCAGAGCCGGGATTCTAAGAAGTCTGGCTCCAGAGTCAATGACCTTAAGCACTGTGCATACTGCCTTTCTTACAACAACAAAATTGGCCAGAATTTCAGATAGCGTTTACTCACTTAGTGAAGGTGCCAGTGAGGACACACCATGTAACTCTCTCCCTGAGATCCCATTCCCCATTGTTTCCAGAAAAACGGCCCCATCCTTTTGGAATGAAGACTAAGTCATGATACCCAAAGAATATTTTGGGCAGGTCACTGGAGGGGCTGTCCTCTCAAAAAATGTGTGCTCGGTTGCAGTGATAAGCTCTGAAGCAAAATATGCCACAAATGAATGACTGCAGATTATCAGGGTTAGAAGGGCCAACAGAGTCCACCCATTTTAATGCAGGAGGTTGACTAGCTTGCAAGTTGTCCCTGAGGAATAAAAGCCGGTGGTGCAAAGCTCCATGGTAAAATACTTGCCTCCTTACCTCAGACCATTTTCTGTATTCAGCATAAGGGGATATAGGGATTAAAAGCCAGAAACTGTAAGTAGTGATGTGACTGCACTCATTCTTATGTTGCTAAAGGGACTGTGAAAAAGAAAAGGGTTTAACTTCAGAGAATTCATTTTCTATGAAATAAGGAATCCAATGTCTTATGTAACTAACCAGGAATTCTATCCATTCAGGCATTTATTCATTCATCCCCGCCTTTATACTACCATTTATTCATCCATCCAATCATTTATCCATTCAGGCCTTCATTCATTCATTTGCTCAAGTATTTACTCATTTCAAAATATCTACTGAGCCAAAATCTGTGCCAAATCCTGGGTATTTTTAGCATCTTCATTCAGTAGTTTTCTTTCTGCCTGGTTTTCAAATTTTGTTAACAAGCCCAGTTTGTTAGAGATTCCAGCACATTTCATTAGAAAATGGCCTTTATATTAAATATATTTCAAGGGGCGCCGAGTGGCTCAGTTGGTTAAGTGTCCGACTTCAGCTCAGGTCATGATCTCACGGTTGGTGGGTTTGAGCCTGGCTATGGGCGGCTCTGTGCTGACAGCTCAGAGCCTGGAGCCTGCTTCAGATCCTGTGTCTCCCTCTCTCTCTGCCCCTCCCCTAGTAGCACTCTCTCTCTCAAAAATAAATAAACATTAAGAAAATTAAAAAATATGTTTTGGGAATCATAATCAAACCATTAAGTACAGTATCATTTGCAGCTTCCATCCATTAATCCAAAATAAAGAGTTCACTTAGGAATATTTCCTCTTTTGCTCAGGACTTCAGTTCTGGCCCCAGCCTCTCTTTTACAGACCACATGCTTAGTCCCCGGCCAAGCATGGACAAGTCTTAAGTCAACAGTAAATTTCCCTTAGTCCCAAAGAAGTCCTCAGATTTCTCCAAACATTTATGAAAGTTGTCCTTGTTAAGAACTCCACCCCATTGTGACAAAAACATGAATTCCCAGTTTTCTTGGACAGTGGAAAAGGGACTCCTGCATCTTGCTTCCCTATCAGGACCAGTCAGCATTGTGTGAGCAACAGTGCAGTTCTGCCTTCTGCTCTAAGTCATTCTGCTCTAGAGGCCCAGAGTTCTACTACCACAAGTACACCTGACATGATGTAGGTCAGCACTAGTTTCTCCATCACATGAGAACATTATTTTCTGATGGTAATAAGGGAGGGGACTACTCAGGAAAACAAAGCACAATGTCAAGGCGCCAACATTCTGATGTATTTATTCATGTTTCTACTTTTGGATGGAAAATTTTTTTCCATGCTCCAGAGTTTTGTTAGAAACAAGATGTTACAAATCAATAAACAATAGCTACGACTATTATCTATTGTAAACAGAATAGTATACAGAAAATAAACAAATACAACTACTTTGGTATACATACATTTAATTGTTTTCTGATCTAAGACTGATCTGAACACTGCCATTTTTATATCTTTGTTGTATTTTCCCTTGAGATACAATTTTTTAGTGCCCATTGCGTTGCACTTGTCTCACCAGTGCAGGTTTGTAGCATACCAAAGAATCACAGAAAACTGTTTTACTACCAAGGCAAAGGAGGGCTTAACATGGTCCTCTATCCATTACAAATGAAAAAGAAACAAGGTACGAAAATAAATGCATGCTTGCACGCACATGTGTGTGTCTACGTATGTGTATGTGTATATGTGTAATGTGTGTTTAAGCTTGGAATACTGACTGGTATGAAAGGCTCTTACCTAGCTGGTCATCAAAATCAAATATAATAGCCATTAAAAACTCACTTAGCTAGCAGCATGTAAATCATTGGGTTGTTTACTCAAAGAGTAGACAAACAGATTTCTTGGATACTGTTTCCATTTGGGTTTTCCAGTTCATACGGTTCCAGCTGGCGGTACTCAAAAGTCACACGATTTATGTGCTTTCCGCTGGAGACCATGCGCACCACCGTGTTGTCACAGCCAATTTTCATTTGGGCTATAATTCATGGAAAAAGTAAAAGTTTCCCTGCAGGTTAGAAACCATTCCTGTGGATAAGATCATTTAAACACAAAGAAAGCAAGGGGCTGTATCTTCCTCCCACATACTCAAACCATGCAGCTGCCATCAGGTGAAACATTTTGTTTTCATTTTTATTACAATGTATAATTAATTGTAGAATGCTGCGATTGAACTCAATTCTCCTCATGTGCAAAAACACTGTTAGCCAAATAAAACTGGCTGGAAAGAGGAGTTAAAAAGAAAATCGCAGGCCCAAAATGGTGTCCCTTAGACCAAGGTCCCAAACTGGGGCTTAATACCTACTTTAATTGTAATTTCGACCTCCCCCAGAAAGGCAGCCTTAACCAGTCAGTCAGGAGTTTTTCCTTCAGTGTCAAAGAGTCTACCATGGGGGCCCTCTCCATCCTCCAGAAGGAAGATGAGATAATCTGCAGGATAAGACACCTTGCTTTTCCTCCTCAGGGAAAGCGACCTGCCCGGACATTCCTTTTCTTTTGCCAGATTTCTTGTCCTTCCTTCCTATAAGAACTTTCCATTTTGTACAACGTGTTGGAGACCCTTCTACTTGCCAGATGGATGGCTGCCCTGATTCATGAATTAGTTTGTAAAGCCAATGAAATCTTGAAAATTTACTCAGTTTGGATTTTTGTTATTTAGCAGAGGCAATAAGATGTCTCTTTGCACTTTTCACATTCTCCTACCTTCGAGACTTTCGTGGTAAAGGCAGTGAGGGCAATCTGTCTACCCTGCACCTCTACTCTAGCTCAGTGTTCTCAGCAGAGGCAGTGCCGTCCTCTAGGGACAGGTTGGAAATTTGCAGGGGTAGTTTTTCGTTGTCATAGCATCTGAGGATGCAAGTGGCAGTTAGTGGGCAGGGCTAGAGGACAGAGGGTACCGGTGAACTTTATGCAGACTAAACAAAAATCACCTGTTTATTATTTTCTGAGCCTACGCAACACTCTTTTTTATATAAACAAAAATAATCTGCATAGTTTAGCTATACATGAATATACATGTATTTGTTCTCTTATTCACCTACACCTTTTCAGTCTCATTTTTTCTGTGCTTCTTACATGGAATGGCTTTTGATATCCTTACTTCTCTTAAATCCAATTTTATTCATTATTTGTATAAGTATCTGGCAACATTTATGTCTATCTTCTAGTGCAGATGTGACCAACAATTATGTATTGAAAATCGTACTATTTTTATCTAAATTTTCTTTCATTTCTCCACTGTCAAGCTGGTCCCCGAGGCAAGATTTATCTGCCCTGTGATAATTTTTTCTGTTGTTTAATTTTGTTCATCTTTCCCCCCTACTTTGTCTCTCTATAAGGCCTACATCATTCTGAGAAATATGAATATTACCACTGCATAACAGGTACTTCAGAAACCTGTGCCTAGGTTCAAATGAAGTAAAACAGCTACAGACTTATTGAGGTAAAAGCCAATTTAGAGACATAATAAATATAAAACCTATACTTATTTTTACATAAGCACCAGGGAGTCTAGGTTAAGCTTCTATGAGGAGTCCAAATTTGATTTGTTTTAAATGATTTGAAAGGTCCTTCTTTTTCTGATCTTACTCTAAGCTTTAATATATGTAACATGCTCTTTTTCCTTTGTTAATGTGCATCAAATTTCTTATTAGACACAACTGCACCGAAATTACTCTGGCTTTAATTACCTATATTTTAAGGCAAGACTATTCTTTAGACCTTAATCTACTCTTCTTACTTAGTACAAATGCATCTCCTCACAGGTGCCCTCCTGCAGGGAAGAATCCAGTGCCACAGAGAACATAGTAAGAGGTGAGAAAAGCCACATATACTGATGATTTGAACCAGCAATTTCTAGCCACCCTCACCATACCTGAGCATAATCAAATGGAAAATCTTCACTGATCCCTAACAAAGAATATCTAGTTCTGTGTGGCCTGCTGTGCACTGACCTGCAGTGACCACTTTCAGGTTTTAGAATGTATTTCTGTTTTTGCAGTGGTCTTTCAGAGGCTGGTTTTGCTCCTAGAAGTTGGGGCAGTTCTGAGAATTTCACCAGTTCTGAGAATTTCTAATAAGCATAGTACTTTCTAATTTATGTACTGTGAGTAATACACACATACACACATATATAGGAAAGTTATTTAGATATGACTTTATTATCACGTTATTACTAATCAATGGTACAGCGATTTGAACTATAGTTTTTAGTTAGTAACCTCTTTGGTTACTCTTTCGTCTCAGAGGACAAAAGCAGGGACCTTCAAGAAGGTGGAAAGAGCGCAGAACAAAAAGCTTTGTCTTTTACATGGTCTTCCTCGGGGCCAACCTTAAACATGCACCTGTGTTCCTTCAGAGGTTTCTTTCCCAGTGTCAGCTATTTGGATAATGCATTCACCATATGTATGCTCGAATGTAAAATCCTTACATTGGCTCAATGTACAAAATGGAAGCTTTCTGGGTGAAACTTGCCTTCCCAAGTATAAAAAACTTGAGATGTTTGGTTGAAGGAAGTGTCAGTTTTATTTAAGGAATTTTGACAGGCGCATAAATAGTAATCAAAGATACATCTCACCAGGGCCGTGAAAGGAATAGCAGAGGTCAGCCAAAGGCACCATCTTGGAAGGGTCCAGTCCAGTTCCTCCCAGCAGCTCTACAAAGTCTCCTATCCCCCCACAGCCGGCTGAGGGCTTCTAAAAGAATCAAGCAGCAGAGAAAGGTGTATTTCAACCAGTCATGGAAGTGAAACCATCTGACCAATTGCATGTTGGTGAATTTACTCCATCCGCCTTGGACATCCTGGCAGGGCCATTTGATTTAACATCCAGGACTCCGGAAATTAAAAGACATTTAAAAGAAAAAAAATCCTAAGAACTGCTCTTCTAAATTAGTTGAGTAATCATTTCTTTAAAAATGTGTGCATTAAAAAAAATTTATCAGCTCAAGGGCTGGGATGATGCAATGGGAATCTGTAAACTCCACATAAAATGAATGAAAATCGAATCTGAAAATGCTTTGCTCTGTAAATCATTTGGACATACATACGGGATTATTTAAAGTTGCTAACACATGCAGTCAGAATTTCTATTAATAGATAGGTCTTTCACATCAGTTTTTCCTTCAACTCACCTTTTTCCCTCTTCTTTATAAAGGACTTTTCCTGCTATTGGGATGATCCTTATCATTTCTATTGACGAGCATTTAGATTCGTTTTAAGAATGCCAAAGAAAGAGAAGAACCCTAATTTGGGTTGCGCTAGCTTGAGCCACCATTGTCTTTCTCTTCCCAACTAGAACTAATTTATTTTGAGCTACTCAAAACCAGAACGTATTCTTAGACATTTTGTACAATGCACTGTAACAACTGCTTTCTGCTTCCCTTCTTCCTTTCTACACCACTTTGTCCACACTGCCTATCCACACTTGCCTTGTCCATACTGCCTATTCAGACTGCTTTGTCCATACTGCCTTGTCTATACTGCCTATTCACACTGTTTTGTCCACAATGCCTTGTCTACACTGTCTGCCCACACTGCCTATTCACACTGCTTTGTCCACACTGCTTTGTCTACAATGCCTGTCCACACTGCCTATCCACACTGTTTTGTCCACATTTCCTTGTCTACACTGCCTGTCCACACTGCCGGTCTTCACTGCCTATCCACACTGCCTTGTCCACACTGCCTGTCCACACTGCCATGTCCACAGCACTTCCTGCACTTTACTTTTCCCACACAAATAAAACAGCCACTCTCAGTCACAAATGTTGTACTTTGGCCTACCTATCTCATGAGGCCAGGGCTGCTGGCCTTTGTGGGCATGCGACTTGTGCCCACAGAGCCATACAAGGGCCTGTTGCTTGGCTTAATGCTCTGCTATCACCATCTTGAAATTCTTAATACTTCTAAAATAAGGAACCCCCCACATTTTCATTTTGCACTGTCCCCCACAATTACACATCCAGTTTTGTCTGTGATCCTCTTCTTTACTGAGGCATACTCATCGAGAGATCTAGTGCAGAGGGGAAAGGTACTCAGAAGTGAGCGAGACAGATACTGCCACATACAGAACAACATCTAAGACAATGTTAAACACACACACACACAAACACACACATTCAAACGTGCGGAAGACATTGAGATGCAACTAGAACTAATCAATCAAGTAGAAAATAATAGAATACCAACTGCTTGGCCAATACAAGGAAGCAGGTGAGGACACACATTTTTTAAGTGCCTACTGCGTCCTCTGCTTTGATGCTGTACACATCATTTTATCCAATAATGAAAGAGAGGCTTAACTAGCCCCCCGCTGTGGACAGGGCTTATGTTCTTGTATGAATAGCTGAATAAGAGGTGAAGAAAAAAACCTTAACTGCCTTTCCCTTGAGGAGAGGATGTCCAGGGGGAACTTCTGTTAAGACTAAACTTACCATTTGGTTCTTTAAGTTCTAAATTTCAGCAGGAGGTGGTGAAGGGGAAAAGGCAAGCCCCTAAGAGAGAAATGGGAAGTGGGGGGCAAGGGGAATGAAGTAAATACTAAATGAGGAAAACCAAACAAATAAACAAAGAAGTTAGACATGACTGTTCCTTGACATTCAACGACTTTTCTCTCTTCTTCCCAAACCTTGCAGCTATTCTTAGGCATGAGAAGTACTACACCACCCTTTTGTGTGCAGCTCCCCAGGAGGGACCCTCTAGGTTTCTCTGTTGAGGTTCTGCCCCCTTAGACTAAGTCACAGTCATCTCTTGCTTAGACTGTGACAATGGCCCTTAGGGGCACTCCTTGCACCACTGTGGCCCCCACAGCCCAGCAAAGCCAGAATGGCCTTGAGGTAATCAATCCTCTCCCTCCTGCCTTGGACCTTGTTAATTAATTTGGTCATGAAGTCAGCAATTCCCAGCCACCCTCATTCCATTTGAGCATCATCCAATAGATTATGTCGCTTTCCCGTCTGCGCCCTTTCAGTGGTTTCCGCTGCACTTAGAATAAACTCCAAATCCTTAATATGACCTGCTGGGCTCTCCACACCCTGGCTCTGCCCATCTCCCTGATGTCGTCTCATATCACCCCCTTCCTCATACTTTTCTTTCTTTTTATTTCTGGGAGTCCACTCCTCCCTCTGAGCCTCTGCACTACCGTCCCCTCTGTTCCTGGTTCTCCGGCTGCTGGCTCCTTCTTATCTGTCACTCACTTTTTACTTTAAATGTCTCCTTCTCAGAAGTTTCCTTTCCTGACCACCTTATCTCAAGGAGTTCCTGCCTCTTCCTCTACTGCCTTGTCTATCACACCACTCTGCATCATTTTCTGCAGGGCACTCACCGCTATTGCAAATGCACTGCATTGCTGCTGAGCTCAAGCCCCTAGAATGCAGGTTCCCTGCGAGTAGGAGCTGTGTTGCTCGTCGCTCATATCCAGCATCTAAGATAGTGACTTCCACATGGAAAGTGCCCAAAAAATATTTCGTAAAGGAATAGATAGATGCCTAGAACACTGAAGACTTTAACATTTTTCGAGGGGAAATACCAAAATTACTCCTCACAGCCTAGAATAACCAAAATGTAGATCCCCCAACCTGCAATCGGGCTTGCCATCTTCTACAGTATACATCAGGAATAACGTACAAGTGATCTCAGGACAAGAGGGCTATGCCAAAGATATCTGCTTATTCTGGTCTTTATCAAAGGATCATTCTTCCACTAAGGTCCAACTAAACAACAAACAAAAACGAAACAAAACAACAAAAAACAGGCACAAGCTCATGAATTCAGGGCTTAAAGGAAATTAAATATACACCTATTTTCAGTCCTGGTCCTATTTATTTGGTTTTCACTGAATCTACCTAATTAGGAACAATGACTGCCTTTGATGTCAGCAAATATATGAGCTATTTTAACCTAGGAATATAAGAAAGTAAAAAGAAATGAGAATGACCCAGAGGGAAGAAGCTAACAGTGCAAAAAACCAAAACCAGACAAAACCAAATAAAGGTCAAGTTCAATAGTAATCGTAAAGTCCATACAGAAATTCATGGCAATATAGGTTGATGGAGATTCTCAGCTAATATTTTCATGCAAAATGAATTGAATTAAACATGATGCAACAAAATCTTCAAAACTCTACTGTATTTTGCAACTTAAAAATCCAATTTTGTATTTTATGCTACACTTAGCATTCCTTCATAACACAGTTCTGTCAATGAGACACTTCCTTCATGTCATAAAAAAAATCTGATAATCAGAAAAACAGCTGTGTAGATGACTCACACTACGTTCCGCTAGGAGAGAATTTCTGTAAAAGAGGCAAGTATAAGAGAGTTCAATTGTAATTATATACCACAACTTTCCCAATTGAAAACGTTTCTTACATCACAAGAAAAGTAGTCAAGTAATCAGAAGGGCACCTGAGTGTGCACTGTGCAGCGTGAGGGAAATAGAAGGGGGCTTTCATCAAAGCAGTCAGGGCAAGCGGATGTGGGACTAATCAAAGAAGAGCACAGTCCCATAGTTGACTAATGTCCATGTTTGCCCTGTACGACTCTCCCTCCTCTGACAAAGCTATGGCCTTCATAAATGATGGGAAGTAAGAAAGCAACTCACCTTTGACTGCAAACCACTTAAGCGTCCCAGGGTGAGATCAGATATTTTGATGACCACAGGATAAATTATGGAGAAGCTGCAGTTTCGACGCAGACGCGGAACTACCAGAGTAAACCTTCCACTTGGGGTCTGGGAAATGACATTGCAGGCTTTGTGGAAAAACAAAATCACACTGTCACTATGGGGTACGCCGCGTTCTTAGAGAAATTTATCCTATCCAGGGCAACGGGGTAGCTCAGTCAGTTAAATGTCCAACTCTTGATTTCGGATCCCATCATGATCTCATGGGTTCAGGCAATTGAGCCCCGTGTCGCGCTTCATGCTGACCGTGTGGAGCCTGCTTGGGATTCTCTCTTTATCATTCTCTCTGCTCCTCCTCCACTCTCTCTCTCTCTCAAAATAGATATCTTTAAAATGTAATAAAAAAGAAATTTATCTTATCCTTATTCTAGGCCTATTCATGGTCTAGGGCCATGTGGCCTGGAAGAGAATATGTATCACAAGGGCAATTTGGATGGGGAAGGAGTGGTGGGCAGGGGTGGGGAGGGGGTGTGTGATGTGGTGGGGGGATAAAAATCACTGGTGATGTGTGGATATAGTTAGAAGGTTCTAGGGAGCAAGAGTGCTTCTAATCTCAATCTCAGGGAGTTACCCTGTTTGCAACAATAACAAGACTTCGATTAATAATCAAGCAAACAACACTAGCTAGTAGAAGTTCTAGACACACTTCATTAACTAGGATCCAAGTTCCACCTGGAAGTCTAGAAGAATAAAAGCTCAAAGTTGAGGCTAGAACTCAAAACTTGCCTGTCTGAAACCTCCATTCATTGAACTTGGAACCACAATGATATTCTTTAAATAATGAAGTAAATAAATAATAAAATAGTTATCAAAATGGACTGAGAAAAATAGAAAGCAGGTTTATATCTGAATAAATATTTGCTGGGTATTAAATGGTAAACTGACTAAAAGGTAAAATATTAATGCTTAACTTAATCAAAAGACTTTCTAAAATATTTATTTTGTATTTCAAATCTAGACTTATAATAAATTTATTCTCCTAACTATGAAACTAGAAGCATCAGACTTTTGCTGATTATGGAACAAAAGTTTCTGATTGATCAGAAAAGATCAGAACTGCCTCTCCCTTCTTCCTATGTTTACACTTAATTTCAGAAAGAACTGAAGATTTCTGATTTATATTTTTAAGTGTGCTTATTTATTTTCTTTGGGGGTGGGTGGGGAGGGAATGGTAGAAAGAAAGGGTGAGAAAGAATCCAAAGCAGGCTCCACACTGTCAGCGCAGAGCCCAATGCAGGGTTTGAATCCACAAGCCATGAGATCATGACCTGAGCTGAAATCAAGATTTGGAGACTTAACTGACCAAGCCACCCAGGCACCCCAAAGATTTCTGATTTCTAACCACACAAAACACAGGAGAAACATTTCATGTTGCTTTCTAGGATTATTCTAGCTCTCAAAAATGGCCTTTGTGGAGGGGAGAGAGTCTTTCAAACATTCTTTAAAAAAAAAAACAAAACTAGAATATAATGCATTATTCTTTGACAGATTAGGCCCCATTCTTCCACCATATGAAGTGTCAACATTAATACTATTGTATGCAACCAAAACTGAGTGATATTTTTTTTCCTGATTAAAAAAAAATTTTTCTTCATTTAACTCTGTAAATATATCTATCTATTTCTCTCAATGGAGAAAAATAAGAAGCAGATGAATGAACTTATTTTTATTAGAATAGCATGTTTTAGGCCTGGGCTGTTCAGCTTTATACAGCATCTATGTTTGTATCCATCAGAAATGGAACAAGTTAGACGGGGGACTCAGAAGTAGAGGACAATGTTGAGGGGTCCTCTGGTCCAATTCTTTGCTCAGGACATGAAATGTGTCTACCACATCCCAGATACACAGTCTTTCAGCCTTTGCCTAAATGTCTTTAAGACTGCAATTTCAGATCTGATCCCTCAAGCTTATCCAAGATTAATGGAATGAAATGGAGGGATTAGTTTGTCACTGAATCCATTATCATACCCCAGAAGATAAGAATAAGACTAAAGAAAAAGTAAAATTCTACCCACCAAAACTTAACATCCTACCTAACCTGGGAAATAAATGAAAAACTGTGAACTGATTTTCAGAGCAACGAATAGGAAATATCCTTTAGGTCATTTCTAATGACAAAACATTTCCATTCACATCATTCCTCACTTCAAACTTAAGTCTGGCACAATCACACTACCTATGAGAAGCACTCGCTGCAAGTCCTTCCTTCCGACTGAGAAGAGAGGAGGCCACTTACGAAAGAGGTTGGGATCTGTCTTTATGGTTACTGTGAATCCGTTTCCTGGTTCATGAACTCGGAAGAAGATCATGGCCACATTCTGGGAGGATCTGATGCTCCTTCGGCTAAGACCACCATCACAGAAATCTATGTACCGCTCAGCTGTGGGGAGAGGATGATCCTGGGAACTGGGGAACTTCTCCCCCTTGAGAATCCAACCGTCAAAAACCTTCCGACAAAAAAACACAGATAGAGATGATCATTTCCACCAACTCCTGAAGTCATGGGTGTATTGAAATGTTACCTAGCAATGCCCCTTCTGTCCTCTGTCCGTCCATGATCAAGTGACAACCTGCACTTCCCCGCCCACTTGCTTTTCAGCTATATACTTTTTGACCATGAAGGTTGTTTACAAGTGGTATTATTATTTAATGACTGGGTTTTTTCTTCATAAACCTTAAAGTATCCAAAGTAAGTAAACTTTATTATACTCTATTTTATCATGTCAGCCTCCATGGTGCATGAAACTACGGACAATATACATTTTTATCTTGATCATATTTTCCACACATCCCATCATCAGAAGAATTCCACACAAGCATCATTCGGGTTTCAGTTTGTCTCTTCCTTCTCCCCTTGACATATAAACAAAGTATCTCAAAACTGACAAAAGAAAGAGACTGGAGCTGCAAATTCACCTAGGTGCCCATTTTCCTCACTTTGTAACTTTTCTTTTATCTTAAAATATCAAGAACTGCTCCAACACTCAGACAGCAATGGCTGCTAAGCCACTTCACCTGTTAATGTTTATTTGTTGGACAAAAGGTCAGAGTCTTTTGACGTTACTGTTAAAATCACCACAGGTCTGGAACGTAATGGGTCGAGCCTAATGCACCAGCTACAAATTGCTTCGCCGGACTGGTCCCCTACTAAAAGGAGTTTGACAGATTCCAAAATCATTCCACTTGGGAAGTTTTAATCATGATCCTTTTAACGGGGCTGTGTAACTCCATCAACTATCCCAGGCGGACCGGGTAGACTTCGGGAGACGGACTAGGAGGAGGCATGAGCTAGGGCTGCGGGACTGGTCCTCGCCTCCCACCTGCCTCAGACTAGACCGGCTCTCAGCATCCCGCCCAGCGGCCGGTGCCCTAGCGCTTCCAAACCGGGTCCCCCGGAGAAGTGAAGACCGCCCCTGCGAGCGGCGACAGCTCCCCAGAGACAGGGGCCGGCCCTCCTCGTGGCCCCGAGACGGCAGCGCCAGTTCGTCTGGATCAGTTTCCATCTGAACACAGCGCTTCTCGACGCAAGTTGAGTCAAGTCTCTGCAGGTGCCCAGGGGCCGGGAGCGGGGCGCGCCGAGGGGAACTCACACCGCAGCGGCGGAGGCTCCTGCTCGGCCACCAGCCGGCTCCACGCTCCGCACACCCGCGCGGGGCACGGCGCCCCCAGGCGGGAGCGTGTGCCGCGAGGAAGCCTCACCTTCAGGAAGTCGCCGCCCTGGCAGTCGATGGAGACCAGGTCGAGGTGGATGGTGACGAACTCTTCGGGCTCGCCGATGAGGAAGGCGGCGCAGTGCAGCTGCGGCCGGTCGGCGGTGAAGGTGAATTGGCCCGGGAGGCTCAGCATGTCCAGGCACCCTGGGGGAGGGGCAGTGGGGCCAGGGGGCCGGGGCTGCGGCCACGAGGCCCCGGCCCGGCCGGCCTCCCCCCCCCATCCCCACCCCCCGGCGGGCCCTGTTCCTCGGTCTGCGGCGCCCAGCGCTCCCCACCCGGAGCGCGTCCCCAGTCCCCGCCGGGACCCTGGGCACTGGAGTCGCGGCCCCGGGCCGGCCAGGCCAGCCCCTTCCCAGCCCCTTCCCGGCGAAGGCGCAGAGCCCGGCCTCGTCACCTCCCCGCTGCCCGCGGACGCGCGCCGGCACCCCGACTCACGCAGCGCGCGGCGGTACAGCGGCTCCCCCGCCAGCTCCCGCTTCAGGTTCGCGCCCAGGAGCAGGAGAGGATCGTGGTCCACGGCTTCCCGCAGCTGGAGACGAAAACCAGTTAGTCCAGGATGAGTTCAAGACTGCGGGGAAAGGGGATCCGCAGAGGGTCACTCTCCCTGCCCCGCAGCAAAGAGAATAAAGTGACCGGATCCAGGTCTCCCGCGTCCGGAGTAGACGTCTCAGACCCTTTGCGGGAGACCAGGGTTCCCCAGGGGCCAAGGGAAAGATGTAGTGGCCAGGAGGAACACCAGTCTAGGGGAAACCAGGAGACAGAAGGGACAAAAGATAGGGAAGAAAGAGCTAACCCCAACACAGGCTAAGAGCTTGAGGCAGCAGATCCACCCACCAAGGCTGGACACTCACACACGGAAGATGTGACAGGTCAGTCTGGAGATCGCTCACCTCTAGGTACCGGCTCTCCCCTCTTAGAGCCATCAAGAAGATGAGAACGAAGTGACACTGAAGTTTGAAGGAAGGAGACATGCTGGCCTTGCCTCTGCAGCTAGTAGGCTGGGCTCTGGAGGTCTCAGGCTTTGCCTCCCACGCCTTCTCCCAGGCTGAGAGCTAGAAGCTGGTAGGGTCCCTTTGCTGGGTCTCTTTTATAGAGCAGTGAAGAGGGGAGGCTCTCTGCCCCTTAACTGATCTGAGCTCAGTAACCATGGGTTACCCTGTCTCAGTGAGAAAGTGCGTGCTGATGACGAGGGTCCAGCTCTCAGCCACAAATTTTCAGAGTGGTCTGGTGTTATTCACCAAGAATGATTTTAGGCACTTAAAACTTATTGAACTAAACTGTAGGAGAAAGAACAAGGTAAGGATAGAAAATAAGGGAGGGCATTTTGCTTGACCTGCCAAATGCTGAATTGTCTTTTCCTGTGGATATTTAGGGGATTTTCGGTGTTGCAAAGCCAAGTGACAAGGTTACACACATGCATAAAATAGCCAAACACATATAATCTTATCATGCAGGCTTGTCACAGAACCTTGATGGAATCTTGCTAGAAATTGTCAGAGAAAATAGTATTCATGCAATTGCTCATGTCTCTCAGGAAGAAACTTGAAACATTTTTAGCTGCAGAGAGAGGTAACCAGAAGCCAAAGTCTGATTTTGCAGAATATGGCAACAATGCAACTCAAACTTTTTTTCTGTCCTTTGGTCTTTGCTTTATCCTGGTCCAGTTTCTTGTAAGCATTTCCCTAATAGAAAGCTAACTCTGGCATCTGTGAACTTCTGGATTTTAGCCGAGCTTTGTCATTTAGCCAAATGTATACGCCGTAGGACACATCCTGGGCCAGCTAACTGCAACCATGACCTTGGCATCCATCTGAACCAGTGAGAATTGAAGTCATTCCATTTCACACGTTCAAATGCTTGCATTATTTTAATATTCTGGTAGAAAGGACTGCGCAGAAGCTTTATTATAACTACTTATCAGCAAGTAAAGGGCTTGCACAGGGCTAAACAAATGACTTCGAGATCCAGAAAGAAGTATCTTCGCTGATTAGATATAGTTTCTTCTCCTTCATGTCAAAAATTGTGAGAAATATGGGGATTCTTAACTTCTGGCTTTCCAATTTATGTGCTAAGCAAGGAAACTACAAATTCTAAAAACATTGTGTTGTTTTACCTCTGCCCGATGGAAAACATGGTACTACTCTTAGCGTTCTCTGTTACTAAAATTAGTGCAAATAATGAGACATTAATACAAATTTTCAGCCAAGGAAATGGTTATATTTTGTTTATAAATACTCAAAATTAAGCAGCAATTTACTTAGTGGTGTTAGAACTTGATATTTTCATCTTACTTGTTTAAGTGGGAGCCTTCCTACCATACTCCATTTTTGGAAACAATCCTCAAACCACACAGTGTGAAGGGGAAGGGTACCCAAAGGTCATGAACACTGGCCACCATGTTCTTCTCTCCATCCTGGGACTGTTTAGATGTCTGAATTTCAGAGGGGGCATAAAGAGAGGAATAAAACAATACAAAAATAAATGGTTTAACACTGGCTTGCTTGATCTGAAACACACCAGGCCATCTTCAGGCCTGGCTCCCTCCCTATTTGTGCCTGAGGAAGCTCAGGCACACCATGCCACATGCCATGGGCCAGTTTTCCTTTACCATCAACCTCGCCATAGCCTTGTCCTGACCCCAGGATTCAGCCCGGCACTCAGCTTGGAGATTCTTGTTTATCCCACTTTGAGGGTCTGGCTTTTGTAGCATCACTGTGGAGACATTCTTTTCCAATCTTCATGTATACACACACACACACACACACACACACACACACACACACACACAAAGAGAGAGAGAGAGAGAGAGACCACTGATGTTCCTTACATGCATTCATGATGTTCCCCCCTCAGGAAGTACACACTGGAAGAGCTCGGATAAATGAGGACAAGTATAACCACAGATAGATAAGATTCCATTTTGCATAGCATCCCACAAATTATCACATATGGATGAACTTTATTCCTACCAAATGTGTTATTTTCTCCAAGTTGGCAAATATCTACTAAGCCAATAGAAATTGTTTCTTGTTTTTGTTTTTTTAAATTAAGAGTAACCACAGGAGAAAATATTTACAAATGATCTATCTGATAAGGGATTAATAGCCAAAAAATGTAAAGACCTCATACAAATCAACACCAAAAAACCCCTCAAACATTCCAAGACAAGCAAACAAACAAACAATCTGATTTAAAACTGGGCAGAGGACGCCTGCCTGGCTCAGTTGGTGGAGCATGCTACTCTTGATCTTGGGGTTGTAAGTTGGAGCACCACACTGGGTGTAAAGATTACTTAAAACTAGAATCTTAATAAAGTAAAATAAAATAAAATGGGCAGAGGAGCTGAATAGATATTTTCCCAAAGGCATATAGATGATCAATAGATACATGAAAAGATGCTCAACATCACTTGTCATCAGGGAAATGCAAATCAAAACCACAATGAAACATTACCTCCCAGATGCTGGAATTGATGAAATCAAGATCACAAGAAACAAGTGCTGGTAAGGATGTGGAAAAAAAGAAACTCTCATTCACTGTTAGTGGAAATGTAAATTGGTATAGCCACTGTGGAAAACAGTATGGAAGTTCTTCAACAAACAAACAAACAAACAAAAAATAGAAATACCATATGATCTAATAATTCCACTATTGGGTATTTGCCCAAAGAAAGTGAAAATATTAACTCAAAAAAGATATTCACCCTTGTTTATTGAAGTATTATTTATAATAGCCAAGACATGGAAGCAACCTAACTGTCTATCAACAGATAAATAAAGAAATGTGGTATGTATACAGAGTGGAATATTGCATAGCCATATAAAAGGATGAAATGGTTTCCAATTTGAGACCACATGGATGGAAACTAGAAGGTATTATGCTAGGTAAAATAAGTCAGACTGAGAAAGACAAATACCATATGGTTCTACCAACAAAAGGACTCTAAAGCAAAAAATAATAAATCCAACAAACAAAAGCAGAATCAGAACTATAAAATACAGAAAATAAACTGAATAAAATTTATTGTTAGCCAATAACAACAAAAAACTAATTTTCAGTTGCTTTCAGGATGATTTCCTCTTTGATTAAATTTGGCTATTTTTAATGCAATCCTTTTAATAGATAAGACTTATTTTTCAGATGTGTTTGAGATCAGGAAGAAAGAAACTAGGCAACTGGACTTGGGAACTAATATAAACCAGCCTTTGAATGAAAGCCTCATATGTCACTGATTTTCAACACAGATTCATGATCTTCTTTTGTTCTCCTTCAGATGACCAGCAGTCAGGAAAGATTAGGACTTCGGGGGGTTGCAAGTGTTCTCTGTTGAAGTGATTAACGAAAGAAAAAGTTTACTACTACAAGCAGGGAGTACTTAAGAAGCATTGGGATTGACCCTAGAATAGACATATTTGGGATGATGTAGTCCCTTGCTTCTCCTGATACCTCAGTATATTATATACTTATATTTGTATATAAGATGTTGCAGAGTCCATAAATTTACACTTGTCTGTCACAGTCACATCATAGATCATGTGGGTGACTACAAAGTTCCACTGGCATACTTAGAGATTATCCAGGTGAGCCACTATAGTTTCAGCACAACTTAAAAACCATAACCGCCCCCCTCCCCCGAATCAATGTTCTCATAACCCCCAGTCCACATAACTTTGTGGGGAAAAGTTCAGAGTTCAGGGGATGGGATCTTGTTGTAACATGACTGTTCTCATGACAGAGAAGGGAGATATGGACAGAGAAGATATGGACATATGGACAGAGAAGGAAGAAGAGATTTCCAGGAGGGATGCTAGATTCACAGAATAATAGGTATCTTCAAGAGACTGAAAACACAAAACAAAAGCTCTGGTTTAATGCCCTCTATGATCATAGGTTTTCTCACCTGTAAAATGATGATCTATGCAGAGGATTATTTTAGGAATTAAACACTCTACGTCCCATGCAAAGGAAAGCTTCCAAACAGTGATGATAGGAGAAAATAAGAGAGATTAAATGATCTTCCCAGATTATCACCATGAGTCAGAAACAAAGTCTAGGCCAAAAAGATCTCTTTATATCCAGCCAGGTAATTGATCCTGTTTTGAAGACAACAGCCCTGGAAACTGACCCAAAAATTACATTTTTGGTTTTAAGAATTACTAGCCTACCAGCAAAAAGTGAGATGTCACAGCCTGAAGCAAGATACTGGCAGATCGATAAGTACAAAGGAGACTGGGGATTGTTCATGTCTGTGCGCTGTCTTCCTTGACTTTGGACTGACATCGTTATCTCAACTTCCCTCAGGCTTACTCCAAAATATGCCATGACTAACATCTAGCCAATAGATCATGATGAAATGCAGTTTAATAATCCCTCACTGCCTGCATCAAAGGGAAAAGTACAGCCGTGTCCAGATCAGTTGGTGTGTTTGTCATTAGGTAGTGGTGACGTGCATCAGCACATAACATCAGGCGCTTCTCTGACGGAAGAGAAATGAAGTGTAAAGAGTCTCATTTCTTAGTGCCTTAAAATAAATCTAAAGGAGAAAATTCTGCCAATTATGTGGAGTGACATGAGAGGTTCTAAATAAGGAAATCGGTATGGTAACTGCAAGCTAGGCAGTGGTGAGCTCTCTGGGGTGGTTCTTAGTGCACTTTTGTGAGACCCCTGCCAGTGGCCAGCTTGCTTCTCTCTGTCAACCCTTTCTTTATCTATCCTTCCTTCCTTCCTTCATTCATTCCTTCCTCCCTCCCTCCTTTCCTTCCTCCTTCCTTCTCTTCCTTTCTTGCTCCCTTCCTTTTCTTCCTTCCCTCCCTCCCTCCACAAATTGTGAGCAACAGATTTAGCTGTTCTACACTCATAGTATTTTATACATACTCTGAGTAGCCTTTATCATATTTTATTAAAACTTTTAATATACCTGTCTTCAACTCTAAGTGTAAACTCCTGGAAGCTTGGCCCTGTGGCTTATCCCTCTCTGACATCAGCATACCCACATCTGGAACTCCTAAAAACAAATTAAGGAATTGTCACCACTACAATATTGGCTGACCACATCCAAAGATGTGGCCACAGCCAGGTACTGAGAGTCAAATGGTAAAGCAGGAGGAAAGGGAAGAGAGGTGTGCTGAACCAATTCCCAGAGCTGACCCTCCAGGACCACAGCCAGCTGTGTGATGTGGTAGTGAGACAGGTAGGGGGAAGCTCGAGGGACCGGGCTGGGATTCAAGTGGGGCACAAAGGCTCACCCATCATGATAAATAAGGTTATAATACAATACATAACAAAATGAAAGTTAATGCAAACGTTCCCCACCCCATGATGAACAAAATAACAAGGGCTTAGATAAATATGCCCTTAATGTTAGTGATACTTCTTTTGCCTCAGGCTCCATTCTGGCCCAGCACAGCACTGTGGGGGCAACGCTCCAAAGGAGTACTCACTCAAGAACTATAGGGGTTAAGGGCCACCTGAGTGGCTAGTCAGTTGAGCATCCGACTCTTGATTTCAGCTCAGGTCATGATCCCAGGGTCATGGGATTGAGTCCTGCACAGGGTTCCTCACTGAGCGTGGAATCTGCTTAAGATTCTCTCACTCTCCCTCTGCCTTCTCTCCCACTTTCTCTTTCTCCCTCTCAAATTAAAAAAGAAAAAAACTGTAGGGGTTTCATTCTTATTTCCATGTGTGTTGGCAATAGAGTAGAAACAAAGGGCTCTAGATTAAGTGTCCCAAGTCCCAGAGCACTGACTGGAAGTTTGGACGAGTTATACTTCATCTCTAAGATGAGGAGGGAGGTGTGATTGTGAGGATTATAGCAAGAAATAGATGTCACTCTCAAAAGGGTAATTTTGGGAGAGTTCAATAAAAGGACTAAACGAAGGTGTGGGCAGAATACAGGGCACCAACAAGGGAGGGTGCAGTATTTTAGGACAAAGAGCAGAGAGGAGCTGTCACCCAGTCTCCTAGGCCACAGGAGGGTGAGAGAGGAGAGAAGGGGCCAGGGGAAGATGTCTAGCCTCTGAGGTTAGTAGGTCTCTAGATCCTGTCAGAGTGGCTAAAATAAACAACTCAGGCAACAAGAGATGTTGGTGAGGATGTGGAGAAAGAAAAATGCCTTTGCACTGCTGGTGGGAATGCAAACTGGTACAGCCACTCTGGAAAACAGTATGGAGGTTCCTCAAAAAAACTAAAAGTAGAATTACCCTATGGCCAAGCAATTGTGCTACTAGGTATTTATTCAAAAGACACAAAAACGCTGATTTGAAGGGACACACGTACCCCAATGTTTTTTGTTTTTGTTTTTATTTCTAGGAGAGAGAGAGACAGCATGAGCAGGGGAGGGTCAGAGAGAGAGGGAGTCACAGACTGAAACAGGCTCCAGGCTCTGAGCTGGCAGTCAGCACAGAGCCCGACGCGGGCTCGAACCCACGAACCGCGAGATCATGACCTAAGCGAAAGTCCGATGCTTAACCGACTAAGCCACCCAGGCGCCCCCGTACCCCAATGTTTATAGCAGCACTATCAAAAGTAACCAAACCATGGAAATAGCCCAAACATTCATCAAGTGATGAATGGATAAAGAAGATGCGGTGTATGTATACAATGGGATATATGAAAAAGAATGAAATCTTGCCATCTGCAACAACATAGAGGGAATTAGAGTGTAATATGCTAAGCAAAATAAGCCTGAGTAAGACAGATTGCATATAATTTCACTCATATGTGGAATTTGAGAAACACAACAGAAAAACATAGGGGAAGGGAAGGAAAAATAAGATTAAAATTGTGAGGGAGGCAAACCTTAAGAGACTCTTTTTTTTTTTAATTTCTGAGAAAGAGAGACACCATGAGCAGGGGAGGGTCAGAGAGAGAGAGGGAGACACAGAATCTGAAATAGGCTCCAGGCTCTGAGCTAGCTGTCAGCACAGAGCCTGAGGCGGGGCTCAAACCCATGAACCATGAGATCATGACATGAGCCAAAGTCAGACGCTTAACCAACTGAGCCACCCAGGTGCCCCCATAAGAGACTCTTAAATACAGGGAACAAACAGGGTTGCTGGAGAAGAGGCTAGTGGGGGGATGGACTAAATGGGTGATGGGCATTAAGGAGGGCACTTGGGGTGAGCACCAGGTGTCATATGTAAGAGATGAATCACTGGGCTCTACCAAGACCACACAGTATGAATTTAAATTAAAAAAAAAATAATTACAAAAAAAGGCACTTTACCTCTGTGAGCTTCCTTTCATAAACCCATAGCCCAGTCTAATCATGAGTAAAACATCAGACAAATTACAATAGAGGTGCATCACCCAATATACCTAATCTGTACTCCTCATTACTGACAAGGTCACCAAAAACAAAGAAAGTCTGAGAAACTGTCACAGCCAGTAGGGCCTTAAGGAGAGATGGCAACTAAATGTAATGTGGTATCGTGGATGGGATCTCGAAATGGAAAAAGACGTTAGGTAAAAACTGAAGAAATGTGAGCATAGACTTTAGTTAAGAATAATGTATCAATATGAGTTCATTAAATGTAACAAGTATAACATATAAATGTATGATGTTAATAATAGGAGATATTGTATGCAAAGTATATAGGAAGTCTATAGTATCTGCTCAATTTTTCTTTAAATCCAAAAGTATCCTTTTTTAGTGTTTTCATTTATTTTTGAGAGAGAGGGAGAGCGAGAGAGACAACACAAGCAGGGGAGGGGCAGAGAGAGAGGGAGACACAGAATCTGAAGCAGGCTCCAGGCTCTGAGCTACCAGCGCAGAGTCCAACATGGAGCTCAAACCCATGTACCCCGAGATCATCACCTGAGCCAAATCAGACACTCAACCAACTAAGCTACCCAGGTGCCCCTGTCCAAAAGTATTCTTAAAAAATAGTACATAGTAATAAAATACTGTATTTTAAAAAGTGGGCATCCATATATGGGCTTTCTAGAATCATAGTACATTTGATGTTTGCCGGGTTAAGACCATAGAAGTTTTATCTCCAAAGTTTCTCAGGCCTTTTATCTTTTGAAAAATTGGCTCTTAATTCTATTCATACCTAGTTATGCCTTGTTTTTTGCTCAGCCTCATTGCTCTGTTTTCCACCTCCACCATGCAGCAGAAACTTTCCTCACTGAGGTCATTCGTCATTTTTGCATCTGCTGATCACTTCTGCTTTTTCCATGACTTCTCTGCAGTTTTTTGGTCTCTTTCCTATTTTCTTCTTTTGGAATTCCTATTCCTCTGATTTTAGGTACACTTGATATTCTAAAAGAGTCAGATATATGCTAAACTTTGAATATTGCTAACAGGGCACCTGGGTGGCTCAGTCGGTTAAGCGTCCGACTTTCGCTTAGGTCATGATCTCGCGGTTCGTGGGTTCGGGCCCCGTGTCGGGCTCTGTGCTGACTGCCAGCTCAGGGCCTGGAGCCTGTTTCAATCTGTGACTCCCTCTCTCTCTGACCCTCTCCTGCTCACGCTGTCTCTCTCTCTCTCTCCTAGAAGTAAATAAAACATTAAAAAAAAAAACACACCAAATGACTTAAATGCCGATTTTATTTCATATTATTTCACTATGTATTGCAGCACCAAACTCAACATCTGATTTTGTCTGCATCTTTAACACTGGAAGGGCAGAATCAAAGAAAAGCTGAAAACGTTTTTCCCTACAAAACCTTTTTTTCTCTCTAAATTTGAAATATATGATTCTAAAGAAGCAAATTATTGGGAATGGTCTGGAGGATACGATCATTTGCACTTAAAGGTATTGGCTATGATTTAGGGAAGCAACAGGATGTAAGAGACACAGATGGAAATCCCGAGATTGCAGGTTTAGGTTTAGAAGACTTTTCTGTGTGATGGGCAAAGGGATGGAGGTACATTGAGTCAGCTTAAAGGCATGAGGTGCTGCCACAACTGGATATTTCTATGGAAAACACACACACACACACGCACAATGTGATCCCTATCTTATACCATCTACAAAAATCAATTTGAGATGGATCACAGACATAGACATAAAAGCTAAAACTCTAAAACATAAAGAAGAAAACTTAAGAGAATATTGTTGCAATCCTGGGACAGGCAAATATTTCTTGGGTTACAGAAAGCACAGACCATAAAAAAAAAACTGATAAATTAAACTTCATTAAAATTAAATACTTCTCCTCTTCACAAGATACCATTAAGAAAATGAAAAGACATTTCCTACCTCCCAAAAAGTTTCCTTGTGCCCAATCAACCCTCCAACCCCAGAGGCAAATACTGTTCTTATTTCTCACCACAAACTAATCCGGCCCAGCCTCAACTCTGTAATGCTGGAAGCATGCATCATGTACACTTTTCATTCGGCTTGTTTCCCCTCTCAACATAACTTTTTTGAATTCAGAATGGGAGAGAATACTATAAATTCATATATCTGACAAACCAGTAATATAAAGAAAACAATTCTATTTTTAAAATAGGCAAAATAGGGGCACCTGGGTGGCTCAGTGTGTTGAGTGTACGGCTTCTGCTCAGGTCATGATCTCACAGTTTGTGGGTTCGAGCTCCGCGTCTGGCTCTGTGCTGACAGCTTGGCGCCTGGAGCCTTCTTCAGATTCTGTGTCTCCCACTCTCTCTGCTCCTCCCCTGCTCATGCTCTGTTTCTGTCTCAATAATAAACATAAAAAAAAAAAAAATGGGCAAAATATAAAGTAAAATAAAATGGGCAAATAATGCCTTGAAAAGTTACCTCACAAAGAAAGATATATAAATTGCCAGTAAGTGTGTGTGAAGGTGCTCAGCATCACCAGCCAGCAGGAAAAGAAAAACAAAACCACAATGAAATACCACTTCATATGCACTAAAGAGCTGAATTAAAACCGAAAACAAAAACAAACAAAAAACCACCACCAACAACAACAAAAACAAAAGAAACCCCAAAAACCCCAATGACAGGTGGAGATTTGAGGAAAGTGGAGTCCCTGGAGCAGGCATGGAAATTCCATGCCCTTTCCTTTCCTCACAGCTTGCTCTCTGTATCCCTTCCACTTGGTTCTTTCTGAGTTGTATCCTCTCATAATAAATCAGTAATCTAAAATTCACCATTCATGAAATGCACTGTGAAGATAACTAAGCTCATATGCAAAGAAACTAATGCAAAAGTCTTAGATCCAGTGCCTCTGGGCTCTAGTCAGGCTATTAACTATTATGGCCTAGAGTAGAGCCAGCGCAGCGTGCACCTGCGCCATCACTGCACTATATACCCAGCCATGTGAAAAACAGTAGCCGCACCAAGGTAAGAAAAATGAAAAAAGGAGACCTGGATTATGCTACATTTTCCAGGTATTATTCAAATCCCACAGTTGGGTAAATACAAGGATGGCATAAAAATCCAGTAATTTCTAAATTAAAAATGAAACATTAACCTTAAAAAACTGACAATAACATTAAAACAAATGTAAAGGCAAACGAATTGTAGTGTATTTATGTAAAGGAAAAGTAACCAGCAATAAAAAGAAAGAACTATTGACCTATGTATCAACATGAATGAATTCAAAAAGGTTATGTTGAGAGGAGGGACAAGCCAAACGAAAAGTGTACGTGATGCACGCTTGCAGTGTTGTGGAGTTGAGACTGGGCCAGGTTAGATTGTGGGTGATGGTGTGTTGGAGCCGAGTGGAAAGATCTGGGCGGGCTCTGCATTTCAGGAGTCAGTGTGACACAGAGCACTCATCTGTTCTGTTTCTGGTATGCTGCTAGGCCTTCAACTGCCTGGTGTCCGTAGTACTGAGACCCTCGGCAGAGAATGAACCTCCAGACTTCTGTGGGAGGGGGAATAGATAATGGTCTCAAGGGCTGAGAAATTATGAGAAACTGTATCTTCAGATCTAGCAGCTTCGCCAGGGCTTTCACCAGTGCTTTTTATTTTGGTGTCTTTGCCTCCTCCCCACCCCCACCAGCAACCCCTTTCAGCAGGCTGGTCTCTGGTGTCCTCCACCGCTTGCCCTGAGGCTCTGCTTTCTCCAGTCTCAAACCAGTTACTCTTCTCATATCTGTTTTCTGGCTTCCGAAGTGTCGGTGCTCTGGTCTTCTTCACAGTTGGTTCTCCATCCCCTCCCTTCCCTTTTGCTCCCTTTTTCCTTCCCCATCTCCACGCTCAGCCTCTCTCTCTCTTCCTCCCCCCATTCTCACAATGTGTGTGTGTGAACCCATTCACAGGGAAGTTAATGGAGTTTTGGGAGAGAGTGAAATTGGACGCTGAGTTCAATCTGCCATCCTTCACGATGACCAAAATATGCATTTTTCTTTAACATATTCATAATAAAAACATTAATATAGGCAAATAAAAAGGAAGAGCCATAAATCACCCTTAATCGTACCATGTAGATAGAACCATGGTTAACATTTTAGTATTTGGACTTCCAGAGAGATATATACATAATTTTCCTTACAAAAATGAGATTAGAGTACATAAACTATTTTGCAGTATTTCTTCATGTCATATATTATAACCAGGTTTTTTATGTTATTAATATGCTTTCCCCACATCCCTTAAATGGTATAGGTTTCTACTGTCATGACATTTAAGCAATCATCTATTTGTGAACATTTTTTTCCCCTAAGTTTTTATTTATTTATTTTGAAAGAGAGAGACAGTGAGCAAAAGCACATGTGGAGGAGTGGCCGAGGAAGAGGGAGAATCCCAAGCAGGCTCCGCCCTGTTAGCACAGCACCTGACGCAGGGCTTGATCGTGGAAACTGTGAGATCATGACCTGAGCCAAAATCAAGAGTCCGACGCTTCACTGACTGAGCCACCTAGATGCCCCTGAGTTTTTGTGTTTTTGAGAGAGAGAGAGTACAAGTGGGAGAGAGGAGAAAGGGGAGAGAGAGAGAGAGAGAGAGAGAGAGAGAGGGAGAGGGAGAGGGAGAGGGAGAGGGAGAGGAGAGGAGAGAGAATCTTAGGCAGGATCCACACTGAGTGTAGAGCCTAACATGGGTCACAGGGCTCCATCTCACAACCATGAGATCATGACTTGAGCTGAAACCAGAAGACAGACGCTTAGCCAACTGAGCCACCCAGGTGCCCCTATGGGTGAACATTTCTACTGTTTCTAATAACTTACTACTGTAACTAAATGAATGCCTAATTTAAAATCCTTTATTTTGGTTCTCTAGATTTAATGCTTAAGTTTCACACAGATCCTCACTCTTAAAGGTGACAGCTCTTTGTGTCTGGGATCAAGAATAACCAACAGAGCATGGAGAAGTTAATATACTTATAATATTGGAGGAGAAATATATCAATTACTTTTCATAAAGTCATGAGCACTCAGAATTGGATGCCTCCCCTAGTATTCACTCATTGCATTCTTTTCAATTGAGAATAGAGCCTGAAAGGAAAAGAGTAAAAACATGAGGCAGACTGACAAAGGGGTTGCTTTATTTGTGAGACGAAATGATGGATTCTAGATCACTACATATGGCATCTTATAGCACAACATGCCTGTCTATGAAGACCCCTGGGTATTTTGAGAGCAGGAAAGGTCAAATTAATCTCAATGACGTGTCAAATTAGTGATCATATTAATTCCATATTGTCACCTGCTCTTTGGCAGGTTTGATAAGCCACACGCTAAATTGATTATGCAAATTATCATAGGTAAATTAAAACATCTGTTCCACATATCATCAAATTTCAAGGTGAAAGTCTTCCTGAAGGTGAATGTTCAGTCCCGTACGAAATGTGGCATGTCTTCAGGCTACATCGTGCATGGGTTTGCCAGTATCTCAACTCACCATTGGTATGTTTCTTTTTTATGCCACACATCAGATGCTACATTTTCACAGCACTGAACAATAAGCTAGTTTGTTTTTCATACGCAATGCAAGTTGGCAAGATCTGTAAAAATGAGAACGAAAAACAGAGCATAACTACGGAAGATTTTACTTTTCACTTAAAAAAAGGATAAGAGGATAATTCATGAGGCTGCAGGGGTGTTACAGTGTTGTGCCCGATTTGCGAGTTCCCAGAGACGTCCAAGGAGCTGACACCGATGCAAATACAAAAGGGTCTTTATTACAAGCTCGAGTAGGGGCTCACCAGCCTACCCGTGTCATGGCAGCAAGGTGAAGCCCCGAACAATAGCGAGCAGGGCTTTTATGGGGTAAGGCACGGTGGTGTTACAGTGCACACGTTGTACGTGTAGCATCATCACATAAGCACCAATTACAATTGTCCAGCACCCATGGTAACAGCTTTGACCATTCGGTATCTGTGAGGTGTTCATTACTTTTGGTGGGACCCAGTCATGACTCTTGAGAATCCTTTGAAAATGACCAATTGTGAAGTGAGTTCAAAGGGCCCATGTGGGGTTCAGGCGAGCGGTGAGAAATTGGCTAGTTTGTATCTGCAGTTCCCAGCCTTGACGCAGACCATAGGAATGTTTCTTTTTACTTTTTGATTAGCTGAACTGAGGGCCGTCCGAGGATGGCTTTAGCCTTGAACAGTCTGAGATTGGGACTGGGATTGGGGCTACATGCAGCCCGAGGTTTCTCTTAACGGAGGACTTAATTTTTGGCTCTTCATTAGGATGGACACACTGGAAATCATCCAGGAGAGCCCACCTGAATATACAGGCTCTGAGAATGCCTGCAATCTTGTTTATTCACTTCTTCCATTTAGTGAGATCACCTACTCTTGAGTTTGTTACTGGGCATTTGTTTTTTCTGCTACAGTCATTTCTCAGTTGAACTTTCAATAAAGAAATATGAAGTAGGGGTGGCTGGGTGGCTCAGTCGGTTGGGCGTTTGGCTCAGGCCATGATCTTGCGGTTTGTGGGTTTGAGCCCCGCTTTGGGCTCTGTGCTGACAGCTCAGAGCCCAGAGTGTGCTTCGGATTCTGTGTCTCCCTCTCTATCTCTGCTCTGTCTCTGTCTCTCTCTTTCTCTCTCTCTCTCAAAAATGAGTAAACATTAAAAAAATGAAAGAAACATGAAGTAATACTCAAACTTTAGTTTTACATGAGAATCAACTCAGGATCTTGTTAAAAATACAAAGATTAGGCACCTGGGTGGCTTAGTCCGTTAAGCATCTGAGTTTGGCCCAGGTCATGATCTCAAGGTTTGTGAGTTTGAGCCCCGTGTCAGGCTGTGTGCTGACAGCTCAGAGCCTGGAGGCTGCTTTGGGTTCTGTGTCTCTCTCTCTCTCTGCCCTTCCCTCAGGCTTGCTGTTCTTCTTTCTCTCTCTCAAAATAACAGACATTTTTAAAAAAAAAAAACTAAAAAACAAATAAATAAAAATGCAAAGATGATGATTTAGTGGGGTGGGCAACATAAATAAGTAACATTACATAGCAAAACAAAACAAAACAGGGATACTACAACATAGATGAACCTTGAAAACACTATGCTAAGGAAAATAAGCCAGACATAAAAATGACAAGCATTGTAGGATTTTGCTTATATGAGGTACCTAGAATAGGCAAATTCATAGAGACAGAAAGTAGAATAGTGGTTAACAGGGGGTGACGGGAGGGAAGGAAGTTTTTCCTTTAATGGGTATAGAGTTTCTGCTTGGGATGATGAAAAAGTTCAGGAAATGGATGGGGGTGATGGTCGTAAAACAATGGGAATGTTTGTAGTACTGCTGAATTGTACCCTTAAAAGTGGTTAAAAGTGGTAGATTTCATTTCATGTGTATTTTACCACAGTAAAAAGAAAGATGTGGCCATGAAGAAATGAGAATTGACAAGCTGTATTATTTAAAAACGGAGATAACAATTCCTCTTCTCCAAGGTTGTGAATATCAAATGAGCTGTTTGAGAAGTGTGTAACACAGTGGCTGGCGTGCAGCAAACGTTCAGGAGGTGGCAGAACCGCCTCCCTGACAGGGAGCTGCTCCTTGCTGTCGGCGGCGATATTGCCTGGGGTGTGCGAGAGGGTGCGTCGTTACATACCAAGGCTCATGCTGTCCAGATAGGATCAGCTCCACAGCTATTCGGTGCCCTGAGGTGCCTTCAAGTTGTCCGGGGAAAGATCCCCACCCCCCAAGCTTGTTCCACTACTTCTGGAAGAGGCTGACCGACACTCTGTAGGTAGGATTCTCCCTGCTTCACTACTCCTGTCAGGGAAACACCCCACTAGGAGCACATTCTCTTCTTCTGTGGTCCCTTGAAGGAGACTAAAGTCTGCTCAGCAGCACAGCTGAGAAGAGGAGAGTGGAAGCCTGACCCTAAGGACCCAGCCGATGTCTGGCTTCTTGCCTGGCTTCCCTGAGTCATGCCACCAACGATGCAGGTCTTGAGCCACAGCGTGGATCTCACCTCATTTCTCTGTTCTGATGCTCTCTGTTCTCTCTCCTTTGAATCAACTCAGTTGTACACAAAATTTAGCAAGCTATTGACTCTTTACAAAATACACCTTTAAGCATTCTCTTAAAGAAAACTCCCATGGTGGCAAATGGCAGGAACTAAGATTACTACACTAAATTAAATTTAATTACAAAAGCTCTTTGTTTTCTCTCAGATTTAATATTGATGAAGTGAATATAATTTTGATTTCTAATTAGTTTCGGCTCCCACTGGTCCTGAGTTGCTTTATATAAGTCTTAAATATTACAAAGACTCATTAAAGGCTTTTGTTTTCCCGGCTTTTAAAGTCTTTCTTCCCAAATCCTACCTCCAACAAAAAGAAATCTAGCTTCATTTCCTTTTTATTTTAAAACTTTGATGAATAAATAAATGTCTTTTCTTTGGAAACGGTAATGATGAAGCACTCATCTATGGAATGGGGAGAGTGGGAAGCCTCAGTGGGACTATATTTTTCTAATGAGAGTTTCAATAAAAAACCGTCAGTTCTGTCTGGTCACTATAAAGGCAATAAATCTCATGTTGTTGAAAGGCTAGGGGAAATTGTCAGAAAAACACTTATTTTCCAACTTAACTGAATTATATTACTTAGGTTGTACCTACAGGATATCAAAAGAACGAGTCAGTTCTGGACAAAGAACAAATAAGCAAGAACAACAAATCTTCTATCGATTTGAGAAGAACAACAAAAAGAGTTAACATTAAATGCCTGACTTTACAACTCACTGTGTGATGTGCAAACACAATACAAGTGACCTTTGAAAAACAACCAACATCTTGTGAAAAGATATATTGGGAGGACTTTTGGTATAAATTATATAAATACTACAACTGAATGAAAAAAGAGAACATAACTCATAATTTCCCCATCTAGGCTCTCAGTAGCCTCTAATTTGATTTCTCGATATCTCTGTTCGTGTGTGTATGTGTGAATGTGAGTGTGTGTATGTTCTGGTGTCAAATTTACACAGTGACTTAGGTGTACCAAAAAAAAGAAAGAAAGAAAGAAAAGAAACTTTCTTTGTCCTCAAGACTGCACCTCGTCCTTGGGCACCAGGCTCCTACAACTCGTGGCCTCTCCATCGCAAAACCAGTGTTCTCAGATTCCCTACCCATGCAGTCCTTTCTACAGCACTTCTTCATCCATGCCATGGTTCAACCACCTGAGGGGGCTGGAAGTGAGGACACCTGCCATGAATTAAAGGTTTTTATCCCCCCAAGGTAACATGTTGAAGCCCCAATCTCCAATGTGACGGTACTTACGGGTGGGACCTTTGGGTGGTGATGAGGTTTACATGAGGTCACGAGGGTGGTATCTGTAGGAAAGATTAGTGTCCTTATAAGAGGAAGAGAGACCAGAGTGTGCTTCCTCTCCCCTGGGCCTGTGAGGAGACAGTTAGAAGATAGCTGTCTGTAAACAAGGAACTAGGCCTGCGCCAGGAACCAAATCTGCTGTCACCTTGATTGTGGCTTTCCCAAACTCCAGAACACTGAGAAATAAATGTGTGTTGTTTCAGCCTCCCAGTCTATGGTATTTGTTATAGCAGCCTCAGCTGACTAAAATGATGCCACCTTCTAGCTGTGCAACTCAGGGCAATTTGTTCACCTTCCTGTGCCAGGAGAAAATCTGTAAAGGGGTGATAATCCCATCTACTTCACTGTTGTTGAGTTGTTGAGAGGACCAATGGAGATAATATGCTGGAAACTTTACATCTCTTCCAGCACGAAATAGAAGTCAATCCATGCTGGTTCCTGCCTCTACTCTTTCTCTGCCTGAGAAACAGACTCAGTGTAGCTAAAGGCTGTGTTCCTCTCTCAGGTGTTAATGGAATTGCCAAGGAGGAGCTCAGAGTGTTTAACCATAAAGAAAAAAAATCAGTTTGAGTTTAAGGCATCAGTGTGTGTTTGGAGGGCTTTCCAGCCTCACACAAATCTCTCCTCATGAAATGTCATGGCCTCTGCAAAAAGCAAAAGTCCTCTGTAAACTGGGGATTTGCTTGTCTCTTTTGTCTTACTCTTTATGTGTTCCCAGTGGGTTCATAGTTTTGAAACCCACTCTCTCTGACTTCAGAACAGCCTCTTGACCTCACCTCAAAACCACAAAAGGAATATTATCTATGTGCACAAATATAAGTTAATATTAATTTAAGTTTTGCAAGTGTGAGGATTCTTTTATGGATCTACTAAGGATAAATGAAGAAACCATAGGTTTATACCAAAAAAAAAAAAAAGAAAGAAAGAAAGAGAGGAGAAAGAAGGGAAAAAACAAAGAAAAAAGGGAATGAGTATCTTAAACTAACACATTAGGCAGAAATCACATAACGAAGTCTACAACTATTTCTCCATCACAAATCACAAATCATCATTGAAGAGACCCAAAAGGGCCCCTTTAAAGATAAATCATACTTCCTTTCCTTTTTTGCAGTTTCTGTAGCATCCTGCTGTCTCCACAACTTCAGGCAAGGAAGCTCTGAACTAACTTTACAGGTCCCTGTCTAGGTCTTGAGGCTGCTTCTGAATTACCTTTGGTATCAATTTTCACAAAAAGCCTGCCACATTGTATTTTTAAAAAATATATCCTCTGGTGGACTTCTAAAGCATCCCCCAGATGGGTAGTATACCATGATATTGTAGGACCACAAACTCTCTTCTCCCTAGATCCCCCTTCACTTCAAGTGTACTTCATATAATTGCCCAAAAATATCACTGGTGAGAGGGGCACCAGGGTGGCTCAGTCGGTTAAGCATCTGACGTTGGCTCAGGTCATGATCTCACCATTTGAGAGTTGGAGCCCCGCATCGGGCTCTGTGCTGACAGTTCACAGCCTGGAGCCTGCTTCATATTCTGTGTCTCCTTCTCTCTCTGCCCTCCCCTGCTCATGCTGTCTCTATCTCTCTCTCAAAAATAAATAATATTAAAAAATATATATATATATATATATATTGTGGGCACACAAATATATATATATATATCAGTGGTGAGTCAGACACAGTGATAAATAGAACAGAGAACTGTTATATTCAATAGAGTTATGAGCTAAAGTTCAAGTCACCTCAGCTGAGGTACTAACAGGAATTTTCAGAGATGTTTTCTGTTAGGAGCTTGGTAAAGAACTTCTTGCTGCAGATTGAACAGGAAGGGGCGTTGATCCAAATTGCCTCCAGCCCTAAATAACCCCAAATCTTCAACTCTACAGCCCTGAGGTCTGCCCTGTGAGATCTGTGCCTATTTACTATGGAAATTAAGTGAGATTAAGTTCTAATGTGCCTAAGAACTGAGCTCAGTCCTGGCTCTGCTGTGCCCTTGGGTGTGTCATTTCTGCGGGCCTCAGCGTCCTCCTTTGTAAAATTCAGACTTGTGCTAGGCAGGTCACCAGACTGGCGGAAGCTAAAGGATAAGAAGGGAGTTTGTTCAACAGACAGAGCCCAGCCAGTGCTCCAGAAATGCTGGCAGAGTCCAGAATGGACCTCCCAGATGACTGCCCTACAGGAGAATTTAGGAAACACTAGATAGGAGGATTATCAGTTCTTTTCTAGCTCTCAGACTTCTCTGATCTACAAAGGAAAAATGACTCTGGGCGGAAACAGAAGATATGTTTGTCCTAAGTGTCTTGCAATGTTCTAGAGAAAGCAGCCAGCAACAGGTGGCAGCAGAATCTTAGGGTGCTGACGCTAAAGCTGTTTTTATCCCCATTTGCCTCTTCACATTAAGGCCTGTCTCCTTCCTTTCCTTTCCTGTTTCTGGTGCCTTCTATTAATTGCACCCCCTTTCTTTTGTGGAAGGGGGTTGGCATCTTTCCCTGAATTAGTAATGGGGTTTCCAGGCGAAGTGGGCACACAAACACCAGCCCCATTCAAGATCTTTTTTCAGCAAAAAAGTGCAATATGCATCTGTTTTCTCCCTGACATGTAAAAAGCAGGGATGCATATATAATTCAAAAACCAAAAACTTCCTTGTGTGTTCCCATATGTTGGGATCATTGTCTAGCTAGGAGCTTTTATTCCATGTTCATGGCCATGTAATTTTCTCTCTAGGGCATCCACCAACAAGGATGCCTGGTAAGCACCTCCTATCGTGGCTCAGGCTCTAATAGGGAAGGTACCACGGAGTGAGCTAAATGGCTTCTAACCAGGGAAGTGACACTGGCAGTTTGCAGAGCCCCACCTGGATATGACAAGAGCTCTTGATTTTAAGGGACCCTGAGCTGCTTCTGCCAGTAGCTCATCCCCTAGCATTTTAGAAGGGGCACTGGAGGCAGCGTGTGGCTTGGACAGTTCGCTACTTCAAAAAGAAAGCAGCAACTCTGAGTGGTCCCCCCTCCCCGCTGTTGTTATTATGTAAAATACGACGGGGGAAGGACTCTCTCTCTACCCTGAAGATGCATTATCTCATTTTCAAAATGGGCTGAAGCCACGGGCATGACAACACTTACATTTAATGCAGCCAAGTAAAGATTACTCGGGAAGCAATCAAGTTGTGAAATCTCAGACATCTGCTGCTGCTTATAGTTGGCCTCCTCTGCACCGGGGGTGGGGTGGGGTGGGGATTATTGATGGCCCAGTTACCATCTCTGTTTCCTTTGTGGCTGAAAGACCAAAGCTATAATTTATGGAGGTCTCTATTGTGTAAAAATGACAGTGAATTAGAGCCTTTGTTTCAAAACTGAGGAGGTGGTTCTGACTCAGGTGCTTCTAAAGGGTATTTGAAATCAATATAGATGGTGAGAGCACCTTGGCCGTTCTTCAGTCTGGTTTCCTATGGGTCTTTTAACACCTGTGTCATGTCGGCACCCCATCTTCCCTGCCCTGTCCTCAGACCAGAGAGGGCAAGGCAGGGGTGTGGGAGGGGGAAACAAACACACACAGGCTTGGAGTCAGCGGGACCTCCGCCCAAACCAGGCTTCTGCACATTCGCTTTGTATGATCCTGACAAATTTGTGTTACCGTTTGCTTCTCTGTAAAGTCATACAAATTCTCACTTCACAACATGGGTGCAGCGTCATAGCATGGATCCAACACAGGGACAAGTCCTGACCATAACAAATGATCGGTCCTCACCTCCCTAGATCCCCACCCACCCTTTGTACACCTGTCATTTTATAAATGTTAAAATTCAAATATTTATCTCACAGTTTCCTTCTCCAAATGTTCTTTGAGTTTTCTTTTATAATTTCCCAATGGTTTTCTTCAAGACCCTAAGCCATCATCAGAAGGGTCATTAATTTGGCTGAGCCTTTGAGGTGAACGATTTGGCAATACAGACTGGTCGGGAGTGATAGGGAGGTCCAACTTGTTACCAGGAGGGATTTAAATGTGAAGGGAATGAAGGGGCATCCTGACTGAGATTTGTAACTCTTCGCCATTCACGATGCAGCCGGTAAATCATTTTGAGCATGTATTATGTGCTATGCATCGTTCTAGATGCTGAGGAAAAGAGCAGGAACAAGGCCAGCTCAGGTCTGCTCTCCTGGACCTCACAGTCTGGCGAGGACAGAGCCTCTTAGGCTGCTCTAATAAACACCACAGATAGTGGGGCTTAGACAACAGATGTTTATTTCTCAGTTCTGGAAGCTGGAAGTCCAAGGTCAGGGTTGTAGCATGGTTGAGTTCTAGTGAGAGCTCTTTCTGGTTTATAGACAGATATCTTATTGTTATGTCCTCAGACAGCAGAGAGGCAGAGAGAGAGAGAAAGAGAGAGAGAGAGAGAGAGAGAGAGATCATTTCTCTCATCTCTTTTTATAAGGACACAAATCCCATCATGAGGGCTCTACCTTCATGACCTAACTACCCCTCAAAGGCACCACCTCCAATATCATCACACTGGAGAGTGGGGCTTCAACATATGAATTTGGGGTCACACATTTATCCATAGGAGGCAGCTAATGATCAACCACATAAACTAATTTCTGATACTAGAAGAGCAATGAAGAAAAAACAAGGAATAGAGCCAAGAGCGTTTGGTAGAGGGTCTTTCAGAGAAGAAAGCAGAACAGCCTCGCTGAGGAGGTGACATCTGAACAGAGAGGAGAAAGATGAGAAGGAGCCAACCACACGAGGGCCTGGGCAGAGGGAGAGCACAGCTTGGCATCCCTGCTTGCACACTCAGTCCCAGAAAGGGGACAGTTGATCGGAGCCCCGGGGCACATGATGTGAGGGGAGGGTAGAGAGGTAAGAAGGAAGCAAGATCATAGCAAGGGCTTTGTCAGCCAGGATGAGGAGCACAGGCTTTAGAATAACCTCACCCAGAACTTGAAAGGTCCTCAGAGACTCAAACACCACCTGCTTTGGGGCTCTCTGGACAAAGACACTATCTGCACATTTAACTTCTTGTGGGTCAGCATCTTTGCTTTGGGTCCTAATGTGTCACTCACTTCTATTAGTACAAGCAGAAAGCAGCAAAGTCTCAGTCCACACATGGCTTAGCAAATCACAGACACACTGAATCAGGACAGTTGCCCAAGGCACTGAGTATTGAGACACTGTCTTAACTCATACACACTGAAGACAACAGCAGAACGTTCAGAGGAACAACACAAGGAGGCTGGTAGAGAGACTACCTAGTCCTTGTATTTACCATGGAAATTTCTAAGAAAAGAAAATCAGAAACCATATTTCTTTGCAACTCTTCAGGGGGAATCTTTTCCTTTCAATTTTGACTCTACAATCTTGATCTGGAAACTGCTACTAATATTGAGAAGAGAATTTCAATCTGGTTTCTTTTTTATTTTTTTAATGTTCATTTATTTTTGAGAGAAAATGAGAGACACAGCGTAAGCAGGGGAGGGACAGGGAGAGAGGGAGACACAGAATTCAAAGCAGGCTCCAGGCTCTGAGCTGTCAGCACAGCGGAGCAGGAGCTAACTTTCTGTCCCACTCCCTCCCTCGGTCTTTCTCAGCTCCCCTGATGAATAACCACTGTCATCTTGCCCCCCAAACGTTATTACCTAAATGATGAAGAAAATTGAACTCGTTTTGTATTTCCTTAAACAAACATAAAAGCATCTTCCTGGAGTATTATCTGCTTCCACTTGGCAGCCAGGACTACAGCATCACATTTTCCCACCCTTGTGGCAATGAATCACCAACGCTGAACTTGTCACCCACCAGATTGGATCATTCTGTCACTCTAATATCTGCAACTAGGCTATTGTAGCAGAGCAGGACACCAGGTGAATTCTACTTATTGCTCTTTTCATAAAGAACAAGCGTCTCCACGGTCAGGTACCTAAATCACCTCCTGCTATTCCCAGAGACCTTGACCTCAAGGCTTCCCTCTATAGCCTGGATATCACAATGACACATTCTGAATAGAAACGTCTGCAGAACTTCCCAAGTATAGTACCTGTATGTTTTTATATCATTTTACATCACACAATTTCCTTTTTTAGTTTTGTTTTGTTTTGTTTTGTTTTTTTGAGAGAGAGACACACAGAATGGGAGCAGGGGAGGGTCAGAGAGGGAGACACAGAATCTGAGGCAGGCTCCAGGCTTTGAGCTGTCAGCACAGAGCCGGACTCAGGGCTCGAACCTATGAACCGTGAGATCATGACCTGAGCCGAAGTCAGATATTTAACCGACTGAACCACCCAGGCGCCCCTATATTACACAATTTCTTACTGTTAGCCATTAAGTTCCTCCTATGACAAGCAGCATATGTCTAAATAAGTTAATTAAAAGAAAACCTAGGGGCACCTGGGTGGCTCAGTTGGTTAAGCGTCTGACTCTGAATTTCAGCTTAGGACATGATTTCACAGTGTGTGAGATCAAGCCCCACATCACTGACAGTGTGGAGCCTGCTTGGGACTCTCTCTCTCTCTTCCTCTCTCTGCCTCTCCCCTACTCACTCTCTCAAAATAAATAAATAAAAGTAAAACAAAAGGAAACCTATAACTTCAAAGGACAGCAGCACTTGTGGGAAACGGGAAGTTTAGAACAAGTCACACAAGTGCAACAGAAGCACGAGGGAGATGGAGTCAGGATGACAAGAGAGCAAGCTAAGAGCCTGGACACAGTAAGCCAAACCTGCTGCTCCTAGAATAGGATGGGGGGTGTCAGGGTTCCGCTGTTCTCTGGGGCAAGTTCCACCCCCCCCGCCCCCCCGCAACCTTCTCCATGAGACAGAAGCCTTGGTGATGGTTACTGCTGTGGTGCTGAGTCTACAGGATGGCCGGGGTTAGTGTGACGGGAGAATGTGGCAAATGTGATGGTACGTCACCTCTGAGATTAGGTTATAAAAAAAAACACCATAACCCCTCTCTCTCACTCTTCTTTTTTTCTTCAAAGATGCACTCTTAAGGACCCCCATGTCATAAGCAGCCCTACGGAAGGCCCTTGAGGCAAGAAGCTGAAGTCTTCTTGCCATCCAGCACATGGGTGAACTCATGAGAGGGTCCTCTGGCCCCGGTCAAGTCTTCAGAGACTGCAGCTCTGACCTATCACCCAACAGTAGCCTCAGGAGGCCTGTGAGCCAGAGCCACCCAGCCAAGCCAATAAATGGCTCCTCATTTCTGCCCCTCAGGAAATACGTAAGATCATAAATGTCTACTTTTTAGACTCCTAAGTCTAAAGTCTAAGTACTTTTGGCGTACTATGTTACACAGCAGCAGATGACTGGTACAATAGCTATCATCCCTCTCATCCATTCCTATCTTATCTGGGGCCCTCTAGGCCAGCACTTCACAAATTTTGAAGCGCGTGCTTATCACCGGAGAACATCATTAAAGTGCACATTTTGAAGGGTGCCTGGCTGGCTCAGTCAGAAGAGCATGTGACTCTTGATCTCTTAGGGATGTGAGTTTGAGCCCCACGTTTGAGGTAGAGATTACTTAAAGTAAAAAATAAAATAAAATGGTAAAAGTGGCAAAGATTATGTGTACTTTACCTCCAAAACAAAGTTTTTTGGGAGGGGGGGATGGGTTAAATGGGTAAGGGGCATTAAGGAATCTACTCCTGAAATCAGTGTTGCACTATATGCTAACTAACTTGGATGGAAATTTTAAAAAATGAATTAAAAACAAGATAAATAATTTTTTTCAAATATACGTTCTGATTCAGTAATTCTAGGGTAAGAGCTTTTGCATTACCAGTAAGCTTTCAGCTGTTGCTGCTGGTCCACAGACACGGACTCTCCAGGCTGTAGAAAACAGCTCGCCCCGGATGGGACTGTGTTGGCTTTGTGAGCTGGATAAGGAAAACCCACCTCATCTCAAAGCCAAGTGTGGTTTTGCACTCCAGAGTGCGGCATGGCTGGAGGAAAAGCAGCGTGCCTGGGAGAGTACTTTGCACGTGCCATGGCACTGCCCTCCAGCCACCATCCCACCGGGCGGTGTGGCACAGGCCAGTCAGGCTCTGAACGTGGGCCGCCAGGCTTCATGCTCACCCTGGGGCCATACAGATTGCACAGCCCCGCCAACAAAGCACTTTTAATGACAGTCCAACTCCACTCTCATCAAGGCTCTCAAGTTCACCTTCACCCAACGCAAATGTAACCACAGAGGAACCAATAAAACTACGAAGAAGTAAAAAAACCCCCAAATCCAGAATGTGGGGCTTTCCCTAGAACTATCTGGTTTCAGCAGCATGGGCAGAAGGGGAAAATGAGAGGGGACTGCTGAGGAGTAAGCAGATTTAAGAGACTTAACCAAATGTTATTTGTGGATCATGTTTGGGTTCTAATTCAAATTGATCAGGAACAAGAAGTATTTTGAAACATCAGTGAACATTTGATTTTGAGTGGAGTATTAGATGTTACTATAGAATTATTAAGCTTTCAAGGGTGATGGGTCGCCTGGCTGGCTTAGTCAGAAGAGTGTCTGACTCTTGATCTCGGGTCATGAGTTTGAGCACTGTGTTGGGTGCAGAGATTAAAAAAAAAAAAAAGTTTAAAAAAGTTTTTATGGGTGATAATGGCATTTAAAAACATTTTTAACATTTATTTTTAAGAGAGAGGGAGAGAGAGTATGAGTGGGGGAGGGAAGAGAGAGAGATAGAGATAGAGAGAGAGAGAGAGAGAGAGAGAGAGAGAGAGACCGAATCTGAAGCAGGCTCTAGGCTCTGAGCTGTCAGCACAGAGCTCATTGCAGGGCTCCAACTGGTGAACTGTGAGATTATGACCTAAACTAAAGTCAGATGCTCAACAGACTGAGCCACCCAGGTGTCCTGATAATGGCATTCTTAAAAAAGAAAATGTTCATATTTCCCCCTACAATAAACTTGTATTACTTCTGTAAGGAGAAATGGCAAAAGGTATCATTATGGTAGTTGTGAATTTCAAGGTGAAATCAGACCATCGAATTCACATCTGCTCTTTATACCACAGTGCTGACAAGCCTCATACACTTCCTCGCGGCCCCCTCCCCGGTTTATCAGTGGGAACAGTTTGCTCCGAAGCCCCCAAGTGCTAGGCATAGCTTCAAACAGCCAGTACTATTCCAGGCAGACCCCCTCCTGAGAGTCATGCTTTCCAAAGACACTTTCCACTTTCTTTAGCCCTTGATGAGCACTCAGGAACTTCCTGACATCACAGGCCCACACAGCCACTTGAAATCCAGCCAATGGTTGTGTAGTATGTTTCTTGCTGATTCCTGTTACATCTAAATTGGGCACAATGACTGTAGTTTATGTTGCTCCCCGTGACTATTTCCGCTCTGCACTGAAGATAGTCAGTAGCATTCCATTATGCTCAGATGCACAGCCTTTCATGGAAGGTGGGCAGGCACGTTCCTTCTAAGTTAGGTAAACTCCAGTGAAGAAAAGCACTGTGTACATCAAAAAGCTGTGCAAACAAGTGGGAAGATGTCTTAGCAGTGGAATCAACTTCTAATGCCAAGTAAAGAAAGATGTGCATTTCAAGGGAAAAAAACATTTAAAAAAAACTTCACAGTATTCACGAAATTTAAAGCGCAAAATAAAAAGCTTATTGTTCAGGCAAAAAATAAAGTTGGATAATATGCAATGTTGGTGAAGACACAGAAAAAAGACTCACACGAAGATGTTGGGAGTATAAGTTGGCACAAAGTTTTTGGATGGACATTTGAGACCATAAATAAGAAATTTAAATGTTAGTATCTTTGACATACAAAAAAATCTATTTCATTTTTAGGAATTAACCCTACAGATAGTCAGTACAGATTGCTACTGACTTGTGTTCCCTCAAAATCTGTATGTTGAAGTCTTCATCCCCGAAGTGGCTGTATGAGGAGACAAGGGGCTTCAGGAAGGGCTGCAGGCCTTCAAACAATAAAGCATGTCTTCAGACATTGCAAATACTTGGCATAGAAGGGTTGTCCTCCATTTGAAAACCACTGGGTTAGGGAAAGACTATTTGGATACAGTATCAGAAGTGTGATCCATTTTTTAAAAATGATAAACTTGGCTTCTTTAAAAACTAAAATTTTCTGCACCGTGGAAGATGATGTTAAGAAAAAGAAAAGGGAGAAAACATTCACAACACATTTTTGACAAAGGTCTTGTCATCTAGACTACATACAGGACTCCCAGACTTCAAAAATAAAAATATAAGCAACTCAACTATTTTTAATGGACCAAAGATTTGAATGGACACTTTACCAAAGATGACATATAGGTGGCAAACAAATATTTAAGAAGTACTTAATATCATCAGTCATTGGGAAAATGCAAATTAAAATCACAGCGAGGGGCACCTGGGTGGCTCAGTTGGTTTAATGTCTGACTCTTGGTTTTGGCTCATGTCATGATCTCAGACTTTGTGGGTTTGAGCCCCACACTGGGCTCCATACTGGCAGCAATGACCCTGCTTGGGATTCTCTCTCTCTCTCTCTCTCTCTCTCTCTCTCTCTGCCCCTCCCCCACTCATGCACACATGCTCTCTCTCTTGCAAAATAAACATTTAAAAAATTCTTTTTTAATTTTTAATTTTTTAAATTATTTTTTAAAATATTTTATTTATTTCTGAGAGAGAGAGACAGTGTGAGCAGGGGAGGATCAGAGAGAGAGAGAGATACAAAATCTGAAGCAGGCTCCAGACTCTGAGCTAGCTGTCAGCACAGAGCCCAATGAAGGGCTTGAACCCACGAACCATGAGATCATGACCTGAGCTGAAGTCGGATGCTTAACCGACTGAGCCACCCAGGCACCCCTAAAAATTCTTTAAAAAGAGTAAAATGACAGTGAGATACCACTTCACACCTATTACAAAGTTTAAAACTTGAAGCGCCTGGGTGACTCTGTCTATTAAGCATCCAACTTCGACTCAGGACATGATCTCACTCACCATTCAGAGTTTGAGCCCTGTGTCAGGATCTGTGCTGACAGCTTGGAGCCCGGAGCCTGCTTCAGATTCTGCCTCTTTCTCTGTCCCTCCTGACCTTGTATACTCTCTCTCTCAAAAATAAAAAAAGAAGAAAGTTTAAAACATAAAAATCTATAATACTAGGGGTACCTGGCAGGCTCAGTCGGTGGAGCATGTGACCTTGATTGCAGGTTGTGAGTTCAAGTCCTATGCTGGGTGTAGAGATTACTTAAAAGTAAAATCTTGATTAAAGGAAATCTCTAATACCGAACTTCCCAGCAAGCCCCCTCTTAGGTACAGTAGATAGGAAAATTTATGTCCATAGAAAAACCTGTAAACAACCCACATGTCCATCATTGATGAAAAGAAATTGTGGTACATTCTGTAATGAAAAAGACTATTCAAAAATAGAAAAGAACAAATTTCTGATACAGACAAAACCATGTATCTCAAATGTGTTCTGCTAAGTGCAAAAAGCCACTCATAGTGTATAATTTCATTTATATGACATGCTAGAAAATGCAAAACTATAAAAACAAAAACGGATGGGTCAGTGGCCAGAGAGGGAGAGTGGAGAGGGAGAGGTAGGAAGAAATTAGCACTCCACCCCCACCCTTTTTTTTTTATACAAATAGTTTATTGTCAAATTAGTTTCCACATAACACCCAGTGCTAATCCCCACAAGTGCCCTCCTCCATGCCCATCCCCCCTCCCCCCCACATCCACCAGTCCTCAGTTTTTGTCAGCATTCAAGAGTCTCTCATGGTTTGCCTCTCCCCCTTTCCCCCGCCATTTCCACCCTTCTTCTCCTCCATGGTCCTCAGTTAAGTTCCTCCTAATCCTCCTATATGTGCAAATATATGATATTTGTCCTTCTCTGCCTGACTTATTTCGCTCAGCATAACACCCTCAAGGTCCATCCATGTTGCTACACATGGCCAGATTTCATTGTTTCTCATTGCCATGGAGTATTCCATGGTATAGATAAACCACATCTTCTTGATCCATTCGTCTGTTGATGGACACTTAGGCTCTTTCCATGTTTTAGCTATTGTAGAGAGTGCTACTATGAACATTGCACCCCCACCCTTTTTAAATTCTGGGATGTTTTTTGTTTGTTTTTAAATTATCTCCACCCCCCCAAAAAAAGTTTTCACTATAAGCTAGTAAATGAAATGTTCGATGAATCTATGGTCAACACCAATGCCCTCATATAAGTTGCAAAATGTATTCATTTCCCAAGGTAGTAATCGCACCTTAACTATGAAGAGAGAGCCTCTAAAAGTGAAACTGCTTAAGTGGTTATCAGGGGCTTTAAAATGTTCTTGGGCCTTAACTGGACTGTTCTTTGATGGTTCTCGACAATATTCGATGACCAAACTACTACCATTTGGGAACTGTTGGTAGATTTTTGCCAAAAACCCCTTTTAAAAAATCAGTTCTTATTTATCCGTGTGCAACTCCAGGGACCGGCACATGGTAACTGGCTCTCTCTCAGTGAAGGGGCAGATGGCTCTATTATTTGGTTGGTAACTGTAAGAGCCCAGTAAAAGTCTTTATAATGGTGGGAAATAAAGAAAATTCTAGGTATTCACAAGACAGGTACACTATAAAAAGCATGTGCTTAACTTCTCTGATTTGTTGGTGCTGTGACAGATACTAGGGTTAGAAAGAAAAGTAAGGCAGGGGTCCTGGGTGGGTCAGTTGGTTGAGAGTCTGACTCTTGGTTTTGGCTCAGGTTACAAACTCACAGGTTGGTGGATTCGAGCCTCACGTGGGGCTCTGCACTGACAGCAAGGAGGTTGCTTGGGATTCTCTCTCCCCTTCCCTCTGCCCTCCCTAGCACATTCTCTCTCTCAAAATAAATAAACTTGAAAGAAAGGAAAGAAGGAAGGAAGGAAGGGAGAAAAGTGAGGTAGTACTGACCAAAGCGTGGCTGAGGAAGTAGTCTCAGAGAAAAAGACATTTCTAGTAAGCCAGCAGTAAGGGAAGAATAGACATATGTAAAGCTAGTGTAGCAGGGATTCTCTAATACAAATAAATAATGAAGCACTGTTTTGTGATTATTGTCCATTATTGAAACATCAGAAAGTACATAAAAGTACAAAGAAAATATTTTTAAGGACCTCTTTTGAGACAGAGTGGTGGAGGGTGGGGAGAGCAGGAGGGCAGAAAGAAAGGGACAGAGGATCTGAAGTGAGCTCTGTGCTCAGAGCAGAGCCCAATGTGGGGTTTGAACCTATAAACCATGAGATCATGACCTGAGAGCAAGTCAGACTCTTAACCGATTGAGCCACCCAAGTGCACCAGAAGTATAAAGAAAATATTAAAATTGCCTATAATGTCATCATCATGGTCAACACCTTGTTGGACTTCCTTCGAGTCTTTTTAAAGATACATGTATGCGGTTGTTAGAATTTTGGCTGAGGCTTCAAGACAATAGATGTTCTATTCCAAAGGAAAGTTGGAGAACACACTGGAAGACTCCTAAAAGATGGTAGAAACCCGTAGTGCATACTTAAGCCTATCACCCACCTCCAGGAGTGATAAATATCAAAGATGGGCAAGCTGAGACAAGGTTAGACATTAGAAGAGACTCCCAGGGAGAGGTCACGTGAACACTGTGAGGCTTGCACTCCTCGGAAACCTCAAACCTCTCCCTTTCCTCCAGAGCTCAGGAAGTCTCCTTTTAGTCTCAGAGAAAGTCCTTTCCTCAGGGATAATTCCCTTTCCCTTGACATCTTCCTTGAAGGCACCTTACATAATTGCCTCAAAGGTTCAGACTCTTGAAAACAAAAGCTAGAAAGGGAAGCGGGTTTTCAGGCAGCTGTTGCTTTCCACCCCATCTCAGACCTTCCCTTTGTAAGCAAGTCCTTCTCTCCCAGATTGGGATAAAGAAAATGAAAAATAGCAGTAGCTATGAAAGAGTGCTTTAACTACTTTCATTTTGACCTCAAACTTTCTAATTAGGTTCTTATTCTCTTATTAAGGACTGCTCTCAGCCAGTAAGACCATGCTGGCTTGACAAACCCCAAAGAGATGATTGGTTTGACCTTCAATGCCCACCTGCATGTACCCACCCACCCTTGTCCCACATTCTCCTTAGGTAAACCTGAAAGTATTTTCAGCACTTTGGAAACTGCCTTTCAGAAGCTTGTCCCTGGTCTTCCAGTGTTGGCTTCACTGAAATTAATTCCTCTCTTGTTTTTCCATGGCTGGTGACTCTACCTTTGCATTCTGTCAGCAGCCAGTGGCCCAATCTGTTATGTTTGGGGTACCCGGAGCCAGGTGATTTTCACCCCTGTACTCTGGCTATAGAAACAAAAACTTTAAAACTTAAAAACTCATGCTGAAGCACTAGTTTTAAAGATCCAATTGAAAACCATATCAAATATTAAAGTTGGTACCGTAGACACTTCCATCATCATAAACATTCTTTGAAAACATAACGACTCCATAGCAGTCCATCTCTTGAAAGGAAACTCTCTGAGAAAGCTAGAGAAGTCAAGGGGGTGGGGGGAATAGCCCTTTCTCATGGCAGCCAGCTAGCAGACATCTCTGATAGGCAACAACCTGAGAGAATAGGTTGGATAAAAAGCATGAGCTGTGGACTCTAGGCTCGACCAGAGATGTGTGCCCTGTCACCCTTACTGCCATTTCCATCTTCACACTATCACTTACTGAGCACTTACTGTGTCCTGAGCACTTGCTATCTTATTTTACCCATCAGAGATGGAGGTCTGCCACTAAAGGGTAATAATCATCTAAGGGGCTTGCTATCAATGCATATGCTGCCAGACCTACCCAGTTCTCTTCTGATTCACCAGGACTGCTCTAGGGTCTGGAAATCCCAAAGTTCAAAATGCCTTTAGTCGATTCTGATGCAGATGAGTCACTCTAGTTGAGACTTGCCAGAAAAATGAGACTAATAGAAGTTAAATAACTTGCCCAAGACCTTTGACCTGAGGTAGTCTGGAGCATCGTTTCCCTCCCCATCCCCCAGAGCCCTAGGGAATAGTCTGTCCTGGTTTTTCCCACCTCTCTCCTCGTCTCCCAGACCTTCTCTGAGCCTAATGCCTGTTTATCTTGTATTCTTCCAAAGGGAATATGCCCCAGCAGGAACTATTTTATAGGCGCTTGCTTTCAAAATGACACTTCACTCTTTCCTCTTCCAGCTAGAGTCTAGACCATTTCTATCAGCACCATCAGCATCACCTGTGACTTTGTTAGAAATGTAGAATTTCAGGCTCCAGCCCAGACATACCAAAGCTGAATCAGATCCCTAGGTGATTCACCTACACATTAAAGTTGGAACAGCTGCTGTCCTAGACAATTCCCAGCCAGACGTTGATCTGATTGATTAAGCGAGGCATCATAAAAGCAGTGATTTTCAACACTGTTTGCATTTAGAATCACGGATGCTCGTTAAAAATGCTGATGCTGAGGCCCCATTTGCAGACCAAGTAAATCAGAATCTTTGTGGGAGGCAGAGCTTATTCATATATATTTTTAATAATACCTCAGGTCAATGTAATGTCAAGTTAGGGTTCAAAAATCACTGCTTTAAAGATTTAAAAATTTTAGGGAAGTATTTAGAAACAAACAAAATGGCTTTAAATAAAAAGAAAATATGCATAAAACAATGTAATGGTTTCCCTTAAGAGTCAACATAAATTTCAAGGCAAACCATAAGATACTCTGAAATACAGAGAAAGCGGAGGGTTGCTGAAGGGGAGGTGGGTGGGGGATATGGGTTAAACAGGTGATGGGCATTAAGGAGGGCACTTGTTGGGATGAGCACTGGATGTTACATATAAGTGATGAATCGCTAAGTTCTACTCCTGAAACCATTATTACAGTAAATTTGGAGTTAAAAAAAGTAGAGGGAGGGGCAAGATGGCAGAGAAGTAAGGAGCTCTGTACTTGCACTCGCACCCATACCTCACATGGAAAGGATCTGAAGCCATTGGAAACCTTACAAAACCTGAGAGATTGGGAGAAAAATGATGCAGAATCCACTGAGAAAGCCTTCTAATGGCTACCTCAAGAAACAAGCCAGAGTACACAAGGTGGAGAGTCCCAAATATCACTACGAATAGGAAAATAAAATAACCAAGGTCTCAACAAGAGAGACCAAGAGATACCATTCAAAAAACACTCTCTGAAAGGATAGGCCCTGGACAGTCAAAGAGTCTTCTTGGATGTAGCAGCACTCATAGGTGCAGAGAGCATAACAGGTCATTAAAACTAACAAGAGCCGGAGAGCTAACTAAAATGATGAAACGAAAGAGCTCTCCTCCAAAGAAACTCCAAGAAGAAATGACAGCTAATGAACTGCTCAAAACAGATATCAGCAGCATAACTGAACAAGATTTTAGAATAATAATGGTAAAATTAATAGCTGGGTTTGAAAAAAGCATAGGGGACATCAAAGAAAACTATGGTTACAGACAGAATGAAAATAAAAATAGGCATGAAGAATTAAAAACTGCAATAAATGAGATACATAATAAATTAGAGGCCTCCAATGCACGGATTGAAGGGGCAGAAAAGAGAATAAGTGATTTAGAAGACACCATTAAAGAAAAACAAGAAGGTGACAAAAAAAGAGACAAACTGATCCAGGAACAGGAAAGAAGAGTTCAAGAGCTCAGCGATACGGTCAAACACAACAATATCCGTATCATAGGAATCCCAGAAGAGGAAGAGAGAGGGAAAGGTGCTGAAGGAGTCCTGGAACGAATTACAGCAGAGAACTTCCCCGACCTGGGAAAAGAAATAAATGTTGAAATACAAGAGGCTCAGAGGACTCCCCTCAGACGTAACTTGAATCGATCTTCTGCATGGCATATCATAGTGAAACTGGCAAAATATAAGGACAAGGAGAGAATTTTGAAAGCAGCTAGGGAGAAAAGGGCCCTCACATACAAAGGGAAACCTATCAGAGTGGTGACAGACCTATCTACTGAAACTTGGCAGGCCAGAAAGGAATGGCAGGAGATCTTCAATGTGATGAACAGCAAAAATATGTAGCCAAGAATCCTCTATCCAGCAAGCCTGTCATTCAAAATAGAAGGAGAGATAGAAAGCTTTCCAAGTAAACCGAAATTGAAAGAATTTGTCACCACTAAGCCAGCCCTACAAGAAATCCTGAGGGGGATGCTCTGAAGGAAAGGTTGCAAGGAACAAAGATACCAGAGACACCACCACAAACATGAACCCTACAAAAGATACAAAGACTCTAAACCCACATATTTCAATAATAACACTGAATGTAAATGGGCTGAATGCTCCAATCAAAAGACATAGGGTAGCAGAATGGATGAAAAAACAAAATCCATCTATATGCTGTCTACAAGAAACTCATTTTAGACTGGAAAATACCTTCAGATCAAAAGTAAGGGGATGGAGAAATATATATCATGCTACAGGAAATCAAAAGAAAGCCGGAGTAGCGATACTTCTATCAGACAAACTGGACTTTAAATTAAAGACAATAACAGGAGATGAAGAAGGGCACTACATAATAATTACAGGGTCCATCCATCAGGAAGAACTATCATAAATGTCTACGCACCAAATATGGGAGCACCTAAATATCTTAAACAATTAATCACAAACAGAAACAAGCTTATAGATAAGAATGTGCTAATAGCAGGGGACTTTAATACTCTGGTTACAGCAATGGATACGTCAACCAGACAGAAAATCACTAAAGAAATAATGGACTTGAAAGACACATTGGAGCAGATGGATCTGACGGATATATTTAGAACTCTACATCCTGAGGCTAGGGAATTTACTTTCTTCTCAGGTGCACATGGCACATTCTCCAAGATAGATCACATACTGGGACATAAAGCAGCCCTCAATAAATATAAAAGAATTGAGATCATACCATGCACACTGTCAGATCATAATGCTTTGAAACTTGAAATCAATTACATGAAGAAGTCTGGAAAACCTCCAAAAACATGGAGGTTAAAGAACACCCTTCTAAAGAATGAATGGGCCAATCAGGCAATTAGAGACGAAATTAAAAAATATATGGAAACAAATGAAAATAAAAACACAACAATTCAAAATCTATGGGATGCGGCAAAGGCAGTCCTAAGAGGAAAGTACATTGCTCTCCAGGCCTATTTCAAGAGATTAGAAAAAGCCCAAGACCAAAATCTAACAGCTCACCTAAAGAAACTAGAGGCAAAGCAACAAGGATGCCCTAAACCCAGTAGAAGAAGAGAAATAGTAAAAATTAGAGCAGAAATAAACAACATAGAGACCAAAGAAACAATTGAACAGATCCATGAAACCAAGAGTTGGTTTTTTGAAAAAGTAAACAAAATTGACAAACCTCTAGCCAGACTTATCAAAAAGAAAAGAGAGAGCACCCAAATAGACAAAATTATGAATGAAAATGGACTTATTACAACCAACCCCTCAGAAATACAAGCAATTATCAGGGAATACTATGAAAAATTATATGCCAACAAATTGGACAACTTAGAAGAAATGGACAAATTCCTAAACACACACTACCAAAATTCACACGGGAAGAAATAGAAAACCTGAACAGACCCATAACGAGTGAAGAAATTGAATCAGTGATCAAAATCTCCCAACAAATAAGAGCCCTGGACCTGATGGCTTCCCTGGGGAATTCTACCAGACATTTAAAACAGAATTAATCCCAATTCTTCTCAAGCTATTCCAAAAAATAGAAAGCGAAGGAAAACTCCCGGACTCATTTTACGAAGCCAGCATCACTCTGATTCCCAAGCCAGACAGAGATCCAACAAAAAAAGAGAACTACAGGCCAATATCCTTGATGAATACGGATGCAAAAATTCTCAACAAGATCCTTGCAAATCGAATCCAGCAGCATATCAAAAGAATCATCCACCAAGATCAAGTGGGATTCATTCCTGGGTTACAGGGCTGGTTCAATATTCGCAAATCAATCACTGTGATACATCATATCAATAAAAGAAAAGATAAAAACCATATGACCCTGTCAATAGACGCAGAAAAAGCATTTGACAAAATACAGCATCCCTTCTTAATAAAGACTCGTTGGGATAGAAGGAACCTACTTAAACATCATCAAAGCCATCTATGAGAAGCCTTCAGCTAACATCATCCTCAACAGGGAAAAACTGAGAGCTTTCCCCCTGAGATCAGGAACACGACAGGGATGCCCACTCTCACCACTGCTGTTTAACAGAGTGCTCGAAGTCCTAGCATCAGCCATCAGACACCAAAAGGAAATCAAAGGCATCAGAATTGGCAAAGAGGAAGTCAAACTTTCACTCTTCGCAGATGACATGATACTCTACATAGAAAACCGACAGACTCCACCAGAAGCCTACTAGAACTGATCCAAGAATTCAGCCAAGTTGCAGGGTACAAAATCAATGTACAGAAATTGGTTGCATTTTTATACACCAACAATGAAACAACAGAAAGAGAAATCAAGAAACTGATCCCATTCACAATTGCACAAAAAACCATAAAATACCTCAGAATAAACCTAACCAAGGATACAAGAGATCTGTATGATGAAAACTATAGAAAACTTATGAAGGAAATTGAAGAAGACACAAAGAAATGGAAAAATCCATGCTCATGGATAGGAAGAATAAATATAGTTAAGATGTCATTACTACCCAAAGCACTCTACACATTCAATGCAATTCCAATCAAAATTGCACCAGCATACTTCTCAAAACTAGAACAAACTATCCTAAAATTTGTATGGAATCACAAAAGACCCCGAATAGCCAAAGTAATACTGAAAAATAAAACCAAAACGGGTGGTATCACCATCCCAGACTTTAGCCTCTACTACAAAGCTGTCATCATCAAGACAGTATGGTATTGGCACAAAAACAGACACATAGACCAATGGAACAGAATTGAGAACTCAGAAGTGGACCCAAAGTATACAGCCAACTAATCTTTGACAAAGCAGGAAAGAGTATCCAATGGAAAAACGACAGCCTCTTTAACAGATGGTGCTGGGAGAACTGGACAGCAACATGCAGAAGAATGAAACTACATCATTTTCTCACACCATGCACAAAAATAAACTCAAAATAGATAAAGGACCTGAATGTAAGACAGGAAACCATCAAAACCCTAGAGGAGAAAGCAGGAAATAACCTCCTTGACCTCCACTGCAGCAATTTCTTACTTGACACATCCCCAAAAGCAAGGGAATCAAGAGCAAAAATAAACGATTGGGACCTCATCAAGATTAAAAGCTTCTGAGGACGCCTGGGTGGCTTAGTCGGTTAAGCGTCCCACTTTCGCTTAGGTCATGATCTCGCGGTTCGTGGGTTGGAGCCCCGTGTCGGGCTCTGTGCTGACTGCCAGCTCGGAACCTGGAGCCTGTTTCAGTCTGTGACTCCCTGTCTCTGACCCTCCCCTGTTCACGCTGTCTCTCTCTCTCCTAGAAATAAATAAAACATTAAAAAAAAAAAAGATCGAAAGCTTCTGCACAGCAAAGGAAACAACCCACAAAACTAATAGGCAAGCGATGGAATGGGAAAAGATAGTTGCAAATGACATATCAGATAAAGGGTTAATATCCAGAATCTATAAGGAACTCACCAAACTCCACACCCAAAAAACAAACAACCCAGTGAAGAAATGGGCAGAAGAGATGAACAGACACTTCTCCAAAGAGGACATCCAGATGGCCAACAGACACATGAAACGATGCTCTGCATCCCTCCTCATCAGGGAAATACAAATCAAAACCACACTGAGATACCACCTCACGCCAGTCAGAGTGGCTAAAATGAGCGAATCAGAGAACTCTAGATGCTGGCGAGGATGTGGAGAAACGGGCACCCTCCTACACTGTTGGTGGGAATGGAAACTGGTGCAGCCCCTCTGGAAAACAGTGTGGAGGTTCCTCAGGAAACTAACAGTAGAACTCCCCCTAGGACCCAGCAATAGCACTGCTAGGAATTTACCCAAGGGATACAGAAATGCTGAGGCATAGGAGCACATGCACCCCAATGTTCATAGCAGCACTCTCCACAATAGCTAAAACATGGATAGAGCCTAAGTGTCCATCAACAGATGAATGGATCAAGAAGATGTGGTTTATCTATACCATGGAATACTCCATGGCAATGAGGAAGAATGAAATCTGGCCTGTGTAGCAACATGGATGGACCTTGAGGGTGTTCTGCTGAGCGAAATAAGTCAGGCAGAGAAGGACAAATATCATATGTTTGCACATATAGGAGGATTAGGAGGAACTTAATGGAGGACCATGGGGGAGAAGAAAGGGGGAAATGGTGGGGGAAAGTGAGAGAGGAAACCATGAGAGACTCTTGAACGCTGAGAAACAAACTGAGAACTGATGGATGGGGGGCGGTGATGGGCATGGAGGAGGGCACTTGTGGGGATGAACACTGGGTGTTATATGGAAACCAATTTGACAATAAACTATTTGTAAAATAAATAAATAAAATAAAATTTTTAGCTTGAAGGGAAAAAAAAAGTCCAGCTTGTCTAATATAAAACAAAAATAGACAGATGAGATGAATTTCAAATTTCTCAAATCAGCACCAAAGTCCCTTTCCCATTCTGAGTCCTGTCTACCTCTCCAGTGCCATCTCTTTCTCTCCCAACCCCACATTCTGGGGGCTCCAGATCACTTGCATGGCCCTCAACAAGTCAGTCACTTTATACCTGCAGGACTTCACCCAAATTCTATTTTAATATTTATTAATATTTGAGAGAGAGAGAGACTGTGAGCAGGGGAGGGACAGAGAGACAGAGAGAGACAGAGGATCCAAAGCAGGTTCTGTGCTGACAATCAAGCCTGATGCAGGGCTCAAACACACAAATTGTAAGATCATGACCTCAGCTGAAGTTGGGCTCTCACAGGACTAAGCCACCCAGGCAACCCTCAAATTCTATTTCTTTAATTAACTTTTCCATTTCTTTGCTTTATCAAAGATTCAACTTCAGATTTCTGCCCCTGGAAGGTCTTTTCTTGGGGGAAAAAGAAACTTTTTAAATTAAAACTTAAGGTTTGGGGGTGTTTTTTGTTTGCGGTTGTTTTTTTTTTTTTTTTTTGTGGGTTTTTTTTTTTTTTTTTTTTGGTTTAGTTTAGTTTAGTTTTTGTTTTTTGCTTTCTAGCTGTTGGTGTTGCTGGCCACATTTCAAACTCAGGATCCTAAAGAGACTTAGGCTACTGTCTCCCATAAGCCTGGTCTTCAAATAGCCACAATGGGTACATTAGAATGTACTAATGCGGAGACAACCGTTGAATATTGTTTAAAGTTGATTTAAATGGCAGCAAATGCAAAAGCCAGTGCCTATTGGCAGAAGAAATCATTAGTTTTGCCTCCTATGAATGTAGTGCACATACCTAACACAAACACAAGAGAAAGCTCACCCGGGCCTTTGTTAGGAAAGAGCTTTTGGTGCATCAGGTAATCTTACTCATTTAAAATCTAATTTGACACATAAATTGCTTTTCCTTACTTTTGATCGATTTTTAGAAAGAGCATGAAATGAATGTTTTTTCATTTATTTCTCTATGTTGAGAATGTCCTTTGTTGAACTGGACATGAGTAAAATTTTGGATTTACTTTTCATGTTTTGGTGACACATCTTAGAATCTGTAAACTTCAGACCAAAATAAAAAGAAATATTTAAAAGCCCCTGAGAAATATTCAGACCTTCTGTTGCATAAGGAGTGTGCCATCTGGTAAGAAAAGAGTCTGGGGGAGCCTGACTTTGGCTCAGGTCATGATCTCACGGTTCGTGGGTTCGAGTCCTGTTCTGGGCTCTGTGCTGACAGCTAGCTCAGAGCCTGGAGCCTGCTTCGGATTCTGTATCTCCCTCTCTCTCTGACCCTCCCCTGCTCACGCTGTCTCTCTCTCTCTCAGGAATAAATAAAAACATTAACAAATTTTAAAAGAAAAAAGAAATAAGTCTGAACACCTCTGAAATATGTGGTTCACTTTTTTCTTCTCATTTTCCATCCTTTTGAGAGAGAGGGATAAATACTAAGAGTATACATTTCTTCTCTTGAATGCTCTGACATCTAAATTCTCCCTGTCCTGTCTGCTCAGAACTGGCTTGGGAAAGACAAAAAATATTCTTTTTATTAAGTTTATTTATTTATTTTGAAAGACAGACAGAGCAAATAAGGGAGAAGCAGAGAAAAAAAGGAGAAAGAGAAAATCCCAAGCAGGCTCCACATTGTCAGTGCAGAGCCCAATATGGGGTTCAAACCCACAAACCATGAGACCATGACCTGAGCTTAAGTCGGATGCTTAACCAACTGAGCACCTGGACACCCTTCTATTTATTTTTTTAAATGTTTATTTATTTATTGAGAGAGAGTGAAAGAAAAAGAGAGAGAAAGGGAGAGAGCAGGTACAAGTAGGAGAGGGGTAGTGAGAGGGAGAGAGAATCTCAAGCAGGCTCCTTGCTATCAGTGCAGAGTCTGACGTGGGGCTCAGTCTCACAGATTGTGAGGTTACGACCTGAGCCAAAATCAAGAGCAGGATGTTTAACCAACTGAGCCACCCAGGTGTCCCAAGTATTATTCTATTTAAAGAAGAAAAATGATAGGTCCTAGCACTAGAAAATCACCAGTGGCAGTTTCTTTCATTTTTTAACAAATATTTATTGAGTATCTACTGTCTGCCAGACTGGGACATAAATCCTTTTGCAAGCAAAGTCACTCTCATCGGGGGCATTGATGTTTTCGATCATCTCTACCTTGGGAAATATAACAGTTAGTTCTCCACTGTCATCTTCATTCCTCCTCTCCGTGAATTTACCCTCTTTGCTTCTTCAAATAGTTTCTTCTCTAGGCTGCTGAGGCACCATCCTCTCCTGGTTTTCCTTCTATCTTCCTGGCCACGCCTCTGCGATATGATTTGCTAGTTTCTCTGTTCCCTGAGAGCTAACTGTTGGATATTTCTTCCTCATCTACATTCTCATCCTAGTGATCTCTACTCCCATGGCTTAGTATCATCTAGATGCTAATGACTTTCAATGTGTTTCTCTAATTCTGCTCTTTACCCGGAGCTCTGGACCGGATCACCTATCCAACTGCCCTTGTAACATCTCCACTCTGGTGTCCAACAGGCATTTTAAATAGAGCTATTCCCCCTAATGTTCCTCTCTCAGTCTTTCCCATTTAGTAAACTGCAGCATTTGCTTGACCAAAAATCTAAATATTAGAGACTATGTTTGGCTGCATGTACAGAAGCCAGCTTAACCAGAGGAAGTCATTCTTTCTTCACATAATGAGAGGACCAGAGACAGGCCAGGGCTGTGCAGCACCTCCTCAATGACAACAATGTCCCAGCTCCTTCTTTTTCTTCACCATCCTCATGGTTGCAGGCCGCCAGCCTCACTTCCAGCCTTGCATTTACATCCCAATGGAAAGACAAGGAACAAATTAACAAGGTGGAAGGCAGAGAACCTATATGGAAATAGTGCAATTCTCAGGAGACTTCTGCTTGAGTCCCGTTGTCCAGAACCATGTTACAAGCTCTACCTCAGCTGCAAGGGAGGCTGGGAAACAGAGCTGTTGAGCTGGGCACACTGACTGCTACCCTGCACAAACCAGGGTCCTAACATACGGAAGAAAGGGAGAACATTTATGGGCTTGGCAATAGCAGTGACTGCTCTATCGTCCTGCACTGCTCGCTTTCCTGACACTTCTTCACCAGTCCCCCGGCAGGTCCGACTGCTCCCACAGCCAAAACATTGAACAAACGGATCTCCAATGTGCTCGACTCCTGGTCTGAGACACCATCATCTCTCAGTCAGAACACAAGAACGGCCTCCTAACTAGTCTCTCTCTTCCACACTTGTCCTTTCTATAGCCCTTTCTTCACACAGCCATCTAGGGTACAGGTTTCCAAGTATAATTACACCATTTTCTTTCTAAAATTCTCCGAGGGATCTGTCACAGTCTAGGTTCCCCCAAGCAGACAGTGAGACGAGGGTTTGCATGCAAGCCGGTTGTTTGAGAGGGACAGAAACACAGGGTGGGGTATGTGGTGACACAAAGAAAGGGAGGTAGGCCAGAGAGAGTGTGACATCAAGCCAGTCTCCCAGGGTAGGCAACTGAAGCTTAACCCTAAGGGAAGCACTGGGAAATGGGGGGAAACACTTGCCCCAGAATTAGGGGGTCCAACGGGCAAAGGAAGGTACTTATACAGCAGCCCTCAAGAGTTGCTATTGTTGGCTTCAGCTCTCTTGGCTTGAATACCTAGCCCTGAATATACCCCCCTCTCCTGACCTAGCTCACTGACAAAGCCAGCACTTTCTTCTGTTTACCAGCCTTTCTGCTTACAGACCCGCACAATTTCTTTCAGTTGAAGCAGAACCACCACAGGGTGGGAGAGCCACTTCTTTTCAGTAATAGGGTAACAAATTCCAAATACAATTTCAGGGTGACAAATGTCTCTTAGAAGTTTGGTAAGCTTTAGACTCATTTGAAAGTAGTGAAATTTTGTGATGCTTTGCTCTCTGACAGATACAAAAATGCATATAACATGCTTAACGGCATAGGAAAATTTCGAGCAGGGCCTATGAGATTTGGAATATTTAAATCAATGGATTAAGGTACACACCATTTAACAGTACTAGTAATTAATTATATGAATATTATTTCTATCAATGGCATTACTATAACTACAGGTCTGAAGACTACAGATGAACAGGTAGGTATCTCTGCCCTTAGGTCAGTTTACTACTTACCTTTACTCTCCTTTCTTCTTCAATTGTTCTACAAAGTAATCATTGCAGGCAACTGTCAGAGCTGCCAGCATGACCACAAATTCATTAAAATCCACTTCAATGTCCTTATCGGCATCCAGGTCCTGAATTATCTTATCAACCAATTGGGGGTCCTTTTGGCACTAAAAGGAAAGAGAAAATTACTAACTCCCAGGGTTTGAGGTTGATCATGACAAATGAAATTGCACTGTCCTTTTATTTACATTAAAGTTTTAGTTTTCATTTCAGAATCTAATGGCAATTTCCAAAAGCCCATTTGCAGGTAGATTTAAACCAAGCACCAATTCCAAATGAGTCTAGCCTTCTTCCCCAGGGCCATAGAATTCTGGCTCAGACCTAAACACCGAGAAGAGCAAACAGCATCTCATCAGAGTGAGCTACTGATCCTGAAAATGTACTTATGGAGCTTCAAAGGTGGAGGGCCAGGACAGGAGACATGGAACAAAGCAGGCTTTCAAGCCAAAAGGGGATAGTAAGTGGCTCTATCATTTACCAACAATGGGACTTTGAGCAAATAAATCACTTAACATGTTTTAATTTCCTTATTTATAAATTGGGGGAAATATCTCCCCACCAAGTTGCAGGATACTGCAAACACTTTTAAAAGTCCTTAGCACCAGGCTGCTAGATTTAGTAAATAAAAATACAGGACCTCCAGTTAAATGTGAATTTCGGATGACAATGACTAATTTTGTAATTATGTCCCAAATACTGCGTGGGAAGTACAGTATTTTATCTGACAGCCTGACTTAGCACAACACTCGTCAGACACAAGAGAGACACCTAATAAATTGTAGCTATTGTTTTTTTTAATAACTTTAAAAAATTATTTTTTAATGTTTTATTTATTTCTTAGAGAGAGACAGTGGGAGCCGGGGAGGGTCAGAGAGAGAGGGAGATGCAGAATCTGAAACAGGCTCCAGGCTCTGAGATGGCAGTCAGCACAGAGCCCGATGAGGGGCTCGAACCCACCAACCATGAGATCATGACCTGAGCCGAAGTCGGACGCCCAAACGACTGAGTCACTGAGGCGCCCCTAAAGTGCAGCTATTGTAAGAAGACAACATGGAGCCTATAGAATGAGTCAGGGTCCAGAAAGTGTGGGACTAGGAAACACTCACTTGTCCTATGACTGGTAGCTGATAGAATTTTTTTTTAAGTTTATTTATTTATTTTGAGAGACAGAGAGAGCAGAGGAGAGGCAGAGAGAGAGAGGGAGAAAGAAAGAATCCCAAACAAGCTCTGCACTCTCAGCTCAGAGTCAGATGTGGATCCAGAAATATTTTTTAAAGTAGTTCATTTCCTCCAGGAATCCCTCCATTGCCCTTTCAATAGGTGCCAACTATTAAAAGGTTGGAAATGTTAAGTGATCAAAATCAACTTGATGAAAACAATTCTAAATCTCACTTAAATCAATGTACCAAGTTTGAACTGATGAGACTTTTATTCTACATATTATAAACTCCAGTAGCCAAACTGAATTTGAAAAAAAAATTTTTTTAAGTTCCTGGGGATGCCTAAAATTGCTTAAAAAGTACTGTGAAGAATTATAATTTAGGGGCACCTGGGGGGCTTGGTCAGTTAAGTGTCTGACTCTTGGCTTCGGGTCAGGTCATGATCTCACTTTTTAGCAAGTTCAAAACCCAAGTCAAGCTCTAGGCTGGCAGCGAGGAGCCTGCTTGGGATTCTCTCTCTCTCTCTCTCTATCTCCCCGCGCCCCCCACCCCCACCCCGCACGTCACCCCTCTCTCTGCCCTTCCCCAACTTGGGCTGTCTCTGTCTCTCTCAAAATAAACACATACATTTTAAAAAGTTTAAGAAGAATTACTGTGTCAAAAATTTTTTACTTTAGGGGTGCCTGGCTGGCTCAGTTGGTAGATCTCAGTTGGGAGGTTGTACCTTGACGGCTCAGTTGGTTGAGCAGCTGACTTCGGCTCAGGTCATGATCTTGAGGTTCCCTAGTTCGAGCCCCACATCGGGCTCACTGCTGTCAGCGCAGAGCCCGCTTCAGGTTCTGAGTCTCCCTCTCTCTCCCCCTCCCCAGCTCTCTCTCAAAAATAAACATTAAAAAAAAGAGAGAGAAAGAAATCAATTGCGCTGTTGGCGAGAGAGTCCTAGGAGACCGTACACACGGGCTGTCGTTGCGTGGGGACCACATCCAGCCTCCACTGACAGGCCCGAAAGCTGCGACTCACCGAGACGAGCTCCGTGAGCTGTTGCTGCAGGAGCGTTTTCAGCTGCCCCTTGTTGAGCCTGAACCTGTCCCCTTCCTTGCAAGAGTACTGGTGGAAGATTCTGATCATGATGTTCATGGCCATCTCCAGCTGAGTGGGCATGTTGAACCGATCACTCCGGGGACTGGCCACCACACTCAGGGGGGAAGAAAAACACTTGTTCAAAGCAAGCAGGTGGGGAAGCCTCGACACGTGCACCCAAACAGCACACTGCGTCCCCCAGTCCGGCCACACCGCGGGCGACGCTGCTCAGACCGGAAGGCTCTTCACTTAAAGCGCTTGCGCATCTAGGGCAGGTTGCGGAGGGGTCTGTCAAAGCTAGCAGTCCCGGTGGGTTCGCCAGTTGTCGACCAGACACCAAATACAGTCATATTAAAACACAGATAAATAAATACTTGAATGAAACATAGATGAAAAATATAACCAGAAGATGAAGAAAATACCCAACTGCGTACCTGTTCATCCAAGGCACAACTCCCTCAACAGGTGTGGATAATTAAACTCTACCTTTTACACCCGGGTTCCACCCAGGCACACCTGTTCCCCAGGGGACAAGAATTACCAGCCGTGAGAGATTCAAATGCAAGTGCCTCCGGGTCTGTTTTTCATCATCAAAAGGAACAGGAGTGCACTGCTGCCCCGAGGGCCCTGGAGGAAGGGCCGGCACCCACCGAGTGCATTAGATGAGAAGGCAAATGAGAGGCAAAGGGGAAGCCCTCAGTACCCTCCCTGTGGGGGATGTGTGTGGAACTTACATTCAGGTGCTAAGAAGTTGGTGACTGGGAAGAACTTTAAAAATAGAGGAGAGGGGCCCCTGGGTGGCTCAGTCGGTTAAACGTCTGACTTTGGTTCAGGTCATGTTCTTGCAGCTTGTGATGTTCCAGCCCGGCGTGAGGCTCTGCGCTGACAGCTCAGAGCCTGGTGCCTGCTTCGGATTCTGTCTCCTTCTCTCTCTGCCCCTCCCCCCCACTCATGCTCTGTCTCTCTCTCAAAAATAAACTTTTTTTTTTTTTTTTAATTAGAGGAGAAAAGAAATACTGGTTCAAACCTGTAAACTCCTTAGCAGGGCCAATAGCAAGATCAAAGGAATAAACAGAGCAGACTAGTTAAGCTAATTGAATGGATGATTGTGCAGCTGTTAAAAAGAGAGAGACAGAGAATGGGGAAACTCTCCATATGCCAAGTTAGAAAGAACAAAGCAATCCCAACTGTGTAACAAAAGGAAAAAACCCCCACAAATTACACGAATATATATACTTGCATTTGCCCAAGGAGTCACTGAAAAGATGCATAAGAAATAGAAGTGGGATGTATATGTATAAACACACAATTAATATAAGATACACAATATTACATATGTACTGTTACACATAAATGTACATGATAGTATCAACATGTGGTACACCTTGGTGTTTTGCACTTAACATATCCTAAAATCTTTAAAAAAAATTTTTTTAATGTTTATTTTTCAGAGAGAGACAGACAGAGCATGAGCTGGGGAGAGGCAGAGAGAGAGGGAGACAGAATCCAAAGCAGGCTCCAGGCTCCGAGCTGTCAGCACAGAGCTCGATGCAGGGCTTGAACCCGCAAACCGCGAGCTCATGCCTTGAGCTGAAGTGGGATGCTCAGCTGACCGAGCCACCCAAGCACTCTTTCTGTCACTATTTTTTTTTAATTTTTTAATGTTTATTTATTTTTGAGAGAGAGTGGGGGGCGGAGCAGAGAGAGAGGGAGATGCAGAATCCAAAGCAGGCTCCAGGCTCTGAGCTGTCAGCACAGAGCCCGACACGGGGCTCGAACACACGGAACCATGCGATCATGACCTGAGCCAAAGCTGGACACGTAACCGACTGAGCCACTCAGGCGCCCCTTCTGTCACTATTTTTAAATATTAGTTGATGTGGCCTGTTTCTCTCCATTCTTCTCCACCTTGGGACTTCAAAATGTTGGTCTCTATTACCGAAACAGAGGTAGCTTCCTTTCTGTTCTCTCTACTTTCTGTCCTCCATTCCCATTTCCATTCTGCTGTCAGACTAGTTTAGCAAAAGCACACATCACCGCCCTCACCCCTGGGCGGTCAAAGTCCCACGATGCCTAAAAACGGACCAAAATGCTGTGTTCTCATTCGTGCTTGCCATGGCACATTCTGAGAATGCTCATTGTGTCTACTCTTTGAAGCTCAGTTCAAAAATCTCCTGTTGAAACGTTTCCAGTGCTTTCCCATCTTCCAACCTCCCACCTTGGGTAGGTGCCCGTCTGTCTTCTTATCCACTGGAGCATCTCTTTATCATTTGTATTATTTCATTTAGCATACATTCCTGTAATCACTTTTTTCAGCCTGCCCATATAGTCTCCACTCTACAGACCATGGATGAGTCCTTTGATGATAGATTTTTGCATTCTAGTTCATTTTTGCATTCTACAGCATTTAGCACCAATTCCAACAATAGGTGGGAAATGCTCAGAAATCTTTGCTGGTGGATGGATTTATGAGCAAGTGCCCCAGAGTGGGAAACTGTGAGACCTTCTAAGAGTTCAGCCTTGTCTAGCTTAATTCTCTAAAGATTTGATTGCCTTTACTTCATATAAAAACCTTGGTGTCATCAAAGGGAGAGACAGAAAATAGTCCTCTCAAAGAATATAAACAGTCTGAATTTGGAATTAAATATTTTCAGATTCAGCTGCTGATATTATAAATGCACTAAATCTTACAGAGCATGTATGTCTCAGCAGTGTTGTAGTTAAATCCTATTCAACCACAAATAAATTTACATAGAGAATTCAGAGGGCAGGCAAAACTCTTAATAGAAGAGAAATGTAAAAGTGTCATGCTATAGGGGCGCCTGGGTGGCTTAGTCGGTTGAGCGTCCGACTTTCGCTTAGGTCATGATCTCGCGGTTCGTGGGTTCGAGCCCCGCGTCGGGCTCTGTGCTGACTGCCAGCTCGGAGCCTGGAGCCTGTTTCAGTCTGTGACTCCCTCTCTCTCTGACCCTCCCCTGCTCGCGCTGTCTCTCTCTCTCTCTCCTAGAAATTAAAAAAAAATTAAAAAAAAAAGTGTCATGCTATAATCTGATTTGAGAGATGAGAATGTGACCTCTGTATTCTTTGCTCTTGGGGTTTAGAAAAAAGGTGGTTTCTGCTTGGTTTCGGGTTGGTTTTTAGCAGACCTAGCTATTTCTTTTGGTGCATGCTGCTCCCTATTGTCAGGCTTCAGAACTGCATCTGGAAAAACTCCAATTCCCAGAATGTGCTTGACAATTGTGTAAGACTCTTGGCTCCTCAGGGGCTTATCTGTGATGTAAGCCAGCCTCAACCTCCACCCTCCACCCTCCGGGAGTCTTTCAGGAACAAAGATAAGATCAAAAGGACCCGAGTCAGGCTAGGAATGCAAATTTACAAGTAACTTGAAGTTCCTGGATGGGCAAGGAAGACATATCTGTTTAAAGCAGTTTACATATTCTATTAATTATTACAGCTTTACTTTTCCATCGCTGACATGAGTTGTAACTCTTAGCCCTAAACGGTACAACTGTGCATCCAAATTGGTGTGCAAAGAATGAGAGAAATGGAAATTTCCAATCTGGGGGAGTTTACAAATAGGGGATATTTTGGAGGGAAAAAGTATAAATCCACAGGAAAGCAAAAAGAGGAGGGCTGGTTAAAGTGGAGCTTTGGCCCCAGAGCCTAAAAGAAAGGAAATCTGTGGGGAAAAAACAGGCCATCATATTAACTGGGACACCACCGAGCCCCCCAGGGTGCAAGATCCTAGGAAGCTTTGCCTCTGGGGCCAAGGCCAGAGTTATGCAGAAGGCCAAGTTTCCAGTTTTTGTCTTTTTTTTTTTTTAGGTTTTTGATGTTTATTTCTGAGAGAGAGAGCAAAAGACAGGTGAGCGAGGGAGGGGTAAAGAGAGAGGGAGGCACAGAATCCAACGCAGGCTCCAGGCTCCAAGCTATCAACATAGAGCCCAGTTCGGGGCTGGAACCCACCAACCAGTGGAATCATGAACTGAGCCAAAGTTGGACACTTAACTGACTGAGCCACTGAGGCACCCTTGTCTTTTTATTTAACCTGAGTCAAAAGTTCTGACAGTTTCATAACAATGACATGGATGAAATCTGTGATTACATGGGGGTAAGAGGGAGGGATTTCAAGACAGCATGAGGAAACATTTGGGAGTGATGGATATGATCATTGTCTTGATTGTGGTGGTGGTGTACATGTGTCTGAACTTACCCAAATATACATTTTAAATGTGTGTGCTTTATTATGTGGTCCATTACAACTCAATAAAGCTATTCAAAGAAACCTTTCCAGAATCACATAACTAGATTATAGCATGTTGATGTTCAAACTCATGTTTGTCTGACATAACTAACTAACTAAATAGATAAAAGTATGTAGCCATTTAAAATTAGAATTAAAAAGACTGAAGGAATGAAACAGAAAAAAAACTACAGAAATGCACATTTTTTTCTCAGCACAATAAATGACAATAGCAAAATAACCATGTGTGAAGTCATTGAAAAAGAAGGAAAAAGAAGGAAAGAAAAAGAAGGAAAATACAAGTCATTTCAATAGTCATTTAATACAATTATGGATGATTTTTCAATTTTTCAATGCTGCTGTTGTATTTTCCATTAAATATCAATTATAATTGTATAGTATCTAAAATTATAATCTATCTCCATATTAGGCAATGTCTCTTAAGGTAGAATGTTGAAGTTTAAAACTTATAGAATTCTAGATTCAGGGGCGCCTGGGTGGCTTAGTCGGTTAAGCGTCCGACTTTCGCTTAGGTCATGATCTCGCGGTTCGTGCGATCGAGCCCCGCGTCGGGCTCTGTGCTGACTGCCAGCTCAGAGCCTGAAGCCTGTTTCAGTCTGTGACTCCCTCTCTCTCTGCCCCTCCCCTGCTCACGCTGTCTCTCTCTCTCTCTCTCCTAGAAATAAATAAAAATATTTTTTAAAAAATTCTAGATTCAAAATGATTATGCCATGTTTTTATATATGCAAGAGAAAAGATAAAAGAACTATGCAAAAATGTTAATAGGAGTTTTTGCAGGGGTATTTTTCTTTTTTCTGCATGTGTTATTCTTGGTTTTGGTAATTTTCAATCTTTAGTCATAGCTATTTTTACTTTTATAACAAAAAAATGCAGTGAAATGTTTTAAAAATCATAGAGTTGGAAAAGCATTTGAACCACCTAAATACAGATTTTTGGCTGTACTATCTACTGACTTTCCTCAGGCACTTTCGAGTTTGCAAAGCTCTTTTTACACACACTGTTAAGCAGCAAATATTTGCCCAGTGCTGGATAGAGTCCGTGAGAAATTATATAATTCAGGACAAATGCTCAAATATGACTGAAAAATACATTACAGATTATTATTAAATACTAAAGCAATCAGAAGGTACATGAGTGGTCCTTCTTTTTCATGAAAGGAAAAGGACAACCTTTAATGCTCTCAAATTTCCTTTTCCTTTGACAAAGTTTTTATTCCAAAGTTGGTTTAAGGATCATCAGCACATGGGTTCACCCGTGTGGGCTGGCTGCCCTGTTTCTCATCCTTCTGAAAACAATGACAACAATGACGTGAAGGGCAGAGATCCCTTGAGGAACGGTAAGGAGAGCCATGACTGCACATTTCTCCTCACTCTTGTGGTCAAAAAAACAGAAACAAAAACACCAAAAACAAAACAGGCTTTGGAGACTGGTCACACATTTCTGCCAGGATTTGTCTGCTCCAGAAACTGCATAAAGGATTCATCCCTTCTCTTTCCCTTAAAGGATGTCTCCTACATCCCGGAGTTCACTGCTGAATTAAAGATATGTCATCTTACCCTCTACCTGAAGACTAAAGCTAACGGTCAAAAAGAAGATGAATTCTAGGAGCGCCTGGTTGGCTCAGTCAGGGAAACATATGACTCGATTGCAAGGTTGTGAGTTCAAGCCCCATGTGGGGTGTAGAGATTACTTCAAAATAAAGTCTTCACTTTTCCTTTTACAAGTCAAACACCTATTTCCCCAGATGAAATGAGAAGATTTTTGCAATTCGTTTTAGAAGAATGCAGTGGTTAGGAGGTAGGTGGCTTAGTGGGAAGTGGGTAGAGAAGACATTGAACTACAATGGCCATGAGTCCATTTTCACTATTGAAGCTGGGAACTGGGTACGTGGCACTTCCTAAGACTGTTCTACTTTTTTATTCTCTATGTTTGAAACTTTCCTTAATAGAAAGTGTTTATGTACATGCATATACATGCATAATCCCCACTTTTGTCAGCATGAGAAAAAAAGGTAATACTGAACTATTGCACCAGGGAAGTACTGAGCATATGGGGGCTAACTGATAGAGAAGGTGCCACTTGCTTTTTGTCACTGCTGCACGCAGATGAAGAAGAATAGCTTAAACATAGTAAAGGGAATAAGAATCTCCCCAATAACGAAGACTGTTAAACACTGAAATAATTACTGGGAGAAGATAGCTAAGGAAATTCTTTCACTGCAAACAGAGATTAAAAGAGTTCTTTACATGATGGCTAAGAAGTAGAATATTAATGCTCATTGGTAGCCCAAATGTATTCTTGGGCCAAAGGAGGTGGGTGAATCTTGATGTGAACCTTACCCAGTTCCACTGACTAGACTGAAAAAAAAAGCAGGTAGACTAGAAGGTATTTGGACAAGTGGCATGCATCTGTTCCCAAGGTTTGAAGCTCAGCGGGTTTATTGTCTAGCTATTAGGAAGTCCAGTAGTTACACTTCCATTGTCAGCTAAAACCACAGCCTTTGTCTGCAATGATGCGGAAACAAGGTCCCACTGGTAGCCAGTCTTCACCCTGACTCCCAAATGGCTTTTGTCTCCTGTATTCACACCTTGGTGTCAATTCCCTCCCACACTGAACATCACCGATCCGTGTTACCCATAGGATATTGTGTGTGACTTGTAAGACTAGGGCGTAAAAGGGGTGCCTGGATGGTTCAGTCTAACTCCCGATTTCGTCTCAGGTCATGATCCCAGGGTCATGAGATTGAGCCCCATGTTGGTCTCCACACTGAACTGGAGAGCACCGAGCCTGCTTGAGATTCTCTCTCTCTATCTCTCTCTCTCCTTCTGCCTCTTCTCCCCACCTTGAGCACCATGCTCATACTCACAGGCACTCTCTTTCTCTCTAAAAAAAAAAAAAAGACTAGGGCATAAAAGACCTGTGACTTCTGCTTTGCTTCCTCTTAGATCATGTGTTCTGGGGGAAGTCAGTTACCATGTTGTGAGTACACACAACAAGCCCCACGCAGAGAGAGCCATGTGGCAAAGAACAGAGGCCTCCAGGCCACAAGCAGCACCAACCTGCCAGGCATGTGATGAGGCTCCTTAAAAGGGGATCCTCCAGCCATAGTCAAGCCTTCACACGACTGCAGTATGACATTTTAGGAATCCTCAAGCCACAGCCACAACTACACAGCTCCCCAATTCCTGTCCACTGAAACTATACAAGATGATACGTGTTTAAAGCAAAATTTTAGGCAAATTGTTATGAAACAATAGACATCTATACAGCTTGTTAGTTAAAAATTTAGTCTTTTTTTTTTTAATGTTTATTTATTTTTGAGAGAGAGTGACAATGGGGCAGGGGCAGAGAGAGAAGGGGATGGAGGATCTGAAGCAGACTCTGTGCTGACATTAGAGAACCCACTGTGGAGCTTGAACTCACTAACATTGAGATCGTGACCTGAGCAGAAGTCAGATGCTTAACCGACTGAGCTACCCAGGTGCCCCAAAATTTTAGTCTTTTTTACATGACTCTTCAGAAAAATGGTGCAATATAAATAAATACGTTTCTTCTATTATAAGTTCTCAGAAATACACACATAAGAAAGGAAATTCTCCTATGTGGTCTCAGAATAGACAAACATGCCAAGCTCTTACAGGAGAGGGCACTGTTTCCCATTTTCTACAGCACCTTTCTCCATAAAGCAGAAGTAAAAACTGAGGGGAAGTAACAGTGGGTTCTCTGGAAGTGACCCCCTTGAATAGCTTAATAGAGTTAATACGGGGCTTAAAAAAATTAACAGTTTAACCAAAAACCACTGTTTCTGATACTGAAAACCACCTCGGGTCACAAAGTAGCATGGCTTTGTCCCTCCTCAGCATCATCCAAGCACTGTCTGCTTAATAAAACTTCTCTTGATTATTTCCAGGGTTCACTGGAGTGCATTAGCGCTTATTTCTCATTTGCCTGTTTTCATGATTCGCAACCCAGAACTCCAAAAGCCTTCTACCAGCCCCTCCCTGGCTTCCCACAGTGAGAGGCTGAGAGGGCAATGCCCATCCCAGTCTCCAGGGAGAAGGGTTTCTCCTTCCATTCTAGCCTCCTCCAATAAATGGCAGCCCTAAGAGTTTTTTGTTTCTGAAGTGTGTTCAGTAGCGTACGTTCATCTTTTTTATTCTCTGTCACAAATGAGGTTAGAGCTCCTGGTATAGACACAGCATATATATGGGCTGCAGTAGCAATGGCTGCAAAGTCAAGTAGGGCAATGAATGGCCTCTGATGCTTATCACCCACAGAGGGAGGAGTTCTCTCATCCAGCCAATTCTGCAGCGTGGTTTTGGACATCATTCTTGGAGGATTCACCTCAACCATTGTTTACTTACAGCTCTCACAAGAGTTTTAAAAACATTTTTTACGTTTATTTATTTGTTTTGAAGTGGGGGCAGGGGCAGAGAAAGAAGGAGAGAGAATCCCAAGCAGGCTCTGCGCTGTCATCACTGAGCCCGCCTTGGGGCTTGAACTGAAAAACTGTGAGATCATGACCTGAGCCAAACCCGAGAGTCAGACGTTTAACTGAATGAGCCACCCAGGTGCCCCTCACAAGTGTTTTGAGAGCCAGTCATGTTTATTTCAATGTAATCCTTTTCTGCTGCAGCAGCTAATCTCAACTTCCACTGCTTGCCATTAAGAACCCTGAGTGATGTGCCCCATTCAAGACAACCTCTGCTAAATTGATCAAATCTCCAGGGAGCCCTGCCCTTGGTCCAAAAAGCAGCAGACTCTCCAAAGAGAATAGGCCTGATAGACTGGATTTGCCAGTTTCAGGTTAAGTTACAAACTTAGGCAAAGTTGCAGAGCCTAATTATGGTTGCACCTTCCTAGACCACTAGATACCCTGGAGTTTGGTGTTTGCTTCCCTGTAACTAAGACTCCTCATTTTCAAGCAGAGCTGGATGGGGTCCTGGGTATGAAAATCCTGCATCACTGGGTTGGTTTTTTTTTTGGCGGGGGGTACTTTAATACATATGCCTTCAAAAAATCTGGACTGCCAGAAAGTTATTTGCTCATTATCAGGAAGCAAACTCCTCCTTTTCCCAGCAGCTCAGAAACAGATTGGTGGTGATAAAAGTTGCTCAAATATTCTAATCTTAGTCAACTCTGAGTTCCCAAGTTCATATAATAATGGTATACCTATATGTATATGATATAAATATCATATATACCAATAATGATATACCTATATGTATATGGTATATATACCATAATGTACCTAATGATAATCCTACCTTGATTTGGCTCCCAGTACATGGACATCATATGTTTTAACGTTTACTTTTATTTAGCCAAAACAAACCATCTGGTTACAGTCGAAAAATCTTTTAGATTCTTTTATATTCTATATATCCGTCCACATTGAGACATTTCTCTTTACAGTCCACAACCTTAGCAGGTTTATTTCTTATGTATCATCCCTGTAAAGGAATAGGGGTTGAAAAACTCCCCTACTTACTCACTTATAAACAGATAGTTTTGAAATAAAAGCTTAGAGGCTACTTGTGAAGAATTTATGTTTTAGATTTGGGAATGATTAGCCTCCACCCTGGTTATCATTGCTCTAGGATGATAACGCAGTGGATCTCAGATGAATCAGCCATTTCCCCTCACCTTATTCTTGGCCCGATGTTCCCTGACCCAGTCTGTGCCAGGACTTGATTGGCAAGAGAAGGTGGCAGAAGACTGAGAAGGAATGAAGGACTCTCGGAAATCCCTGGAGTTTCACATACTTCTGGAACTTCATTTTGATTGCTTCAAGAGAGAGGTTCCCCACTCTGTAACCTATCAAAAGATGACTGACAGATTGAAACTGGTCCTGGCTGTTCTGTCTTTTAGCAAGCAAAATCTTTATGGCTTCAAATTCTGGTAGATAAGAACTTCCATTAAGCCCTTTTAAAAACTGGCTAAAGAAAATGGCAGGCAAAAACCAACTAAAGAAGACATTCTTAGAAGCTCATGTAGGTATATTATATTGTAAACAATTTTTATTTTTTCTAAAAATCTTAGGTAAGAAGTTTTTGCAAGAGACTCTAGGTCTGGTTGTTAAAAATAAGAATGGGATGGATCAAGAAAATTTTCATCTACAGAATCCATTATGGAGAAAGAACGTATGGAACCCCAGTTTCATTTGATATACACAAGTCCTATATTGGTGGGCAGTATTTGACACTGTTTCTCATTCCTGCCTTCCGAAGGCTTCTATTCTCTTTGTTTCCACAATCTCTTACTACGGGGGTTTACCTACACCTCTAACCCTTCTTCCTCCATGCCCTTTTCTATGAAGAAATCTTGCCTTCTAATGTCTGCCCTTTAAATGTGGGTTGACTCTGTGTGGTTAACACATGCAGTTTTATCTACTATGATGGTTTCACCTTCAAACTATAATATTCCAATTCCCAAGCCTACTTCCCCAACCCTGACCTGAGACCCCTGAGAATCATATCAGCACTGTTTTACTTCCATTCACCTAGAATACAGACCCACAACTTCCTGTGACATGCCAGTGTTTTGCATAGTCTAGCTATTTGCCTATCACTTTTATACTTACACTTCTGGGAGGAGAAAAAAGATTATGAATTTTATTGCTCTTTCTTTGGACTTGAGTTGGTTACAGGCTGTACTAGTTAGAATGCATTTTGGGACGCCTGTGCAGCTAGGTTGGTTAAGCGGCTGACTCTTGATTTCGGTTCAGGTTATGATCTCATGGTTCGTAGGTTTAAGTCCACCCTGTGTGGGGCTCCGTGCTGACAGTACAGAGCGTGCTTGGGATTCTCTCTCTTTCCCTCTCTCTCTCTGCCCTTGCCCTGCTCATGCTCTCTCTCTCAATATAAATAAATAAACTTTAAAAAATGTAAATAAAAAAGAGGAGCTATCCTTTAAAAAATGCATTTATCAGCAAGTACTATAGTTTTTTTTTGTTTGTTTTAAATGTTTTATTTATTTCTAGGAGAGAGAGAGAGACAGCGTGAGCAGGGGAAGGTCAGAGAGAGAGGGAGTCACAGACTCTGAAACAGGCTCCAGGCTCTGAGCTGGCAGTCAGCACAGAGCCCGACGCGGGGCTCGAACCCACGAACCGCGAGATCATGACCTAAGTGAAAGTTGGATGCTTAACTGACTAAGCCACCCAGGTGCCCCTATCAGCAAGTACTAGAATAACAGATGTACTTAAAACTTAATAGGAACATTTGTCATCTCACACAATAAGGGCCGGTTGTTTCAGTGTTTCAACAGTGCCAACGGGAACCCAAGATCTTCTGTCCTGTTCATCATCTTCTGTGTGCCAGCTCTCATCCCTGACTTGTCCCCTGGTCACAAAGTGGCTGTCACTCTGTTCAGGCATTGTATCTTTGGATTAGCTATGGAGGACTATTTGGAGAAATTCACCCATGTCTCCAGACTGTCTAAATTTTCTAAAATTATTCCTGTATTCAGTCAGCACAGTAGGGAAAGAAGCTTCTCAAGTGTGTCAGACTGGCCTCCCCAAGAATTGCTAAAGCACTTGTGTTTTTGGGAAATGGCACTTGCCTATGTTGAGGGAAGCTGCTAGAATCAGCCTTACACGAGTCTAATGGGGGATGGATGCTATGTGAGCATATCATTCCCACTTGATGCAAACTCTCAGGAGAAATTTCCTGGTGGTTTTCATGTTGAGAAGAGTCCTGATTTGCCTGAGCAATGGTCCTGGGGACCCTGAACTCCCTGGCTGATGAGAGGCCCTCTTTTTCTTTGGCTGTGAGAAGGCCTAGAGTCAAATTTGGGGCCCTCTAGGGCAAAAACATAGCTTTACCACCTATATAAACTCAAATACCTACAGCAGGGATAGTTATCTTCCTTTTTAAAAAAAAAATTTTTTTTAATGTTTTTTATTTATTTCTAGGAGAGAGAGAGACAGCGTGAGCAGGGGAGGGTCAGAGAGAGAGGGAGTCACAGACTGAAACAGGCTTCAGGCTCTGAGCTGGCAGTCAGCACAGAGCCTGACGTGGGGCTCGAACCCACGGACCGCGAGATCATGACCTAAGCGAAAGTCGGACGCTTAACCGACTAAGCCACCTAGGCGCCCGGGGATAGTTATCTTCCAATGGTTGAACAACCGCAACACAAGTACCATCAGAACGGACAACAGTTACAACGAGCATCAGGCAGTCTGGATGGCCAGCTGGCGAATGCAGACAGGCAAACTTGAGAAAGAATGAGAAAAAAAAACCTTGACTTATTTTTGTTTTATTTTAATGTGATAGATCTGTGAGTTCAGAAAAACAGTCCATGATAAAGGGGACGGACGGACGCTCTGCCTCAGGGCTGGGGGGCACCAGGGAGTAGAGGGGAATCTTGGTAACCAAGACAGCTCATGTCCTCAGCAGTGGGGACTGCTCCTCACGGTTGATGGCTGTTGCTAGACTAGAATACAGCCCAGAGCTCCTAGAGTTTCCAATATTTTTAGAAAACGCCAGGAATCCTAATATTTGAGAAGGTCTGGATTTTAACTACAAGTGACAACAACAGATAAGTCCAACTGAAAATAAACAGACAAACAAAGCTGCAGCCACGTCCAAAGAGTCTAGTTCAGCTCAGTCCAGCCAGCTTGGGGCCTCTGCTTTCTGGGGTGTATTTTGCATTCATCTCACTCCATCCCCACCCTCATGTTACATTTCATCCTTGCTTTTTCTTCTTCTTTCTCTCCTACTTCATTCCCAATTTCTTACTCTATTTTGTGTATTCTTACACGGCACTTTAAATCCTACCTGGGACAGAGAAGAGTTTAAATAAACAGACTGTAGGAAATCCCCACTGAGATAAGCCATCAGCATCTCACGTTCCCGGTCACACCAGACTGTGTCACTTCCACTCCCTGGCATCCTCACTCCTGTAGTCCAGAGGGGACCCTGCTTGATTTCTGTCTACGGCACTATCCCACTCACCCCACTGCATTCACCAGAAACCTCGGCGTTCAGGCTGTTTCTAGCCTCTCTTCTTCTCATGCAATCAATGGCCAGGCTTACTGCCTTGGTCCCCCACCCTCCCACCTTTAGACCCTTGCCGTGTCTGGCCTGAATTACCCTAAGAGACCCTGACTCACCTTCTATACTCGCTGACCTTCTTCAGGATCAGCCTTCCCCAGGTACCAGGATGCACACCTGACCTTCCCACCTTCACCCCTCCATCTCTGAGTTAAATCTAAGCCCCCTAAAGTGCACCTGCCCACCTGAGCCCTCTGCCTCAGGCTTACCACTACTCCTGGGAAACTCAGTGGCCCAGCTCGGCACACAGTCCAGGGGACCCTCCCTACAGCTGCCCCTGCAGCTCCCACAGCTGCCTCAGGCTTTCCTCTAGCTCTGCACAGGAAGTAGATTAGCAGACAATAATAGGAGCTCACATCAATTAGCACTTACTCTGGCCAACCTCCTCTAGAGAGTTTAAATGTACTCACTGCATCCTCAAAATTCTTTTTTTTTTTTTTTTAAAGAAAAAAGTCATCTAGGGACACCTGGGTGGCTCATTTGGTTAAGCATCTGACTTTGGCTCAGGTCATGATTTCATGGTTCACGAGTTTGAGCCCCGTGTTGGGCTCTGTGCTGACAGCTCAGAGCTTCAGATTCTGTGTCTCCTTTTCTCTCTGCCCCTCTCCAGCTCGCACTCTGTCTATCTCTCTCTCTCTCAAAAATAAATAAACGTTAAAAATTTTTTTAATATTACTAAAAAATAAAAATAAAATTTAAAAAGTCATCTCTGTCTAACATGGGGTTTGAACTCAAGACCCTGAGGTCAAGAGTCTTATGTTCCACCTAATGAGCCAGCCAGGTGCCCCAACATCCTCAAAAATGTTAAGAGGAATTATTAGTCCTGGTTTACAGCTCTTTAAGCTGAGATACAGCCTGGTTACATAGCTTTCCCAAAGTTGCAGCAGCAGGGAAGTGAGGATTTGAACCCAGGGCCTCAGGCTCCAGAAGTACTTAATCTTCACCACTAGGAGGTGGGGGGGTGGGGGCGGTGGGAGGGGAATCTATCTCTAGCAGTTTCTTGCCAGACTCAGGGCCTTGCCACTCTGTTTACTCAGAGATGTGTGGGCTTTAAATCATAAATTACCGTTCTTCCTGCTTTCCCTCATGATAAGGAACGTGCCTGCCAAGCCCGGAGTCTGGATTCTCCCAGCCACAGAGGCTTCCTCAGGCCTGTGTGATTCTAGCTAGGCTCCTAACTGCCCCAGCTCTCTGAAGGAAGTCTGCTCCAATTCCCATCCCTGGAAATTTAGATAAGAGCATTCTCCTTACCTCATCTCCTCAGAATGCAGTTGGAAGGTTAAAAAAAAAATGGTGGAAGATTCTTGTTTCTAAATCTGGTAGTTGGGAGTTTGAGGGAGGAGGGCTTGGGGCCACAGAGTGGGGGTTCAGGAACACAAACAAAAGCAGGAGGCAGTTGCCATGGGGCTTCCTCTCTAGAAGGTGACCTTATCTTGGCCACAAAAGACACACACACACACACACACACACACACACAGAGCGCCCAGGAGCAGCCTGATGGTAGGTTTCGATAGGCTCCTTGTCCTACAGGTAGTTTGTTCTGGCTCCTGTAACCATCCAGGCCTCCTGCTTGACTCTCACCTCTAAAACTTTAAAGTTCCCTGGGTCGCCTGCGTGGCGTTGTCAGTTAAGCGTCCAACTTCAGCTCAGGTCAAGATCTCACAGTTAGTGAGTTGGAGCCCTGTGTCGGGCTCTCTGCTGACAGCTCAGGGCCTGGAGCCTGCTTTGGCTTCTGTGTCTCCTTCTTTTTCTGTCCCTCACCCAACTCGTGCTGTTTCTCTCTCTCTCTCTCAAAAGTAAATTAACATTTAAAAAAGTTTTTTTTAATCAAACCAAACAATATCATTCAGGATCAAGCTCAGATCAAAAGCATTTTGCATCTAAGATTTTAGGAATATTTATCACTTTATAATGGTCTCCTTCATGTCTCCTGATTTCCTTTACTTGTGCTTTTATAACTGAGATTTCTCTATTCCTTTTGCAATAAATTATCTTAAGTTAAAACAGCAGAAAAAGAAAGGAAGGAAAGAAGAGAGGGAGGGAAGGAAGGTATGGAAGAGAAAGAGGGAGGGAAAGTAAAGAGTATCCAAACAGTGGATTTAAAGAATGATGGGCATTCTAGGAAGATCAGAATGAATGTGTAGGAGCAAAAGACACATATGAAATGTCTACGTTGCCAGTTAATGATGAATCCTGGCAGAGCAGAATTCCCAGGCACAGCCAGATAGATTCAGATGGTGTCCTGGGGGGAAGGGGTCCTGTACTCTGTTCTTCTCTGTCCTTAGAAGCATAGTGACATCACCATGAGAAGACAAAGCCATACGAATTTTACTATTCTTAACTGCTTCCCTAAGTGCAAAATGAACAGATGTATAATCACTGTTCTTAGTCAACAGAGCCTTTGAATCCTATAGTATGCTTGTTATATCGTCAATAGAGTGCAATTAACAAAGTCCAGAGGGGGAAAAATTACAATCTGTTTTCTTCAACAAGTACATTGTAAGGGGGGCGGGGGGAGGAGTTAAATGGAGAGGCTTAAATGACATTAACCAATTGCAATGTGTGAGCTTTATTTGGATTCTGATTTTTTAAACAACAACAATAAAAAAGAAACCACTGAGAACAGTTGACACAAGTAGAAATTTGAACAGTGATAGGATACTCGATATTAAGAAATTGCTTTTTGTAAGGCATGATGTTTGGATTCCCTATATTTTAGAGTACTGAAACATTTACAAGTGAAATAATATGATTTCTGGGATTTGCTTCAGAACAAATAAGATGAGGAGGATGGAGTAGAATTTAACAATAGTTAATGATTATTAGGACTGAGTGATGGATACATAGAGGTTCCTTATACAATATACCATCTGTGAGGGTCCAAAGTCCTCCATAATTAAGTTTGTAAAAAGTGAAAAGAAAGGAAAGAATTCTAGTTTTAACAGAAACTATTACTGAAATCAATACCATCATTTCCCTGCTTGCCTTTCAATTTTTTATTTCCACTTTTATGATTTTTTTTCCTTCAATTTTTTTAAAATAACAAATTCTGATAAAGCAGTTTAATTTTAACAAAGTCCTCCATCTACAAAAGTCTTTGGTTGGAGTGAAATTCTGTCTGTCACCAATAAGAAATAGACACAGCCCCTCCAGGTGCCCAAGTAGCTTCTGAAAGAACTCAACACAGGCCTGGGTTAAACTGCTTTCTCTGGATTAACTAATTAAGTCTACTCAGTGCTACACAGAAGCTATAATTAAACCCTTTTGTGTACTTTAAGTCACTCACCGCAGGCTACATGGTGAAACGGGGTGAGGAACTGGGAGCTCAGCCAAGACGCAGCAATTTTGAGAATTAATCCCTCAGCGGCAGGTGAGCTGGCCAGGACCCAGGGCTCAGACTTCAAGCTCTTAGGTACCAGCTGTGGTGACCACAGGCCTGCTCTCACATTCTCCATAAAAGAACAATGAGAATGTTCTGGAATAAACAACTTTCCAAATACAACAGAAGTTTTCTGCAACCCACACTTTAGATTTGCTCTCAGAGATAATACAAAGAGAAATGGGACCAAATTGCCCCAAGGCCATAACCTTTCAAATGTCACTGCCTTGTTGGGGAGGAGAAGGTGGAGAAAAAATACCAAGTAAACACAGGAGGAAAGACAGTTCCTGCTCTCAGCACAGAGCCTGCTCAGATTCTCTATCCCCCCTCCTTCTGCCCCACCCATGCTCTCTCTCTCTCTCAAAAATAAATAAACATTAACAAAAAAATTAAAACTCCAGTTTCCTGTTCCTGTCTAGGCTGAAGGATCCAGAAGCACCTTCAAGTTAGAGCTTGTTCTTCCCTATCCTTAGAAGCACATTAACATCACTTCCGAGTTGTTCACATTGACAAATATTTAAGACTGGGAACCAGTGTTTAGAGCAGTGTGGGTAAACAGACACGCACTGTTGAAAGGTATATCAGTTGGGGCAAAATCTCAAGAGGACAATTTATTGTGACCAAAATTATACATACTCTTGGGACAGTTGGCTGGCTCAGTTGGAGAAGCAGGAGACTCTTCATCTTTGGGTTGTCGTTTTGCGTCCCGCCTGGGATACAGAGATCTCCTAAATAAATAAATCTTAAAAAAATTATCCATACTTTTTGACCAAGAAATTAAAAAACCAAAAAACCAGGGGCGCTCAGTTGGTTAAGTGTCTGACTTTGGCTCAGGTCATGATCTCACAGCTCATGAGTTCGAGCCCCAAGTCAGGCTCTGTACTGACAGTTCAGAGGTTGCTTTGGATTCTGCGTCTTCCTCTCTCTCTGTCCCTTCCCCACTCATGCTCTGACTCTCTCTCAAAAATAAATAAGCATTAAAAAAAACCCCAGAAATTCTTTTTAGTAATACAGTATATCCAAAGACTCTCCTACCATCAACAGTTCCCTCTCAAGGCACTGGCTGGGTCAGTTGGTAGAGCAGGCATTTCTTGATCTTGGAGTTGTGAGTTCAAGCCCCACGATGGGTATAGAGATTGCTAAAAAATAAAATCTTATAGAAAACAAAAACCAAACAGTTCCCTCTCTATTGAATCACACTTATCAACATATTCTACAGATAACAGAGGGGTACCTGGGTGGCTGAGCCAATTAAGCATCAAACTCTAGATTTTGGCTTAGATCTGATTTTGGCTTAGATCTGATGCAGGGCTAGATCCCTTGAACTGTGAGATCATGACCTGAGCCAACACCAAGAGTAGGATGCTTAACGAACTGAGCCATCCAGGTGCCCCTCTTTCTGTCTCTAATTCTTTTTTTTTTTTTTTTTTTCTGCTTTTTCAAAAGGCAAATGCTAGGGGTGCCTGGCTGGCTCAGTCCGTAGAGCATGTGACTTCTGATCTCATGGTTGTGAGTTTGAGCCCCATGTTGGATGCAGAGATTACTTAAAAATAAAATCTTTAAAAAAAAATAAGTGCCAAAGGCCTCTGACGTAGGCCTGCTTCTCTTCACCTAATTCTCTCCCCTAAGGCATCTCACCAAGTCCTTTACTTGAAAAATGCTGTTAGGGGCACCTGGGTGACTCAATTGGTTAAGCATCTAACTTAGGCTCAGGTCAGACTTTCACAGTTTATGACTTTGAGTCCCCCAGTGGGTGAGCTTGACACCTGCTTCTCTCTCCCTCTCTCTCTCTTCCTCTCTGCCCTTCATTCACTTGTGCCCTCTCTCTCTCTCCCAATAAATAAATAAACAAACAAATAAATAATAAAAATGCTAGTGAGGGGGTCCTGGGTGACTCAGTGGGTTAAGTGTCTGACTCTGATTTCGGCTCAGGTCAGGATCTCAAGTCTTGTGGGTCTCAGCCCAGTGTTCGGCTCTGTCCTGACAGTGGAGAGCCTGCTTGGGCTTCTCTCTCTCTGTCCCTCCCCACCTCACGTGTGCATTCAATCAATCAATAAAATGAGCTTTAGGCAATGGACATAGAGCTTGCTTAAAATAAATAGAAAATAAAACTGCTAACAATATGTGAAAGACTCAGACCTTTATCTCCATGCCTAATCAGTTAAAAAAAAATCCAGCTTCAGATATCCAAATGTCCTACTCAATAGTTCTTTCTTTTTTCTCTTTCTATTCAATAGTTCTAAATGGATGTCTAACAGGTATCTCGAACTCAAGATGCCAAGGCCAAAGGAGAACCCTTGACTTTCAAGCCTCAAACTTGCTTACTCCTAATTATTTCACCATCATCCATCAAGAAAAACCTCTAGCCATGATCTTCAATTCCTCAATTCCTCTTTTCCTCACATACGTTGACTTAACAACTAAAACACAGTCCAGAGGCTCAGTCAGTTGAGCGCCTAACTCTTTGATTTTGGCTCAGGTCATGATCTCACGGTTTATGGGTTTGATCCCCATGTCAGGTTTGTGCCAACATTGCAGAGCCTGTGTGGGATTCTCTCTCCTCTGTCCCTCCCTGGCACTCTCCCTCTCTCTCTCTCAAAATAGATAAACTTAATAAATAAATAATAAATAAATAAAAGGTATTGCAGCTTCCCACTTGTCCCTTGGGGCACACAAAGCCCACCTTTGTGTTAGGAGGTCACTCGAGCAGAACTGTGGAAAGGTGCACATGAAGAGGAACAGAGGCTTCCTGACAACAGCCAGCACCAACTTGTAAGCTCTGTGAGGGAACCACACTGGACGTGGATGGTCTAACCCCAGTCAGGCCTTCAGATGACTGCACTCTCATGAGATCTTAAACCAGAACTTCTGGCTTAACTATTCCTGAATTCATGACACACAGAAACTGTGAATGTTAGTAAATCTTTATTATTGTGTCAAGTCATTAAGTTTTCAGGTACATTAATGTATAAATATAACTAATACACAGGATAATTCCTCTTTTACTTAAAAAAGCATATTGGTACGCAGGCTCATACATGCATAGAAAATATCTTAAAGGGTACACAAAAGGAGTACCTTGGTTCTGACACAGTGTGTAGGGAGGGAATACGTTCACTTTACACTGTATGCTTTTATATACACTTGTTAAGAGGGACAAACACAATGGCGGCCCTTTCCAAGCCTACTCGTCCTTCATGTTTTCCTTGACTTTTTTCTGCTCTCAACATCTAACTTTGGAATAGGCTAATATTCTTTAAATGCTTTCCAGTGGCCCAAATACTGAAGGATTGGTTTGTTTAGTCTTTTTTAAAGGTCTGTTGTTCTTTTTTATTTTGAGAAAGAGAGAGAGCATGAGCACATGAACATGAGTGGGGGAAGGGCAGAGGGAGAGGGTGGGAGGATCTCTAGCAGGCTCTGTACTAAGCACGGAGGCCGATACAAGGCTCAATCCCATGACCCTGGGACCATGACGTAAGCTAAAATCAAGAGTTGGACGCTCAACCAACTGAACTACCCAGGTGCCCGTTTTGTCTTTAGTATGAGTGCATTTCACTGAAACACCAACCACATGAGAAGACTACTTCTAAGGTAGGAATCCTGATTTGATTATTTGCATTTAATGAGCAATAATGTTGCAATAACTGAGTGTGGCGTGATCAGATGAACCACTCACACTGCTGCTGGGTGCGGAGGTCTTGCCTGGAGTTCACCATGGAGCCTGTAGGCTGGGGCAGTGGTTTCTGCAGGAGGTGGCCTGTAACTCGAGTTGGGCCTAATTTCTCACCAATAAAGATGGAGCCTGGGAAATACTCCACAACATGACCAACTGGTAGAGGCAAGGGCAGCTCATCCCCAAACCAGCTCAAACTCTCCTTCAGGAAAGAAAGGTGTGGTCTGAGTGACTCCAATTACTTCCATTTAGATAAGAACCATCTCAGTCAAGTTTCCTGGCTTGAAAAAAAAAAATGTGGGACTTGGGGCACATGGGTGGCTCTATTGGTTGAGCATTGACTCTTGATTTTGTTTCAGGTCATAATCTTGTGGTTTGAGCCTGACGTCGGGGCTCTGAGCTGGCAGTGAACAGTGTGAAGCCTGCATGGGATTCTCTCTTGCCCCCACTCTCTGCTCTTACCCCACTTGCATGTGTGCGCTCTCTCAAAATAAATAATTTTTTTTTTAATGTGGGCCTTGATCTTTGTCTAGTTTCTAAGAACTGGGGGTGGGTGGATGACACATGCCTCCGACTAGGTGGAAATCAGAAACTTCCCTCTAAAAGAAGACATACAGGGGCACCTGGGTGGCTCAGTTAAGCAACTGACTTCAGTTCAGGTCATGATCTCACTGCTCGTGAGTTCGAGCCCTGCTTCATGCTCTGTGCTGATATCTCATCTCAGAGCCTGGAACCTGCTTCGAATTCTGTCTCATCTCTAGGCCTCTCCCCTGCTTGTGCTCTCTCTAACATAAAATAAAACAAAAAAAATTTTTAAAGGAAGACATCTAAACTCTGCAGCACAGACCCATAATTTTAATCGAGACTGGGGGCAGCAGTGACAAACTTAACCTTTGATTCTGGAACACAGTCCAATCCTTTCAAGGGCCTCCAATGAGTTCAAGTTCCAGGAAGAAAGTTGTAATCACTAAACTATGCATACTGATGAGATTATAGCCCCAGGATTTATGGAAGTCTTGATAAGCAGGAAATTAGTTGGTCTGCAACTGCTGCTGAGAACTACAGGGACACCAAGGAAATATCCACGGAACAACTCCCAACAAAGCCATTCACGTGAGTGCCCGGCCCAGTGGGCTGCGAATCCACATGGGCTTACAAAGTAAGAAGGTCTTATTAATTTGAATAGAGCCAGTGGAGGGCAAAATAGTCAAATTTGCAGATAGTTTAAAAAATTTGGACCCCAATAAGAGAGTAAACACAGGAGCAGAGACAAACACATCCAGGGTGCTTCCCAGCTGGGGCCTGAGTTCCTCATTTATGTCCAGTATGGCCCAGGGGCTTTGGAAGCCCCTCTCAAAGGCAAAAGAAATGTAGTAATTTGAAAAGCTTTTGCTTCAGCAAACACACATTCTTATGATTCTAGTGCTCCAGTCATTTCTTTTATGCATTTTTAAAAAGTTTATTTATCTTGAGGGGGAGGGTGGAGAAAAGAGATCCCAAGCAGATTCCACCCTGTCAGTGCCAAGCCCAACACAACTCAATCTCCATGAGACTGTGACTGGAGCGGGAATCAAGAGTAAAACACTTAACCGACTGAACCACCCAGGTGCCCTTGTATACTTTTTAAGGCACAAACATGTGATGAAACATGAACCAAAAACAACACCCCTCTTCTATAGGGCCCTTACCACATTAACAATTGTCCGTACATGGAATGCTACCTGGTCATTAAAAATAATGAGGAAGATGAGTGGCTCAGTTGGTTAGGCATCCAACCCCTGATTTCAGCTCAGGTCATGATCTCCTGATTTGTGGGTTCAAGCCCAGCATCGGGCTCTGTGCTGACAATGCAGGGCCTGCTTGGTATTTTCTGTCTCCCTCTTTCTCTCTGCCCCTCCCCCAGTCAAAATCTCTCACGCTCTTGAAAATGAATAAATATTTTAAAAAAACAATGGGGAAGATCCATATTAACTGATTTCTTAGTTAATACATATGCGCATGTATACATATACATATATTTCTTATTTTAAGAGTATAATATACATATAGATTTTGTAGGAAAGTTATTACAAAAATGTGTTTCCTTTGGGAGATGAGAATGGGCATGGGTAGGAAAGTAAATTTTCATTTTATATGTTCTTGTTCAGTTCAATACACCAGCATGTATTATAAAAATGACTAACAAAGAAATGGCAAATACCAAAGTAAGTTTTTCACGGGATCAGCCTATGGGCCACAGGGCCCCTGGGGGCCCTCTGTTTCTGCTGCTTGTTTACTCAGTGGCCATCTTTTGGTGTCTTACCTGTAAAATGAGAACCTCAGCCTGCTGGGAGACTCAGAGTGGAGCAAGCCAGGAAGGCGGGGTGTAAACAGGCAGGGAGGTGGAAAGGTGCAGATCAGAAATGAAATCTCATTAGCAGTCAGAGAACAACAGCGACAATGCTACATACTACTTGTGAGTGCATGAATGCGCCAAGCACTTCACCCCCACAACGCCATAAGGGGAATACCATTATTCTCACCTTACAAAATGAGGGAAGTAAGGCACAGAGAACGATCTTCCCTAAGCTCACAAAACAAGATATGACAGGGGCACTTGGGTGGCTCAGTCCATTAAGCGTCCGACTTCAGCTCAGATCATGATCTTGTGGGTTCATGAGTTTGAGCCCCATACGGGCTCACTGCTAATCAGCACACAGCCTGCTTCAGATCTTCTGTCTCCTTCTCTCTCTGCCCCTGCCCCACTCACAGGCTCTCTCTCTCTCCCTCTCAAAAACATATAAAGATTTAAAAAGTGTATTTAAAAATTTTTTAAAGTAAAAAAAAAAAAAACCAATAAGATATGATGGGGTCAGAATTCAGCCCTGCCTGTCAGCTCAGGAGTTAACTCTGTTAGCCACTAAGCTGTGCTGCTTCAGTACCAAGTAAAACAACAATAAGATTTTGTTTCTAGTCAGGTTAGCAAAATTCCAAAACACCGATAGCTAAGTGTGGGAGGGCATTTCGGGGAACAGGTGCAAAGGTACTATTTTGGCAGAAAAACAAATTACTCAAGGCAATTTGGTGAGAGGTGCTAAAACTTAAAATGGTCATCTAACTCCTGACCTGGTCGTTCTACTCAGACACGTATCCTACAGAAATACTCACAAAGATGTCTACACTGGTGTCCAGTGCAGCAGTTTTTTTTTTTTTTAAATATATATATTTTTTATTTATTTCTAGGAGAGAGAGAGAGAGAGAGCGTGAGCAGGGGAGGGTCAGAGAGAGAGGGAGACACAGACTCTGAAACAGGCTCCAGACTCCGAGCTGGCTGTCAGCACAGAGCCCGACGCGGGGCTCGAACCCACGAACCGCGAGATCATGACCTAAGCGAAAGTCAGACGCTCAACCGACTAAGCCACCAAGGCGCCCCACTTCACAAGTTTTTCTAATGTTTAATTTTAGAGAGAGAGAGAGAGAGAGAGAGAGAGAGAATGAGTTGGGGAGGGGCAGAAAGAGAGGGAGACACAGAATCCAAAGCAGGCTCCAGGCTCTGAGCTGTCAGCACAGAGCTCAACATGGCGCTGGAATTCACGAACCACGAGACCATGACCTGAACTGAAATCAGAACTTAACTGACTGGGCCACCCAGGCACCCCAAAGTCTGTATCCTTTAAAAATAGAGGTCAGCCCATAGACACAGACCTGAAAAAAATTCTAAAATGTCAGTTGTGAAAACAACTGTCACCAAGCAGTATATACAGTATGACCTTGTTCATCTAAGAAATACAGTGTGAGCATCACATCATTTCTTTTTATAGGAGCGACGCTGGGGTTTCCCTTCTCTCATGCCCTCCCTCAAAACTAACCCACAAAACACACAACTCAAAAATAAGTTGTAAAAACCAGGGTCATGTGTTACTTATAAATCACTACAATAAAATTATTTCCAAAAAAATCACAAATACAACAGCTGTAAATTCAGTTTGGGGTAAATGCCTCCTACATATATTGTGAATCACATCTCTTTAGCATTCTTTTCCAAACAGATGTGGTTCAAATCCAGTGAAGGCATTACAATGTCATATTTGGCAGCAAGTAAATAAAACTGACAATAAATAGTCCAACTTTAATTATGAAAAATACTAAGTGGCAAATGCCATTCTTACTTTGAAACCATCTGTAACTCAGACTACCGGAAGATTCTGCATCAGTATAAAGTTACACACAATTTGTATCTCCACCTTTAAAACCTCTACTGCATTGTCCTTGTAGTTATAAGAATATATACAAAACCTCAAAGGACTGATAAATAGCTGAAAGCTCTAATGAGACAACAAACAGATTTCATTACAGGCTGTTTGTAAAAGACACTCAAAGCACTATGTGCTTCTCCTTGGTACCTTGTCAAGCAGAAGCAACACCTGGACCAAAGGTTCTTGTGTGTGAGCACATGCAGCAGAGGCTTGTTAAAATGCAGGTTCCTGACCCAGACCCTGAGCTCTCATCCCTGAGTCTGACAAACTTGCATTGTAAACCAGATCGACGACGAGGTGGGGCGGTTGGACTCCACTGAATATGCTCGTTCTAGTGTCCAATACTAAGTGGCTGCCATTGGTTGGAACAGAAGCTCCCTTGACTTCGGAGAGCTTTACCATTTTAGTTTCCTCGCCTGTAAAGTTAGTCAATTGGTCTGATCATCTCTGAGGGCACTGAAGCCCTAACAGGGCTGTCACTGAGCCCAGATGTAAAAGAAATGTAGTTTCAGTGAAGAACCGTGTCTTCAAGCAGATGCTAGTTTGTACATGTTACCAAGTTTCTGTTGTTGCACCGCCTTCTGAAAAGTTTGCTCTGCTGGTTGCATTTCCGGGAGCATCAGAAAGAATTCTAAAACTGACATCTGCATTAACTTGAGGGACTTTCCTGACGCAAACAGGGAAGCTCCCAGTAATCCCGAGAGGTGCTGCATATACATGGTAGTATGTGGTGAGACCTGCTTAGATAGGAACCGACAGAAACATACCCACAACATCAAGCAGGTTCCAAATCCTCCTGTAAAACAACCAATAGAGAGGCTGCAAAAGTCAATAGGAGGCTTTAACACTGGTTGAACTTGAAGAGTAAGAGCTGGATTTCCTGGAGAATTTCTTGGATGTGAGGGATACTTGCATCCGCTTTACAGTACGAACACTTCGACAAAGGAGTGCGTTCTTCACATGATCCCTGAAGTCTTGTGAAACAAAGTAATAGACAAAGGGGTCAATGCAGCTGTTGAGGGTGGAGAGGCAGAGGGCTACAATGTACAGGGCGTAGACGTGGCTCTTGCTCCAGGTTTTAATCAGGAAATAATGCACCACAAGCAGAAGGTTACTAGGAGTGAAGCAGACCAGGTACATGGCCAGGACAGTGATGATGAGTCTGATGGCTCTCTTCCTCTTCTTTCCCGAGTTTTCATCCATAGTAGAAGATCGGAGTGTTCTGATCATTAGCACATAGGCAGAGGCGGTGAGGAAGGCTGGGAACAGAAAGACTCCGATGGCCAGAGAGAGGAAATAATTGAACATGTCCCCTACCAACACCTCCTCAGGCAAAACATCATGGCAGGTTGTGATGTTAAGGGCTGGAATGTAGACAGTCTGCTTCACAACATACAAGGGTATGGTAACCAGCAAAATCAGCAGCCATATCCCCAGGGATATCCCAAAGGCAATACTTGCCTTCTTCCTGGGGTGCACCATGGGGTTCACGATGACCCAATACCTCTGCACACTGAGGCAGGTCATGAAGAGAATGGAGCAGTACATGTTGCCATAGAAAAAGCCAATGAGTACCTTGCAGAGAGCTTCCCCATAAATCCAGTTGTTGCCATGTATGTGATACGCAATCTTCAAAGGGAACCAGATCACAGACAGGAGGTCTGCCAAGGCTAGGTTGGCCATGTAAACCACAGCAGGGTGCTTTTTCTTCGTTCGGAAAAGAAAGACCCACAGCGCCATACCATTACTGGGTAAACCAATCACAAATACAATTGTGTAGACAATTGGGAGAAAGACAGTAGTCAGTTTTCCAGTGAGGACGGAGGTAGAAAACTCATCCACAGAAAAGCCTGGTTCCACTGTAACTCCTTTCCCAGTGATGTGAGATGAGCTATCAATCTTACCAATAAGACTTCTTCCTTTAGAGGTTCTATTGGCTCCTGCAGAAGAGAGGCAAGGCAGACAAGACAAGGGTCATTACAGAGATCAGTCTTTCAGCAGTAATGCTGGTTTATTTAAGTAAAAGTACTTTGAAGCTGTCTTTTTGTTTGTTTGTTTTTAAGTAAGCTCTATACCAAATGTGGGGCTTGAACTCACACCCCCAAGATGAAGAATGGCATGTTCTACCCACAGTGCCAACCAAGTGTCCCTAAATAAAAGTACTTTAGATAAGGACAGAAGGAATATACAAAATGCTTACAAGGGCTTGCTTTGGGTGGTGGAATTATTAGGGTTTGATGGTTTCTTTGTTTTTTACAATGGGTATTTTTTGGGAGGGTTGTGGGGTATATGTCAAATAGAACATTGATTTCTATTGAATCTCAAAAAAATTGACAGTATTTTTACAAATTACCCACAGTCATTAGCTCCTAACTGAAAGGTAGTCCCTAAAATGTGTGTGTTTAGTGTTTATTTATTTTGAGACAAAGAGTATGAGGCGGGGAAGGCAGAGAGAAAGGGAGAGAATCCCAAGCAGGTTCCAAGATGTCAAACCCAACCTGGGGCTTGATCTCACAAATCACGAGATCATGACCTGAGCCGAGATCAAAAGTCAGAGGCTTACCTGACTGAGCCAAAAGGCGCTCCTTAACTGTTGTTATAATGGTCATCCATCTCCCTCTGGCTGTGAGATGAAATCCAGCCTGGTCCTTGCCAAAGTCCAACATAGGGAGATTCCCAGGAACACAAGGTACATTCCCTCTCCACCCATAAGGACAGCTCAAACCTTGGGCAGGGACTCCCCCCACTTCTAAGTGGGCCTCCTGGAGACCTTCCAATGGAGGCCAGCTGGCAGGCAAGTCTTCTGGCCTCAAGGTCACTGAACAGGTCAGTGCACTATTTGTATTCAGACAAATTTGTGCTCTGACTTTCAAGCAAGTACCATGACAAGCTTTAACAACTTATGCTATCAGTCCCATATTGGCATTAAACTTAAGAAACCACAAACAGATGGCATATCCGGTCTACATCCTGCCTAACCAAGTGCTCATGGAGCCGAAGAAGAAAACGAGGGACAACTGGATGACACAAATTCTGAGGAACAGGTCTTCATTGCGTAGAGAAAATATAGCAAATTCCATCATAATGTGCCAGGGAGGAAGTTACACTAGTCACAAGTTTATTTGATAATTTTTATGCTTTGTCATTACCTTTTCCTCCCCTAGCATTGCACCATGTTCAGCAAGATTGTTCACTTCTCTGGAAGTTTGTCTGATAAGTTAGCTCAGGTGGAGGAAAAAGGGGTATGGAGACCAATACCTCACTTTTCGTTTAGTGTAGTGTATTGAAAGGTAGCCCCCAAAATGAGGTGTCCATGTCCTAATCCCTAGAATCTGTGATCATTATCTCTTTAGAAAAATGATCTGGGGAGCCTGGGTGGCAAGCGTGGTTACGTGTCTGACTTCAGCTCAGGTCATGATCTCATGGTTTATGTGTTCGAGTCCTGGGCTGGGCTTTGTGTTGGACTCTGTGCTGATGGCTCAGAGCCTGGAACCTGCTTTGGATTGTGTCTTCCTCCTTCTCTGCTCCTATCCTGCTTATGCGCGCACGCTCTCTCTCTCTCAAAAATAAACAATTTTTTTTTTTTAAATTAAAAAAAAAGGAAAAGGATCTTGGGGAGTCTGGGTGGCTCAGCAGGTTGAGCAGTGGATTCTTGGTTTCAGCTCAGATCAAGGTCTCAGAGTTTGTGAGTTCGAGCCCTACACTGGGCTCTATGCTGACAGGGAGCTTGCTTGGGATTCTCCCTCTCTCTGCCCCTCCCCAGCTTATTCAATCTCTCTCTGTCAAAATAAGTAACAAACTTAAAAAAAGAAAAAGGACCTTTGTCGATGTAATTAAGTATCAAGATGAGAGAATCATTCTGGATTAACCAGGTGGGCCCTAAATCCAATGACAAGTGTCTTTATAAAATAAAGGCAAAGGCGGGGGGTTGGTATGCCTCCGGTGGCTTAGTTGGTTAGGGATCTGACTCTTGGTTTCAGCTCAGGTCATGATCTCACAGTTCTTGGGTTCAAGTCCCTCATCGGGCTCCATGATGACAGTATGGAGCCTGCTTGGGATTCTGTCTCTCCCTCTCTCTGCCCCTTGTCTGCTCGCTCTCTTTCTCAAAAAAATAAATTTAAAAAATATATAATAAAAATAAAGGGAAAGGGAGATTTGAGAGAAAGAGAAGAGAGTACCGAAAAGAGAAAACAATATGAAAACGGAGGCAGAGGCTGGAGCACTGCCAGAACCAGCCAAGGAAGCTTTTCCCTCTCCTCTCTCTGCTCCTCTCCTGCTCATGCTCTGTCTTTCTCAAAATAAATTAAAAAACAAGGTCACCAGCTTGTGGCGATTGTTGTAGCAGCCACAGGAAATTAAACACGTAAGACAGACTGATCTCTTTGTCTTATTTCTTTTACACTTTTTAAAAAAGAATATGAATTATCTTTAAATGAAAATAAGAGAATATTGCTATATATTACAGTATTCTTCAAATACTTGACTAAAACATAAGAAACATTCTAAATGGTAACCCAGTTCCAGTAGGTATGAGCTATAACAGAAAAAAAAGTTTCACCAAACAATGACTTTTGTTACACAAGCTACACTCTAATACTTTCTACTGGATTCTAGTTCATCCTTACACAGAGCTAGTCACCACCCTCTACAATGACTTCATAACCCATTTACTTGTTTTTCAAAACCAGTTAGCAGAGTAAACAAGTATGAAGCACCTCAAGAGACCAGTTTTTTTTTTTTTTTATTAACAGACAGATGAGATGTCTCTGGCTTGCTCCTTGCCCCTCCCAAGGGCAAGGGTCTCTGTATGAGATTATAGGTTTCTTTAATTCTAGGACCATGTCATAATTTTTTTTCTAGTTCCCACAGCCCCTGGCATAGCCCTGGACATAAAGCAGGTGCTCAATACACCTGGGATGGACAGAGAGGCCCAGCTAGGCACGCCACTGAAGGAGACAAGGGAGAATCAAGGGCTCTCCTGGCCTGATCCTGTTAGTAGCCAAGCCTCACAAAGACAGGGGCACAGGCCAGGGACTATGGAGCACAGCTCTACAAAATACAGTAACTACCTGAGTACCAGTAAGTGCTCCTACTGGGGGCTCTTCTCATGTGTCCGCCATAGGTCCAACACTTTACATGGATTAACTTACTTTCACAACTACCTTGTGACGGAGGTACTATTATAAAAGACCCTCCTTTTATAAATGTATAAATTGGTACACAAAGAAATGAGGTAACTTTCCCGAGGTTAAACAGTTGTTAGGTAGGAGTTGGGTTTCAACACCAAGCAGTCCATTTCTAGAGTCCATGCTTCTGAACTCTATACCACATTGCACCTGAGGCCCTGACCTGAGCTCACATGTTGGAACCCTTGGAGACTGAACTAACTATGCCCACTCCGCATAGTTTTCCTCAAACAGAAAATTTTGAAGGTAAAATTTTACCATTAAAATAGTTTTTTGGAATGCTTACCCATTTTTGAGAGAGGAAGAGCGCATGCGAGAGAGCACAGGGGGAGAGGGAGACAGAGGATTCGAAACGGTCTCATCACAGACAGCACAGAGCCCAATGTAGGGCTTGAACCCACAAACTGTTGTAATCATGACCTGAGCAGAAGTGAGATGCTCAATCGACTGAGCCACCCAGGCGCCCCAAATGTTACCATTTTAAAAATGACTCTCTTTAAATTAGCTCCTTCTCTAATAATTTATATATTTATTTGTACTAATATCAACATGCTTGAAGCCCTTCCAGAGGTATAATTCTCTGTTGGTCTGTAAAATGTTCACGAACTCTACAGAGAGAGAGAGTGGGTCAGAGCTGGTAACTGACTGGTGGACTGTGTCCTGAGGAACTCTGCCATTCAAAGACCTAGGTCCTCCACCCTGGACACAGCCCACCGAGACAAATCCAGTGAGTTAGCCTGCATTTCTGTAGGACTGAGCCACCAAGATTTTAGAATTACCACAAAGAAAACTCAACTTTTTTTTTTTACTATCACAAAAAAATATATATAGCTTGCTTTACAAAAGGGAGAAAAATCTTGACATTGATTTCCACATTTAATAATATCACAAAAATGATAACCAGACATTGTGTGCCTAAGAAAAGAAGCACTCATGGAGTTCAGTGGGTTGAGCATCTGGCTGTGGCTCAGGTCAAGATCTTGTGCTCTTTGAGTTCGAGTCCCATATGAGGCTCACTGCTGGTAGCGCACAGCCCACTTCAGATCCTCTGGTCCCCTCTCTTTGCCCCTCCCCTGCTTGATCTCTCCCTCTCAAAACTAAATAAACATTTTTTAAAAAAGAAAGAAAAGAAGCACCCATGAAGCTAACCTTGCAAAAACACAACAAACCTGAATCTGATCAAGCACCTGGAACTACCACCAAACTAATGGAAATGAAGACAACAGGAAATATTAAATAACACCACAAGTAGGGAGCCAGCAAAATCCAAACTGTGGAAACTACTACAGGATAAAGGACTTAATCTCCTCAAAATATAAATTGCAAAGCAAAAATAAAATAAGAGAGAAAGAGGTATGGAGAAGGGACTCAGAGATTTAAAAATTTAAAAGACCTATCAACCTACGTAATGTGTAGTGGGCCTTATTTGGATCCTGATGCAATCTATTAAAATAATACTTACGTAGGGTTCTGGCTGGCTCTGTCAGTATAGCATGTGAATCTTTTTATTTTTTTAATTTTTTTTTATGTCTTTATTTTGAGAGACAGAGAGTGAGCAGGGAAGGGGCAGAGAGAGAGGGAGACACAGAATCCTAAGCAGGCTCCGGGCTCTGAGCTATCATAGCAGAGCCTGACGTGGGGCTCAAACTCATGGACTGTAAGATCATGACCTGAGTCGAAGTTGGACGCTTAACCAACTGAGCAACCCAGGCACCCCGAGCATGTGAATCTTGATCTCAGGGTTGTGAGATCAAGTCCCACGTTGGATGGAGAGCTTACAAAAATTTTTTTTTTGAGTTTACTTATTTATTTTTTTGGGAGAGAGAGGAAGAGAGAGAGGGAGGAGTAGAGAAAGAGGGAGAAAGAATCCCAAGTCAGCCGTGCACTGTCAGCCCAAAGCCAGTGCAGGGCTCAAACCCACAAACCGATAGATCATGAACTAAGCCGAAACCAAGAATCAGTTGCTTAACGACTGAACCACCCAGGTTCCCCCCACCAAAAAAATTTTTTTAATAAGAAAAAAGTACTTATGACATTTATGAGACAATAATTTGAATACTGACTGAATATTTGATTATGTTAAGGATGTATTTTAAGTGGCTATGTGGTTATGTGTGAAAATGAAATCTTCATCTTTTGTGAATACATACTGAAATATTTTAAGATGAAATTATATTTGGACTCATTTCAAAGTAACATAAGGATTGGAAGCTCCAGATACCGCTGGTGGAAATGTAAAACGGTGCAGTCACTGTAGAAAATAATCTGGCAGTTCTCCAAACGGCTAAACGTAGAGCTGCCTTATGAGCCAGCAATTCCTACTCCTAAGTATATACTTAAGACAAATAAAAACACATGTCTGCACAAAAATGTGTACAGGGATGCTCATAGCACTGGCATAAGCATCAAAAAGTGGAAACAACCCAAAAGTTCATCAATTGAAGAATGGACAAAATGTTGTCTATGCACACAATGGAATATTAGTTCACAATAAAAGTACTGACATATGTTACAACATGGATGAACCTTGAAAAGACTATGTACAAGAAGCCAGTCACAACAGAACATGTAGTGTATGATTTCAACTACATCAATGTCCAGAATCGGTAAATCCATGGGCAGAGAGTAGAATAATGGGTGTCAGCAGCTGGGGAATGGGGCAATTGGGGAGTGGTGAGATATTCTTTTGGGGTAATAAAAATGTTCTAAAGTTGACTGTGGTGACAGATATACAACTGTGAATATCCTTCAAGTTAGAGAACTGTAGGTGAATTGTATAGTATGCAAATTATATCTTTAACAAAGCTGTTAAAAAAAATATGGCAGGAAGGAGGCTAGAGCACAGTGAAGTTGAGTGTGGGATTCACTATAATCTTCTACCTTCATATGTTTAAAATGCTCCATAGAAACAAGCACATACAAGGTCAGGAAGGTTCATTCAGAGATCAAAATCAAAATCTGTTTTCAATTAGAACACTAAAATAAAGAGGGGAAAAAGAGTAAGAAATAATTTTAAAAAATAAAAAGGGAGGGAGAGATTGAGAAAAATTTCCTGAGAACATTCCAACATATAAATAACCTTGAATGGTCTCAATCAAAAATACCATACATGGGACGCCTGGGTGGCTAAATAGGTTGAGCAGCTGACTTCAGCTCAGGTCATTATCTCACAGTTCATGGGTTCGAGCCCTACATCAGGATCTTTGCTGACAGCTCAGAGTCTGGAGCCTGCTTCGGATTCTGTGCCTCCCTCTCTCTCTACCCATTCCCTGCTCGTGCTCACTCAAAAATAAACAAACATTAAAAAAAATATTAATTAGAAATAAATAGGGGTGCCTGGGTGGCTTAGTCGGTTAAGCGTCCGACTTTCGCTTACGTCATGATCTCACGATTCGTGGGTTCAAGCCCCATGTGGGGCTCTGTGCTGACTGCCAGCTCAGAGCCTGGAGCCTGTTTCAGAGTCTGTGACTCCCTCTCTCTCTGACCCTTCCCTGCTCATGCTGTCTCTCTCTCGCCTAGAAATAAATAAAACATTAACAAAAAAATTAAAATAAATAAATAAATAAAGGACTGGCTATAAAAATATCCCCACTTATGGGCTGTAACCAACAATATTTGCCCAAGTGTGCAAGAATACACACTCATAGACACTCAAAGCAGCACTTACCACCCCAAATGTAAAAGGGAAATAAGCAATGTTCATCAGCCCCTATTCCTAACTGACCATATCCCCATATGGTTCCTAACATTAATAGTAGACGCTATACTTACTATTCAATAATACTGAGAAGCAATTGATAGTTACAATATACTATCAAGTGAGAAAAACACCTGACAGAGCAGTATGCTCCCATGCGTATAACAAAATTATAATTTATTTACAAAATGCTGAAATCTAGGATACTAACCAAACTATAAACAATGGCCATTATCTGTGGAGTAAAATGGGTGCAGAGGGGAGAAGTGTCTTTTTTTTTACTTCACAGGCCTCTATGTTGTTTGGATTTCTTTTTCAAAGGAGTGTTAATTAGTATGATAATCTTTCTGAAGATCAGTTTGGCAAAACATCAAAAGTTAAAGTGTGCTTGTCCTAGGACCTATCAATTTACTTAGAGGAATTTGCCCTGCATATATACTAGCTAAAGTTCACAGAAATACTACTAGGTACAAGAATATTTACTGTGATATTGTGTATCGTGGCTAAATAAAAACAGTCTCTGAGTACCTGGATGGCTCAGTCAGTTAAACATCTGACTTCAGCTCAGCCATGATCTCAAGGTTTATAAATCTGAGACCTGCATCAGGCGCTGTGTCAGCGCAGAGTCCACTTTGGATCCTCTACCCCCTTCCCTCTCTGCACCTCCCTGCTTGGGCTCTCAAAAATAAAAAAAAGTAATCATAAAGTTAGTCTCAATAACTATTAAAAAGGAGACCAGGAGGCACCTGGGTGGCTCAGTCGGTTAAGTGTCTGACTCTTAATTTCAGCTCAGGTCATGATCTCGCAATTCTTGAGTTCAAGCCCCGCATTGGGCTTTGTGGTGACAGTATGGAGCCTGCTTGGGATTCTTTCTCCCCCTCTCTCTCTGCTCCTCTCCTGCTCATGCTCTCTCTCCCTCTCAAAATAAATAAATAAACTTTAAAAAAAAGAAAAAAAATTGCATTTAAAAAAAGAAAAAAAAAGGAGACTATTTTGGGGTGTCTGGCTTGCTCAGTGGATAGAGCATGTGACTCTTGATCTCCAGGTAGTAAGTCCAAGCCCCACGTTAGTCAGAGATTATTGGCGGGGGGCGGGGGGGGGGGAGACTAGTTCAGTAAACTCTGACATATATAATGAATAATAGTCCCCCTATAAAAGCATGGATAAATTTCCCTCTACTGACTATGAGTAGATTTAGGTTAAAAAAATAAATTGTGGGGCTCCTGGGTGGCTCAGTATGTTAAGCATCTGACTCTTGACTTGGGCTCAGGTCATGATCTCACAGTCATGGGATCAAGCCCTGCGTTGGTCTCTGCACGGAGTTCTGAGCCTGCTTGAGCCTCTCTCTACCTCTTTCTCTGCCCCATTAAATATATGAACATTAAAAAAATAAATTATAGCACAGTATATACAATAAAATCCTTCTTCTGTTACAAAATATATATACAGTAAAACCTTGGATTGTAAGTAACTTGTTCTTTAAGTGTTCCCCAAAACAAGCAAATATTTCTAATAAATTTTAACTTGATAAATGAGTGGTAATATGTGAGTAGTACACAATGCCAAACATCACATGATCACAACTAAGCCAATGATTCTGTGCTCTCTCTCTCTCGCATGCGTGCAATGCGGAATTGTGGGTGACTGTCTCTTATGCTCAGATGCTCGGTCTCAGGCTACGATATCTGGCAGAAATGAGTTATTTTTCAGAATGCTGGAAGGTGCCCACAACTGGCACTAGTGCATTTTTTTGTCACTTCAAATCACCTATGGACAGACAGTCCCTTGCTTTTCATACAAGAGTAAGCTTAGGAACGCTTTGCTTCATTCTAGGTCAGGCTGCCCACAGATACAGACCCTTTCTTCTGCTGCCTTATTGCCAGTTACATTAGATACAGTATATGACAAGAGTTTATTAATATCATAGTGTGGTCAACATCCATGAGAGCATATACAATGCCCTCCATGCAGAAGATTCCACTGAGCCAATAGATAGTAGTGATTCCATTAGTGATAGTGAAAGTTGTCCTACACAATAACCCTCCTCTCTCTTGTCTCCTTCACACCAGCCACAAAGGTTTTCAAAGATAAGTGCAGGTAAATGTGTTTGTTTTTCTTTATATTTTGTATTTTCTTTATTATTTTGTATTATATTACAGTATTGTCATCATTTTTATATGAATTTATTTGGGTTGTAGAATGAATAATCTGAGTTTCTATGATTTCTTATGGGGAAATTCGCTTTGATATACAAGTACTTCGGATTACAAACATGTTTCTCAAATGAATTATGCTCCCAAACCAAAGTTTTACTGTATTGTGCATAGAAGTCTGTTGACACTGGAGAGGAGAGAGAATGGGGGATTTTTGCTGTTTTAAAACATTTCTGATTCATAGGATTGTGGGGGGAAATGGATGGAGAACTTTTTTTTTTTTTGAGTTTCAGAATCAATTTATTTTTTTTTTTTTTACAAATAGTTTATTGTCAAATTAGTTTCCACATAACACCCAGTGCTCATCCCCACAAGTGTCCTCCATGCCCATCCCTCCTCCCCCCCACATCCATCAGTCCTCAGTTTTTGTCAGCATTCAAGAGTCTCTCATGGTTTGCCTCTCTCCCTTTCCCCCACCATTTCCGCCCTTCTTCTCCCCCTTGTCCTCTGTTAAGTTCCTCCTAATCCTCCTATACGTGCACACATATGATATTTGTCCTTCTCTGCCTGACTTATTTCGCTCAGCATAACACCCTCAAGGTCCTGGATGGAGAACTTTTAACTTTTTTTTAAAATGTTTTATTTATTCTTGAGAGACAGAGACAGAATGTGAGTGGAGGAGGAGCAGAGGGGCGGGGGGGTAGGGGGAGGACACAATCTGAAGCAGGCTCCAGGCTTTGAGCTGTCAGCACGGACCCCGAAGCGGGGCTCGAACTCACAGACCATGAGATCATGGCCTGAGCTGAAGTCAGCCGCCCAACTGACTGAGCCACTCAGATGCCCAAACTTTTGACTTTAAAACTACTACTTGTTCTTTGTTATTTTAAATATCCCTCAGTGGCCCATCCTCCTCGCCAAACCAAGTACAGAGCAAGTACTTTGTCTGTGTTAACTATCCTCTTAAATCCTGTTCCCTTACTATCCCATCAACACAAATCTATTTGATTCCAACATGTGGGAACACAGACTGACAAATAAAAGCTTCGGTTACCAGAGACCACTCCCTAGGTACACATCAGGACATTTTCATGTGTTCTTTCAAGATGAACTGTTTTCTTCTCAACACTTGCCCAGCTAATAAAACCATAAGAAAGTCAAACACAGGCCATGAAAACATCATCTATCTAGGTTAATTAGTAACTATGTACAAAGCAAGTGAGAAACCAAACACAAATTTAGAGTCCCATCTTCACATTCATTATAGTATTCGCTCTTATTACAAAACCTTGGAAATACCCCATGTGTCCATTAACAAATTAATTGTCAACTTATGATAAATCTTCCTATAACATGTTGTAGAGTTTAAAAGTGTTTTTATTTACTGACATGATACTGATGTTTATATAATCCCATGCTGTACAAAAAGATTTTCTGGTTGTGAGTACATATTTTATGCAAGGATGTATGAAAGAATGGTAAAGGATACAAACCAAAATGTCTGGATTGGGGGCACCTGGGTGGCTCAGGCGGTTAAACGTCAGACTTCAGCTCAGGTCATGATCTCGCAGCTCACAAGTTCGAGCCTCACATCAGGCTGTGTGCTGACAGCTCAGAGCCTGGAGCCTGCTTTGGACTCTGTCTCCCTCTCTCTCTGCCTCTCCCCTGTTTGTACTCTGTCTCTCTCAAAAATAAATAAAACATTTTTAAAAATTATTTTAAAAACATTTTAAAAATGTCAGGAGTGGTTTACTTTGGGTACTGAAAAGGACTTAATTAAACTTGTCTTTTTCAAAGAAAATTTTGTTAATTATTGCTCTCCAGAGATCGTATACTACTTGTATAATTCATAGTCAATTACTAAGAGAACAGAAGTTTCAGTCTCCAAAGAAAAACAGAATGACTGCATCGTAGGGGACCTCCCAGGCTTGTGATGTGGCAGAAAGAAGTCACAGTCCCTAAACCAATCTGACTGAAATGCCAAACTGCCATCACCCTGCCGGATCTCTATGGCCAAGTGCCCTCACTTCATTCCTCATGCAATATTTACTGAGGTCCTCTGGATAATGAGACTGTGCTGTACCATGATGATGGAGAGGACACTACAGTCCATGGCCTCCCAGAGTTTAGGGTCCAGGAGGAAGACAGAGTAAACATATTTACACAAATAATTATCAATTAATGTTGTGACTGGAATGTAAATGTGGCCTGATAGTGTTTTCCTTGCCTCCCCCTCAACTCAGAGGCCCACATCTGTAAAATGAGAAAAGTGTATCCTGGGCAGAGTTGCCCTCCATGAGTCAGTCTTTTGGGTGAGATCATAAAAGGCCAGGAGGAAAATCAAACCTAGTATCTGCCCTGTAGCAAAGTGAGAAGCATGCATAAGGGTTAAGGTAAAAGTGGATGAGCAAAGAGGTATGTGAAGGGGCAGAAAAACTTTGGGGACGCTCTACTTCTTAATCAAATTCAATTTACTTTCACGTTGGGAGGAAAGCTCCATCTACCTAAGTCTGTTATCTAACTAACTCTTTAGGAAAGTTACCATGTAAAGGAACAAAAGTATGTGGAGGGGGGGAAAAAAAAGAAAAAAACGAAAAAAAAACCCTCAACAACAAACCCACAAGGCGCAATATTAAATACTTCCGGTTAACAAGTAACTTGATTTTTTGCTGTCAAACAAGTTGACCGTATTGAATGCCCACCTCCCAGCCCAGCCCCTCAATTTGTAAACAAGAAGCCAATCCTCAGGGCTATTTTCCTATAGGAACTGTCTAAATCAGAAAAGCGTTCAGTAATCTATACTTACAGTTTTTTAAAAAAATGTTTGCACATACTTAGCTTTGCTCCCGAATTTTAAGTTTCCAACTTTAAAAGACAAAGGCAAGTCAAAAAGTGTTCATTACAGTTTCAATACCTCCTGGTAATAAATAAATGCCTTTATTGTAATGCCAACCAAAAAAAGGTACACAGTGGTGCCAGTTTCAAGCATATCCTAGAATACCCTTTCCTGTAACTCCAGAGGAAAAAGAATCACATTCTTCCATCTCATTCAAATTGACAGTGATTTGCTCTTTCACAAAACTCACAAGGAAATTTAAACCTCCCTTTCTAGACTACCCTGGCAGCCCCAAACAGCTAAGCACCCGATAGCATCACGGTAGCGTGGTCTTCACCAATTATCCCCTCGAAGACCTGCTCAGCCGGGGAGATCCCGCCCCGAGTAGGACAAGTTGGGGCACATCTGGGGCAGCACACCTGCGGAACCCGGCGGCCCTGCACAAGCTGGCAGCTGCGCTCCGCCGAGACGGCTCCGGTGCTGCTCCATTCCCGGAGCTGACAGCCTTGGTCATACAGACCTCAATGGCTGCCAAAACAGGTTCCGTGCGGCATACAAAGGCCCGGAAACCCAGGGCCGCAGTAAGTCACTTGGTCGAATAAAAGGCAGCCTCCAAGAAGTTCCATCTGTAAAATCTGCGTGACGCCCTACCGAGTGGCCTAAAGCTCCAGGCTGAGCGCTCAATATCCCGAAAACCCAGCGGGGTCCGGCCCTTCCATACCGGGCGATCACCGAGCCAGAGGAGCTTCGGGCCCCAGGACAGTTTCGAATTAGGTGAGCCGACCCCAAAGAGGAGGCTCCAAAAGCTGAGGAGGTCACAAAGAGCGAGGTAGAAGTTTCCCAGGCCGCGGGCTCTCACCCATTCCACACCGCTCTGGGCCAACTAATTCTAAGGGGTCCCTGGAGACCGGCCCGTAAGTGTGTGCGAAAAGCTCCTTAAGGATTGAGAGTTTACAAAGAAGCCGACCCTGGGGAGAGGAGGCTGAGCCCTCTAGGTACCGTTTAGAGACAAGCACCCCGTTCCCTCCTCTTCCCTCCGCGGACTTCAGCCTCTCCCACTTGCCCCAGCCCCGTGCTCTCCTGGTGCAGGGATCCCCATCGAAGCCTCCGAGAGGGGGAGGCGAGAGGCGGTGTCGGCGGCAACAGGACACCCTTCTTGCACCTGCCCTGCTTCCACCACCTGTGCATGTGCCCGGGACCCCCGCTCCTTAGCTGCAGGAGGCCTCCTCCACCAAGCTTCTCACCTTGGACGGTGCGATTGCAGGACGCAGAGGCCGCCAGCAGGATGGCGCCCCCCAGCAGCCACGCCGCGCTCAGGCTTCGCATCCTTCCCGCGGCCCCGACGCCAGGTGGGCAGGGGATTCGCCGCCAACGATTCGAAACTCGGAGTCCCACTGGCCGCTCCGAGAGAAAGCCACCGTCTCACCTGCTCGAATCCAAGCCTCTGCGCGCGCCTCCCCGGAGACGGAGAAGTTTCAGTGAAACCGGAGCCTCTCGGCGCACCTGCGCGAGGCCACGCCCCGGAGCCGGAACGCGCAGCTCGGCCCCGCCCCTTCGGACGTCCGAGGCGCGGGTCCCGCCCCGGGCAGTCTCGCCGGGAGTCCGCGCCCACCTCCGCGCTGCAGGTGCGAGAGCTGCTGCCCGGGAGGGTGCGGGAGCCGCCCGCGGGCGGGGCTGGGAGGGTGAAGTAGCTGTATTGGTATGCGAAGGCAGGAACGCTCGGACCTCGGGTTCCTTTAGACTTGGCCACGCCTAGAACTACCACTAGCCTTTAATTACTCCTAGGGAGCCAGGGTCGTCTGTCTCCTTCCCCCCTCTTTGCTAAATGGAAAACAGCCAAGGCCCGAGCTCACTGACTTTGTCGTCGGGAACTGGTAGAAGCTTCTCAGTGTAGCGGGCACTGCGGGATAAGGGGCGAGTTTTTAATCTGCAGAGACAAGATGGCTGGCTTCGGTCACCAACAAAAGCGGGGGGGTTGGGGGGGAGCAGGGAGGGGTCCTAGCGAGGAGTCAGGGATCTGGAATTAGGTTTTCGCTCTGCTGTTAACTGGCTGTGACCTCGAACAAACCTCTACGACTCCTAGGCCTATTTCCTCGTCTGTGAGGTGGAGCAGAAGGTCATTGTTGGAACAGCTACTTGAAGTGCCTAGAGCTAACGATTTGGAACATTATCTAGTTCCACCCCGGCAGCAAGCTGCACATTAAGTATGCTTATTATTCCCATTTTACAGTTGAGGAAATGGAATTTAGAAAAGCTGGATAAAGGGGCGCCTGGGTGGCTGAGCCGGTTAAGCGTCTGACTTCGGCTCAGGTCATGATCTCACGATCTGTGGGTTCAAGCCCCGTGTCAGGCTCTGTGCTGACAGCTCAGAGCCTGGAACCTGCTTCAGATTGTGTGTCTCCCTCTCTCTCTGCCCCTCCCCAGCTCGCTTTCTGACTCTGTCTCTCAAAATAAAGACATAAATAAAAAAAAAAAAAAGGAAAAGCTGGATAAAGTGCCCACAGTTAACGCAGTTTATAGGTACAGTTTGTAAACGCACACCGCATTTAATCTCCAGTCTATGACTGCCACTTTCTGTTAATCACTGCACTATAAATGCCACTACCGTCTCTCCCCTGCATTGGGAGCTAGGAGTCCAAAGAAATAAATAAGCAGATAGAGGGGGTGAGGAGAAAAGGAGTGAGATTTTGGGGATGGATGCACAAGGACCAGCATCATGCTGGTAGTACTTTTTTATATTTTTTACTTGCTTTAAAAAAGGTAAAATAAAGTTTTAAGTTACCGGCTAAACTATCGGTAATGGAGGAACAGAAAAGAGAAACATTAGTGTTGTCCTCAGATGTTTGAAGGATTAGTTCATAGTAGAGGATTAGACTCTAGGTTTTGAGTAGCTCCAGAGAACAGAAATAGATAGAAGCCACAGTGAGAGGGTGGTTTTGGCTCAATATAGAAAGATTTCTAGTAAGTCCCTCTGGTCCCATCCTGAGAGCCTCCTGCTGAGGTTAAGGGCTGCATCACTGCCAGACTTGCACCAAAGGACCAGGCCATCTGTGCAGTATTCTGGACTGGGGAGGTCCCTCCCAGGCTGAAGGGCCATATTGGCTGAGTCCAGATAGCCTCTGGAGGGGTTTGAGCCCTGAGAGTCCCCCCTTCTCCTTAGAAGACTAAAGTTTGATGAATCAGCTCAGTTGCCGGTGACTATTATGAATTTTTGAAGAACCGCGAACCAAATGACCACAGACCTGTGAGTTTCTAGGATGGAACTTACAAATGGTAAGGGCCCTGTGCAGGCTCTTATTGAACCCACCTTGGGGCCCATTCGCAGAACTAATGTGGGTTCCAGATAATTCAGGCAGACAAAACTGTATAAAATGTCATTTTAGCCAGTTGTTTCAAGCATCTACCCAATACAACATTCCCCAAAGTTACCTACATGGATGGTTAGCATTCTGCCTCTTTCCTCTGCCCTGACAGAGGATCTTGCAGGAGCAGGGAAATAAATGGTTGAAAACAAAGAGAAGAAAATGGTCCCACACATGCCGTGAGAATGGAATGATTGTTCCTTGAATAACAGGAATGGACTGGCTCTCAACACACCCACAGCCTAGAATGGACAGGGAGAGCTGTCCGGAATTCTTTGTAATGGCCGCCTTTCAGCAACACATCTCTGAGGAATCTCACTGTGCTGTCTCCAGTTCTTTGGGGAATGTGGAAAGAGCTTAACCTTGAGATCATGTAACTCTGTGGGCACATTCTAGTTTCTCTCCTTGCTAACATCTGTGTGACCTCGGAGAAGAATGACTTACCCCCTTTAGGCTTTAGGTTCCTTACCTATAAAATGGAGTTAATACTTGTTTAGTTTAAAGGTTCCTGAGGATTGGGGCACCTGGGTGGCTCAGTCAGTTAAGCGTCCCACTTCCCAGGCTCCGCAGACTAAGCCACCCAGGTGTCCTCCTGTGATTTGTTTTTTGATGTTGATGACTTCTTTGCCCTGAAGGGCTTAGGGTGTAGTACAGTGTTCTGGAACAGTCCAGAGAAATAAGGCAAAGCCAATTTCAGAGAGCCTGGCTTCCAGGGATTGGGAGCTGTGTGCAGTTTCCCACCCTCTACAATTCTAAGGAAGATAAAATAGGAAACGGGATAGGCTGGACATTGAGGGAGAAACCATTTCATTCCATCAATTCTATGATCATTTATCAAACTCATCAAACTCTTCCTGGGGAAATAAAGATCTACTCTCTGCACTCTTGGGTCCTGGTCAAATATAAATGGTAAGGTGCTCCCGGGTGGCTTAGTCAGTTAAACGTCCAACTTTGGCTCAGGTCATGATCTCAGTTTGTGAGTTTGAGCGAGCACTGAATCTGGCTCTCTTCTGTCAGCACAGAGCCGGCTTCAGATCCTCTGTCCCTGTCTCTCTGCCCATGCCCTCCACTCTCTCTCTCTCTCTCTCTCAAAAATAAATAAATATTAAAAAAATTTTAAATATATAAATGGCAAAAGAAGTTCCATTCATTCATTCACTCTTTCATTCAGCAAACACTCTAGACAAGGTTAACAGTGACCGTCACTGGTGAATCCTTTGCTCAATTCTGTCTTCACAGTACTGAACTGTGAAATTTGACACAATTGAGTTCTCTCTCCTTGAATGTTACATTCACTTGGCCTCCAGGACCACTCTTGTCTTGATTCTCCTCCTACTCACTGGCAACTCTTAGGGAGTTGGTTCTTTGATTCTCACCTTCCTGAATTCTACACTCTGGAGTGCCCCTCATTTTGTCCTTGGGCTCCTTTTCAATATACACTCATTTCCTTTGGTGATCTAATCCAGTCCTGTGGTTTTAAATACCATCTATGTGCCGACCACTCCCAAATCTGTAATTCTAGCCCAGTTTTCTCCATTCCACACACATATGTCTCCAACTACTCAGCACGTCCACTTAAATGTGACTATAGACACATCAGGCAGGCATGAGTCCCAATCTAAATTCCACATCTACCTTGCCCCTGTTAGAGTTGTCTCATCTCCTTAAATTGCAACTCCATTCTTTCAGTGGCTCAGATCAAAAATGGCGGAGTCATCTTTGGCTTCTTTCTCATATTCCATCCACATCTGATCTGTCAAGAAATCAAACCTTGATAATACATCCAAACTTGCATGCTCATTCAGGTTATTTTGTTACCTAGATTGTTACAATAGCCTTGTAACTTGTCTCCCTCTTTTTGTCTCTAAGCCTCCACACAGTCCTCTCCCAATATAGGGATCAGAGTGAACCTGTTAAAATGTGCTTCATGGGTCGCCTGGGTGGTTCAGTCCAGTTAAGGATCTGACTGCGGCTCATGATCTCGCAGTCTTTGAGTTCGGGCCCTGCACTGGACTTTGTGCTGACAGCTCAGAGCCTGGAACCTACTTCAGATTCTGTGTCTCCTCCTCTCTCTGCCTCTCCCCCACTCATGCTCAGTTTCTCTCTCTCTCTCTCTTAAAGAGAAACTTAAAAAATTTTTGTTTTAAATGTGCATCAGATCCGATCACTTCCTTATTTAAAATACTGAAGTAGCTCCCCACTTCCCCCTGAGTACAAACCAAAGTCTGTCAAAAGTGTATACATCCTGCTTTCCTCCCTCCTCCACCCCCCCTTTTACTTCATCTCTTTTTTTTTTTTTAATTTTTTTTTTTTTAATGTTTAGGAGAGAGAGAGACAGCGTGAGCAGGGGAGGGTCAGAGAGAGAGGGAGTCACAGGCTGAAATAGGCTCCAGGCTCTGAGCTGGCAGTCAGCACAGAGCCCGACACGGGGCTCGAACCCACGAACCGCGAGATCATGACCCAAGCGAAAGTCGGACGCTTAACCGACTAAGCCACCCAGGCGCCCCTTACTTCATCTCTTTTATTCCCCTTGCTCATTCTGCTCCAGCCATGCCTGAAATACTTTTCCCTCAAACATAGCTTCAGTCCTTACTTCTTTCAGGTATTTCAGGGAGGGGTTTCTAAGAACTCCTTGTTTAAAGTTATACTCTTTGGGGGCACCTGAGTAGCGGAGTTGGTTAAACGTCTGACTCTTGATTTTGGCTCAGGACATGACCTCATAGTTCATGATCTCATAGTTTCATGGTTTCCAGCGAGCCCAGACTGGGGCTCTGCGCTGACAGTATGCTTGGGCTCCTCCCTCTCTCTCTCCCTCCCTGACCCTCCCCTGCTCACAGTCTTCCTCTGTCTCTCAAAATAAGGAAATAAACTTTAAAAAATATATAAATAAAATAAAATAATACTCTGGGGTGCCTGGGTGGCTCAGTCAGTTAAGCGTCTGACTCTTGATTTCAACTCAGGTCATGATTTCACGGTTCATGAGATTGAGCCCCACATCAGGATTCTCTCTCTCTGCCCCCTGCTCATGCACTCTCTCAAAATAAATGGATAAACATGAAATGAAATGAAACTCCCACCCTATACTTCCCATCCTCCCTTCTTGCTTTGGTTTCCTCTATGGCATATATCACCAGTACTGACAATCTACATGTATTTACTATCTAGTCCCTCACTGCAATGCAAGCTCCATGACTACAGAGATTTTTGTTTTACATTTTAGCTTGTGGAACTGTTTGAGACTTAGGGAGTACCACCACCTGAACTTGGCAGCTGCCCCTTACACACGTCTCTATAACGTCAAATTATTGTTTAAGTCCCAGTTTAAAGGACTCCCGAGAATACAGGGAGTCCTTTAAAATGTAGAGGGCAGGGATTTTTATCTGTTTTGCCCACTGCTGTGTCCCCAGTGCCAGAATAGCATCTGGCATACAGAAGGACCTCAACACATGCTTGTGGGTGAGTAGATTTTTATATACTGCACACCTGTCATCTATCATCCTGCTAAAATTGAGAAATGCAAAGATCAGCATCTCTGCTTCCTTTGAGGTGATGGCCAAATGTGAAGAGAGATGCATGATTGAGTCAAGTATTGAGGGTAGGAGTAGAGGTAAGTGATGCATGGTTGAATCACAGAAAGAATGACTCCCGTCTGGGGGAATTCGAAAAGGCTTCTTAAAAGAGGGGGCATCTGAAGAGGGCCTTGAAGCATGAATAATTCACCAGGTAGGTTATTTAAAATAAGCCTAGCTGCTATCATAGATACATCTCTGAATCTCAGTGATGCCCTGCAACAGATGTTTATTTCTTACCTACAGTTTACATTCAAGGCTAAGTTTGGTGGGAGCCTCTCTTCCAAGTGGGGATAAATGAGCTGGGCTTCTCCCATCTTGGGGCTCTCATCTTCCGTTGAAGGTTTCCAAGGTCACTACAGAAGGAAATGTGACGGGTGTGCGCATAATGTTTCCTGGTCTGAGAGTGGTGCCCAAGGAGCCCCCCTGCCCCGCTCACATTGTGTGTACTTCCACGTGTGGCCACCATGGCCTCCTTGGTCCTCTGTGCCCCTTGTGTCTTGCCATCACATGTGTATCCATGGTTGTCCCCGATGTAAATGTCCCACCCTACCCCATGACACTTGGGCACTCACACTCACGTGTTCCTGGGGAGCACACCGAGGACCGTGTTCTCACATGGCCAGCTCCCTGCAGTGACTCGCCTCTCAGAGGCACAGGTGGGAGAAGGCTAGCTGCTCCATCACCAGAATGTTAGGCTCATTGATTTTTAATAGGTCTTTTTCACTAAGGAGCTGCACATTAGGTAACATTAAACAGTTTGTCATAGAAAAAAAAAAAACAAACACAACAAACAGTGGTGCACAATCATTTTAATATTCTACTGACCGGAACTCAGTCACGTGGCCACAGCCCACTGCAAGAGAAGCCTGTGTGACCAGAAAGAAGAGAAAAGGAGCTCAGCAGACAGCTACCAATCTCTGCTATTCCAGGTATCATGAAAGTGTGGCAGGTTTGGGAACCAGCATATGTGATGGAAAGAGGCTAATAATAAAGCTAGAAAGGTAGCCAGGACTCACCTGTGAAGGGCTTGTGTTGATCATGAAAAAGACTTGGAACTTTAATCCTGAGGCCATTGAAGACTGAACCATCGGTTCTCAACCCTATCTTTATACCACTGAGATGGGGGTGGTGGAGGGGAGGGATGGCCTTTCTGGGACCAAAAGAAAAGAATAAATATGGTTGGAATTGGAGGTGGAAGAAGGAGGGAAAGGAAAATGGGAAGAGAAGAGGGATGAACCCCTGCCCAAGTGGGCAACCCAGCCCCGCCAATCAACTGTTTCCATCTTTTTAATCACCATGTGGCATAATGATTGTTTCCGCTCCTCGCCCCCATCAAGTGTTTATTTCATTAAGTAATCTCAGGTACAGATGCATTCACCCAGTCTTCATCCAGTATAGGGTGCCAGTCCTGCTTCCCACGGCATAATCTTTTCAGAACAGTAAGACTCTGGCTGGACTTCCCATGATATCACACTGCTCCCAGGGATGTCTTCCAGTCGCACTTCCAGGCCACCTTGACATCCTTCACAACTTCTGTCAAAAATTTCCCCAACTGTGTGGATGGCAGAAACAGAAAAAAATCTAAAACAAACAAACGAACAAACATGACACACCCAAGGATCAAAAGCCGAGACACTAGTTGGTCACTAATGCCTGAAGTTATTATCATGTGAAATTGTCTCTGGGTGGCTGAACCACCTCCATTACCATTCTAGCCTTCAGCTACCATCCAGACCCCTCTGCTCTGCTGCTGGCAAGTTGAGGCCCACTGGAGGAGCCAGGCATCCTGTGGCCTCCTCTTTCTCGTACCAGGGGGTTTCTAAGGAACCCTCCACCTCTAATTTATAAGTTGAAGTAAACACCTCACATGAGTCAAAATCATAGGGAACAAGGCCTTTTGGGACCGAGCCCAGCGTAGGGCAGGGGAGGGCCGGCTTACCAAGGGACAGGAAGGTGGTGCCAAAGGCAGACTTTGCCACCCTGCACCTCTCCAGAGACTTCCAGTGTCAGAAGGGAGTCAGAACTCACTTGGTTTAACCACCAGAGGTGAAAACCATCAGCCCAATGTCAAAGAAGCCAATCTGCTGACTTTTCTTGTAAAATCAGTCACGACATCCTCTTTAGATAAGTGGCAAAGGAAAAAAAAAGACATTTCAATCCCACAATATAGTTATTTTCCAATTTAGTTGCTCACAGACTCATTGTTCCCCCTTCTCTGTTTAAAGTCTTGACCACAAGCCCTACCCATCATTTGCCATGGTTCCTGAGTGGTTCATTCTTAGTCTCATCTAAAAAAGAAAGTTTCTCTTTTGTGATCACAAGTGGAACACATGCTTATTAAGTTTATTGTAAAAAAGACTAGAAAATACAAAACAGAAGAGAAAGGAGGGAGGAAGAAGTTTTCAGAGAAAACTACTCTTATTTTTTTTTAAACTTATAATGTGTATTCATTTTTGAGAGAGGGAGACAGTGTGAGCAGGGGAGGGGCAGAGAGAGAGAAGGAGACACAGAATCTGAAGCAGGTTCCAGGCTCTCAGCTGTCAGCAGAGTCTGACGCAGGGCTTGAACCCGCGAACTGAACTGTGTGATAATGACCTGAGCTGAAGTCGATGCTCAACTGGCTGAGCCCCCTAGGTGCCCCCAGAGAAAACTACTCTTAACAGTTTGATAGCTTTCTACTTCAAGCTATCTTTTTAAAAGTCAGATTGAGATTATATTGCTGAATTGTTTTGTTACTTAGTTTTCCTCACTGGACAATAGTGAACATTTCCCCGGACTGTTAAATATTCTTCCATAGTGTCATTTAAAATTACTGCAGAATATTTCATCTTCTTGTAGATCTTAATTTATTTGACCTGCCGAATAGCCAGATTATTTCAGGTTTTTACTGGGTTTTAGGTAACATACAGGTAAACATGTCTTAATAAATACACCTCTTTCTGTAGTCTCACACTGGCTTTTTAGGAAAAAATGTTTTTAAAGATGGGTAGATTTGACACATCAAAAATTGTTTATTTTAAAAGCTTTGAGATGCTCCTGGGTAGCTGAATAGGTTAAGTGTCCGACTTCAGCTCAGGTCATGATCTCCCAGTTCATGGAGTTCGAGCCTCATGTGCTGACAGCTCAGAGCCTGGATCCTACTTCAGAGTCTGTGTCTCCCTCTCTCTCTGGCCCTCCCCTGCTTGTGCTCGGGTCTCTCTTCTTTCAAAAATAAATAAACATTAAAAGAAATTAAAAGCTTTTAATGATTAGTATCAAAGTGCTCATCAGAAACAAAGCACTAATTTATAGTCCCATCAGCAGTGTATGAGTGTATCTATCTCCTCACATCTTTACCAGCATTGGGTGTTACTGTTTCTTGTTTTGTTTTGTTTTTTAAGTAAGCTCTCTGCCCAACATGGGGCTTAAACTCATGACCCTGAGATCAAGAGTCACCTGCTCTACCCACAGAGCCAGCCACGTTCCCCGGGGTGTTACCATTTAAAAAAACCCTTTACTGGGACACCTGGGTGGCTCAGTTAATTGAGTGTATGACTTGGCTCAGGTCATGATCTCCAAGTTCATGAGTTCAGGCCTCACACTTGAGCTCACTGCTGCCAGCACAGAGCCTGCTTTGGATCCTTTGTCCCTCTCTTTCTCTGCTCCTCCCCTGCCCATACCCTCTCTCAAAAATAAACGTTTAAAAATAAAATAAAAAATTTAAAAATCTTTACTGATTTGGTAATTCTGCCTTATTATTAATATTTACTTATTTGGGCTGCAGAGTAGGGAAAAAGTTTTTTTTTTTTTTTTTTTTTATGGTGGTGAGAAGAACCTAAGAGCTGGGGAGCTGTGAATTCTATGGCATAATCTAAGTACAAAAGCAGTACTTATCTGCATAAATATTACATAGATCTTCTTTAGCAGAGTTGCTTCGGGATGGTGGATATATTGCTGGAGTAGGGTATCTGCTTCCGAGTCCATTGTACTTACCAGTTACAGGACAATTAGCCAAAACGTAGACCTCTCAGTCTCTGGTTTATGTGAAATGGTGATAGGAACACTCAAGCTGTTGCAAACCATAGGCTGGTTGTGACAACGAAATAAGAAACCTGCATACAAGTCCTTTTGAAACCATGAAAGTGCTATATATACACAGGGGATTCTTACTGCTGTGACTGACCACAGTGAATGATGATATTATAGCTGATCTTTTTAAAAAAAATTTTTTATGTTTATTTATTTTTGAGAGAGACAGAGCATGAGCAGGGGAGGGGCAGGGAGAGAGAGGGAGACACAGAACTCGAAGCAGACTCCAGGCTCTGAGCTGTCAACACAGAGCCCTATGTGGGGCTCGAACTCACAGACCATGAAATCACGATCTGAGCCGAAGTCGGAAGCTTAACTGACTGAACCACCCAGGCGCCCCTAGCTGATCTTAAATATATCATATCACTGGGGGACCTTGGTGACCAGTCAGTTAAGCGTCTGACTTGATCTTGGCTCAGGTCATGATCTCTCGGTTTGTGGGTTCGAGCCCCACATCGGAGCTTGCTTGGGATTCTGTCTCTTCTGCCTCCTCCCCCGCACCCCATCCCCATGCACTCACTCTGCTGCTTGTGCACGCTTGCTCTCTCTCAAAATAAATAAAATTTTAAAAATTAAAAAAGTGTATCATATTGTTTTTAGGCAAATGATCCCATAATCCCTGGTCAACTAAAAGTCCCTCTGCAATCCAGCAGGGCGAGACCAGCATCCGGGAGATCTGACAGACTATTCAGGGTGAGAGGGGAAGTGCTCAGAGCCACCTCCTAACAGCCCAGGATTTTAACAGCTTCACAAAGTAATTTGCTCCTGTGAAACAGATGCACTTCAGAAAGCAGTCGTGGACGTCAGAGGAGGAACTGAAGACCAGCGTGGACTAAGCCCTGGGCCCTGAGAGCTGTTTATCATTAGTGTCAGAGAAAAAGCGCCACCAGCATCTTGGGATGGAAGGTCTGCAGGGAAGCTGTGACCCTCACACAGGGCCAGATTTGAGGTTTACCTCAGGGACTCTGTCTCTAGGGGCCTCCATGGACCCTTCTCTCATCCAGACTCCAGTGACCCTTTAATTCTTCAATCAGAAATGTCTTTTGCCTTTAAAGAGACACGGGATAAGATGGAAAGGTCTGGACCAGGGAGTCAAAGAGGCCTGGGTTAAATCTTGGCTCTGTCACTTGGTCACACTGCGGCTCTGTTCCTCATCTCTAAAATGGGGACAATGCTACCTACCTTACAAGAACGTTGTATTCAAAGGACTAGAAGACCTGGCCTCTGGGACGCCTCGGAGGTGCTTTGGACCTGGTGGGGGGTGGCAGGAAGCTGTCTGCGCCTGGAACGCCTCGGAACGCTGCAGAGAATAACACAGGCCTGTGAGAGGCTGGTCGGGAGAGGAAGGGGCTTAGGGCATTTGAACTTGATACGAAAGAGAATCCCGACCGCGCAGGCCCAGAGACAAGAGTTATGGCAGCGGCCGGTTCCGGGCAGTTTTGAAGCACAGCTCTGGAGACCTGGAGGAGGGAAGGTCCGGAAATCTTGGAAGGAAGGTGGGGCAATGATTCCCAGCTGCTCCGGGCAGGCTGCAGAAACTAGCGGGATCCTGCTGCTTCCCATTTGTGAGCCTTCATTAGCATTTGAAGGAAGCGCCTGCTGAATGCCCGCGGAGCCTTCCGGGCCGCACAAAGGCTGGCCAGCTGGGCGTGGGGGCGGGGAGGGTGAGGGCTCTGGCGTCAGCCTGATTGCCGTCTCCACTGCTGGACTCCACCAGAAGCGACGGGCGGAATCGGTTTCTATCCCAATGAAAGCCCAAATCCATTCCGTTTACAAAACTCCCCAGGTTCTAAGCCACCTCTGTTATGGGTCCATTTTAGAAAGCATAGTGATTTTGAAAAGAGAAAGATAATTGTAATAATAGAAGGTAACATGTTCAAATTAGTAACTCACTTAATTTCACTGTTTCTTATGAAACAGAGACTCGTATTGGCTTTGTGTTAGATGTTTCAGAAGCACATTCGAAACAGAAGCCAAACTCACAAACTTAACAGCGGCTGCACCACCATACGCTGGTGTTACCAGAAACTTGCTGAATTTTGGCACTCTTAGAAGAAATTTGGTGTTGATTTCTCAGGGAAAAGAAAAAACCAGGCCATTTTTGGCTGTGGAGCCCAAGGATGGCAAGCAGGTGTGTCCAGGGATGCAGGTCTTGGTTCTCGAAGGTCCTGCATCTGAGACTATCTTGTCCTCCTCAGAGAGGGAGAAACAGAGTGGAGATTAAAGCACAGAGATCTCCAACTTTGTCCCGCCAACTCTGAGCCCCGTTACATACACCCACAGTTCAGCCCAGTTATTCTGAAATGAGACTCACTTTAGAAATGCAAATGACTCACCCAAGAGTGAGGGATCTGAGCGTCTGAGTGAACTGTGGCTTTGAAGACCATTTGGGAGGCGGGCTGTGTCCTGCCGGGAAAGCTCCCGGGGTTGTGGTTGGGTTGAAGGACATCAGGACTGCAAATGGGCTCAGAAAAGCAGAAAATATTGTAAGAACACTCAGTTTTATAGTGAAAGGCTTGAGTCCTGAATAAGTCGTAGGCCACTGAACCAGTATAGAGGAGAAAAGATTTTGCAAGGGTCTCTTCCACTGGCCAGGGTAGACATAGTCTTGGTCTAGAGCTGCTTCTGCTCGTAAAATCTAATTTCCAATCTCTCTCTATTCCTCTCCCTCTGCCTCCTTCTCCGTGCCCCATACATTGAGTGCTCCTTCTCTTGGGTGTGGTCCTGTGCTGGATTTAGTCAAGGACACTATGGCTGCATGGTTGAAGAGAAAAATAGACCTGTGCTCCTGACAGTAAAGCCTGAGAGGGAAGAGTAGAAGCATGAAAGGCAAGATGAGGTGAGGATGAGGTGGAGGAGCCCAAAGAGAAGAGAGCTGTGCAGAGGAAGGAGGGGGAGAAGCCAAAGGTATACGTCACTGCAGAAGTGCCCGATGCAAACTGCTTACTGTTCAGGGAGCAGCAGTCTCTCCAGCCAGGCTTCAAAGCTGCCAACTAGCCTGTCAGTCTTTCCTTCCAGGATGGGTCATTTCCATTTCCAAAGAGACTTGTTTTTCAGAATAACTGTGCTAGACAAAATAATTTGAGAGGCAGCATGGCCTCAATGGTCCAGAGCTAGGACTCCCAGGCAAAACTGTTTGGGTTCGAATCTCGACTTTGCCACTAATGTGTTCTGTGACCTTAGGCAAGATCATGAACCTCTCTGTGCCTGAGTTTTAGTTTTCTGTAAGGCAGGGATAATAGTAATAGCACCTGGTTCTTAGATTATGGTACAGAGTACAGGTGTTAATCTTTGGCACTTTTATGTTTTTATTTTCTTATTCTTAGAGAAAGAGAGCATGAGCAGGGGAGAGGGACAGAGGAAAAGAGAATCTTAAGCAGGCTCCATGCTCCGCTCAGAGCCCAAGGGCTTGATCCCACAACCCTGGGATCATGGCTTGAGCTGAAATCAGAGTGGGACGCTCAACCAACTGAACCACCCAGTCACCCCCGGGTGTTAATCTTTGTAAAGTGCTCAGAACATGTCCTAGCACATAGTTTCTTTAAAGTTTTTTTTTTTAATGTTTATTTTTAAGAGATAGAGAGTGTGAGAGAGTGTGAGTGGAAGAGGGCAGAGAGAGTGGAAGGGGGCAAAGTCAGAGGCTGCACTGACAGCAGTGAGCCCGATTCAGGGCTCGAACCCACAAATCACAAGACTAAGACTTGAGCTTGGAGGCTCAACTGACTGAGCCACCCAGGCACCCAGTTTCTTTAAAGTTTCTTTAAAATTATTTAAAGTGTCTCTAGATAGATAGGTAGATATAGATAGATAGATAGATAGATAGATAGATAGATAGATAGATACAGATAGATATAGATACAGATAGATATAGATAGATAGATAGATAGATAGATCTACCTTGTTAATAAATCTCCCTGACTAGATATAAGCTTTGAGAGCAGGGGCCCTGTCTGAGTTTGTTTATAATGTATACCCAGTGCTCAACTAGCACAGCATATGGTAAGCACTCAACTCTTTGGACAAATAGAACCTCCCAAACCATACTCTGGCTACAGGAAAGGGGGACAGGAGCCCCAGCTCCTCTCACCCGAGAAGTAAAGCTGAAGTAATCCCAAGAGATATGCTTTGACACAGTTAGTTCCCTATTCTCAGACCCTCGGACTTCTCCTTGTCTTTACCACACAGGATGTGGGGCCAAGATCTTATCTGACTGAAGGAAGTACTTGGTCTCTGAGTCAGGTGTGGCTGCCCAGGTTCAGGGGTGGGCCGAGGGTGAGTTGCCTTGTCCTTGGTCTTTCATATTTCCCTGAAAAAGAACAATCAGTGGCCCAAACAATCTTGTAGCCTGTGGGCAGAGGCCCAACCTACCTCCTCTGCTCTCCAAGGCACCTGGACATTTCTTTAGAAGTTTGGGCTGGATGAATTTATACCAGAGAGATAGTTATGGCCCAAAATTAGTTCCTTCCTTCCTTCTTTCTTTCCTTCCTCCCTCCCTCCCTCCCTTCCCTCCTTTCCTCCCTCCCTCCCTTCCCTCCTTCTCTCTCTCTCTTTCTTTCTTTCTCTCTCTCTTTCTCCCTTTCTTTCTTTCTTTCTTTCTTTCTTTCTTTCTTTCTTTCTTTCTTCTCTTTCTTTCTTTCTTTCTTTCTCTCTTTCTTTCTCTCTTTCTTTCTCTCTTTCTCTTTCTTTCTCCTTCTTTCTAAATGCCCAAAGTTTCTTACTGAAAATGTTGACATCTCTCCTTCAGGTCACAAGGCAAACAGTATTTGTAGGGCCCTGCTTGGCATCCTCTCCAATGGACAGACAACTCTAGTTGGATTCAAAGGAAAGTGACAACCCACAGTTCACCACGTATGAGTCACCTTTGACATAAACTCTTCTTTATTGTATGTAGAGCTGAGAAAGAATACAGTTGACCCCTGTACAACACAGATTTGAAGACGGTGGGTGAACTTAACACATGGATTTTTTTTTTTAAGTTTAATGATTTATTTTGAGAGAGAGAGAGAGTGTGAGTGCAAGTGAGCAGTGGAGGGAGAGGGAGAGAGAAACCAAGTAGGCTCCATGCTAACAGTGCAGATTTTTTTGGATAAAGTATAGCACTATAAATGTTTCTCCTTTTTATGATTTTCTTGACATTTTCTTTGCATTAGCCTACTTTCTTGCAAAAATATGGCATATAATACACGTAAGATACAAAATATGTGTTAGTTGACTGTTTACGTTAATGGTAAGACTTCCAGGCAACAGTTAATATTAATATTATATTATATTATTATTAATATTATATTAATATTAATAGTTAAGTTTTGGGGGAGTTGAGTGTAGGGGCGCCTGGGCGGCTCAGCCGGTCAAGTGTCCAACTCTTGATTTTGGCTCAGGTCATGATCCTAGGGGACATTTTGGAACCTTCTTAGGATTCTCTCTGTCCCTCTTTCTCTGCCCCACCCCATCCCAAATAAATAAACTTTAAAAAAAAATTATACATGGATTTTTGACTATGTAGGGGGTGGAGGTCGGCACCTGAACCCTCATGTTGTTCAAAGGTTAACCGTAAAGACTAACAATTAAGTGCTCTATTGATTTTAAGATTTATTCTAATTTCATAGCTGCTAGCATCTGAAAACGTTGCCTCTTAGAACCAATGAAAACAACACCATTACTACATACAAACATTGGGAGGAAAAGATTCGCAGTCGGAAGAGAACATTCACATGCTCCACCAACAGACCCACCCACCATATCCTCTGACCTCCCGTTCCTGACAATGGGTGGACTGCTCATGCTCCCACCTACACCGACCCTGCACATGTGCACTGGGCCCCTTCCTTCTCCACAGCATAAAGACATCACTCCTGGGTCCTCGGTCTACTTCTCTACATGAATGAGTTCTTCCCCTTGGCTGGTTGCTTTCTAGTGCCTAACATGAAATGGTAAATGATATCTTCCTCTTGACCTTCCTCCAATTTAATTCATTTTTTTAAGTATTTATTTACTTATTTATTTATGTAATCTCTACACCCAACATGGGGCTCAAACTCACAACCCTGAGATCAAGAGTTGCAGCTCCTCCAACTGAGCCAGTCACGTGGCTCCCTCCAATTCTATTCTTGACTGCACTTTATGAAAAATTTCTTAAAAGAGATGTCCCTTCTTCTCATCTCCTAATCCTCTCTTCACAAGATTTCCCTTGAGCCCTGATGAGAACACCAGGCTTCTATCCTCACCACTCCATCTAGACAGGTTTCTGTCAAAGTCCCCAGTGACTGTCCTTTGCCAAATCCAAGGGTTAGGCCAAGTCATTATGCTCATTCCCCTCTCAGCAGCAACTGACTTACAAGATACCGCTCTTTCCTGGTTCCCTTCCGCCTCCACACACTGTCATACCTGGAGGCCAGACCTCTCCCTGCCCTGCCATCACTGCCCAGGTGACATTACCCGGTCCCATGGCTTTAATTACCTGTCCTTACTTTAATTACTGTCCCCAGCTCTGGCCTCTCCCTTTAACTCGGGGCTCATGTATCGTAACAGCTGCCTCAAATTAATATGTCCAGGATAAAAATTTTTGAGCTCCAACCTCAAGAAATCCTCCTGTCTTATTTATTTACTCATTCATTCATTAGCTTTTGTTTGTTCATTTTAAGAAAGAGAGACAGTATGAGCTAGAGAGGAGTGGTGGGGTGGGGTGAGGGGGTGGCGGAGAGAATCCCAAACAGGCTCTGCACTGTCAGCATAGAGCCCGATGTGGGGCTCGATCCCATAAACTGCCAGACTGTGATTGGAGCCGAGATTAAGAGTTGGATGCTTAACTAACTGAGTCACCCAGGCCCCCTAAGAAGTCCTCCCAGCTTAATACATGGCAGTTTTTACTCTGGCCCAAATCACTGAATATTCACTTTCTCTCACATCTAATGCAGCAGCAAATCCTTTTAGATTTCAAAATATCTCTGGATTAAGATCATCTCACAATTTTGTCTTGCTATCACCTTAGTCCAAACCAACACCCTCTTTCCCCTGGGCTACGGCAGTAGTCTCCTACTGATTTCCCTAGCCTTCCCTGTCTCCCAAATTCTGTCCCTGAGTGATCCTTAAAAGGTTCCCCAGACCCTGCTCCTACTTTCCAAGGCTCCCATCTCAAGTGGAAGGAAAGCCAAAGGCCTCCCTTGCTTGGTCTGCTCCAGAGGCCCTGGCCTCCTTGTTGTTTCTAGAATACACTGAGCTCCCACTTCAGACAATTTCTTCTCCCCGCCAGCCATCTACTCACCCTTCCCCCTCCCCCCCCACTTCACGTGTTGGCTCCGTGTCATTCCATCGGAGCAGTCCCCCACAGAACAGCCCTCCCCAACACCAGTCTCCCTTTTCCTGCTTTTTTCTCTTTACACGTCATCCTCTCACATTTTGTATATCTATTTTTTTTTTTCCTGTGGCTGTGTCTGTGGCCCCCATTTGAATGTGAGCTTCATGAGGTCAGGGATTTTGTTTCCTGCTCTGTCCTCAGCACCTCTGATACTGCCTGACACACGCTAGGTACTCCATGAAGATTTATAGAATGACTTCTGATGCTGAAGAAAACCTTATGCAGAAATGTTCAGACCGTGACCACTTTTCCTACTCTTTTCTACGACTAGGTCACTGAGACTTAAAAGATGGATGCCTAAATGTTTCCTGGAAATTGCCTGAGAACACAGAAAACAGCTGCCTTGTTAATCTACAGAAGGATCGTTTCTTTCTTTCTTCTTAAGTTAATTAATTTATTTTCAGAGAGAGGGAGGGAGAGAGAGAGAGAGAGGGAGAGAATCCCAAGCAGGCTCTTCACTGCCAGCCTAGAGCCTGATGAAGTACTGCGGCAGGCTCTGTGCTGATGGTGTGGAGCCTGCGTGGGATTCTCTCTCTCCCTATCTCTCTGCCCCTCCCCCACTGGCTCTCTGTATGTCAAAAATAAATAAACATTTAAAAATAAAGCACATAGGTCATGATCAATAAATGATAGCTATTATTATCTCAGTTAAGCCTTTGATAAGATTGATCACTTCGTGAGATACTGTGCTGTATTTCCTAATTCTGTCACATACATCAATTATCTCTTAAATGACAGTTCACCTTCCAGGAAGGTGTGCGTCATGAACAGATAGCAGGCCTACAGTAAACATGGAGCAATTAAGATGTTCCAATTATATGAGTTAATTCAGGGGCTCCTGAGGCCGTAATGTATTTTTTTTTCACTACATGGCCAGTGTTCTTCTCAAATTGGGGCTTGAGAGGAGGTGCAGGCTTTTCACATGTAATTATGTGTACATATGATTATATGTACACATAGGTCACCATGGCTGACGGGCATAGTGTTGTGTGGGCGAGTGTGTAGGAACACTTTGATCCAGAGCTGCCATTCTTTCTCCTCCTCAGCTAGAATGATTGAAAGCAATGTATCAACCTACACAGAGCAGTGGCCCTCTTTAAAATTTCTTAAGTTTATTCATTTATTTTGAGAGATAAGGAGACAGGATAAGTTGGGGAGGTGCAGAGAGAGGAGAGAGAATCCCAAGCACTGTCAGCACAGAGCCCCTTGGGGGGCTCAAACTCACAAACCCATGAGATCATGACCTGAGTCAAAACAGAGTCAGACACTCAACCAGCAGAGCCACCAGAGAGCCCCTGCGGCCCCTCTTTTCTGATGTCGCCTCTGCCTGTGCGTAGCCATGTTACTCTGGGTCAGTTACTTAACCTCCATTTCCTTAATTGTGGCATGAAGATGACAGTCATAGTCCTACTTTGCCAGGTTATTATAAAAATGGAATGTTAAGTGACTGGCACACAGCGAAGGGCTCAATATGAGGCTGTTAACTTTATGACAACTTAAAAAAAATTTTTTAATGTTTATTTATGAGAGAGAGAGAGAGAGTACATGTGAGCAGGGGAGGGGCAGAGAGAGAGACACGCACACAGAATCTGAAGCAGGCTCCAGGCTCTGAGCTGTCAGCACAGAGCCTGATGTGGGGCTCTAACTCATGGACGGTAAGATCATGACCTGAGCCGAGGTCAGACGCTTAACCGACTGAGCCACCCAGGCTCCCCTATGACAATTTCTTTATTGGGTTGCTTCAATTCTGGGGCAGGCCTTAGAGTAGGGCCACCAGTGGACCTGGGTTTGATGCTACCAGGCCTAAGAAGGGGCCCTCTGGAGGGTCACATGGGGGTTTTGTAACTACAGAAGCTAATTCCTGCTTCACCCCACAAGCCTCCTCCCATCTTGGAAGAGTGCCTGGACATCACTAAATACTCTTCCCTTAGGGAATAGCTGGGGCACTGGGAAATGCCAGACTTCTTATTGCTATTATTTGATTTGTAGTTTTCAAATTAACCTGGCATGGGAATCAGAATTTTAGAGTAGTGGGAGCTCTGGGGGCAGGACCCCTGAGAGGTGATCAAAGGCACAGGCTTTAAAGACCGAAGCTGGGCTGGGAACCTGGGGCTGACCCTTAGCAGTGGGATAACCTAGGAAGAGCAACCCAAGCCCTCTAGCTCTTGCTGCTAGAGTGGGAGTTTGTTAGATGTGCAGAATGTCTCAATTTACTAAATCAGGGTGAGAATTTTAACAAGATCCACAGGCAGTGGGAGAAGCTATGATGTAACCTGTCAGTCTTCCCATCTGTAACAGTTAAATGAGAAAATAGCACTGAGGTGCCAGGTAAAGAGGGGTTAGCTATCTCTGTTTCCATAACACGCTGCACTTTCCCTTTTATTTATTTTTTTAAGTTTATTTATTTATTTTGAGAGAGAGATTGAGAGAGAGGGCAGAGGACCGGCGGGGGGGAGAGAGAGAGAGAGAGAGAGCGAGCAGAGGACAGAAGGGGGGAGAGAGAGAGAGAGAGAGAGAGAGAGAATATGAAGCAGGCTCTGCTGTTTGCACAGAGCCCGATGCAGGGCATGAACTCATGAACTGTGAACTCACGACATGAGCTGAAATCAAGAGTCAGATGTTTATCCAGTTGAGCCGCCCAGGTGCCCCTGAACTTTCCCTTTTAAAACACATATCATATAGGGCGCCTGGGTGGCTCAGTTGGTTGAGCATCTGACTTCAGCTTAGGTCATGATCTCACTGTTCATGGGTTCGAGCCCCACGTCGGACTCTGTGCTGACAGCTCAGAGCCTGGGGCCTGCTTTGGATTTTGTGTCTCCCTCTCTCTCTGCCCCTCCCCTGCTCATGCTATCTCTCTCTCTCTCTCTCTCTCTCTCAGAAATAAATAAAACATTAAAAAAATTTTAAAACACACATCATAGTACTTTAGAGTTGCCTGCCTACCTGGCTGGCTGGCTGGCTGATCTTCCTCATCAGAATGGGAACTGTGAGATCAGGGACTATATTTTTCATTCTCACTGTCTTCTACTCAATGCCTGTAATGGAATAAGGACACAGAGACTGAGGGACTGACTGAATGAATGAGTAAATCAGGTTCAGGGCTATTTTCTACTCGTTCTCTGTGGCGCACCCAGGACAGGCACACTGTTTCACACAATATGCTCAGTGACAATAAACCAATGACTTTATCCCACTTCCTCATTTTATAGATGAAGAAACTGAACTCACTGTTCTTACATCATCTGCCAAAGGCACCCACATCTGTATGTTACCCACCTCTGGGCACTAGAAGTGACATCTGCACTTTGACTCCCCCCCATATAGAACAGCCGTCCACAAGACTGTCCTTCTGAATTACAGATGGAGTGACTGCTTTTGGTTTTTAGAACTTACATATTTATAATGAATCCATTGGCCACACAGATTGCCTTCCATGGTTATGACAGGGATTTTGTTAGTGCTGCCTGTTGATTTATTTTGTATGTATTTATTCTGGATATGTAAGTATATATTCTTGTCTAATGGAACAGCGTTCCTACCACTGTGCTTCTAAAATGGCTGGATATTTGATCTGTTGGCTCAGCTTTGCTAAGATACCATTGCCTTCTCATTTATCTTTAGGTTACTGTTAATCCTGTTACCCTCAGGTCTGTCTCTGGAGAACAGTGTGAATCCACTTTTTAACTCATACGAAATAAGAAAAACCCAACAACCAACAGTGTCAACACTAGTAAACCCCCATCCACTTAATCTTCAAATGTGGCACCAGAGAAAGTAGTTGTTCTTCCTGCCCATTATACACCAGATAGTTGGGAGATCGCTATTTCTGCAGCACATTACTGAATTCAGTCATCAGATTTCTTACATTATCCTGCTAAATTACAAATAAATCATTTCCTTGGGGCACCTAGTTGGGTCAGTTGGTTAAGCATCTGACACATGGTTTCAGCTCAGGTCATGATCTCACCTTTTGTGAGTTCAGGCCCCACGTTGAACCCCATGCTGACATCATGGAGCTTGCTTGGGATTCTCCTTCTCTTTATCTGCCTCTCCCCAGTGCACACACACACACTTTCTTTCTCAAAATAAATACATAAACTTAAAAAAACTTTTTTGGAGGGCACCTGGGTGGCTCAGTCAGTTAGGTGTCCGACTTTGGCTTAGGTCATGATCTCATGGTTTGAGTTCGAGCCCTGCATCAGGCTCTGTGCTGACAGCTCAGAGCCTGGAGTCTGCTTTGAATTCTGTGACTCCCTCTCTCCCTACCTCTCCCTGGCTTGCACTCTGTGTCTCTTTCTCCTTCAAAAATAAATAAACATTAAAAAAATGTTTAGGGGCACCTGGGTGGCTTAGTCGGTTAGGCGTCCGACTTTCGCTTAGGTCATGATCTTGCAGTTCGTGGGTTCGAGCCCCACGTCGGCCTCTGTGCTGGCTGCCAGCTCGGAGCCTGGAGCCTATTTCAGAGTCTGTGTCTCCCTCTCTCTCTGACCCTCCCCTGCTCATGCTGTCTCTCTGTCTCTCTCTCCTAGAAATAAAAATATTTAAAAAAATAAATAAATAAAAATAAAAAAATAAAATGTTTAAAAAACTTTTAGTCATTAAAAAATATAAATAAATAAAAATAAATCACTTCCTTGTTTTTTAAATATCATTATGGGACCCAGAGGGAATGAAACATGGGGTTTGGGGAATGGTTCACAAGGAAGTGAAGGGTCAGAGGAAGAAGGCAGACGGGAAAGAAAAAGACAGGAATGGAAGAAGCTGAATCAGAAAGAAATGGATGAGCAGAATACAAGGGAAAAGGCAATGAATGCAAAGATACAAAAAGGTACAAGATTCATTATTAACAATAGCCAAAGTATGGAGAGAGCCCAAAGGTCCATCGACTGATGAATGGAAAAAAAAGGTATGGTACATATATACAACGGCAATCAATATACTACTCGGCAATCAAGAAGAATAAAACCTTGCCATTTGCAAAAATGTGGATAGAGCTAGAATGTATTATGGTAAGCGAATGAGTCAATCAAAGAAAGACAAATATATGATTCCACTCAGTGTGGAATTTAGGAAACAAAATGGATGAACATATGGGAAGGTGGGGGAGAGGAGAGAGGGAAACAAACCACAAGAGACTCTTCCTAATTAAGAACAAACTGAGGGGTGCTGGAAGGGTGTTGGGTAGGGAAAAGGGCTAAATGGGTGACGGGTATTAAGGAGGGCACTTGTGAAGAGCACTGGGTGTTGTGTGTAAGTGGTGAATCACTAAATTCTGCTCCTGAAACCAATATTGCACTGTATGTTAACTAAAATTTAAATTAAAAAACAAATAAAAAGGTTCAAGATTACTTTGATAAAATTATTTAACCATGTACAGTATGCATAAAAAGACTGGAAGGAAATACACCAATATGGTAACACTCTGATAACCAATATGATAACAGTTGTGGCAAGATTGGATTATTGCTCTCTATTCTTCCTGCTACATAAACTTACAATGCTCTGGGCAAGATGTAATTCTCTACCCCATTGACACTGGGTGTGGCCAGATGACTTGCTTTGGCCAATGGAATGTGGGTGGTGGGTGGTGGTTACAATAAGCTAGTTTCAAGTGAAGACCTAAAGAGGTACCATATCATTCTGCTCACCCTGGTGCATTCTTGTGATCTTCTATGGAAAAAAAAATATCTCCTGGGAGCTGCTGTTCTGATGAAGATGAACAAACATGCACAGGAAACAGAACTAACCCAAGTCATCCAGAACTCAAGCCCAGCCAAGCCCAGCTGTGTACTCAGTCACAGTGGATCCAAGAAACAGAAAACAAATGTTTGTTGTACGCTCTTGATATTGTAAAGTTGGTTATGCAGCAAAAGCTGACTTATTATGATCCTCTCTGAATGATACATAAGTTGGTTTTAATTTTCTTCCTTATTATTTTCTGTATTTTCCAAGTATAGTTGAACAAGTTTGCTTGACTTTTAGGGGAAAAGAATCAATGAAGCATGAGGAAACCGCATTTCCTACTAGGTCCTTCACTATTATGATACAAGATGAGACTTGGTTGTATTATATACACAAAGAACGTAGTTTATAAGACTGTTAAGACAACTTTAAGGGGTGCCTGTGTGATTCAATCCATTAAGCATCTGACTCTTGATTTCAGCTCAGGTCCTGATCTCATGGTTCATGAGATTGAGTCCCATGTTAGGCTCTGTGCTGACAGCACAAAGTCTGCTTGGGATTCTCTCTCTTCTCTCTCTGCCCCTCCCCTGATCTCTCTCTCACTCTCTTCTCTCTCTCTCAAAACAATGAAATAAACTTAAAAAATTGAGAGACTGCTTTAAAAACATGAGTATGCTAATTCCCATGCATTTTCTCTCCTGTTCCTCTTTCTGCAGAGTTAACAATTAAGTTCACATTTCCATTGCCTTAGCAGATATTTTCCATTGCCTTAGCAGATATTCTTAGTGTTTTGAAAGACCAGCTACTTCTGAGGTTGTGTTTGAGGATCTGATTTCATCACATACAAAGGCAAGCTCAGAGCCCTGCGAGATCTTAGCCAGTTTGAGAGAATTAACACAAAGGTAGTTCTCTTGTCAAGCCAAAATTCTCTAAGAACTCTTTCCTTTCCAATCGGCCTTCGGTCAGAGTAATTTTTTGCTTTATTGATGTTTCTCATTCGTTATGGGGCACAGGGTGGGGTGAGAATAAAACAAAAGGGGCAGGAAAGGAACCATTGAAGGATGAGATGAAGGAGGCCAACGGGAATGAAGAAGGTGAATTAGAAAGTGGAGACTGATGAGGAGGGGAGAAGTGGGAAAGAGGCAGTGGGTGACGGGAGGAGCTGGGGCTTTGGGCAGGAGGAGTCTCCAATATGGCTCCAGATGTCGGGCAGCTTGGCTGCTCACTGTCGACACCTGCACTCACTGTGTACACCTGCCGTAAGTAAGCCCGTGTCACTAAGCCAAACATGTCCTGACTTTCCAGCCTGACCTACCTCTGCCTTGCCCATCATGGCTCAGTCACTTGGTTTCCTGTCTTCCTGTCTCCTTGCAAAATTCTCTGCAATTCATCTGAGTCGTTCTGAATTCTGACCCCCCTTCAAGGTCCCACTCAATCCTCTTCTTCCCCTGAAGCCTCCTCATCCCACACTGATGTCACCCTTCTCTGAACTCTGAAGCAGATCTCTTCCCTGAGCCTCCTCACTCATGAATCTGCTGTCTCCCTGTGTCTAGCAGTATCTCAAATAGGTCTGACTTTAGCAAAGCATACATTAGACTGCCAGCTCTAGGAGGCAGGGATTTTGGTTTGGTTTGTTCACGGCTATTCACGGCTGTCCAGAAAAGGGCTCAGCACCAAGCAGACGTTCAATAAGTACTAGGTGAATGAATGAATTTGTGAACTACAGCAGGGACAGCTAGGAGCATACCACTTGCTTCTGTTGCACTGCTTATCACGCTTCTTGGCTGTCTCATTTTCCCAACTGACCTGCGAAATGCCTTCAGGATCACGGGCCCTGTGCTTTTTGTATTCCTTTGGGCTTTTAGCACAAAGCTGTGCACATAGGTGATATATTCACTGATTAAACAGCCAAGTCCTGCAGCAGAACAAACCCGTGGCTAAAGTCATGTTCCTCAAATCCTAGGAACCACATGCTAACTCAAGAAAATAGCTGAATTCTTATCCACTAGTTTTTTTTGTTTTTTTTTTTTAAACATATTCTCTGTTGCTTTTTTTTTTTAAATGTTTTATTTATTTCTAGGAGAGAGAGAGAGAGACAGCGTGAGCAGGGGAGGGTCAGAGAGAGAGGGAGTCACAGACTGAAACAGGCTCCAGGCTCTGAGCTGGCATTCAGCACAGAGCCCGACGCGGGGCTCGAACCCACGAACCGCGAGATCATGACCTAAGCGAAAGTCGGACGCTTAACCGACTAAGCCACCCAGGCGCCCCGCTTATCCACTAGTTTTAAGCTGAGTTGATATGTTAGTATAATATTTCCTAAATATCTTTTTTAATGTTTATTCACTTTTAAGAGACAGAAAGAGACAGAACATGAGTAGGGGAGGGACACAGAGAGAGAGGGAGACACAGACTCTGAAGCAGGCTCCAGGCTCCACACTGTCAGCACAGAGCCTAATGCGGGACTCAAACTCACAAACTGCGAGATCACGACCCGAGCTGTAGTCAGACGCTTAACTGACTGAGCCACCCAGGCACCCCTGAGTATAATACTTACTGTGTGTTTTGTTCCCATCATTCTTTATTTTTTATTTAGACAGAACACAAGCAGGGAGGGGCAGAGAGAGAGAGGGAGAGAGGGAATCCTAAGCAGGCTCTGCACTGTCAGCGTGGAGCCCAATGTGGGGCTTGATCCCACAAACTTTGAGGTCATGACCTAAGCCAAAATTAAGACTCAGACACTTAATCGAGTGAGCCACCCAGGCGGCCCTGTTGTCATCATTTTTTAATTTGTATCTTACCTACACATCTGGATTGTGGGAACAGAGTGTGAGTTTTATTTTCCTGTCCACCCATCAGTGGCTGGCCAGCACAGCCTGAGCCCCGAGGAGAAGCTCAGCACCGGCCTGCCAGGGGGCTTGTGACCTCGCTTCAAGATAAAGGTGTGCAGTGCTGGAGGCCACTGCCTTTTAGGGCACAGCCCTTTGAGTCCCTGGGAGGTGGAAGCAGGGATTCTGATTTGCAGCCAGTGACATCAGGCTTCCAGAACCCTTCCTTCCCAGATGTGTGTCTTTCTGCTTTGTTTATCTGAGTGTCCTGCTTCACAGAAGCAACAAGACACAACAGGAAACAAATGTCTAGGACTGTTCCCTCTATCCCATTTCAGGGTTTCTCATAGCATTGTTCTTTGACACAAGAGCAAGTCCAAGTTAATTACGTGGGCTTCACTAGGAACTTTTCCCACCAGAGTTCTTGTGGTGGGTGGAGGAGACTGTGTTGTCTAATTGGCTCTCTACATGGAACTGCTATTGGAATGACTAAGACTCACATCATCGCTACATTAGGAAGTAATTATCTGAAAACAGATCGTTCTCTGAGTCATCCAGTTTATTTCGTTGCCCTCCCTCTCTCTCTTTTTAAAAATCGCCCCAGCAGTAAAGAAATGCAAACTTCCCATAGTACCTCCTGCTGTATTTGTCAGGAAATAACATATCTGGTTTAGACGGATTAACAGAGCTATTGCTTTTGCTTAAATGACTAAGGCTGTCATGTTCTAATCCTAGATTTATTTTCAGAAGATGAATGGTTTTCAGAATTAATTTCTTTGCCTTTCACTCCTTTGTGTGATAGATGACTAATATTGCTTTCATTAGCTCACCAACTACTTGGCTTGGTTTCTTTTTCTTTCTTCTTTCCTTCTCTCTCTCTCTCTCTCTTCTTTTTCCCCCATTTTGTTTTATTATTTTTAAAATTTAACTTAATGTAATTTAACTTTTTATTACTTTATTTTAATTAATTAAATTTATTTTAATGTTTATTTATTTATTTTTAATGTTTGTTTTTGAGAGAGAGAGAGAGAGAGAGAGAGGCAGAGTGTGAACAGGGAAGGGGCAGAGAGAGACAGAAATACAGAATCTGAAGCAGGCTCTAGGATCCGAGCTGTCAGCACAGAGCCTGATGCGGGGCTTGAACTCCTGAGCCACCAGATCATGACCTGAGCTGAAGTCGGATGCTTAACTGATTGGACAACCCAGGAACCCCTCTGTTTTTGATTAAAAAAATTTTTAATTTATTTTTTATTACTGTTTTTTATTTTGGAGAGAGAGAGAGTAAGCAGGCAAGCAGGGAAGGAGCAGAGAGAGAGAGCAAGAGAGAGAGAGAAAATCCCAAGCAGGTTTCATGCTCAGTGCGAAGCCTGATGTAGTCTGTCCCACAACCCTGAGATCATGATCTGGGCCGAAACCAAGAGTTGGATGCTTAACTGACTGAGCCATGCACGCACCCCTAAAAAATTTTTTTAAGTAATTTCTACACCCAGCATGGGGCTCAAATTCACAGCCCCAAGATCAAGATTCCCACATTCTACTACTGAGCTAGCCAGGCACCATTTCCATTTTGTTTTAAATGAGTACTTCCATATTGTCTCCATATTCTGTATGAATTTCCTGTGGCAGCTATAACAAATCATCATAAATTTGGAGACTTAAAACAATAGAAATCTCTTCTCTTACATGTCTGGAGGGCAGAAGTCTGAAATCAGTATCACCTGCTGGCAATCTAGGTGTCGGCAGGGTTGCACTCCCTTAGGAGGTTCTCGAAGACAATCTGTCCATTGCCTCCTCCAGCTTCTGGTGGCAGCTGGCATTCCTTGATTTGTACCCTTATACCTCCAATCTCTGGCTCTGTGGTCACTTGACCTCCTTCTCTTCTGTGTGAACCTAATCTCCTTTTGCCTCTTTTGTAGAAGGGCACTTGTGATGGCATTTAGAGCCCACCTAGATAATCCAGGGTAATTTCTCCATGGCAAGATCCTTAATTTACTCCTATCTGCAAAGACTCCTTTTCCTTACAAAGTAGCACTTACAGGTTTCAGGGATTAGGATCTGATATCTTTGGGTGGCTATTATTCAGCCTACTACATTTTCAATTCCTTGCTCCCCCAAATGCACAGAATATTTTGTATCTACATGAAAAGGTTGGTGGAGGAAGATAAGGGAAGAAAAAGCGAATCTAAAGGAAGCAGAAGAGAGTTAAATCCTTCCTTGCTTGTTAATTCCTTCGGGCGTATGGTGGCCCTCTCAGCACCACTTCCTGCTTCCTAAGGAAACATGGGACGGTGGGAGGCATTGCACCTCAGAAGCCAAAGCTGGGCCACAAAGTCCTCTCTCCTCTCCCTTGGCAACCAGCGCACTGACATATGACACAGCCTCTTCCAATACGATGTTCTCACCCAGGAGTTGTGACTTTTGAGGGTGTGATACACAGAGGCCTGGAGAATTGGAGATTATTTCCAGGGCAGTGGTGTCAAGGTCAGGAGCAGCAGCAGACAGCCCCCCACCTGGCCTGGTGCTGTGGCAGGATCTGACTGAGTGAATTCTTCCTCTGCTTCATCGTCACCACCTCACGTTCCTGCTCTCTTCTCCATTGGTTCTCTTGACATTTCTATTCCTTCTGTGAGCTACTGAATAACCTGCTAGTACCTTCCTCCTCTGCCAAAGTTAGCCCGAGCAGGTGTCTGTTACTTGTAACCAAGAATCCTCCATGACTTAGAAACTGCCAGCCCCAGAGCTTTCTTGTATAAAGCCTGGCAGCAGCCTTCACTCAAAGTGAGGTCTTCCCCGCTGGGGTGCAGGCAATGCAGGGCAGTGGCTATGCTGTCCACGCAGGACTGCTGCGAGACACCCCAACCTCCATGTGATGAAAAAGTGGTTTCATGTTAGGTAGGAATCACTGCACAGAATTTGAAAAGAAGGAAACTTACATGGTTCTCAGCCGGGACTATACACCTTTTATTTTTAATTTATTTTTAAAGTTTATATTTTGAGAGAGAATGTGCGTGTGTATGGGGGGGACAGTCAGAGAGACCAAGGGAGAGAAAGAGAATCCCAAGTAGTCTCTGTGCTGTCAGCAAGGAGCCTGATTCAGGGCTTGATCTCACGAACCATGAGATAATGAGCTGAGCCAAAACCAAGAGTCGGGCGCTTAACTGACTGAGCTACCCAGGTGTCTGACTTACATACCCTTTAAAAAATAGATTTTAAGGGGGCACTTGGGTGGTTCAGTTGGTTAAGCAGCCAATTTTGGCTCAGGTCATTATCGCAAAGTTTGTGAGTTTGAACTCCATATGGGGTTCTGTGCTGACATTTCAGAGCTTGGAGCCTGCGTCGAATTCTGTGTTGCCCTCTCTCTGCCCCTCCCCTGCTTGCACTGGGTCTTTCCCTAAAAAAGAAATAAACATAAAAAAATTTTAAAAAAAGGTTTTAGGGGCACCTGGGTGGCTCAGTAGGTTAAGTATTCGACTCTTGGTTTCAGCTCAAGTCATGACCTAAAGGTTTATGAGATGGAGCCCCGAATCAGGCTTCTAACTGACAATGCAGAGCCTGCTTGGGATTCTCTCTTTCCCCCTCTCTCTCTGCCTCTACTGCTTTCTCTCTCTCAAAATAAATAAATAACTTAAGAATATAGATTTTACTGCTTGCTTTACTACTTTGAAGTTAAATTCATATAATATAACTTACCTATGGGGCTCGAACTCACAGACTGCGAGATCGTGACCTGAGCCGAAGTTAGATGCTTAACCAACTGAGCCACCCAGGCACCCCAAGAAAATAATTTTTAAATAAAAATGTGTCCTTTAACACATATATGGATAATACGACCACATTAGAGGATGCCACAAATGTAGAAACCTGTAAATTTACAAAATTGAGATACAGCTCTCTTGAGAACTATGCCCCATTAAATGAAAAATACAGATCACAGAACCAGGCATAGAGTATGATGAAATGCCTTCTGAAAAACAAAAGCTACAGGTACATAAATATGTATGTGTTGATATATGTACAGAAAGGACAACTGGGAGCACCTGAGTGGCTTAGTCAGTTAGTTAAGCGTCCAGCTCTTGGTTTTGGCTCAGGTCATGATCTTGTGGTTTGTGGGTTCCCGCCCTGTGTCGGGCTCTGTGCTGACAGTGAGGAGTCTACTTGGAATTCTCTCTCTCCCCCTCTCTCTGTATCCCTTCCCTGAGCGTGCCCTTTCTCTCTCTCTCTCTCTGTCTCTCTCTCTCTCTCAAAATAAATAAACTTTAAATAAAAAATAAACTTTAAAAAAAAAAAGAAAGGAAAACTAGAAGGAGAGAGTATTGGGCTACAGTTAACTCGGAGGAAGGATGTGCCTGGGGGGTGGGTGAGGAAGAAAGAGGGGCTTTTACATTTTGTTCTTTTTTTTTTTTGTATCTTTTGTGTCAATATAATTAATGTGTTCATACTTGTGTAAGAAAACATGTAAAGGAAAGGAAAGAAAGTGTTCAGGGCGGCGCTGTGTGCTACAAGCCATGCGGGAAATAGCCGGATCAGAGAAAGTGATGAACAGAAGGGTTGGGCTCATTTGGCGATGAGGACTCTACAGCTCCAGGGAGGAGGACTCACTGCGTTCAGTCAAGGTCATTAGAATGATTGGGCAATTAGTGGATGCGTGATCTTGAGCAAGGTCACCAGCCAAGTGCGCTATCTTGAGGCCGAGATGCTTCCTATTTAGCCTCACAGTGTTGTGTTACTCTTACTGCATTCTGGGTGAGTGGAGCTTGCAGTATGCGCCCAACAGGTGGTCCTATGCTGGTCCTGCCTGGCACCCAGCAGCTCTCTGATGGGAGAGCATTTGTCCTGTGGCACTCTTCCAGCCAAACACCTGCACTCCTTTCTTCTTCGGTTTACTCAATGGACATTATCTGAACACAAAGCTAAATAAAGCACTTAGAGGCTCGCTGAAATCTAAAAGCTTTGTAAAAAGCATCGGATTTAAATTCCTGCATGACACCTTAACATTCTCTGAGCTTTCCTTTCCTTGTCCGTAAAATGAGGATAAAATGTTTACTTCATAGAGTTTGTTAAGGATAATAAATAAGATAATGTGTGTTAAGCACAAATTCAAAAAAACTGAAGAGGGATTTCAGCTGCTGTCCGCTATGAAGACAGAATCTGGAGTCTGAATTCGGCCACATTAACTGCCTGCTAAACCAAACATCAGGAATTTTCAGAGGAACATAGCAGATTCATAATCTTTACAGTTCAGAGTTGTCGTATTAGCCTGAGTGCTCCAGAGAAACAGAACCAAAGGGATCAATAATAAGGAAAAGACTCACGCAGTTACGGAGGCTAAGAAGTCCGAGACCTTCCATCAGCAAGCTGGGAACCCGGGAGAGTTGATGGTGTAGTTCCCGTCTGAATCCAAAGACCTGAGAACCAGGGAGCCAATGATAGAAGTTCTAGTCTAAGTCCAAGTCCAAAGGAAAGGAAGACTGATGTTCCAGCTGGAAGACAATCAGTCAGAGAGTTAATTCTGCCTTATCCTGCCTTTTTGTTATATTTAGGCCTTCAGCAGATTGGACGAGGGCACCTATGCTGGGAGGCCAATCCGCTTTACTCAGTCTACCGATTCAAATGCTATACTTCCACAAACACCCTTGCAGACACACCCAGGATAATAAGCAAGTATCTGGCACCCAGTGCCCCAGCCAAGTTGACACATAAAATTAACCATCATAACTGTGGCCAGGAGAAAATGTCCAGGATTTAAAATAGCAGATGGGGGGTGGGGAGAGAAGTTTGTTAAAATGAAGGCTCTTGGGCTCTACCTGTCACCTACTGAATCAGACTTGTTTTGACAGGGAAAAATCTGTTATAAGTTGGCCGACAGGACTGATTAGGAAATACCTGTCCCTGATCAAAGGCACTCACTTCCGGGTTCTTCTTCCCACCAAGCTTGTCTCAAGCATTAATGAGGAATGCGGAAGTAACAGGCTATAAAGTACTCTCTCTGCTGATGCTCTGAGCTCATACCTCTGGAGAATGATCTCCTCTGAGCTCTCCCCCCACCCCCGTGTAAAATAAACCTCCTCCCTTACAAGATCTCCTAGTGCCACTTGGTTCTTCCACCAGTGATCCAGACCAGATTCTGCAACAGTTGCTCAAAGAAGTCTGTTTCTTTAAGAAGTCCCCCAAAGCTTATTTACGGTATAGTCAAAATACTGCTGTCTAGATTCTGACAAGATCTGTCAGTATGGAAGGATGTTACTCCCAACAATGGCCACAGAGAATGGTATGTGGTATATACTGATGTGAAGCACAAAGATAAAAGGAAATGTAGATAAACTTAAATTTCCTTATGACCTGTAGCCCATTGACAACTACTTGAAGCAGACAGAGTAAGACCTTCCTCCAGGAATTCCCAACTGTCTGTTAATGCCTGGCTAGAGAAAAAAAAACCACCTTACTTGACAAAAGCCAGACCTCCGGGATCCAGTAAGTCTTCTTCAACAGATGAAAATCTTTTGGAACCCTCTTTGTCTCTAGCCCTCCCAACTTACGAGTTACCTGTCAATCGGCCCCCACAATCCCTGCCCATGGGTCCTGTCTGCACACTTTGATAAAACCATCTATTTTGCTCCAAAAAGGTCTCAACAATTCTGTTAACCATTTGTTCTCAGGCCCCATATCAAATCACATGATATACCTGATGATGTATGCACTATTTTCAAATGGAAAGGGGTAGTTTACTGGGACATAAGTTTTACCACAGGGCAGAAAGCAAGCTGAGTAAATAGTGCTCCGGGGCACACCCCCTCACTCGCCTGCACCTCAGAATAATTTCACCAACTTTTGCTCAGGGTCCAAATGACAAAGGACAGTGCTGGGTTGTTCGTATTCTTGAGTGAGTCATACTTTACTGCTGACTAATTCCTCTTCCTCCTCAAGCCCGCTTCCTTCCCCTCTCCTGAGGGTGGAAACATTTGTTTGTCCCCCAAATCGAACTCCTAATCCACACATGGGAATCTTGTTTCTGTATAGTATCAAGATCCCCCCAACACCTGCCACTGTGTGTGTGTGTGTGTGTGTGTGTGTGTTTCTGAACAGTGGAAAGCTTTTTTATTTTATGTGATGTAATAATCTCCCCCTCCCTCACTGGGAGTCCCCGTCTTTAAAATATACATGCATACTTAATTGTTAAAATGTTAATTGTTAAAATGTATGCAAAATTGCTAAAGTGTTACTTCCTTACAAAAAAATGGACATAAGCATAAGTATGCAACTTCCTGAAGTTTTACAAAGTGAATATACCCATATAACCAGAGCCCCAATCAAGGAACTAGAAGGCTCCCTAGGCCTCTCCTTCAGTTGTTAGTTCCCACCAGGGTAACAACTGTTCTAACCTCTAGAAGGACAGATTCCTTTTGTCTCCTTTTTAACTTTTGCACTTGATGTAAGTGGAATCACATTCTCTGACTTCTGCTCATTTAGTCAGGGACATTCACCCCTGTGGTTGTCGCTGGTTGTAGTTCCTTCCTGATCGCTGGTGTCTCCCACTTTGTTATGTGAATATTCGACCCGTCATTTACCCATCCCATTGTTAATGGGCATTTGGCTTTCCAGATTGGGGCTCTGGCAAACAGTGTGAAGCACCGTTTTTATACTGAGTCCTGGTTTGAAGAGGGAGTGTTAGATATTCAAGTTAAAAAGCGAAAACAATTTGTGGCAAATAATAGAAACAAAGGAACATTCCACAGATTCCTCTGCTCACCCTGAAAATTGCTCTCTGGGTTGGAAAGCACGATGGAAGGGAGGGACAAAGAGAGAGAGTCCTGAGCACAGAATGATTTACAGTTCCCCCTGCCACCCGTATTTGCATCTCCCAGGCAACTCCAAGCCGGTCCTGCTCCTTTGGCCTCCATCAGTAGCTTTTCAAAGCACCTGCTGTGCATCCACATGGACCTGTTTAGGAGCTCTGTGATGGATGCACTGTGATCTGGCCAGCAGACCAAGAGAAAGGCTCATAGTCAGCCAGTCCAGTTAAAAGTCCTACAGAGGGGCGCCTGGGTGGCTTAGTCGGTTAAGCGTCCAACTTTCGCTTAGGTCATGATCTCGCGGTTCGTGGGTTCGGGCCCGCGTCGGGCTCTGTGCTGACTGCCAGCTCAGAGCCCGGAGCCTGTTTCAGTCTGTGACTCCCTCTCTCTCTGACCCTCCCCTGCTCACGCTGTCTCTCTCTCTCTCCTAGAGATAAATAAAACATTAAAAAAAAAAAATTAAAAAAAAAAGTCCTACAGAGTGTTCTTAGGTGTTCTGATCTTTCCTTCAGGGGTCAGAAAGATCCGGTTCCATAGAATGTGGGAAGATTTGAGCTGAAGGGACGCGAGGGTGCATCTAGTGCAGCTCGCCATTTTATAGGGGAGGAAACTGAGTCCCAGACGCCTGAAGTTCCTGAGATCACATGCAGAGTCAGGAGGTGAGCTGGAGGATGGTTGAGAACTACATCTTTTCCAGGGTTTTTGTTTGGTTCTGGTTCGGTTTTACTGGGGCCCCATGGTGGTAGAATATTACTTTTCCATAGTATTTTGTTATATAATGCTTGCTGCTTTACTTTTTTTTTTTTTAATATTTTTATTTATTTCTAGGAGAGAGAGACAGCGTGAGCAGGGGAGGGTCAGAGAGAGAGGGAGTCACAGACTGAAACAGGCTCCAGGCTCTGAGCTGGCAGTCAGCACAGAGCCCGATGCGGGGCTCGAGCCCACGAACTGTGAGATCATGACCTAAGTGAAAGTCGGACACTTAACCGACTAAGCCACCCAGGCGCCCTGTTGCTTTACTTTTTTATGTCTTTTTAAAAATGTTTATTTTTGAGAGAGAGAGAGAGAGAGCGAGCATGAGCAAGGGAGGGGCAGAGAGAGGGGGACAGAGAATCCCAAGCAGGCGCTGCACTGACCGCAGTGAGCCCGACACAAGGCTCAAATCCATGACGTCCCTAGGATCATGGCCTGAGCTGAGACCAGACACTTAACCAACCCAGGTGCCCCTACTTTTATTTCTTGCCTTTGGGGTAGTATCTTTCAGGCTAAAGTGCACTCTCTTCTTTATATCTGTCATTTTGGTTTTGCTTGGTTTCCTGCTTTACCTACCAGTGTACAATCAGTGATATTAACATGGCCTAGATAGTGGATGTAGAATCTGTGTGCTGCTATTCTTTCGGAATTAGGAGTCTTCAATTGGCAAACAATTAAAGAATTAATACTTAAAAAAATTCTATTTTAGAGAGAGAGTGTGTGAGTGGGGAAGAGGGGCAGAGGGAAGGAGCATAGGAGAGAGAATCTCAAGCAGGCTCCATGCTCAGCACAGAGCCTGAAAGGGGGCTTGATCCCATGACCCTGGGATCGTGACCTGAGCCGAAATCAAGAGGTGGACACTCAACTGAATGAGCCACCCAGGTGCCCCAAAGAATTACTACTTTTAAAAGATGTGTAGTTATGAATCTGTGTATGTCTTCACAATGTATTAAATGCAAATTTGAGAATCACATATGCTCAAAACAAATGAATAAGAAAAAAACATAAAAACAGGACTCTTTAAAAAAATTAATTAAAAATTCTTTTTCTTTCTTTCTCTCTTTCTCTCTTTCTCTCTCTCTTTCTCTTCCTTCCTTCCTTCCTTCCTTCCTTCCTTCCTTCCTTCCTTCCTTCCTTCCTTCCTTCCTTTCTAAGTTTATTTATTTGTTTTGAGAGAGAGAGAACACAAGCAGGGGAACGTCAGAGAGAAGGAGAGAGAATTCCAAGCATGGTCCTCACTAACAGTGAGGATCCAACTGCGAGATCATGACCTGAACTGAAACCAAGTGTTGGACACTTAACCAAGTCATCTCTACACCCAATGTGGGGCCCACACAACCCCGAGATCAAGAGTCCCAGGCTCTACTCACTGAGCCAGCAGGTTGCTCCCAAAATAGATTCTTTTTTCTTTTAAAAATTTTTAATGTTTATTTTAGAGAGACACAGTGCCAGTGGGGGAGGGGCAGAGGGAAAGGGAGACACAGAATCAGAAGCAGGGTCCTGGCTCTGAGCTGTCAGCACAGAGCCCGATGCGGGGCTCAAATTCACAAACCGTGAGATCCTGACCTGAGCTGAATTCAGATGCTTAACCAACTGAGCCCCCCAGGCGTCCCCAAAATAGATTCTTAAATATGGAGAACTGGTGGTTGTCAGAAGGAAGGCAGGTGGGGGGATGGGAAATAGGTGGAGGAGATTAAGAGCGCACTTGTGATGAGCACTGAGTAATGTACACAATTGTCGAATCATTATATTTTACATCTGAAACTAATATAACAACATGTACACAATCGTCGAATCATTATATTTTACATCTGAAACTAATATAACAACATGTACACAATTGTCGAATCATTATATTTTACATCTGAAACTAATAGAACAACATGTATTAATTATATGTGAATTTACAAAAGGTCTACAATTTTAGAAACTATTTCCACAACTCCTTTTTTCCATCTCTAAAGTGAAAATTTGTATCAGACAGAGGAAACAACAAAAAAAGAACTTACTAGTTGCCAAATACTAGGCCAACTATAAAGTTTCTTGAGATGAAACATACTCACAGAGCTCACGGTCCTGAGAGGGTGGACACAGGCAAGTAAGGAGTCCAAACCCCTGGGGCACCTGTGTGGCTCAGTCGGGTTGAGTGCTTGACTCTTGATTTTGGCTCAGATCATGATCCCAGGGTCATGGTTTCAAGTCCTGCCATAGCCTGCCTAAGATTCTCTCTCTTTCTCCCTCCCTCCTTCTCCCTCTCTCTCTCTCCCTCTGTCTGTCTCTCTCTCCCTTTGCCTCTCTGCCCCCTCTCGAGTGCTCTCCCTATTTCTCTCTAAAAAAAATAAAAATAAAAATAGAATAGATAGAAAAGGGGTGCCTAGGTGGCTTAATTGGTTAAGCGTTGGACTATGGCTCAGGTCATGATCTCACGGTCCATAGGTTCGAGCCCTGTGTTGGACTCTGCACTGGCAGTTTGGAGCCTGCTTGGGATTCTCCCGCTCTCCCATTCTTTGTTTGCCCCTCCTTCACTTGCACTCTTTCTCTCTCAAAATAAATAAATAAACTTAAAAAAAAAAAGAGTCAAGAATCTTGTGCTGGGCTGGATTTCTGTAAAGGATGCTGTGGGAACTCCTGGGGCTGAGGGGGACCAGGGGAGGTTCCCAAAGGTGGTGCTTGATCTGTTTGCTGCAGTAGAAGGAATCAGCTAGTTACACCTCCTCAGGTGAGGGTGGGGTGGCACCTGTTTGATCCAGGTGCGACTCTCCACTCCTGTTTCCTCCCTCTCACAGGAACCCGCTCATCACCGAGTTTTTAAGCTTTCTCCATATTTCTGGGTACGAATAGTTTGGGGCTTCTAAAACCTGCATAGTGCATCACAGCCTGTGCTCCATGTTTTAGCCTGCTTCCATAGCGACGACACCGCGGTTACTTATGACTCTCACCACCGCCAGTTACAATGCATCAACTGTCCCTGTGTCCTTAGGTTCTGTAAGATCAATTCTCTAAGGTACAATCTCAGAAGTGGGTCTCGGTGTCATGGGACATGCATACACCTAACTGTGGTGAGTACAATCAGACTCCCTATTGTTTTATACTCCAGTTTAGGGAGTTGAGGGTATACCAGCTTTTGTCGTTGTTACCGTAAACTCTACACCCAACATAGGGCTTGAACTGATGTACCCAAGATTAAGAGTCGCAAGCTCTGTGGACTGAGCCAGCCAGGCACCCCGAGGTACATCATCTTCTTAAATGTTTTGTCATGCACGTGGACATACCGTTCAAAGTAGTCACTGCGTGCCCTTTAGCTGCAAAGAATCTGGAAATGTAATCCCAACTACAAATCAGTCATGAAAGAGGAGAGTGGATTTCTACGGGAAAATGCCCTCGTAGGGCTTTGGCTTTAACTGAATGAGAGAGGACATCACTTCAGAGTCAGTTGCAGATGTTATATTTCAGCCCTAAACACTTCAGCATGAATCTCCTAAAATAAGGGCACTATAAGCAAGTTGAGAAAATTGAACTTATATATTTTTTAATGTTTGTGTACTTATTTTGAGAGCGAGTGAGTGAGCTTGAGTGGGGGAGGGGCAGAGAAAGAGGTAGGAGAATCCCAAGCAGCCTGCAGCACACAGCCTGGTGCGGGGCTCTATCCCACCCACCATGAGATCATGACCTAAGCTGAAATCAAGAGTCCTATGCTTAACTGACTGAGCCATCCAGGCGCCCCACGACACTCTATATACCATAGCATCACCATTAGAACATTAACAATAAGGGGCGCCTGGGTGGCTTAGTCGGTTAAGCGTCCGACTTTCGCCTAGGTCATGATCTCGCGGTTCGTGGGTTCGAGCCCCGCGTCGGGCTCTGTGCTGACTGCCAGCTCAGAGCCTGGAGCCTGTTTCAGTCTGTGACTCCCTCTCTCTCTGACCCTCCCCTGCTCACGCTGTCTCTCTCTCTCTAGAAATAAATAAAACATTAAAAAAAAAAAAAAAAAACATTAACAATAATACCCAAAGATCATTTAATGTGCAGTCCACGTTCAAATTTCTCAAACTGTTTGGTAAATAATTTTGGAATCATATTTATTAAAACATATAAATAAATGCATATGGAGTCCCAGTTCTACCACTACTTCTCCCCACAGGCTCCTATTACTGTTACTACTGTTTAAAAAAAAAAAAATTCACCCTGGAAGGCTGCCCAGGAGGATGCAGTTTGCCAGCATGACAGTAGGGGGCCCCACAAGCCCATTCTGCTATTTGCCAGCTCCGGTGATTTCCCTAGCTAAAAGTGGGTGCTCAGGTGTCTGGGAAATTCCCACTGTGTCCATGTGCACCTGTGATTTCAGGGTACACTCAGGAAACCACAATGCCACCAGTTTCCTTTTGGGAAGTTATGAAGACCTGAAAGCAAATTTTAATTTTATTCCATTAAAAGTCAGCTCAAGGGGCGCCTGGGTGGCTTAGTCGGTTAAGCATCCAACTTTCGCTCAGGTCATGATCTCGCAGTTCGTGGGTTCGAGCCCCGCGTTGGGCTCTGTGCTGACTGCCAGCTCAGAGCCTGGAGCCTGTTTCAGAGTCTGTGACTCCCTCTCTCTCTGACCCTCCCCTGCTCATGCTGTCTCTTTCTCTCTCTCCTAGAAATAAATAAAAAAAACATTAAAAAAAATTTAAATACAGAGAACAAACCAGGGGTTGATAGGAGTGGGGAAAATGGGTGATGGGAATTAAGGAGGGCACTTGTTGGGATGAGCAGTGGGTGTTGTATGAAAGTGATGAATCACTGGATTCTACTCCTGAAGCCAAGACTTACACTGAATGCTAACTAACTTGGAGGTAGAAGAGGAGAAAGAGGAGGAGGAGGAGGAGGTAGAGAAGGAAGAGAAGGAGAAGAAGAAGAGGAGGAGGAGGAGGAGGAAGAAATATACAAGGAATGCATGCCTCCTACAGGTTAGAGGATACAGCTCTGATTACTTCTCAGAACAAGCAGTTATTAATCTGCAAGCTTCCTGAAACTACATTCTATATAGAGAAATTATTGTTCCCATTCCCGATAAGTTTATAATTTCCAAGAATAAAATAGATACTTGGGTTTACACCACCAACTAAAGAGCAAAGCCAGTGAGGAATAAATAATGCCAGTTAGTAAAGTCATGATGATTCAACAGGACACTTTCACTGTCAATTCTAATAATTTATCTGTTTAAACAGAAGTCCTTTTTAAACAAAAATATTTATTTATTTTCGAGAAACGGAGAGACAGAGCAAGAGCAGTAGAGAACAGAGAGAGGGAGACACAGACTCTGAAGTAGGCTCAGGCCCTGAGGTGTCAGCACTGAGCCCCAATGCGGGGCTCAAACCCACGAACTGTGAAATCATGTTTTGAGCTGAAGTCGGATGCTTAACCAACTGAGCAACCCAGGTACCCTGGAACAAAAGTCTGTCTTAATAAGGTAAGCAGGACTATAAAAAAATGGCAGTGTTTAGTCTCCCATAAAGTATGTGTACAGTTTATGGATCTTACCTTTCTTGGAAAGACTGTGATTAGCTAGAGTTTTTCATATTTACGCAAGGAATCTTAGTTGAGATCAAAGATAGTTAGCTTTCTTTTTATTTAAAAAATTTTTTATAATGTTTTTTTAAAATTTATTTCTGAAAGAGAGAGAGAGCATGAGCAGGGGAGAAGGGTCAGAGAGAGAAGGAGACACAGAATCTGAAGCAGAGTTAGCTTTCTTTTTAAAAACACTTTTTAAGTTTACTTTATTTATTTTTGAGAGAGAGAGAGAGACGAGCACATGGGAAGGGTAGAGAGAGAATCCCAAGCAGGCTCCACACTGTCAGCATGAAGCCGGATGCGGGGCTTGAACCCACAAACCATGAGATCATGACCTGAGCTGAAATCAAGAGTCAAATGCTGGGGCGCCTGGGTGGCTTAGTTGGTTAAGCGTCCGGCTTTCGCTTAGGTCATGATCTCGTGGTTCGTGGGTTCGAGCCCCACGTCGGGCTCTGTGCTGACTGCCAGCTCAGAGCCTGGAGCCTGTTTCAGTCTGTGACTCCCTCTCTCTCTGACCTCCCCTGCTCACCCTGTCTCTCTCTCTCTCTCTCCTAGAAATAAATAAAAATATTAAAAAAAAAAAAAGAGTCAAATGCTTAAATGACTGAGCCACCCAGGCGCCCCAGTCGGCCTTCTTATAAAAGCTACAAATAATATTATAAGGACTATAAATATAAGGGGTACAGAATAATAGTACTCAACTTCTTTAATTGCACCTGTGGTCTACAGATAAATTAGCAGATTTTTGTTCGTTTTCTGTAAGACTATCAGAATATTGTGTTTTTATATTGATAATAATATTCTTAAAATACTATATTCCTATTGTAAATTGTTGGCACGACCACATTTTAATTGGGTTCTTTCTAGAGCCTGTTAGGCTGACATTTCCCTCTGTGTTTTGATTCCCTGGGCTCCAAACTGTACTTGGAGTAAATTAGAGAGGCAGGGAGACTTAATAGCTAAATGATGGGATTATGCCAAGCGATGTCAGGGCAAGCTACAGGAGTGAGTGCAGGCACTCGGACACGGTTCCAAGAGAGGAAAACGGATAAGAGGACGGAGTCATTACGTGGCCTGGGGTGGTACAGACCTGCTGAGTTCAAACAAAAACCTACCCTATGGCAGTCAATGACTAGAAAACTACAGTTCATGCAGAAGAGAAGCCTGGGTTTAGGGTTCCTGGGACTCCAAACTTGTCCCTGCCCCCTTGAGATGTGTCTCCTTAGGAAATGTATTAAGCTCTCTGAGCCCACTGTCTTTCTCAGCAATATGCAAATAATGACAGTACTTACCTCGGGGGTTGTTGTGAGAATGAGTCAAGTTATTTGAAATACTTGAGCCAGTGCTCTGTTATTCTTTTAGCCAGATCCTTCCACTTTAGCAGTCTCACCAACAAATTAACTGGAATTGGCACCAGTAAAGAAATTGGGATTGACCCCCATAGAAGGTTCGAGTGGGGTGTAAAAGCATGTCACTTTTTGAGGAATGTGGACACTGCATTGCTCAGAGAGGCAAGAAAAACTGGTCTGAGTTGGGGAGCCTGGGTGGCTCAATCAGTTAAGCATCCAACTTAAGCTCAGGTCATGATCTCGCATTTTGTGAGTTTGAGTCCCGCATGGGGCTCTGGGCTGACAGCTCGGAGTCTGGAGCCTGCTTTGGATTCCATGTCTCCCTCTCTCTGCCTCTCCTCTGCTCATGGTCTGTCTCTATCTCTCAAAAATGAATAAACATTAAAATTTTTTTTAAAAAATTGGGCTGAATGATGTGGAAATTCTTTGAATGGTCTGGGGGAAGACTCTTCTTTATCAGTGGAAGAAGGTCCAAGCCCCACCAGATGCTGGTTAAGGAAGACTGCTGCTATGAGCTACACTACACTTTGCTGGGCTCCATCTTGGGCTGAAAAACTGAAAAACTGCAAGTGACTTGCCGGTTCCAGGTTCTAATACCTCTGGGACACTTGTGTCTTTCTCCCTTAGGAGAATTCTGCTCTGCTCTGTGGAAGGGGAACTGTTCCTTGGATAGTCAGGCACTCTTCTACTTTAGTCATTGTATGGTATCTTAGGTACTGCTCAGGTCTCAATCCCAGAATGAGTGGCCATTTTTAAAGACTGTGTTCACTACAGCAGTCCTCAGACAAGAGTCACCCCTCCGCACACCCAATGTGGCTTCATGCCAACTCTAGAAAGGTACTGTGTAGGAGGAAAGAAAACCAAGTAAATGAACATAAATCGCCCTCTGACCCTAGACCCACACACTGGATGTTCTGGCCAGTTACCAACAGTTACAAACTACAGTCTGGACTCCTTTGCCCAAAATTTTGTCTTCTATCATTTAAACTGGTGGTGGGGGTGGGGGTGCAATGTATGCTAATATGTTAGCAGCTTTCAACAGCCAGAGTATGTAGGGAGATTGAGGGACCCAGGTTCCTGAGGACCTAACGGAGGGCTTCGAAGGTTAGACTAACAGCCTGAATAACCCACAGTCCACAACAGAACCGAGGCCAAGGTTAAAACCACTGGCCCTCCTGGGAAGCCAGCTCATTCAAATGCTAAGTAAATGTTCCCTGAAAGAAACTGACTCCAGGCTAGAGATTCTTTCCTAAGTTAGGTCATCTGCAAAGTGGTTTAGAGAAAGCCAAGCGGCCTCTGGACTGTGAATGGATGACCTTTGGAACAACATGCAGATTGTGGGACAGAAACCCGTTGCTTTAAAAACGAATCTTGGCAGAATTTTCTGTGTTCGCACGATCTTATGTTGGCCTGAGTCTGTCAGATGTGCAACTGGAAACCCTGTCCCTCTCCTACCACAAAGCGGTGGACAGGGACTGAGAACTCGAGTTCAGTTTCAACAACAGCTAAGAGATAGCTGGATGTCGAGCACTTTGTGGGTGTCACGATGTAGATTGGATCTTAGGTACTTTTGACGCTTTGTCATTTGTTTTACAGAGGAAGCAACAGCTTGAGGGTTTACCAAGTGCATGCCCTTTGCATGAAATGTATAAAACGAAACCTACAAGCCAGGTCATGTCTGTCAGTTTACAGTCTCACCTAACAAAAGTTGCTATCTTCCCTCTCTTCCTTCCTCCCAGGTGGTTTTAGTAAGTCTTAGTGGAAGCAGGAAGGAGGATGAAATAAATCACATTCTTCAGTGTGTGTGTATTGCTGATTTTTAAATTAGGTTCCCCACCCAGCATGGAGCCCAACACAGGGCTTGAATCCACAACCCTGAGGTCAAGAGTCAGACACTTAACTGACTGAGCCAACCAAGTGCTTCTAGTGTCCTGTTTCTGATCTGACCCTAAACTCTTTGCCTGTGAAAACATGAAAATGTGTAACCCCAGGATGGTTCTACTAGCTTACAAATTTACATTTTATTTATTTTTAATGTTAGAAGTATAGTTTCAAAAGCCCAATATGTGTGTGTATGTATTTACATTTATTTATTAATTTATCTTAACAAGAGAAAGAGAGAGAGAGGACATGTGCATGAGAGTGCGGGAGGAGCAGAGGGCAAGAGAGAGTCTTTTTTTTTTAAATTTTGTTTTGTTTCATTTATTTCTGAGAGAGAGAGAGAGTGAGCGAGCGAGCATGAGCAGGGGAGGGTCAGAGAGAAAGAGAGAGAGTCTCTCAGAGAGAAAGAGAGTCTGAAACAGGCTCTAGGCTCTGAGCTGTCAGTACAGAGCCCGACGTGGGGCTCAAACCCACGAACCGTGAGATCATGACCTGAGCCGAAGTCGGATGCTTAACCGACTGAGCCACCCAGGCGCCCCCAAGAAAGAGTCTTAAGAAAGCTCCATACCCAGGGCAACGCCCAGTGTGGGCCTCAATCCCATGATCCTGGGATCATGACCTGAGCTGAAATCAGGAGTTAGACATACAACTAAATGAGTCATCCAGGCGCCACCAAAATACCATTTTAAAAAAGGCTTTGACAGGGGCGCCTGGGTGGCTCAGTCAATTAAGTGTCTGACTTCGGCTCAGGTCTTTATCTCTTGGTTCATGAGTTCGAGCCCCTTTATCGGGCTCTGTGCTGACAGCTGAGAGCCTGGAGCCTGCTTTGTATTCTGTGCCTCCCTCTCTCTCTGGCCCTCCCCTGCTCTCTCTCTCTCAAAAATAAATAAATATTAAAAAAAAATAAAAAGGGCTTTGACAAAGTAATTCTGGGGGAGCTCCTGCTGTCAATGGGGAGCTGAATCGGCTCCTTAAAAAATGAGCCCAGTTTTGTTTTCAGGACAGGTGTGTAATAGAGTGGACAACACTGGACCAAGAGCCAGAAGACCTGTCGCCCAGGCATGTCTTTCACTAATTGGTTTATGTGAACATGAGTTTCCAAAATCCACCTATAAAGAAGTCTTTGCCCTAGACCAGCTCTGGGGTCAGTGCTTGGTCCCTCCTGTAAGGATACGTGGCAGGACTCTGGGAGAGGCTGGCCACCTGTCATGTGGAGGGGAATCAGTAATAATAGCACAGCTCTCGGGTGCTGCTCAGGAGTGAGTTCATGAGCTGCAGTGAGGAGAAAGGGGAGAGCAGGGTGTCATGGTGTGCTCACCCCTAGGCACCCACAAAGCTGAATCCAGACCCAGCATTTGAAAGGTACTTCAATGCTGGGTACTTCAAAAATGAAGGTACTTATGTATTTATTCAGCATAGCTCCTGTATCTATCTTTAGGTTTGTGGGATACTGGGATACGAAATCCCTGGCTTCTTTGTGCTCATTTGAAGTCACAAGGCTTGAGGACAAACATGATTGGAGCTGGATTCAGTCTTTAAAAAGATGAAACTGAAAGCAGTTTATGAAAACATGGCCTTCACATGCACATAATGCAACATGTGGCGGAAGAGAAGGTATCTCTTCCTTTTAAAATCCAGGAAACTTCTTTCCCAGAAATGTCTAGGATACCTCCCTTGTGTATCGCTGGCCTTTGGCTTGAATCAGGGCACACACCTATTCCTGAGCAATCACTGGGGTCAGGGGCCTGGATTACTTTTGGATTTACCAGACCCCTTTCTGGGCCTGGGGTCAGAATCAGCCTTCCTTGAAACACACAGGCTGCGGGGGGTGGGGAGAGCTTCATAAAATTGGTAAGAATCAGAGAACCATTAGGAAGAAAATAAAGAATGGATGTGGGGCTGGTGACCAAAAATAGCTACCACAATTTTCTTAGTTACTCTTTTAGAACATTTTACCCGAAATGTTTCTTATTCTATGGGGCAGGGGAAAGAAGTCTAAACCAGCAGCAGTATTGATTATATCTCATGATCTTCCCAGAGCTGGAGTTTACATGGATCTTTTCATTTTAATCCTGAAAACAGTGTTGTGACTGCAGTTATTATGTTTCTCATTTAATGTATTAGAAAGCCAAGGCTCAAAGGACTTTAGTGGCTTGCCTAAAGGCAGAGAACTAGTCAAGATGAAAATGAAACTCAAAGTGTGGGCCCTATAGGTGTGAAAACATTTAACTCCTACCTGTACTGCTTCCCCTGTGCATCTGCCACTAACGCAACCTCACTGCTCCTTGGTCCTTCCCTGCTTCTTCTTTAAAATTTTTTTCAATGTTAACAATCAGCCTATTTGTTAATTTTGCTTAGTTAAAAGTGGTATCAGCAAATGCAAGTCACAAGAGCAATTTGTGCTTTCTAGGCAAAGGGAATCACAGAAAAATGAGAGGGTCTAATGCTCTAGATGTGTGTGGTACATTCTAAGTAACCAGAAAGAAGGACAGATTCTACCCTGAAGATCTAGTGTAATTAAAATGGCTTTAAGGGGGTGAGGGGCATGGGTGAGATAAAATGGATTTAGAGTACACTGAGCAATGTATAGAATTGTTGAATCATTATATTGTACACCTGAAGCTAATATAACATTGTATGGTAATTATACTTCAATAAAAATATATGAAAAAATTTTTTTTCAATGGTTATTTGATTTTGAGACAAAGAGAGACAGAGCATGAGCAGGGGAGGGGCAGAGAGAGAGGGAGACACGGAATCCAGAGCAGGCTTCAGGATCCTAGCTGTCAGCACAGAGCCTGATGTGGGGCTCGAGCCCACGAACTGAGATCATGAGCTGAAGCTGAAATCTGATGCTTAACCGGCTGAGCTACCCAGGCGGCCCCAGTCCTTTCCTGCTTCTGGCTTTTAACCTCAGCTCCCTCCAACACCCCACTCCTGGGTCTACATTGCCACCTTACTGTGTCCCCAACCACTCCACCTCTGAAATGTGGGACTCTTTGTTTTGCCTTTGTTGTTCACACCATCCTTCTTCCCCATCTAAGCCCTTCTTTGACCCTGTGGTCACCACCGTGTCCCTTGTCTCCTGCCCATCTTCCCAGCCTGTCAGCCCTCCTGCTTCCTTTACTTCTCTAACCTGTTCAGCCTCCATGGCAGCCATTTCACTTGCCCTCTCATCTACCCCTCTATTTCCTTACCCCTGGTCCACCAGGACCCTGGACGTGCTCATCCCCACCCACGAACCCTTTCTACCCCACATTCCTGCACTGGAGTTTCTTTCTTAGTCCTGTGGGAGAAAAGCCCATAACTACTCTTTCTGGGTCCAGCTCGGTGCTTGGGGCGCTGGATTGTTGATCCCAGAGAGGGAGGCTCCGCACAAGCCCCTCCCCTGCTGCTGTCTGTCCCAGCACCAAGATGACTACATGGTCTTCTGCTTTAGTGAGAAATGGGATCCTCAGGGGTGAAGCCACACTGAGTAAATGACTCCTGGGGCCTGGATATTGGGGTGCTGCCCACTTGGGAACATGGCAAGCAGATTCCAAGGTGTAGTGAGGGTACAGTTCCCAAGAGAAACAACAAAAATAAAAGTCCAGAGAACAATTTCTACACTAGGTCACTAATCTTTGTGGCTGGGCAAGTGGTGAGAGCTGAGGCCTGGAACAACGTGGGGGCCCAGGAGACACCAGAACAGCCAAGAACGAGGAGTTCTGGAAATGGGAAGAATTGGCGGAGTCCAGAGAGATTTCAGGAGCAGATTGAGGATGTCTGTGGTAATTTCCAGGGGCTGGGCTTGTGTGACAGGCTCATTTTTTAAGAATTTATTATTTTTTTAAATTCTCAAGTTAATATACAGTGTCATCTTGGTTTCAGGAGTAGAACCCAGCGATTCATCCTGAAAAGTACCCTCCTTAATGCCTGTCACCCTTTTTCCCCACCCCCATCAACCTTCGGTTTGTTCTATGCGTTTAAGAGTCTCTTATGGTTTGCCTACCTCTCAGTTTTTGTCTTGTTTTTCCTTCCCTTCCCCTATGTTAATCTGTTAAGTTTCTCAAATTCCACATATGAGTGAAATCATATGACATCTGTCTTTCTCTGACTATTTCACTTAGCATAATACACTCTAGTTCTATCCAAATTGCTACAAATGGCAAGATTTCATTACTTTTCATTGCTGAATAGTCCACTATATGTGTGTGTGTATATATTTATATGTGTGTGTGTGTATATATATATATATATACATATATATACATATAAATACACACATATATATACATACCACATCTTCTTTATCCATTCATCAGTTGATGAACATTTGAGCTCTTTCCGTAATTTGGCCATTGGTCATAGTGCTGCTATAAACGTTGGGGGGCACGTGCCCCTTCGAATCAGCATTTTTGTATCCTTTGGATAAATACCTAGAAGTGCAATTCCTGGGTCATAGGGTAGTTCTATTTTTAATTTTTTGAGGAACCTCCATACTGTTTTCCAGAGTTGCTGCACCGGTTTTCATTCCCACCAACAGTGCAAGAGGGTTCCATTTTTCCACATTCTCGCCAACATCTATCATTTCCTGAGTAGTTCATTTTAGCCATTCTGACCGGTGTGAGGTGGTATCTCATTGTGGTTTTGAATAGTATTTCCTTGAGGATGAGTGATGTTCAGCATCTTTTCATGTGTCTGTTGGCCATCTGGATGTCTTCTTTGGAAAAGTGTTTTATTCATATCTTCTGCCCATTTCTTCACTGTATTATTCGCTTTTTGGGTATTGAGTTGGGTAAGTTCTTTTAAATTTTGGATCCTAACTGTGGCAGCATCATTGAAGGGAGCAGAAGCACGTGTTTAGTCTCTTCCTTAGGTCCAGTTTGCATTCTCCTGCATTGTCTCCTCTCTCCTCAGGGAGAGCCATAGTCCTCCTCCTGATTTTCTCACTCCTTCAAAGCTTCCTTCTTCCCTGGGTCTTTGTTCTTTCTCTTTCCACAAACCTGTTTAGAGCTTTTTCATCCTAAAATATGTTATAATCCCAACTCAACTCTGTCTCTTTTTCCAGAACCTTCTCTTCTTCTCATCAGAGTAGTCACCAGGAGCTACTGACCTCCTTCTCTCCCCCAAGGCCTCTCTGTTCTTCCCTCACTGCCACTGCTCTTAGAGGTCCTGGGACTGCCCCACCCCAAGTCCCTTGGCTCAGTCAAATACCTTTTCCTGGGTGGCATCCTAGCTGAATCCTCTAGAGCATCTGACATCCTCTCTTGGAAGCTTGTTGGCCTTGGTCTTTATCATAGCCCTGCCTTCTGGTTTTCCTAATTCCTCATTGACTACAGGCCTCTTTTATGGATTTTCTCTCTCCTTCTACTGACCCTTAAATGCAAATGTCTCCCCCAAACTCTGGCCTTAATATTCTCTCTTTTCTGCTCTACATTCTCTCCTCCTGCAGTCTCATTCACATCCATGGTTTCAATGTGCCCTTATGCTGAGGACTCCCTACATTGTTTATTTCAGCCTCAGGAATGCGGCCTTAGCATACAAAATTTCAGGGAGTGCAAAAGACTCAGTAATCACAGTAAATAATATGGCAATATAATACTGTAAAATAAACAAAAGAAACACAAAAACATTCACAATGAGCAAAATATCAGCATTTAAATAGTGACAGGATCAGTTAACAGTGCTGTATGGAGCCACGTCAGAGCTCGAGACAGAGGAAAAATCAATATACTGATCTCCAGTCATTCTAGTAATCCCCTAGGTTACTGGCTCTCAATCACAGCGGTGCATTAGGATCCCTTGAACTTTTTCTCCTTTACAGTTTTATTTTTATTGAGATAAAAGTCACACAATATAAAACTCCCCATTTAAAAGTACATAATTCAGTGGTTTTTAGTTTATTTATAATGTTGTGTAACCATCACCACTAGTTCCAGAATGATTACACCTCCCCCAAAAAATGTGTGGTAGTCTTTTTTGTGCTTTCCCTACGTTTCATTTTATTTATTATTATTTTTTTAATGTTTTATTTATTTCTAGGAGAGAGAGAGAGAGATAGTGTGAGCAGGGGTGGGTCAGAGAGAGAGGGAGTCACAGACTCTGAAACAGGCTCCAGGCTCTGAGCTGGCAGTCAGCACAGAGCCCGACGCGGGGCTCGAACCCACGAACCACGAGATCATGACCTAAGCGAAAGTCAGACGCTTAACAGACTAAGCCACCCAGGCGTCCCTCCCTACGTTTCATTTTAGAACTGACTAGAGGGTCAACCAATACACCACCAACCTACTGACTTTGTCCATCATCACCACCGTCTTTCCTGTTGAAAGCAGTTGCCGCCAATGGTGAACTGTGTGGGAGACTGTGGTTGACAAGACTCACGCTTGCTCATGACTCACCCTATCTCTTACCCTGTCCTCCGAGCAGGGTCACACTGGGTTAGTGTCGAAGGGCAATTTGCAGCTTTGGCTCTTAACCTTCAATATGACTGATGACTTTGTTCCAAAACAAAATAACCACATCAATTCTGAGTTAGGAACTGCAAACCCTTATTCAATTTTGAATACATCCTCCTCTGTTCTTTCTTTCTTTCCATTTTTTTTTTTAAATGTTTTATTTATTTTTAGGAGAGAGAGAGAGAGAGACAGAGTGAGCAGGGGAGGGTCAGAGAGAGAGGGAGTCACAGACTGAAACAGGCTCCAGGCTCTGAACTGGCAGTCAGCACAGAGCCCGACGCGGGGCTCAAACCCACAAACCGTGAGATCATGACCTAAGCGAAAGTCGGACGCTTAACCGACTAAGCCACCCAGGCGCCCCACCTCCTCTGTTCTTTCTTAATTACTTCTAACAAGAGTTGAGTTCAGACTATACTCTTCATGATAAATTAATCTAATGATATTCTGCAGTCTAAGCTTTAAAATGTTGTCTTCTTAATTAACTAGTCGACCGGAAAAAAAAAAGTTTCAGAAAGAGAAGAGTGAGATGGTATTGCCTCTTCCCTACAGCCACAGAGGAAGAGATTCTAGTTCTGTATCTTCAAACCAATTCTAAGAATGTTATCCAATAACTTGTTCAACTGACACCATTTACAGAAATCAATCTTGTTCTCCTGTTCAGTGTAGAGATGTAGTGACTGTTTATGATTATTACCCATTTGTGTTTGGATGTTTTTTGTTTTTTAAGATTTTTAAAAAATTTTTTTAAATGTTCTTTTTTTAAAAAATTTATTTCTAGGAGACAGAGAGAGAGACAGTGTGAGCAGGGAAGGGTCAGAGAGAGAGGGAGTCACAGACTGAAACAGGCTCCAGGCTCTGAGCTGGCAGTCAGCACAGAGCCCGACGCAGGGCTCGAACCCACGAACTGCGAGATCATGACCTAAGCGAAAGTCGGATGCCTAACCGACTAAGCCACCCAGGCGCCCCTGTTTTTTAAGATTTTATTTTTAGTTAATCTGTACACACAATGCAGGGCTCAAACTCACAACTCCAAGGTCAAGAGTTGTATGCTCCACTGACAGAGCCAGCCAGGCACCCCTGGATGTGCTATTTGAACAAGGCAGTCTTTATAATTTTTTAATATTTTTTATTATTTTTTATTTCTAGGAGAGAGAGAGTGAGAGAGAGAGAGAGAGAGCGTGAGCAGGGGAGGGTCAGAGAGAGAGGGAGACACAGACTTCGAAACAGGCTCCAGGCTCTGAGCTGGCAGTCAGCACAGAGGCCGACGCGGGGCTCGAACCCACGAACCGCGAGATCAGACCTAAGCGAAAGTCGGACGCTTAACCGACTAAGCCACCCAGGCGCCCCTTGAACAAGGCAGTCTTATGAGATACTTTGACTTCAGAAATTTCTGTCATGGCCTTTCATCTCTAAATAAAGGCTTGTAATAGTTTGTTGTACTTGATAATTCGCTGTCCTGTTAATGAGTTTGTAACTGACATCTGTTTTCCTAAGTGGTCTAGAGATGCTTGTAAGATTTATCTGCCACAAGAGTAGTTTCACTGGCAAGTCCGTCTTCTTCACAATGAGTGGAGGTAATGGAAACCTATGATTTTGCTAACGTTCCTACGTAAATAAAAAGTTTGAGAGTCTAGGTCTCATTTAAATGAATTCTTCTGTGGCTACCTATGGAGTCTGTTCCACGACTTCCCAGGAGTCCACATGACATCATGTGCTTTTAGAGCCAGCTCCAGTGATTCTCCAAGATGTGTCTATACAACTTAGTTGTGTCCTTCCCACTTTGCCTGGAAAAAAGCCCATCTCTCTTTACGGGGCCCTCTTTGGCTCTGTTACATGTCTCTGCTGTGATTATGTACAGTAGCTGCTCTTGTCTGGACGTCAGTCAAGAAGGCAGATGCATTTCTGTACAAGAAATCCCTTTGGTCACACCAGAAGTGAGACCCTGTACTTGTCCCAAATTCATTTCAACAAGGTCACAACTTCAAGCCGAGGTTTAAGGAAGAGGCAGGAGCGATATCTGAGGAGCCAGATGACACACACGACCTTTTCAGAACACTCACAGGGAATCTCTTGGCTGTATCACCATCTTTTTGTTTGTTTTCAATTAGACTTCCAACACGCTTGATTATGTCTCTGCTTTCTGGCTCCCAGCAGACTTGGGCCCATTGCTGAGAAGGAGCAGTGCTGCTGCAGGCAGGCTCCCGACCTCACTCCCATGAGGAAGAGGAAGGGGCAGGAGAACTAGGAAAAGCAAAAGCAAGAGCCCACACAAATTTCAAGAGGCCCACAACCCTGGTGTTGAAAGCAAATCATTCCACCACCTCAACAGTAGCTCTACCAGGGCAGGCTAAACTAACTAATGCTCTTTATAATGCTGCTTAACCATGAAGAAAAGGTTAAATTATGTTCTATGCACAGTGTTAAAGCATCTTATGAGGGCTCAAGTGAGTTTCGGAATTAACAGAATATAGTAGACGCTGTCAGTGCCCTGCTTGCATTCCTTGGACCTTGTTCATTCATTATCCTCTGGCTGACTCCCAACTGTCCATCTCTACACTGAGGGTTTTTGCTGAAACCAGAAGGTCGCTTTCCTAAATGTGGTCCTACTCAGAGGTCCAGAAGCACCGGCAAATGAGTATCGGCTACCCTAGGAGCAGCACTCAGCCGATACCCAGCAGATGTTGGTGTAGAACACATCTGTTCCTGTGTGCAGGTGGGATCACTTAATAGCTTCCCGGAGTTGCCCCCTGTGTTAGGTAGGCTTCAGTCACCCTCTGTGCTAACTCAGTTAATAGTGTACCTTCTGGTGGTTGCTGTACCATCCTGTAGCATTTGGCCACTTCCCTAGGGGTGTTCCCTGTACTTTGAAGGTAAACTATTTATACCCTTACCCTGTCTCAGGATCTGCCTCGGGAAAACCGCACACTAATGTAGGAAGGTAAGCTTCAACTATGTGAACATGTATATATTTGAAGCAAGACTTTTTCTCCAGGGTTGCTCAAAAATGAGGTGCGCACACACAACCAAAATGCCTTTCCTACCACTGCCCTTTTCCCTGGGTATGCTCTTCTATATAATTCTTCCCTCCCCACCCCACTTCTTCCCCTCCCTCCGTCCCTCTGTCTATCAGCAATTCAGCTCAAAGATTACTGAGGGACAATCAGGTCTTTTCCTTTGAATTTTCCCAGGTCCCAAATTTGGACAACCCTAAACAATAGCCAGGTCCACAGGGCAGAGTTTTCTTCTCCTGGCTGTTTGCATCTTGGTTTCCAGGAGTCCACTGGAGAGATCAATACCCCAGGGCTCCTGTGGCTGAGCTACGGGCTGTTCAGTCTGGGTGCCCTGAGAAGGGTTTGTTCAGCCTCTCTTGTAAAGGAAGCTGGAGGGTTTGGGGACCTTTAGCTAAACCTTAAGAGACACATGCATGCTGAGGACCTAGGGACAGGACAAAGTAGAGAAGGAATATATCTCTGTAAGATGTTGCTATATGCAGTTTGTATGTATCTCAGCCTATGGGGAGTATGGGTAGCAACAGTCTGACGTCAGCAGGAGACAACTGACAAAGGAAGTATCTGTTCCTTCAGGTGCAACCATACACCCAAATCCCATCTCCAAACCTAAAGACTAGGCTCTGATCTGTTAAATGTATGTCTAGACTCCCTCAACTATGTGTGGCCTGATCAGTATGTGTCACCAAGAGCTACCTCGCACCTGTTATCAGAGAGAAATGCTCCATTCTTGTTATGCACACTAGCCAGTAGCTTGAATGCAGTTGGGTAATTCAATGTCTAAGTAATTTCACGGGCATATTAAAGTATTTGAAAATTCTAGTTAAAAGGTTTTTTTTTTTAACATCTGGATGAGGGTACTGATAGCATCAGAGGTCATGTTATATTAAGAAATGAAGTTTATTTATTAAAATAAGCAAAAGAGCAATTGAAATTAAGTTAAATGAGAAGCAGAAACCAGTATGACCTCTGACATTTGTTTCATGAAACTTTCTTAAGGGTAACTTTGTGAGTATGACTATTCTGATCTTAAAAATGCAAAGATTTGAATCAATACTGAGCCACTAAAAACAATCTTCAAAAACATGCTGACAAAGAAGCCTGTACTTGATCACATTGCTTCCCCCCAAGTGGAGTGTTACGTCAGTACCCTCGCTGAAGAAGGTCAGAGAGTTAAGAGCAAATCTTCAGTTAAAATCTTCAAATTTCTTTGGTAGGGCTTGAAGCGTTCATTATATTTCATGTTTCCTCAACTACTTCCCTTGGGTCAGTATTCATCTTCTCCTCTTTCCCACAGGACATGTGCTGGCTGAGCTGACTCTGGAACCCAGGACTTTGATCTGTCTTTATAATCTTTCTGTTGACACTGAGAAATGTTTAAACAACTAAAAATTCTTCAGCAACCATGGCCATGTTGTTATAAAAGTATAGTATTTGAATGCTAAGCCATTTCTTTAAGGATCATTGTGAAGTTTTCAGATATTGTGTACAGATTTCAATGATGACATTAATTCTTCACTCTCTACAGATGTAACTTTGCCATGAGACTTAGAAATTCCTTTTACTAAAGAGGCAGTGTCTCCTTCTCCATCCCCTTATATCTAGGGTGGGCTTGTGTCTTGCTTTGACCAAAAGAATGTGAATGTAGTAAGGATATGCCAATTCCAATCCCAGACCTCAAGATGGCCTGCATGTTTTCTCTCTCTCTCTCTCTCTCTCTCTCTCTCTTTTTTTTTTTTTTTTTGCTCCTCTGTCATTGCCATGAGAATATGTCAGGGTTAGCATGTTTGAAGGTGAGAGACCTACAGATCATGGTTAAGTCACACCAGTCATTCCAGTCAAGGCCTTCCTAAATCAGCTAACAGATTCCCAGAACAGGTCAGCAGAACTGTCGACTGGACTATTCCAGAGCATGAGCAATAAATTCTTATCATGTGCCTCTGAGGGATGTGTGTTGTTATGCTGCAGTGCCTGACTGATACCTGTATGTCAACCGTTTTTTCTTTCTTTATTTATTTTATAAAAGTAAGCTCTATGTATGTATATGCGTATGTGTGGGGCTTGAACTCAGGACCCTGAGATTAAGAGTCACTTTCTCTACCAACTGAGCCAGCCAGGTACCCCCTCAACAGGAGTTTTTAAAACTCAAAGACATAACTGAAAAATAAAATGGCCAATTATATACTCTTCTTTTGTCCCAGATTATTTTTTAAATACATCCAACTCCATACTCAGGAAGCTGTTAACTGTGGTTGCCTCTGAGGAGATCACAGGGGTGTGAGGGAAAATTTTCAACGTACATCCTTCTGCTCTTTTGAAATGTGAACAACTGTATGAGTGTTACTTATTTAAAAAAATACATTAAAGATCCTACGTGAACACAGAGCACTGAGGTGTATCTGTATAGGGTAAGGTATCTATTTCTGCACACAAAAGGCAAAGTAAATGATAGAAACCATTAAGGGTAAATCTTTCAATAGATATAATCAGATATTTAGGGCCAATATCTAGGGAGGAATAGGCACAGAATCTTAATACTCTAATAACTTTGCAGATAGACATGCTCATTTACAGGATAATAAAAAACGTTAGCATTTTAACAGATAAACTGTGGTTTGCTACTTCCTGACCACAGAATGCACTAGGTAACAGATATCCTGAAAATATTAGTTCTATGGTTCTCAAGTTTGGTGTGCATAAGAAAACACCCCTGTCCCTTGTTAAAAATATGGATGGTCTGGGCCCCAATGGAGAGACACTGATTATAGGTATTGGATGGAGCCCAGAAATCTGTATTATCACAAGCAGCTCAAATAATTTTTATGGATTCCCTTTCAAGAAATGCTCAATGTAGTCACGTCTGTGTGGTTCTCTCAAGTACCCAGGCTGCCTTCACTGTGCAGAAATAACATATCTGTGGGTGCCTGATTCCCTCTCACCAAATAGATTATCTAATTTGACAACTATAATGAAAGGAGCAAGTGAAATTCAGTACCCAACAACATGGGTCAAGTAAGGTAGAAGCAAGTTAAAGAAATAAAGCTCTAATATAAAGGATTTTATGGAAGAATGAATCAGATTTTTCAAATACTAGATAATATGTGGGTTGCATACATAAATTAAAGAATAAGAAGATTAACATAATTATGTAATGAAATCAGCCAAAATAAAGCTTTTGTTTTGTTTTGGGAAAATAATGTTTGCTGCTTGATGAGGAATGATGAAATCCACAGGAAAAGAAATGAGCAGATCCTTTGGTGTAAGTATAAAGTCTGTCAGAGGAAAATGTCCAGCTCTAGTTATGTATGTATGTATGCTGTTTTGCACATTCTTTTTTTTTTTTTTAAATTTAAAGTTTATTTATTTTTGAGAGAAAGAGAGAGAGAGAGAGCGAGAGAGCAAGAGAGCGCCTGAGTGGGGGAGGAGCAGAGAGAGAGAAGGAGAGGGAGACACAGAATCTGAAGGAGGCTCCAGGCTCTGAGCTGTCAGCACAGAGCCCAATGTGGGGCTTGAACTCATGAGCCTTGAGATCATGACCTAAGCTGAAATCAAGAGTCAGATGCTTAACCAACTGAGCTACCCAGGTGCCCTGATTTTTGTTTTGTTCTAATATGATTGCTTTTTTTGTTACAGAAGTAGCACCTATTCAGGAATGAGGTAGGAAATAGATAAAAGGGAAAAAGTAGCCCTATTATCCAAACACAATTTTACAGAAATAGTTTGTTCTATTTCCCATTAGCCTTTGTTAACAGATCCCACACAGATGTGCTTTTTCTCCCATATTGTTGGTTTTATACTGCATACATGTCATTGCACCTTGGTTTTTAAAACATTAAATATTATAAGCACTTCTCAGTGCCATTCTATGCACATCATACATATCATTTTATTTTAAGTTTATTTATTTATTCATTTTGAGAGAGAGAGAGAGAACGAGCAGGGGAGGGGCAGAGGGAGAGGGAAACAGAGGATCCGAAGTGGGCCCTGTGCTGACAGTAGATGGTCTGATACAGGACTTGAATTCATGAACCAAACCGCAAGATCAAGACGTCAGCCAAAGTTGGACACTTAATCGACCAAGCCACCCAGGCGCTCCCATAACTGCCATTTTTAAATGGGTGTACTTGTTTTTGAAGCAGTGCTCTAGGGTTGACCATATAGAGAGTTTCCAGGCTTTTACAAATATGCACACAAGGATGCTATTAAAAACTAGAAGTCTATTGCTTTTTTAAAAATTACTTAAAGTGATCTCTTGAGGACTGATTCCCAGAAATCATACAATTGGATCCAGGGTTATGGATATCTGAAGGGTGACAACAGTTTGTCAAAATGCTTTCCTAAAGCAAGCCCACCAGATTTCTTTTACTCTTGCTGGTTTTTCTATTTTTCTTCTGGACTTTCTTCCTTAGGAAGCTGCTTATAGTCATCATAAAAAAAACCCCGCTAACAAGACAGGAGCCAGTGCTTTCTTGTATTATTGCTGAGATACAACATTTTCCTCATATGAGGTAAAGTTCCTCTTTTACCCTTCAGTAGTTTTTTCATCAGCTTGTAAAAGGGCTTCCAGAATGAAGACATTATCCCAGGTTCAGGGTACATGCTGCAAATGCATGTTACTAGAATTGACCTCCCAAACCGTTGTTTTCTCCCAGGCACAGTGGAGTCACGGATCCCCTCAGGATGCAGTCTGGGCTCTCTTTGGCTTGAGGGTTTCCATAGCCACTCATTCCAGCACCATCAAGACTGAAGTTCCTGATGCTTACTAGTATCCCTGCATGTCCCCAAGGTCACCATTTTCCAGCCAGCCCCAGAAACAAGAAACACATCTGCTTTCTCGTAACCAGGCGCAGCTGCTATCTGCCCTGCACTAAGTCGGGAGTCGCCACTCTAAATCCCCAGCCTCTTGTGGAATGGTTGTGTGTATGAGATTAAAGCCTTTTAAGCTATCTTTCCCCCTAGGAAAGAACCCAAGATCAGAGAACAAAATACACCAAGATAGCACCTAAAACAAATTTTGATTAAGCACTTATGCTACTGCTACATTAAAAATTGCCCCAATTTTACCACAATTTAAAAAATGTCTCAGAAAATTATTTTATGTATGTGAGAACTGAAGTTTTCGAGGGCCTGGACCTCCAGCATGGCCAAATTTTGCCTCATGGCCCTGGTACTCAAAGTTCGGTTGAAGACCCACCATGTCAACACCCATGTCAACCTCACCTGGGAACTTACTAAGATGCTCAGACCCATCCACCCCAGACCTACTGCAGTTAAGAAGATCTCCAGATAATCTGAATGCATGTTAAATTTGCAAAGCACTTAAAAAGAACATTTTTTTTGAGAGAGAGAGCTCATGAAAGCGAGTGTACATGCGAGCTGGGGAGAGGGGCAGAGAGAGAGGAAGAGAGAGAACCCCAAGGAGGTCCATGCTCATCGATGGGGGGATTGATCCCATGATCCTAGGATCGTGACATGAGCCAAAATCAAGACTTGGATGCTCAACCGACTGAGCCACCCAGATGCCCCAAGAAGCACTTTTTTTTTTTTCAGTGTTAAGACCTGTGTTTAGCCAGAGATGAGAACTGAGCTAGAGTTTCCAAAACTTCCTTCTAACAAAGAAGAGGTGCTAAAATTTTTAAGATTTGAGGTCTTCAAAATACATGTTTCTTAATGAAGCATTCTATATTATGATTCAATCCAAAACCTGGTTAGCTCCTGGAAAACAGGGATACATTAAAAAAATTATTTCTTGGCTTCATGTAGGCCAATTTCAAGAACAATTATATATCTTGGGATAGGAAATGAAACAAAACAAAAACATGCACAACTGAGGTCTTTTTTTCCCACTAAGTAAGCACTAGGATCAACTTGGGGTTTGAACTCAGGCCCTGAGATCAAGAGTCTAATGCTTTACTCATTGAGCCAGCCAGGCATCCCAGGGTCTTGTTCTTAACTGCATCATAGTGTTGTCTATCCCACTCTTGCTCATGTCCTCTCTTCCCTGCATGGGTCACATAGCAGCATGCTAGAAAGGCCCAATACTGGGGTGCCTGGCTGGCTCAGTCAGTTAAGCGTCTGACTTCTGCTCAGGTCATGCTCTTGCGGTTCGTGGGTTTGAGCCTGCTTTGGATTCTGTGTCTCCCTCTCTCTCTCTGCCCCTCCTACTCGTGCTCTGTTTCTCTCAAAAATAAACACTGGAAAAAAAAAAAAAAAGACCCAATACTGTGGATATTCAAATGGGCCAAACAGGGGGCGCCTGGGTGGCTCAGTCGGTTAAATGTCCAAATTCGGCTCAGGTCATGATCTCATGGTTTGTGGGTTCGAGCCCCGCGTCGGGCTCTGTGCTGACAGCTCAGAGCCTGTAGCCTGCTTCAGATTCTGTGTCTTCCTCTCTCTGCCCCTCCCCTGCTCACTCTCTGTCTCTGTCTCTCAAAATAAAATAAAGACATAAAAAATAAAAATAAAATAAAATAGGCCAAACAGGTAGACTGTCTCCGCTGCCACCTGATGTGTTCAGGCTACACACGCAGCTTTCAAAGCTAATCTCCATGGTGCTTTTGAGTCATTTCCTACAGTGAGGAGCATATAGCCAACTGGTTAAAAACATGCTGTATTATCTGAATTCCAAGATGCTCCTGAATCTGACCTCTGATTTTCTGTGTTTCCAGAAGACCCACAGTCCCCATGACAAGAAGTATGGGGCCTGATGTTCACTTTCGTGATGCTGCCATGGGTGTTTGACAGCAGCCGGCTGCGAAACAGACCTCACACGAAGCTTGCTAACTTCTAAGCCACCCCGGGCCTGTTGTCTTGAGGCTCAGAACTCAGTGTGGTGGCTTGCAGCTGTGAGCCAACTGTTTGCCCTTATAAGTGCTTTCTAATCATGACTAATCATTGCTCTGAATTAAATACACAGATTTTATCTATCTATCTATCTATCTATCTATCTATCTATCTATCTATCTATCCATCTATCGTGTGCATGTGCAGGGGAGGGGCAGAGAGAGGGAGAGACAGAGACAGAGACTTCCAAGCAGGCTCCTCAATATCAGTGCAGAACCCGATAAGAGGCTCAGACTCATGAATCATGAGATCATGACCTGAACAGAAACCAAGAGTCAGATGCTCAACACACTGAACTACCCAGGCGCCCCCGATTATGACTGATTTCTATGTCTTCCTGAAGGCAATAAAGTTGGGAAACCTTGGAGAAGAGCAGGATTCTCAAGCTTTTTTGGCTGAGGATACCTTGATACACTTAAGTACTGAGGACCCTAGGGGTGCCTGGGTTGCTCAGCTGGCTGAGCATCCAACTTCAGCTCAGGTCATGATCTTGCAGTTTATGGGTTCGAACCCTGCATTGGGCTCTGTGCTGACAGCTCAGAGTCTGAAGCCTGCTTCAGATTCTGGGTCTCCCTCCCTCTCTCTATGCCTTTCCTGCTCATGCTCGGTCTGTCAAAAGTGAATAAACATTAAAAAAAAAAATTATTGAGGATGCTAAAGATTTTTCATTTAAGTAGGTTATATCCAGTGGTATGTTGGAGTCAGCCTGTATCAGAATTCAATACTGAGGCATTTTTGAAGCCAACTGTTAAACCACTGGAAGCTTGAAATTGGCACCCGAGAGGGGTATTTACACTATGGAAACGGGCAACTGTTACAAATCAGGGCCTTTTTTCTTTCTCTGGAGACTGACAGCAAACCACTGACTATACCCACCAACATTTACAATAGGAGACACTAAAATGGAGAACTTTTGACAAGATTTCTTTCACTTAAAAGTTAAAATAAATCCATGACCTATTTTTTACAAAAATTTTTTCTTCCCCAAACAATCAATGATTTCCTGAGGAGAGTTGCCCTGGTTTCTGTTTTTGTAAGTTTCTTTAATGGCTGGTTTGACACAAGACAGTCAGATTTTCTTAAGTATCTCTGCTTTCAGGCTGTTGCAATATCACGTGTCATGCAGCCTCTAGAAAACTCAACTGTACGGTGGTAAGAGAATCAGAGCAAGAAAAGGCAAATAACAGGTCAGTGTTTTAAGACTGGTGTGGCTTCATACATTCCCTAGAAAGGTCTGAAGGACTCGGAATCCCCACAATGGGGCATTTCTTCTGTCTGGGCTGTGGCTTACATAACCACACCACCCTCATAAAACACAGGTTGATCCTGTGGTCAGTTACTCTCGACACACATTTGGTCCAGTAATGTTGACAGGAATAGCTATACAGTGAGGCCACCTCTGCCAGGAAATTACTGTTAATGACTATCTTCCCCCTTAATTTTTAGGACACCTGGGTGAAGAAAAGCTTCCAGCAGACAGTCCAGGCCTCACACACTTAAAAAGCTGGGTCATAAACACTGCTTAACTTTTTCCACTTGCTCGCAGAGCTCAAGACTTCCTGAAGGATGTGCCAACATTAAAAAAAATTTCTTACATTCATAAGTATAACCTCAAATTTTCCACACTTATATTCAACAGCCAAATATTCTATTTCCTTAAAAATCCTGGTTTTGTCTTGGTGGAAAAAAACAAACATTTTTGCATTAAAATTCCGGGGTGCCTCGGTGGCTCATTCAGTAAAGCATCTGACTCTTGGTTTCGGCTCAGGTCATGTTCTCGGTTTTGTGACTTCAAGCCCCACCTGTGGCTCTGCGCTGACAGTGCAGAGCCTGCTTGGGATTCTCTGCCTTCCTCTTTGCCCCTCCCCCCCCCCTCTCTCTCTCTCTCTCAAAATTAATAAACTTAAAAAGTTTTTTTAACAAGTGAAACTTCAAATGTGTTGTTTTGACTTCAAGCATATTTTGAAAAATAACAGTATGAGTTTAAAGGTCACTTTCCGTTTAGGGCAGGGATCCTGTCTCTGGTGGCCACAAGCTGGACCTACTTAAATATATCCAATCCTGAAGCATGTGCAGAGCGTCTTGGCCTCAGAAACTTAAGCTTGTATATTAACTTAAAAATTGTGTGTTAACAGAATTCTTATTCAGTTGAATAAAATTTTTCTGTTGATGATGAATGTAGAAGTATGTGACTAGAATTTTTCTTATTGATTTTCAATTCCCAGACATACTTACTATTTTGCTTTTAATTCCCCCTCCTGCCTCCTTGTGCCCTGCTCCAAGGAGCATTAGATGGCAAAGGACTGTCACTCAAGGGCAATCCTTGAGGTTTCAACATATCCTACTGGCTCGGACACTTCATTTGTTTCTGTCTTCACTAGGAATGAACTACAGATTCTGTTTGTGATGCCTACAACCTGGGAATCTGAACATATGCTCAATGATACAACCTTCAATTTTCCTAAGAAGGAATTAAGAAAAAAAAAAAGATACCAGAAAGCTCATCATCCAATTCCTTTGTTCTTCCAGATCCATTCTCCAGGCTCCAAGAAGCAGACCTTTATGGACGAGGCCACCGAGGTTCCCTTGACCTCTCAGTTAAGACCAGAAGCAAGACCAGGAGGCACCACCAGTGAGGGGTCAGAGGGTTGAGGGAAAAGAGGTCAGAGTATTCCTTCCTCCACGCCCTTTAGCCCTGGGGTGGTAATGGTATCCCTGAACCACTAGTAACCAGGGTGCTTCATCAACCCCTGCTGATTCCCTTGACCCTGTCTGCATGTCTGCACGCTGCCTCTTCATTAAATACACTTTAGCTAAACCCTAACACTGGTCTTCCTGCCAGGGCTCTGTGAGATACAGTCAAAATTTATTCCAAACAATTACCAAGCAGACTTTCATGTTTATTAATATAGGTTATGTACATTTTTTAAAAAGAGAGAACATAAAAACAATGACATAATACAAGTACAGACTGATAATATAGTAATGATAGTCATATAAAGTCAGAGGTATATTAATATTTCAGATTGAATAAACAAGTAGATCTCCACTGAGTTGGATAAAATACAGTAACTAAGTTAATAAAATCAATGCTAAAAAAATAAAATCAATGTTAGCTTATACTTACATTATGCTTTTATGTAAATTAGTCTATGGCATTTGGAAAGAGTTTGCTCTTTGAATAGGTAAACATTTGCCTTGAAACTTTCTTACATTTTTTTGTTTGTTTAAAAGGCCAACACTGATCCATAAAAAATATATATGTATACACATTTCAACCTAATTTTCAAATTATTTTGTCAAATCCATGAGGGTTTTCTGTACTTGATACAAATCATGGGGTTAAAAAATGCGTTTAAAATCATCTCATTAACTCTGAAAAAAGGTAAATGGAAAATACAGAATTATTTTCCTTGATTTCCGAGTCAGTTTCATTTTCTTCCATTACTTCTTGTCAAACCGGCATAAGTGATTCTTTAAAAAATTTCTGATTTAAATTTGAAAATATTTGCAAATAAATGTGTCCAATCAATGAAGAATGGAGGATTTATTATTTAAAAATGTAATTCCTGTATTGTGTTATGTTTTCCTCTCAAGTTATGACCACAGCAAATAGTAACCCAAATGTTCAAAGGTCTTCAACTGGCAGTCCTTGCTTGTATGAAATTTGCCTGGTGACATCAGGCTGAAAAAGCTTCTTTAGATAAGGACACATTTACTTATCATACACACCCCACACTCTGTACTGATCTACTTCATTCTTCTTGAGGACAGGTCTGTCGTAGTCAACTCTGTATGCCCGGCACCCATCACTGGGCCCAGAGCACAAAACGTGTGTTCATGTTTGCTCCAGAGTTCATAGCCAACTCTTGAGGGAACTGCAGGAGAAAGTCACTGTGGTGGTCCCGGTTCGGATCTCTGGGGGGCTCAGCTGGAGGGTTTCTGACCAGTCCGTGTCAGAAACAGCCCTGCTTTGTATCTATTGCGTGGAGTCCTCCATCTGGGGCAGCCTGCTTTGAAAGCCAACCTAGGGTCACTCGTGGGACCTACGCTCATTCTTGCTTTCCATACACAAAGCAGAAAACATCAAAAATGCTACCCATATCATCTGTTTTCATGAGTTAAAGAATTCAAACTTTGATACGTTTAAAATGAGAAACAGTAGAACTTTTTTTACACACAGATAGTGCTAAGTCTTATTCCTTAATAACTTAAGCACTGCTGTTGAACAATTTCAAAATACGCTTATTTGCCAAAGCTAGAGAAGTCCAAACCACAGAATCCCATCTGAAGATGTTCATCCACCAACCTGAACTTTGCACATTAAATCAGAAAATTAGGGCTTATTTCCTCTAATCTCTGGGGGAAAAAAAGAGAGGGTTTCAAGTGCCTATTCTATACTGTACTCCAAACAATACAAATATGTGTGTATATATATATATATATATATATATATACACACACACACATATATGCGCACGTGCACACACACACACACACACACACATACATAGTAAGCCACCTTAATATATCAAAAAATGAGTTATTGTCATAGCACTGGCAATAATCTCTTGGAATAACACTGTTTTCTATTCTTTTTTTGTTTCCTATAACTGATAGATATGGTTAATGGCTCTCATAAGAAAGAGGCATGCAAATTATAGATGTGTTGCCTTTGACTGCAAATACCTTTTTGGCAGGGACTAACAGAATCCTCAGGTTACTCACTTTTTGAATCTTTTCTTGTCAACTTGGCAGTCCCTTTTCCTAAGTTAAGAGCTTTTTGTATATGCTGTTATTAAGGTTACTAGAGCAAGTATCCATTTTACTTGCCATCAACTGACCACTGCTGTTATAGCTGCTGGGATCAGAACTTTCTCTGCAGCACAAGATACTGTAGAGGTGCCTCTGGCACTCAGAGGAAGCATAATAGTAAATCAAGGGATCAATGCAACAGCTTAGGCTGCTGACACAGACGCACAGCAGGTAGGCAAAGTAGGCAGCCTCTGCCGTGGAATCTTGGGAAAGGAATGAGTAATGCACAATCAGGAGGATGTTGGTGGGTCCAAAGCAAATGATGAAGATGCAGAAAACAGCAAGCGACAGGAACAAAGCCCGGGACTTCTTGCTCCGGTTGGCAACAGTGGAGGAGCTAAGGCATCGAATGATAGACACATAACAGACTGTGGAAATGATTAGTGGTACAAAGAAGAAGACAGCGGAAAAGGCTGAGAAGTAATAGGCATAATAGCCTTCCATCAGGGTTTTATCGAGCACATCATGGCAGGTGGTTACGTTGAGCCCCAGCACCTGGCTGGTTTGCTCCTTGAGGAGGAGAGGCACCACCCCGGCGATGGCCATAGCCCAAATGGCCAGACAAATGAAGGAGGCCCTTCCCAGCGTGCGCCAGGAGAGGGACTGGATGGGGTACACCACAGCCAGAAACCGGTCAATGCTAATAACTGTCATGAGCATGATGGAGGCGTACATGTTACAGTAAAACGCTGCTGTGACGAAGCGACACATCTCGGACCCAAATTTCCAATCACTGCCGGAGAAGTAGTAGCTGATCTTAAACGGGAGTACTAACACAAAGAGCACGTCCGCCATGGCCAGATGTAACATGTACACCACGGCAGGCTTCTTGATCTTCATCCTCAGGATGAACACAAGGATGGCCATGACATTCAGAGGAAGGCTTATGATGAACACGCCAGTATAGACGGAGGGGATAAAAAGCGTCAGCCAGGCGCTGGTCAGATATTCTGAGGTCTCTTTCGAGATGGACGGATGGGGCAGTTTTTGAAGAGGACGGCTTCTGTTAACAAAGCTTAATCTGTCTTCAGGGAACCCAATTTCATTTTTCTCCTCATCGTCCTCCACTGGGAATGGTTCATATCTGTCGTTGGTATTCTTGAAAAAAAATGACCGGGCACCCACAGTAGCATTGGTTGCTTTTGACTCTTAAAAAAGAAAGAGACAGACAGAGAGAGAGAACAAATTAAATAGGCAAATTAGAGATTACATTTTACTTTTATTTTTTGTGTTCTTACTAGGAGACTGGGTGGTAAAGAGCAAATAATGCACAAATGGGTTACAGATCTTATCAGGGAATTAGCTAACTCAAAGTACTGTACAGCACTTTTTGTTGGCACAAGGAAACACTTAAAACTCTGCTCTTCAGAAGGACAGAGGGCAATGATACGCTTTTGGAGATACACTCTGAAGACATCAGGAAAGGATGAGTGCCTGACGTGAAGGAAAAAAGTAGCAACTTCTTTTCCATACTACCTGCCGTCTCTATAAACAAATCACTCCCAGGCTCTATGACTTCGTTTTCCTCCACAGGCCTTCATGTGTATATTTTTTCCATTTAGTTTGCAGACCCCTTGAAACTCATCCTTCCCAATGGAAACATCTGCAGGAAGGTGAGGGGATTTCCTAAGCTATGGAGCCAGGGCCAATTCAGAGTAGGACTGAGGGCTCCCATTTCCATGGCCATTGTCCATGTGACAGTACTTTTCCTCTACTATCTTTAGTTTGTTTACACAGTAGGATGTCCCAAATGTTTCATTACATTTGGACCCAAACAACAGTCCTTTGGGTCATCTTCTAATATAACCACAAGGTGCGTACCACCTAGGACATCCTCCAGTCTCCTTCCTGAGCAGGTCTGTGGAGTAGCAGATGTTCTGGACCGGTGGCCTTCCTCAGTTCAGTTCCAGAATGCTACATGCATCAAGGCAGATGCCAGGCTAATCACGCTTTTCTGAGTGTCAACCAGAAGTCAAAATAAAGGCTCAGTTGCAAACGTCCACCTTTTATCATTCTCTTCCACAAAAAGCATCCAATTTAAAATGTTCATCAAAGAATGACAACACTTTGTTGGAATTCCACCAGCTTTTTCTTCTGGAGAGCTTTGGCTAAAATTCTGCCATTGAGGAGAGTTGGACAAAGAACCTTTGTTGGGCCTTGGGAGGCTGAGAACTGGGGAGGGAAAACACAGAGGAAGAATGGCAAAGTCTCCATCACTGAAAGTGTCCACAGCAAAGGTTGGACATGCAGGTCCCTGAGAAGTGATGTTAGAGATTTAAAGTCTCACTAGCAATTGGAAAAATACAGTGAATTTTCAAACTTTTGTTCTTATTTTTCAGTGGTGGACTCTTTGTGCAAACAAAGCTTTGTGTAAAAGCTTACAGAAAGGCATAAGGCAATACAAGAGTTAGTGTCCCACCGGACCCAACCATCCCTTAGATAAAAATTACAAACTCTTGGGGCGCCTGGGTGGCTTAGTCGGTTAAGCGTCCGACTTGCGCTTAGGTCATGATCTCGCGGTTCGTGGGTTCGAGCCCCGCGTCGGGCTCTGTGCTGACTGCCAGCTCAGAGCCTGGAGCCTGTTTCAGTCGGTGACTCCCTCTCTCTCTGACCCTCCCCTGCTCACGCTGTCTCTCTCTCTCTCTCTCTCCTGGAAATAAATAAAAAACAAAACAAAACAAAACAAAACAAAAACATTAAAAACAAAATTACAAACTCTTGGCCTTCTGCTTCCCTCCAGTCAATGACCTGAAGGCATTTAGATTCATTAGGTGGTACTGGGGAGAAGAGGAATGAATCTTGAAATAAAGGACGGTGCCCAGTGACTTTCTTGTCTTCTTCACTTTCTTGTTTAGCTTGAGGAAGGCCAAAATCAATGGCACAGAGGATAGCTAAAGCTAAGATAGAAAATCCAGTTTTTGGCCTGAAGGACCAGAAGACAGAGTTTGGGGCAACTCTAGTCACTGGAAAGTGAGGAGAGAATTCTAGGAAGGAAAAAAGTCAGAAAGGGGAGCCCTAAATTACAATGTGCATTTGCCTGAGCCTGAGGCTGACTCTGGAACCACACACATAGAAGCGTGCAAAGCAGCCCTGCTAAAGACAGAAGAATCAAAGTGATGTTTTTGCTCAGGATGGAGAGTTTGCAGTTTGAGCCCAACTAAATTTATTGCCTGCTAAAGCAGGAACACCACACTTCTTTGGAGAAATAAAACAAAATCTCAAGTCTGTAGAATGGTAATGTCCAGGATAGAATCCAAAATCATTTGATACAGTAAGAATCAGACAAACGTGACGCAATCTTTAAGAAAAAAGATCATCAGTGGAAACCAATCCCAAGATGATGCTGATGTTGGACTTAGCAGACAAGGATTTTAAAGGGTGTGTTGCAATGAACCAAAGGGAGATTTATTTCATTGAAATGAATGAAAAAATAGGAACTATTAGCGAAGAAATCCACCAATGGAAATTCTAGAACTATAAAATAAAGTACAATCAATTGGCATCTATTTCCAATACAAGGAGCAAGGCTAGAGTAGAACAGAGCCTGGAGATGAAAGGCTGAGGTGAGGTTACCTCAGCAAGGTCCTAAGTGAGCTCCTGAGGGTGTCCTGAGTGGCCTAGCAGGACATCTGTCACCAGGAAGGACAAATGTCTCCAGTGATGAGCTTCTGAAAAAACACGTATGTCTTGATTGTTCCTCAAGGGTAAGAAACCATTCCTATTAATTTCTGAGTCTCCAGTGCCCTGCACATAGTAGGTGCTCCTTAAATTGGCTTTTAATCCCAGATTTGCGTTCTAACGTTGACTCTGTCAGGAGTCACTTAACCTTTCTGAACTCAGTCTCAGAATCATTAAAATGGGATTCCAACACCTGTCTGGCCTACAAATCTGGAGTCAGGTGAATGCCATGTGAAGTAGGACATATGCTGACTTTGTAAACTATAAATATGAATCCATGTAAGAAGTTAATATCATCCTCCTTTGACTTCAGGGCAGCTTGCTTTTAGACTCAATTATTTCCTCACTTTCATTTATTTATTTTTAGAGTTTATTTATTTATTTTGAGAGAGAGAGAGAGAGAACATACACACATGGAAGGAAACGAGCAGAGAGAGAGGGAGAGAGAATCCCAAGCAGGTTCTGCACTGCCAGCACAGAACCTGATGTGGGGCTCAATCCCACAAACTGTGAGGTCACGACCTGAGCCAAAATCACGAGTTGGAGGCTTAAGTGACTGAGCCACCCACATGCCCCTACTCTCAATTATTTTAAATTATAATGGAATCTATGCACCTCTTCCCTGTTTAGCAGTATTTAATTTTTCAGGATGATGAGGAACATGAATAGGCTGTAAAGTATATAGCCCCACCATTCAGAGCTGTATATCAAATTTCAAATTCACAGCCTTTTCTAGAAGTCTAACTTTCTTCCCATTGTGATGCATCTAACTTACTCTGCGTGTACACTGACCCAGTCATGTGGAGGCCTGACACCCATAAGGACAGCCCATGTGGGATGTGAGGCTGCCTTGGAGGTCGTACTGAATGTGCCGGAGCTGAAGGCAAAGAATGAATGGATTCTGGGATTATAATACCACAAAGATAAGTGTCCTTAAAAATGCTGACCCAGGATTGCCTGGGTGGCTCAATCAGGCAAGCTTCCAACTCTCGTTTTTGGCTCAGGTCTTGATCTCACAGTTCGTGAATTCAAGCTCTGTGTCAGGCCCTATGCTGCCAGTACAGAACCTGCTTGGGATTCATTCTCTCTCTCTCTCTCAAAATAAATAAAGAAAAAACTCTAAAAAATGCTGACTCTGAAGAATCTTAAGACAACACAATTTTCCTCTGCAGTTTGGGAACCTGGCCCCATTAAGCACTTCTGTCACGCATGGAGGGACAAAGTACACACAGAAAGGCCTGCACAGACAGGTACGAATCTGGACATTACCTAGAGGAATGATATAATATGAAAATTACTATACACTTAGAACTAAGCCTCTTAGATACTATCCCTTCATCTGAAAATAAAACTGTCTTTGGGGTTTACTCTATATTTACTACTTTAGCATTAAGTATTTGCCTTTAAAAAAGTTCTTCCCTGGCTAAGCCTTTTTAGGCAGTATGGCTTTTATAACAGAAACATTATCCTCACTGAAACATGAAATTTTTACAGGCTGGAGCCCAAGAGGAATGTGTAATCCCTTGATTAAATATCATTATTTAAGGTGTCACCTTTTCTTGCTATATAAGTTTGATATTTTGGCTTTCGTAGAATTAAAAAATGTCAGCCAATTTTTTTTTTTAAATTTAAGTATATACTGGCATCAAAGAAAGAACAAAAAACCAATTCTGAATAAATAGACATATCCAATTAGCTAAAGCCCCCAGACTGAAATTCAAGTGTGACTATCTCCCTTTTCCTCCCTTCCTGACACAGCTCACAGGTCAAGGAGAAAGCGCCTGTCAGTTGCCAAAAGACCTCAGAATTCATCTGTGGTTTTACTGTTAAGCTATAGTTTCAAATATACACAAAAAGCAGCTCAGGTCCTAAAATCAGTTCTCATACTTCTTGCTAAGTTTCCCGCAGTTTAGGTTTCTCTGAAATGACCCTAGAGTTGTTTTATGGTTCAATATAGCACACCGCTTAAATGCTTAAATATGGACTTTCTGACTCTGGAGAATTCTAAAAATGACAAAGGGAGGCAATGCTTCTTCTATCTTTGATGAGATCCAACCTGGAAGCAGAGTGGTGACTAGATGCGTTATCGGTCTTGGGACCCTGGGATTTATACCATGCAGCTCCGATGAAGCACCAGCCTTGGCTCTGACTCAGAGGTCTGCCCTACAGGGCTTTTGCTTCAGAGAAATTAGCAAAGCAGAAGTCCTAGGGCCTTGCCCACATTCCCACACTGAGTAGGACAGTTGTACCCTGCACTTCTCCACAAGTGAGACAACACCAGACTAAAGAGGAGTAGAGAAAAAGATGATGGACAATTAACAGAAACCTATTAATTCCATCAAATGACAAACAGCAAAATTATTACAAGACTCCACTGCCTCAAATGCAAATACACACCATTTTCCAATGCGAAGAACCAGTGCTCTTGAAAGAAATGGCTAGTTCCAGACCTGGAGTAGGAAATATACAAGATGAGCCTTGAACATCTTGGAAGAATGGCAGGGTCAGGTTAGACTCTGGAGTCTGGGCTCCCACTGGCCAAGGTGTAACAACTGATCACCAAAAGAATGACGACAAGGGTGACAGAAAACATCTGAAACATGTCATATACGTTAAGATCCCTGAGTTCGTAATGATACCCAAAGGAAAATGAAACCTTTTTGGTCACCTCTGGAGGGAATGAGGGGACCCTGTATGAAAACTGGTAAATAAAACCAAGTTTCAAGCATTTATCCTGCCTTTTCTACATAAATTATATTTCAGGGAAACAAAACAGTCAATGAGAGAAGGTTCTTCTTTATAAAATAATTCCAGCTCACAAAAGCAGCTACAATAATAGATTTAGGGAAGCACTATTTGGAAGCTCTTGGTGAAATAAGGGACTTAGTCTAATCAGTAGTGGTCACTAAAACCACTAGATGAGAGGTGAATAGAAAACTTCAGAACAGCTGGAGCAAGCAGAAAATGCCTCAATTGGCTGAGTCACCATTTTTTTTTTTAAGATTTAATTTTATTTTTTTCTACTGAGTAATCTTAAGATCACAGAAAGAGAGGCAATCTTGAGATGCATCAGAAGTACACAGGACCGGTGCTGATTTAGTCTTGCAAAAATCCAAACCTGAGTCTGATCAAGCCTGCTGATGTACCTACCACATGACAGAAAATACAGATGACTGACAGGCATGTGCTGAACAACCAACCCTACGTGACACAGCCGGCTGGGTCCAGTGGGCAGGGGAGACTCCACGACAATGACCCAGTGTCTTTGAAAAATAAACAGCCATGAAAAAGGAGGAGATGGGAAACAGTTACAGAGTAAAAGAGATTTAAGAGATGTACCAACCAAATGCAATGGTTGGCCTTGTTTGATCCTGATTTGAATAAACCAACTGTAAAGAGGCATTTAAGAGACAGCAGAATCTGAATGCTAACTGAATAGTGAACGATATAAAAAAGTTGATATTCATTTTTTTAGGTTATGTAATGGTATTATGGTTATACATAAAAAAAAGAGTTCTTATCTCTGAGGATATATGTCAATGTGTTTATGGATGAAATGATACACATGTCTGGGATTTGCTTTAAAACTGTCCAGTTAGGGAGGAAGAAAAGTGAGGTGTAGATAAAATGAAATATGGGGAATAATTACACTGTTCACTTCTGGGTATGTGTGAAAGTTTTCATAATAAAGAATTAAAAAGAAAGAACAACAAATATTGTATGCATAATTACTTGCTCCAAAAGCTAAGGACAAGGGTTCTTGCTTGTGTTTTCTTTTTGTTTTAGTCTTGAAGGGAAAAAATTTCATGAATGTTTAAGTGAACATAGTTTTACATTTAATGAATTCATATGATACCAACTCCTCAAAGGCTTTTCTAGAATATGGAGGAATTGTTATGAAAAGCACATAACATTTGTTGAACACCTACTATGTGCTAGGTGTTCAACATAACTTACCTTCATAACTTACCTCCTGTAACTCTAACATTCCTACAAGATAAGTACTATAATCCTTGTTTCATGGACAACATGCAGAGGCACAGACAGGCTAAGTAACTAGTTCAAAGTCACACAGGAAGTAGAGGGCCCAGGATTTGAACTTAGATCTTCCTGGCTCTAAACTCATACCCTTTGAACCATACCACATTAATTACCCTGTCTCTTTAAAAGACCTCAGGGGCACCTAGGTGGCCCCTTAGGTCAAGCGGCTGACTCGATTTAGGCTCAGGTCATGATCCTGCTGTTGGTGAGCTCAAGTCCCACATCGGGCTCTTTGCTGACAGTGTGGAGCCTGCTTGGGGATTCTTTCTCTCTCTGTCTCTCTTTCTCTCTGTTCCTCCCCTACTTGTGCTCTCTCTCTCTCTCTCAAAATAAACAAATTCATAAAAAAAATAAAAGATTTGAGATTCATGACCCAGTCCTAAAACAATACAATTATTTTCCTCTAACCTTTTCACCAAACAAATGAATCTGCCCTTCCTTGTAACCACAGTGGACGGTACGTGACCAGGTGAATACGTAACTGAAGTTGATGATGCTATTGATTACTGCTTGGGAATTCAGAAGTCCTACTGACCTTGGCTACACACCAATCACATGGTAACAACCTAGTCCTCACAGACGCATCAGTTGTAGTACAGAGACGTTCAAGGACAAAACAGAAAAACCAATCTCTTTTTTTCTTCAACAAAAATTTTTAAAAATGCTTATTTTTGAAAAAGAGAGAGACAGAGTGTGAGCAGAGAAGGGATGGAGAGGGAGAGAGGGAGAGAGAGGAAGGCACAGAATCCAAAGCAGGCTTCAGGTTGCGTCCAGAGCCTGACGCGGAGCTTGAACTCACAAACTGTGAGATCATGACCTGAACCAAAGTCTGACGCCCAACCAACTGAGCCACCCAGGTGCCCCAGAAAAACCCATCTTTAAAACAGTGTTCAAGATAGGGCAGAAGCAAAACCAGTAAGTGAACAAAGACCTCTGTTCTGGGAAAAGTGGAATAACTGTACAATGAGGTGAACACTGACTGCAAGGTTAAGAAAAGGTTGCCAGGATCAGAGGCTGCTTCCCTCCTACCTCACATCTCGGAGCAGGGACTCCCCTGGAAGCACAGGAGAGCAAACTTAAGAGGAAGCTGGGACAGGAGGTACCGAGGAATGTAAGATAAAAGCAACCAGACAGTTTCGATGTCGGGGCACTTGAGGCTAGAGGAGGCACAAAGAAGACAGAAGAGGAGTGCGGTCCTGGGGCCCTCCTGGAGGCCAGGGCCTGCAGTGTGGGGTTAGGGCGCTAGCTGGCCTCTCTGGGAACCATTTGGATTTCCTGGCTCTTCCCATTTCTCCAGCCTGTTTAGTCACACAAGTTAGAAGCCCCGAGCTCCGTGTCCTGGGAACGCGGCTCTCTGTAACAACAAGCTCGAGTGAAACCTAATTCACTGTAAAGGATGTTAATACTCAGCAGTTCCTCCTGGTACCAAGCTGTCCCCGACCCCACCCAGGTCCTACTGCAGTTTGAAAACCTGAAGTCAAAGTGGATTCTAGACTGTGAGAGAAACGATCATGATCAGCACTTCGTGGAAAGCGAACTCTTCTCACAAAGCAAGTAATCCTGCTAACCATGGGACAGTTCACTGCACCTGCTACACTATGCTTTAAATGATGGTGAAGACTCGATTATGGTTATGAAATCAATTTACAAGGCTTAACAAGCATAAAAAGGGTAGAATAGTATAGAGAACACAGGACTTCATAGCACAAGGTAAAGGTGAGTAAAGTTCGGTAGAACTTTTATTTTATGTCTGTGTAGACACAACTGCCCACACATCTTTACTGCAGACACACACAATTGCTGTGTCACAATGGAAAGTATATTTCTTACTGTTAGCAAAAAAAAGGAAATACTGGAAAACGCTATTGTACAATATTGCAGTACCTGACTTCTAATTCATCATGGACTTGAAATACAGATTACATCATGTCTTTCTTAAAATTAAATTTGTTTTCAAGTGCAAATTACAGGTTATTCCTGTTATTTCAAAAGGTTGGTTCTTTCGAAAGTAAATAAAGAATCCACAAAGGCCCATAATGGCCTTTAGGTGACAAAACGTCACTGGATGCCTTGGGCTAGAGAAAAAGGAGGCTATAACTTCTGTGGGTTTCTGCAAATTCCGTCACAGGATCAGCGTGGGAGAGAGGTTGTCTGGAGGAACTGGAAGCTCATAGCCAGAGAAAATAGTCTCGGCCCACAGGGAGAGCTATTTGCTCTGACAATTCTGGGTATAAGCAAGAGAGGATAAAAGGCAGAATGAGAAAAAAAAAAAAAAAAACCCTGAAAATAGGGAAGTAAACAAATTTCTGAATGTTGAAACCAAAACCAGGATCATAGCAAAAAATAAACCAAGCCTATGGTTCCTTGGACTCCTCCTGAATGTTTTCCTAAGTACGCACAGCAAGGGGAGAGCCTGCATACTCATGAAAACTAGTGAAAGGGGAGTCCTCCAGAGCCAAAAGGCTCCATACATACACTGTATGATACGATTTATACAAAATGCAGAGAAGAGGGCTGCCCGGCTGGCTCAGTTGGTGAAGCTTGTGGCTCTTGACCTTGGGTTGTGAGGTCAAGCCCCAAGTAGGGTGCAGAGATTATTTAAAAAGTAAAATAAAATCGGGGCACCTGGGTGGCTCAGTTGGTTGAGCATCTGGCTTCAGCTCAGGTCATGATCTCATGGCTCGTGAGTTCTAGCCCCACATTGGGCTCTGTGCTGACAGCTCACAGCCTGGAGCCTGCTTCCTATTCTGTGTCTCCCTCTCTCTTTCTGCCCATCTCCCACTTGCTCTGCATCTCTCTCAAAAATAAATAAAAACATAAAAAAAATAAAATCTTAAAAAAAAAGAAATGCAGAGCAGAGGTAAACTCATACAGACAGAAAGCAAATCTGTGGTTGCCAGGGGCTGGGGGGAGAATGGGGGCTTAAGGGGTTCAAGGATTGTTTTGGGGTGATGAAAATATTTTGGAAGTTGACAGAAGTGGTGGTTATACAACATTGTAAATATACTGAATACCACTTAACTAAGTGCTTTATCAGCTCTTAAAATGTTTACTTATTTTCAAAGAGAGGAGAGAGAATCCTCCCCGCTGTCAGTGCAGAGCTCAATTTGGGGGATCATGACCTGAGCTGAAATCAAGAACTGGAGGCTTAACCTACTGAGCTACCCAGGCACCCCTAAACTATATACTTTAAAGGGGTTAATTTGATACTCTGTAAATTTTGCCTCAATTAAAAAATTCAGGACAGAAAGAAAATGGGAGTTCTGAGGGAAAAGAGGGATGTGTCTAAACAGAGGAGAGCGGGGATGATTAGAAATCCAGGGTCCCAGGGACTCCATTGTTTCTGAGTAACTCCACTCACTTAAGGCTCAGCTGAGTTCCAGTGTGAGGGTGACAAGGACAAAGATAAACTGAGTGAGGGAGGGGGAAGGGGCAGAGAGGGCACCGGGACAGCTGGCCAGAAGCACTTTGGAAAAGGAGCAAATTCAGAGCTGCTGAGAAAGTGCAAGTTAGGGTTCACAGCACACCAATCCATTTAGACATAAAGGGCTGAGAAATACTGAATTAGAAAGAAGGAGAGAGAGGTGGAAAGGCACCCAGCAGAGACGACATGAGACTATTCCTGAGAAAGGGCCCCCACGCCTCAAAAACATTCCCTCACACAAAGGAAGAGTGGACTACTTTAGGGAGGAACTTATTATCTCTATATGTTTTATAAAAATAAAGTCAAAGGCATAGGGGATGAAAAAAGTAAAGGAGGGAAGGAGAGAGAGAGAGAGAGAGAAGGAAGAAATTAATTAAGGTAGATATTAGAGTAGAAATCAACTTCTTGCTATTTCATAAGAAAGTTGGCTTTCAGGCTTTATAGAGGTTTCTGGTCTGCTTAGGGCAGAATCGTTGTCCAGTTTTGTGCCTTTTATTTAGGCTTAAGTCTCTCAGTAATAGCCAGCTAATCAGCATATTCATGAGTAGGGATGCATTTATGGGCTGTCTTATCATGCTTTTGCAAAAGTAAATGGCAAGATACCACAACCCAGGCATAAATGTTCCCCAAACACCTCCATGTGCTAGGCCTGGGCTACAGACGAATGGGGTGCAGACTTTGCTCTTTAGGGTTTCTGGAGAACACAGGAGAGTTATTCTTCTCTACAGGGGGGTATGGATGGCTTCCTCTCTATGGGGGGTGGGGTGGGGGACAGAGAAAGCCTGCACTTAGGAAAGACAGGCCTGTAGTCAAATACCAGATCTACTCTTTGCTAGACTGGTGACTTAATCATCTGGGGGTCTGTTTACCTACCTGTAAAATGAGGATGACATCTACTCAAAGGACTGTCATGAGGAATAAACAAGAAAGTGTATGTACTTAAGCAAGATGTTGCTGTAGTAGGTACTTCCTACAGAGTAGCTGGGTTTTTTTTTTTGTTTTGTTTTTTTTTAGTGTTTATTTTTGAGAGAGAGAGAGAGAGAGAGAGAGAAACAGAGTGTGAGTGGGGGAGGGGCAGAGAGAGACTGAGACACAGAATCCGAAGCAGGCTCCAGGCTCTGAGGGTCCAGGCTCTGAGGATCAGCACAGAGCTCAACACGGGGCTCGAACTGAAGAACTGTGAGATCATGACCCGAGCCAAACTCAGACACTTACCTGACGGAGCCACCCAGGCACCTCAGAGTAGTTGTTTTCAATTAAATGTGAAAATGTGGGGTGTAAGGGAGGGCATTTTGGCAAGAGGGAGTGGCAGGGGGACAGAAGCCGGAGAAAGCGGAGCCCCTTGGAGGAGGAAGTGAAGGGTGGCGCTGGATGAAATATCGATAATATAACAGGTTATGTAACAGAGGAGGCTGGAGAGAGGCTGGGGACCTCTCCTGCAAGGGGAGGGGTACCTCACTCTATGCTAAGGAGTTGGGCTTGACCCTCTGGGCACCTTGGCAGCATGTGGAATCTCCAGCCCAATCAACCCCTCTCTGCCACAGTCACCATTAGCTACTCTTGAACCCTTTCACCCTCCAGAGCCTTATAAAATTTACACACGTCACCCCTTGGATATTGGCCCTCTCCGACCAAGGCCAGTCATGTCACTTACATCGCCTGGACAAAGGAAAGTAAACTAGTTAATGAACTTAAGAAATTCCTCAATAAATGTCGGCTAAGTGAACATTGGTTCTAGATTCCCTGGGGATACATAGAAGTTTATGATCTTAACTGGAGAGATGAGATACCCACATAGTGACAATGCAGGAAATGCCAACGTGAGTGAGGACAAAAAGTCTCAGGAGCTTCAGGAAAGCTCAAATTGGTAGGCAGGGCCAGCCTGGAGGGCCTGCCAGTGCCTGGGGTCTTACAGTTCCTCCGGTTGCATACAGCTGGTTATGACAGATACTCTTTAGAGCTGCCTGTGAACTGTGATAAGAAAAAGCAGGCCTATTTTTAGTTGATTTTATTAGTGATTTAAACTCTCTAAAGACAAGGCCCCACTTATTTCCTGCACGCAGGCCCCCTCCCCCGTTTGGAATTTCGGTATTCTGCCGCTGAGCCTTAGTTTCAGAATGGCAATAGGAGATAAACATCTGTCTTGACCATGTGTTCTGAGAGGGTGAAATCAAGATACTCGGAAGTGCAAACACCTCCCGGCCCAGGGTCTGATATGGAACAGGACACTTTGCACGTGTTCCTTTTCCTCCCTCAGCGTCCTTTCTTCCTTACCTCCCCAAGTGGTTCCAGAATCCAGTGTAGACAAATTAGCCAGTGCGTGTGTTCAGTTATCCATCTACACTGGCTTACCCCTCTTATCATGCACTTTCTCAGTTAATGAGGAAGAAAGCAGAGCACAAAGAGCAGCCTTAACTTTACTCCCTGACAGAGGCCAGGAATCTTCCCCTGAGGCCACTGTGAGGAAAGGTGACTACGGCTGAACTGTGCTTGTATCAACTTGTCCCTGACCCCACCATCCAAATCTCAAACAACAATTTGTATTATCAAGAAACTTGCCCCAAATAAAATTACAAAGTCACAGAATGCAGCACACGTAACATCACACAGTTTTCAGTTCTCCATGTTTCCTCAAACACCCCAGGAGATAACACCAGCAGCCTCCTAGCTTCTGCAAAACTGGGCCCCAGCTGAAGCTTCTACTTTTCCCAAAAGCACCATGTCCACACTCACCCTGAGCAAAGACGGAGAGCAGAGAAAACACTATCTTTGCACCTTACTCTTTTTTTTTTTTTTTTTAGATTCGTTTGAGAGAGAAAACTCGAGCAGGGGAGGGGCAAAGAGAGAGAGAGAGGGAGAGAGAGAATCCCAAGCAAGCTCCATGCTGTCAACAAGGAGCCTTAACAAAGGCACAATCACACAACCCTAGGATCAGGACTTGAGCCTAAACCAAGAGTAGCATGCTCAACCAACGGAACCATCCAGGCACCCCTGCCGCCCCTTTTTCTAGACGCATCTACACTAGGTTCCAGCGTGAAACCACTGTCAAGTACACAATCTGTCACCCATAAGAAAGCCAGCTAGAATCTGTTTCTACATGGATAAAAAAAGGGGGGGGCTAAAAGCTTACAAAGCACGATCTATAACGAAATCGAAACATTTCCCCCCCTCAGCTTCAAACGCGACAAGTCTTTACCAGTTAAAAACAAACTTCTCCGTTCTGCTTTTTCTCGAGGGGAGGGAGTGCTTGGACATTTAATTGGTTAAGTAGCCAGACTTAAAAATACACACCAATGGTGAGAACTGTATTCTAGGTGAGCAACCTCCTCCTTGCAGCACGCCAGAAACAGAAATACTGAATTCGCATAGTGTCAAAGGGAGCCAGGATCTGGGGAGGGAATCTCTCTTTCCTCAGCTCACTTAGAAGACTGGGTTCTAGGTAACAAAACCTCCCAGCCGCCCCCAGCATCACGGACGCCAGCCACACCATCACGGACGCCAGCCACTGCCATCCTGTGGCTATCCTGTGATCACCCTACAGTCTGCACCACGAGCACCTCCCCGTACACAAGGCCCGTGTCAGAAGCTGCTGGTATTGATTTTCTACTAAATGTCCACAGTACTGAGCTTTTCTCTACACCATTTTCCTCGCCCGCAAAACGTGCAAGAAAATTATAGCAAAACAAAACTTCGGCTCCACTTTATGTTGAAAAGGCCAGAACGCTGACTGGTGGAGCAACTTGAGACCCGTTCTTTTTGGGGTGGTCCCGGGAGAAACAGGTCACACAGTGACCACAAAAGCAACGAGGGGCCGGGGGCCTTCGGCTTCCCCAGGAAAACCTGACCACTTCTTCCCCCTCCCTATTCAACACCAACCACGTCTCCAGAAGGCTGCATCCTCCGAAATCAGGTCCAAAGGGGCATGACTCACAATCCCCGCCTGGATCCGACTAGGGGAGACTGTGGATCTCGGCTCAAATACCTGCTTGGCTTCTGGAGCGACCTGAGACAAAGGGTGCGGCCAGGGGCACCGCCGTCGAGGGGAAGGCGCAGCCTGTACCCCATTTGGCCCCCTCTCCCGCCCGCTCCATGCTCGCGGGGGCCCTGGCTGCAGGGGCCCACAAGGAGCAGGGAGCGAATAACCGGGGAAGCTCTCACCTTGCTTGCGGCCTCGGGTGCGGGCCGACAGCAGGGGGCCGCACAGACTGAGACCCGCGGCGACGAGCAGCAGCCGCCGCGGCCCCATTGTCCCGAGGCTCCGCGCGGCTCGGGCAGACGGCCCCGCCTCCGCGCCGCTCGGTTCCGTGCGCTCTCCCTCCCGCCGCGGGGTCCGGCCGTCGGCCGGGGCGCACGCGCGGTCCGGTGGAGCGCTCGCCGCACGGAGACAGAGGGAGGACGCTCGGCGAAGCCCCACTGGCCGGCGTGTCTGGTGGCGCGTCCAGTGGCTCTCTGAGGGCGCAGGCGGAGGCGGGGGGCGGAACCCGGACGCGCCGGAGCCGAGCCGCACGAGCGGGGAAGGGCGCCCCCCGGCGCCGAGTGCGCGCGGCCAGGCTTTGGCCGCCCGCCGCGCGCTCCCCTCCCCCTCCCCGCGAGCCCCACGGCCGCCGCTCGGCGGTCCCGGGCTTCGGCGACCCGGCCCCCCGCGGTGCGCCGCGCGCCCCGCCCCGCCCAGGTCCCGCAGCCGGTCACTGCTCGGCGGGGGAATCTAAACGAGACAGTTTATCCTCTGGGCGTCTGTGACCCGAGAAGCTCTCAGTGACTCACACCGGAGGGGTCCTAGGAGCAGGGCCGCGAGGCCTCGGGGGCTGTTCCCTTGGCTTCTCGTTTGCTCCTCCTGGGGAGCAAAGGCGTCGGCAGTGAACCACCGAGCAGGGATGCGCCCCGGGGCGCCGGCCCCCACGACCCCGGCCGAGACCTTCGCGCTGCCCTTTCGGAAATTGGGTATTTAGCGGAAAGTTTCAAATGACTCGTGTTCTTTCACTTAGAGGACTGGACTAGAAAGTTGATCCTGCAGTGACAAGGTAGCCGCTAATGAGAAGGAGCCCGTATGTTTGGACAGATTCTTTTTTAATTTTTAATGTTTTATTTAATTCTGAAAGAGAGAGAGAGAGAGCGAGCATGAACAGGAGAGGGTCAGAGAGAGAGGGAGATACAGAATCCGAAACAGGCTCCAGGCTCTGAGCTGGCAGTCAGCACAGAGCCCGACGCGGGGCTCGAACCCACGAACCGCGAGATCATGACCTAAGCGAAAGTCGGACGCTTAACCGACTGAGCCACCCAGGCGCCCCAAGTACAGATTTTTTTTTGACATTTTAAAAAATTCATCTTTCTTGATTTGGTGAAATTTGGCTTTTCCTGCGTGGGGCACTTACGGTTTCGCGGCCGGGCGGACCTCGAGGGGAACGCGGCCGCGCGAGGCCAAGTGCAACCTCCCGCCGCTCTCCCCCCCCCCCCTCCCCCGCACGGCTGCAACCTTTTGTCCTCTGAGCGCGCCGCTCGGCCCCGCCGGGAGCTGGGGCACCTGCGCGGCGTGTCCCGGGAGCGCGGCCGCGGCGCGTTCCCTGCGCCCCCGGGCACTGCTCCGGCGCCTGCCTCCCGAGGGATGCCCGGGTGCTCTGAAGGCGCCCCTCGCACTCTCTGGGAAGAGTGTACGGCCGAGTACGACTCGGCCACATTCGAGTCGCCAGGTGGCATGACACTGGGGGACGTCGCGGCTGCGGCTGGGCAGGGAGGAGCTCGCGGCGGGAAGCGGGACCCCTCAGCCGGCCTTTCCCGGGAAAGCTCACCCGCAGCCCCTTCTCCTCTCGGTTGTGCGGCCGTGTTCTGCGCCCTGTGGTTGATAAACTACTTGAAAGTCACTGGTCAGGTTTCAGCTTTGTAAAAAGGGACTGTCGCCTTGTGAGTGTCATTCCCCAGTGAGAGCCCTGACACTTAAACTAGGAGAAAAGACAGCGGAGATGGTCTCATTCCCTGTATTCCTCCTATCGTCCTAGGAGCACAGGGCCTTGTTATGTATAGAAGTTGCTCAATAAATTACCGAAAAACTCATATATACTTAAAACTTTTTTTCCCTTTTCAATTCTCCAAGGAAAACATATCCAAGAGTAGATGTGAACCACTAAAATTACGTATTTCCTCACTCCCTAACTTACACTATTTTTCATTCATCCTAAGATGTCATTGATTTTAAGCCTCATTATAGGGGCGCCTGGGTGGCTCATTCTGTTAAGCATTAGACTCTTGATTTCGGCTCAGGTCATGATCTCACTGTGAGTTTGAGCTCTGCCAAGGCTGTTTGGGATTTTCTCTCTTCCTCGCTGCCCCTTCCCTGCTTGGGCTCTCTCTCAAAGTAAATAAGTAAACACTAAAAAATGATTCATTTTAATTAATGTACTACAAGCACACAAAGATGCTGCTGGTGTTTAAACTGTGGCATACCTGTTGACTGTAAGAAACATCGCAATTTCAGGATTGTGTAAACATGAAGAAAGACCATTTTAGAATCAGTGAAATAGTGTAAAATATAAAAGTAATCAGTACAGGTGGCAAAAAATTCTAACAGTTCAGGAAAGTTAAATGAAAAGTAAAAGTATCTTCAGCCTCCCCTTCAAAGAACCACATATTGGTCATGACCATGGTTAAGTTTCTGTCCATCATTCAAGGATTTGTATTGACATACAAGTATATATATGTATATCTTTAAAATAATGGGATTTAAAATAACAATGGGATAAAGCTATGAGTACACTTTTAATTTTTTAAATGTTTTTAAAAGTTTATTTCTGAGAGAGAGAGAGAAACAGCATGAGCAGGGGAGGGTCAGAGAGAGAGACACACACACAGAATCTGAAACAGGCTCCAGGATCTGAGCTGGCTGTCAGCACAGAGCCTGACATGGGGCTTGAGCCCACGAACCGTGAGATCATGACCTGAGCGAAGTCGGACGCTTAACTGACTGAGCCACCCAGGTGCCCCCACTTTTAAAGTTTAACTATATCATTGATGGAATATGTTTTTAACTATTTTACAAAACTGAAGTTTAAAAGGACGCTCTTTTGCTTAGTCATGAGAACAGAGTGCACAAACAGGGCTGCTAAAAGTCATTGTCCGTATTAGCCAGATCGAAGTATCCTTTACAGTGGGGCTGAGACCCAATGAACAGGGGTGGAGAGTGACATGGAATGAGGCATTTCCTCCTCCCTTTAGCGTTTTCTGTGGGTTGTGGATTGCTCATTGAGCAGCCACCGAAAACCTACCTTTGGAAACAGTGGTTTTAACTTTTATCACTCACAGTGCAGATTCCTGAACCTCATCCCAGACTTATGAAATCGGATTCTACATTTTTGACAAGCAGCCCCAGGTGAAAGTGATGTCTGAGAGTTCCTAGCCAGAGTTTAGACAAATGTTCTTCTAAGACAGTGGTTCTCAAACTTAAGCATGGATCAGAGTCATCTGGAAGAGTTGTTAAACATCGGTGCTGGACATCACCTCCAGAGTTTCTGATTCTGTAGGGCTGGGGTGTGGTCTGAAAATTTGCATTTTTAACAAGTTGTCAGGTGGTGCAGATGCGGAAGATGATAGGGCAGGGGTGGGTGGGACAGACGCACTGTGAAAACAGCTTTGAGAGATAAAAAGAGGATTTCGTATAGTTTGTGTGGGTTTCTTTAAATTACACATTTCAGGGTGTCTCGGCTCAGTTGGTTAAGCATCCAACTTTGGGCTCAGGTCTGTGTCTTGCGGTTGGTGGGTTTGAGCCTCACATCAGACTCACGTCTGTCAGTCCAGAGCTCCTTTCTGAGCCTCTCTCTCCCCCTCTTTCTGCCCCTCCCCCGTGCACACGCTCATGTGCTCTCTTTCTTAGAAGTAAATAAACAGGGGAGTTTGGGTGGCTCAGTCTTTGGGTATCCGACTTTGGCTCAGGCCATGACCTCACGGGTTCTTGGGTTTGAGCCCTAAGGCGGGCTCTGTGCTGACAGCTCAGAGCCCGGACCCTACTTCCGATTCTGTCTCCCTCTCTCCCTGCCTCTCCCCCACTCATGCTCTGTCTCTCAGAAATCTATAAAACGTTAAAACAAAGTAAAAAAAAAAAATTTAAAAACAGAAACTACACAACATTCCAAGCATAGAAAAGTGTAGAGCCTAAAATACCCATAGGCCTACAACTGGCATTAACATATATATATCTTATATTGGTTAGGCTTTTTTGGTTTTTTAGTAGCCTCTTCTGATTTCGTTTTTTCCTGCCCAGAAGAGTAAACTTCTTATTCACGTTTTTTGTACTGTTAGTACATTTGTGTTTCGAAAAAAATAATAGTATTGCTTTGTATGTTCTAAATATTTACATAAAGAGTATATATTTTAGGAATACTTCTGTAGTTTTCATTTTTCTAGTTTACCTGGTTGTAAATGTATATCTAATTCTTTTTAAACTCTTTACAGTATACCGTTGTATGTATAGCATTTTATTCTTTTAACACTATTTTATCTGAAGTTTTGTCCAATTTATTTTACCAAACATAGCATATTTTTGGTTTATTTTCTTTGATTAATCTGGCCAGAGGTTGGAAATGACCATTTTCCAATGCCCCTCTTTTTGTTTTGTTGCTTTTATCATTTATTTTCATTGTCATTAATTTTCACACAGGCTTTTTATCATGTATTTATTTCTACTTTCTTTGGATTTACTTTTATTCTCCTAACGTTTTAAACTGATTGCTTAGTTTAATTTTCACTCCTCCCTCAAGTGAACATTTCATCTGCATTTTGTATCTTTTGACATGTGCATATATATATATGGCAATTCAGGTGAAAATATTTTGTTAATTTCACTAAATCGTCCTCAATCCATTCATTTTTGGAAGTTTTGACTGGCTTTGTGACTAATGATTACTTTTAATTTTTTCTTTAAGAGAGAGTGAGAGAGAGTGGGTGAGCAGGGGAGAAGGACAGAGGGAGAGAGAGAGAAACTTAAGCAGGCTCCACAGTCTGTCTGGAGTCCAACGCAGGGCTAGATCCCACAACCCTGGGATCATGACCTAAGCCAAAATCAAGAGTAGGACACTTAATTAAGGTACCCAGTGCCCTGCTTTATGATTAATTTGTAATTTTATATTATGGTCTGTTGGTAATGTTCTGTTTTCTGGCATTTCTTTTTTTGCATACTTTACAAAATTCCTTTAATATTTGTGCGCTCCTGAGAGCTTTTGAAAAAGATCTCTCTCCATCTTTGTTTCATATCATCCATACCAAAATCCCTTTGTTTACAGTTTTACAGCAAATGTGTGCAGGTTCCACAGGTAGACCATCTACCTAACCAGACGCTACAGAGGTTCCCTAACACGGTGCTATTCCTCAGAAGTGAAATCTCAGCATTGCAGCAATGTTTATACTGAAATCATCTCATATTGACTCCTGGCTTTTATTTTCTCTGAACTTACCCAGTGCCAAATTGTAAGAACCATTAGCTATTCTTTTATAGTGTTTGTGGTATTTAATACTGTTTTAAAACAACTGTGACATAAAAGTGGTGAAAGAAAAAAATTTTTCATGTTTATTTTTGAGAGAGAGAGAGAGAAAGCACAAGTGGGGGAGGGCAGAAAGAGAGGGAGACAGAATATCCGAACAGCAGAGAGGTCAATGAGGGGCTCAACCCTACAAACCATGAGATCATAACCTGAGCCTAAGCCAGATGTTTAACCTACTGAGCCACCCAGGTGCCCCAAAAGGGTGTAAATTTTAATCCTAAGATGATATGAAAGCAGTTTGTTTTAAACCCTTTAGATGATCTGCCTGCTTCAGGTATTATGGTTACGGCTCCTCTATTTGAAGCCTTCCAAAAACAAGATATTCCAAGAACTTCCTTAGTAATTTCTTTTTGGAAGATAATGGTGGTGATACCAGGGCTCATATCTCATATGAAATAAAATCAAATTGTTTTCAAACTAGGTGTGACATACCACAGATTCTGTGCAGATATCTCCATCTTTGTTTTTGAAGCAAACAGGTCTGTAATCGAGGTACAAGCTAGTCAATAGGAGACCCATTTCTGCCTTTTGTTGTTACAAACCTGCACTGGTATTTTGAGTTTAGAAATAAATTCTTATAATGGGTCAACAAATGTCTTTCCACTAATTATACCATGGCTAGAATGCTGGACTAGCCCTGTGGTTGGGGTGCTAAAAAAAAAGGTCAAATTCAGTATCTATTAAAAAGAAAGCAACTATAGAAATTTCTGTTCCAGTGTTATAAGGTGAATTCAGGGGCGCCTGGATGCCTTAGTCGGTTAAGTGTCCGACTTTCGCTTAGGTCATGATCTCGCGGTTCGTGGGTTCGAGTCCCGTGTCGGGCTCTGTGCTGACTGCCAGCTCAGAGCCTGGAGCCTGTTTCAGAGTCTGTATCTCCCTCTCTCTCTGACCCTCCCCTGCTCATGCTGTCTCTCTCTCTCTCTCTCTCTCCTAGAAATAAATAAAACATTAAAAAAAAATCTTTTAAGGTGAATTCAGCATCTTTCACTTCTCCAATTCGTAGTCTGTATTGGTCTCGGTTTTCCAAAAAAAACAAAAAACAAAAAACAAAGAAAAGAAACAAACCAACAATCTATATCCATGTATCATCTATCTGTATCATGTATATACATATGCATATGTAGATCTTCTCTTGTATACATATAAGAGAAGATTTGTCACAGGACTGGCTCGCAGGGTCTGAGAAGTCCCACACCCCCTGGCTGCGAGCTGGAGCACCACGGCAGCTGGTGGTATAGTTCAATCCCAGCCCAAAGGCCAGAGGACCAGGGGAGCTAATTGCATGACTCCCAGTCTGAGACTGATGCTGCTGGGGTAAATTCCAGAGTCTGACACCTGAGAACCTGTATAGGGCAGAAGACCGAAGGCCCAGCTCAAAAGGGGAGGGAGGGGGACGGGGGAGGGGAGCAGGAAGGAGAGGTTTTGCCTTCCTGTGCCCTTCTGTATTCGAGTTCTCAGCAGATGAGATGATGCCTGTCCTCAGAGGTGAAGGGATCATTACATAGGCTACGCCTTCAAAAGGTAATCCCTTCTGGAAACACTCTCACAGACACATCCAGAAATAGTGTTTTTTAACCAGTTATCTGGGCATCCCTTAGCCCTACCAAATGGACACATAACATTAACCATCACACCGTCCCTTGTATTTTAGGTCAGAGATTTTATGCTCTAAGGCAGCCTAGAAAATCTGTATGATCTCCTTTATTTGGAGACTGAGATGAGAGCACATGCGTTGTTAGACTGAGAGAGTCCATTCATGGCGGGCTAAGCTAAAGCAATACTCTAACTCCTGAGGGACAGTGGGGTGGTGAGGTCTGCTTTCTTCCCAGCCCATCAGGGAATCAGCCTTCTGAGTCTCCCCGTCTACACCACGTACGAGGCATGGCCAGGCTCAGGACTTCCAACAGCAGCTAAAACAGTCTCTGTCCTCTGGAACTCGGGGATGACTTGTGAGGGCTCTCTTTTAACATGTTACTAAATCCAGGTTTTGGTAACAGAGGCGATAGGCTTTCAAAAGCTCATCAGCAGTATATCATCCATTCTCAGCAGGGCCTCTTGAAATACAGGCACCTATCACCATTCAGAGTTCTGTGGTTCACCTCTAGGAACATTTGAGGAGTACCACAAATCCCTACTCAACCGCGGCCAAAGTTGTAAGAATTACATCACGAACAGCCCCTCTAATTAGAGCCCAACCGCACACACATACACCAACACCCACATGATGTTTCTGGTCGTTCGCTGACTTAAGGGAGGTATGTCATGTCAGACAAGGGTCACACTGAGGTGGTCTCTCTCTTTACCACAAACTTCCAAACTATTAAGTATGCGCAGCTTTCCCTCTCCCGGAGATTCCTAGGACTCACTGTTTGACAGGAGCTAGAATGCAGCTTAAGGTCTAGGTGCTAGAAGGTGCAGTTCAAGGGAGCATGGACTCTCAAACTTCCAACCAAATACCATTTTTGTAATCGTGGAAACATGACCGGCAAAGGGGTCAGCTGTACAAAAATCAAGTTATAGTTTCAGGTGCTAAGGGTTTCAAAATCAGAAGAAAATATTTTCTTCCTCCCACTAAGAAAAGTTACGAGTTCTGCAGAGGAAGCTGGTGAAGGGTAGCAAAGTGAGCCACTCCAAAACATGCCTTTGTGGCATTTGGCTTATTTTAAAGTGTTTATTTTGTGAACCTACTGACCCAGGGGAAGCTCTGAAAAGAGAAGTCATCCTTTTGTAATGGCAGTTTACGTGTTTAAAGAGATCTTACACTGGAAAGGGAGGCTGTACCAGGAAGAAAGCTATTATCAGACATTCCTTCTTCACCTGGCTTATCTTCCAGGTGGGGCAAATTCGAGCAAACATTTCCTCTTCTCACTTTCCCCTGAATTGCACCCTCCAGCCCCCACCATCCTTGTCTTTTTTTTAAATGTATGTTTATCTTTTGTCTTCAGCCAAAGATAGTAAGGTGGGGGCTGGGGCTGTTTTAAGGAGTGTTTCTCAGTTTACCTATGTATACATGAAGTGTGCATTTAAACTCGTATTTGTTTTTTTCTTGATAATTTATCTTGAGAGAGCGAGAGGGGAGTGTGGGGAGGGGCAGAGAGGGAGAGAATCCCACGCAGGATCCATGCTCACCATGGAAGTTACAACCGCAAGATCATGACGTGAGCCGAAATCACGAGTCGGATACTTAACTGACAGAGCTCCCAGGCACCCCTCTCTTGATAATTCACTACAGAGTGTCTCAGCCAAGAACTCAGAAGGAGAGAGGGAGAATTATTTTTCTTCCTCTACACTGGTTAGGAGTCTTTACTGGCTCAGGGTTATAAGGCATAACTGTCCACTGGCTTGGGGTTCAGTGCTCCTGGGAGGGGAATAAGCCTTGGCTCCAACCAGCTCTACATCCATACCTCTGTTGGCTTCCTCTTCTTCATGCTCCATCGCATTTCTCCCTCTCTGGGTCACCTATTCATTCCCGTGCCTTAAAGATCTCAAGTAGCAATTGGTAGTATCTTCAACAAAAGCCTTACCATGTGGGCCAAGGCAGAGGAAACATGCAGTGCTTTCCTTGACGGTGTGTGCATGATACGAAGGTTTATATTAATACAGATAAGACTCCAGCATAATGTTCAGTGTTGGCATAAGACAAACTCCCTTCAGAGATAATATGAAAGGTTCGCTTTTGCCTCTAAATATTTTTCCTTAACTTTGGTTCCTTCTATACATTTCCACTAAAAATCTTTCCCGGAGCACAGAGGAGGAAGCTTAACCTACCTCCCACTGTCCCTGGATCCTGTTCCTCGCATAACATAACCGCAGGGAAGATGAGGTTTCTTCATAAGATGGCCCCTAACTCTGTGTTTATTTGATCCCTTTTAGGTATGCAGGTCTGTGTTAAGGTGAGCGCATTAAAAAAAAATGTACACACTCACAAACTGATAAGATAGTGAGCATTTTGACAGAGCATTCCCTCCCCCCCTTTTTTTCCCTCATGAAACTTTTGCTTTAATGGGTCTCTAAATGCTGTGATAGATTTTTGGTTAAGTTATTTCCATAAAAAATTACTGATTTTAAAATACTGATTTTTTAAAAAATGTTTTATTTATTTCTAGGAGAGAGAGAGAGAGAGAGAGAGACAGGGTGGGCAGGGGAGGGTCAGAGAGAGAGGGAGTCACAGACTGAAACAGGCTCCAGGCTCTGAGCTGGCAGTCAGCACAGAGCCCGACGCGGGGCTCGAACCCACGAACCGCGAGATCATGACCTAAGCGAAAGTCGGACGCTTAACCGACTAAGCCACCCAAGCGCCCCAAACTAATACTGATTTTAAAACTAATAACTTAAAACTGCCACACACACAAAGCAAATGGTCCACAAAACATTCTTTCTTCTGAAGGTTTTATGGTGCATTGTTATCAATAACCAGTCTTTTATTATTAAACTTAAGTGGCCAATTGACACAAACAGTTGGGACCATTCTCCCACCAGTGATTAAGACTGGGGTGGCAGAGGGGCATCTGGGTAGCTTGGTTGGTTAAGCGTCCGGCTTCGGCTCAGGTCACGATCTCATGGTTCATGGGTTCGAGCCCTGCATCGGGCTCTGTGCTGCCAGCTCCGAGCCTGGAACCTGCTTTGGATTCTGTGTGTCCCTCTTTCTCTGACCCTCCCCCACTCAGTCTCTCGCTCTCAAAAATAAAGATTAAAAAAAAAAGACTGGGGTGGCAGGTGTTGGGGATAATATTCACTTAGCTTTCTGAGCTTTCTGCACAGACGTGGTGATCTTTGCCAGCTCCAGCTGCCTTCTTGTCCACTGCTCTGATGACACGCAAAGCAACCATCTGTCTCTCAGGTCATGAACAGCAAAACAGCCCAGAGGAGGACAGTCAGAGAAGCTCTCGCCACACATGGGCTTTCTAGGAACTGTATCAACGCTGCCAACAGCACCAGACTTCAAGAACTTGGGACCATCTTTCAGCTTTTCTTCAGAATGACGACCAGTCTTCTCCTTCCTCTCAGGGAACTTACAGGCGATGTGAGCTGTGTGACAGTCCAGCACAGGTGCATAGCCGGCACTGATTTAGCCTGGATGGTTCTGCATAATCACCTGCTCTGTGAAGCCAGCAGCTTCCATTGGTGGGTCATTTTTTGCTATCACCAGCCACATGGCCGCGACCATTGACAGATGTTTTCTTGACATTGAAGCCCACGTTGTCCCCAGGAAGAGCCTCATTCAGAGCTTCATGGTGCCTTTCAATAGACTTTACTTCAGCTGTAACACTGACTGGAGCAAAAGTGACCACCATGCCAGCTTTAAGAACACCGGTTTTCACTCGACCTACAGGGACAGTACCAATACCACCAATTCCACAGACATCTTCGAGGGGCAGATGCAAGGGCTGGTAAGCTGGATGAGCTGGTGGTAGAACGTGGTCCAGAGCTTCAAGCCATGTGGTTCCACTGGCACTGTCATCTTCACGGGTGACTTTCCATCCCTTGAACCAAGACGTGTTAGTACTTGGCTCCAGCAAGATGTCACCATTCCAACCAGAAATTGGCACAAATGCCACTGTGTCAGGGTTATAGCCAATTTTCTTACCGTAGGTGCTGATTTCCTTAACGATTTCCTCGTATCTCTTCTGGCTGTAGGGTGGCTCCATGGAATCCAAGAGTAAGTTGTTTTACACCCAGTGTGTGAGCCAGAAGGGCATGCTCACGGGTTCACCTGCTTCAAATTCGCCAACACCAGCATTAACAATCAGGACAGCACAGGCAGCGTGAGATGTGTAATCATACTTTCGATAAAGTCTCTGTGTCCTGGGGCATCCATGATGGTCACAGAGGACTTCCTGGTCTCGAATTTCCACAGGGACAGATCAATGGTGATGCCAAGTTCACGTTCGGCTTTCAGTTGATCCAAGACCCAGGCATACTTGAAGGAGCCTTTTCCCATCTCAGCAGCCTCCTTCCCACATTTTTCCATACTTTTTTTTTTCTTGTCGCTCCTACCACACGTGTAGATCACATGACCGGCAGGGGTAGGCTGGCCCAAATCTGCATGTCCAACGACTACGATGTTGACATGAGTCTCTTCCTTTTCCATTTTGGCTTAGGTTTAGTGGTGGTTTTCTTGACACCTGTCTTCTGACGGCAAACCTATTGCAAAAAAGTTCTCTTTGTTAAAAATATGTATAGCAGCACACAATCACTAAAGTGGCAGATTCTACTTTCAAAAATTTGAACTTTCTGGGGTGCCTGGGTGGCTCAGTCAGTTAAGTGTCTGACTCTTAATTTTGGCTTGGGTTATGATCTCATGGTTCATGAAACTCAGCCCTGTGTCAGGCCCAGTATTGACAGCATAGAGCTGGCTTGGGATTCTCTCCTCTCTCTGGTCCTCCCTCCCTCTTTACTCTCTCTCTCTCAAAAGAAAAAAAAAAAAACTTAAAAACTTGAACTTTCTGGGGCGCCTGGGTGGCTTAGTCGGTTAAGCATCTGACTTTCGCTTAGGTCATGATCTCACGGTTCGTGGGTTCGAGCCCCGTGTCGGGCTCTGTGCTGCCAGCTCAGAGCCTGGAGCCTGTTTCAGAGTCTGTGACTCCCTCTCTCTGACTCTCCCCTGCTCACGCTGTCTCTCTCTCTCTCTCCTAGAAATAAATAAAAAAAAAAATTAAAAAAAAAAAACTTGAACTTTCCGAGTTCTATTAATTTCACACTAAAACTTAAAGTTCAGGCGTGCCTGGCGGCTCAGTCGGTTGAGTGTCTGGCTTTGGCTCAGGTCATGATCTCTCAGTTCGTGATTTCGAGCCCTGCGTTGCGCTTTGTGCTGACAGCCAGCTCAGAGCCTGGAGCCTGTTTTGGATTCTGTGTCTATCCTCTCTCTGACCCTCCCCTGCCCACGATGTCTCTCTCTCTCAGAAATAAATAAAAAACATTAAAAAAAATAAAGGTAGATTGTTTTAAAAAAATAAATAAAACTTAAAGTTCATTTTTGTCAAATGTGCTTAAGTTACACTTTTTCAATGCTCTGTACTCCCTATGAAAAATAAAGCCTGTTGAATGAATGAACAGAATACCAAGTATCGGGGGCTCCAGCCCGAGAGTTTGGATCACTATGGTCATGAAGATAGCTAACCTGTCCCCAGAAATCACTTTCTTTTATTAACAGTACCACATCTCTCTTATCCCAGCTTTTATTTTTTTAAAAATTTCTTTAGTTTTGAGAGAGAGAGAGCAGGGGAGGGGCAGAGAGAGGGAGAGAGAGAGAATCCCAGGTAGGCTCCACACCATCAGTGCAGAGCCCCAAGTGGGGCTTGAACCCACGAACTGCGAGATGAGGCTCTGAGGCAAAACCAAGAGTCAGATGCTTAACTGACTGAGCCACCCAGGCGCCCCACCCCAGCTTTTAATTGAGTACAGGGCTCCCTAGTTAACAGACCTTATTTCCCAGGTTCTAGTGAAGGTAGCTGTGGCCGCGTGACTACGTTTTGGCCAATCAGACGTAAGCAGGAGTGACTCAAGTGACTTAAAACAAAACGGCATGCCTTGGACTTCTTCCCCCTTTGGTGATAAGGACAGAGTCAAGTGGCCAGCCTGGGTCCCTAGATAATCTTGTGGGCCTTCTCACCTCTGAAGTGCTGAATTTGGGAAAAACAAACTTCTCTCTTATTCCAGCCACAGGATGTTTTGTTGTTTTTAAGTTTATTTTGAGAGAGAGCACGTACTTGAGCAGAGGAGGAGCAGAGAGAGGGAGACAAAGAATCCTAAGCAGGCTCTGCACTGACAGCGCGGGGCTCGATCTCACAAATCACCTGAACTGAAAGTGACAGTTGGACGCTTACCTGACTGAGCCACGCAGGCGCCCCAGCCACACGGTTTTGGATCCCTTGGTCACAGCAGTGTAGCCGGCATCATACCAAGTCTAGCTGTTGGCATGTTGCTTTCTTTCCGGACCAGCCCCATCAAGAACCTTCTACCCACTAAATGATTTAGATGTATTAAGACAACTAAAAAGCCCAATTTGTGTAATTCAGTAACATTTATTTTACATAAAACAATTTTCAAAGAATACATTTAAAAACCATCTTGATACTGATTTTATTGCATTACAAAATATTGAGAGGCACAATTGAAGTATTCAAATAAACTGTGAGGGGTTGAGGTGGGGGCTTATGATCACTATCCATGGTGCTCCTTAGTCGCTTAAAGGCTCTGGGAACAAGGGCCTTTACCACGAGGCAGTAGTGCACTTATTTAGTAGGAATAAATCACATAAAATATATACTTTTATACAGAAAGTGTTATTGTATTGTCACTTTCAATTACTTATAAAAACTTCATTTTGAATTGCACAAAAGATCTTTAAAATTGGTAACTCCCAGAAGGCAGGGCTTAGAATGAAGTATCTGTGTAAATAATTCATTACAAATAATTAGGTTTCCTTTTCTCCACAGATAAGAAAAAAAATCTATGAAGAATTGCATTATTCAGACGAGACATTTAAAATAATTTTTCATAGGAAAATAGGTTTCCAGATTCATCCCTAAGTCAGCTAAACTTATTTTCTCCCTATTATGAAACAAATCACAGAATGCCAAAGTTTGAAATCAGAGTACCTATACCACAGCATAATGTGGAAGTGTTTCCATTAATTCATTTTTTTGTATCATTCTACCAAAGTATCAAATATTAAAAAGGCACATGGGTACATTCTTCAGAACAGTTTTGGTCATTAAAAAAAAAAAACACCACACATGTATAAGCAGTGATTTCAATCATGTTTAACAACAAAAATATTAAGCAGATTCATCTCAATCCATGTGACACAGATCCCATGAAATTTGTGTAGGCACTTCACTTTCCATAGAATTTCTTGTTCAGCAGGTATATTAGAAGGTTTACATTCACTTTAACCTTGTCAAACATCTTCATTACAGCTACTCCTTCATACTGCATCTGAAGTAAATCCTGAAATTGTAAGGAACATCATTAGACCTCAGATTTGACATTTTGCACACTTGAAAACTTTCTTATCTTTTAAAAATTTTTTTTATGTTTATTTTTTGAGAGAAACAGCGTGAGTGGGGGAAGGGCAGAGAGAGAGCAGGAGACACAGAATCTGAAGCAGGCTCCATGCTCTGAACTGTCAACACAGAGACTATGTGGGGCTCGAACTCAATGACCAGGAGATCATGACCTGAGCTGAAGTTGGATGTGTAACCAACTGAGCCAGCCCCTTAGAAAACATTCTAGAAGAATCTGTTGACAAAAATAGATTCCGTTGACCTCGGGGGGTGGGGGGGGGATGGATATTAAACTTTAGTGTGCATCAGAATCATCTGGTTAAAACACAAGCTTGTTAAAACACAAATTGTTGGGTCCTGTGCACTGGAAGTTCTGACTTTGTAGCCCTGGGGAGGGGCCCAAGAATACGCATTTTAACAAGTGCCCATGTGATGATGGCACTGGTGGCCTGAGTGCCATACTTTGAGAAACACTTACCTAAATGAAAGAAAACAGATTTTTAGAAGTGATGAGCACTACATGAAAGAAAACTATCAAGTTAATATCAGATGTATAATTATAATTTTTAAAAATTATTACTTTTAGAGGGAGAGCATACATATGGTGGGGGGGCAGGCAGAGGGGGGAGAGAAAGACAGAATCTTAAGCAGGCTCCACACTCAGTGCAGACCCCCACATGGGGCTGGATCTTAGGACCCTGAGATCATCTAAGCTGAAATCAAGAGTCTGTCTGCTTAACAGACTGAGTCATCCAGGATGCCACCTAACTATAATTTTAATTGAAAAATTCAGATAAATTGAAAAATACAGATAATCCAGCAGGATTGGCCATATCTTTTAGAACAGTGGTGCTTCTTTTTCTTTCTTTGTTTTTTTTTTTTTTGAAAGAAAGAGAGGGCACAAGTGAGTGACAAGGAAGAGAGAGGGGAGGAAAGGAGGAAGAGAGATGGGGGAGAGAGTGAATGGAGGAGAGACAGAGGTGGAGAGGGAGAGATAGGGAATCGAGCTCATCCGCTATGGGGTTCAACCTCATGAACCGTGAGATCATGACCTGAGCTGAAATCAGATGCTTAACCAACTGAGCCCCCCAGGCGCCCCAGGAACAGTGGTGTTTTCTAAAGTGGAGTGAGCAAGGCTATCCTTTGGGGGTCAAAAAGATATTGAGAGCTCCTAGTTATTATTTTCTCTTATTCTTTCAACATTTAAATTTTGTATATATATTTCATAAAGTATATTTTGAGCATAGTAGTAGGAACATGTATACTTTATAAATAAGTATGTAAAATGGGCATAAATAAATGCTCATGTTATTTACTGAAGTTGTGTGCTAGAAATTTGGGGACTACTGTACAAAGCTGGTCTTTCCTGATCTAGACTACTTTCTGTTCCTGTACGGAGAACAAGCCCTTACTCTCAAGTCAGTCTATCATTCTGTGTTTCACTGCCACCATGTAAACAAAGGAGATCAACCCTTGTTCAAATTAGTAACTGGGTCACACGAGTCATATGCATGAGATGCAGCACAATGTTCGCAATAACGTAGACAGGGGGTCTTCCCCAAATAGAAGGTATCATTCTTGAACTGCCCTAGGCTAATACCCAGACCTCATTTTCTTATTCCTACCTCTAGAAACTTCTTGGTTCCTTTTTTAAAAAAATTGTAAAAATGTTTTATTTTATTATTTTGAGGGGGGGAGAGAGGGAGAGAGAGAGAGAGAGAGAGAGAGAGGAGAGGGAGAGAGAATGCCAAGCAGGCTCTTCAGTGTCAGTGCAGCTGACATTGGGTTTTATCCCATGAACCATGAGATCATGACCTGAGCTGTTAACAAGAGTCAGATGCTCTGCTCTACTGACTGAGCTAGCTGGATGCTTAAAGCAGTAATATTTAATAGAAAAATTGAAACTAGTAACATGGTTAGAGACCTCTTCCATAAAAGGAGGTCACACAGTAGACTGATCTATCCTCAGAAGTCACATAGTAGACTGATGGGGATGGAAGGGGCTTCTTTCTGAGCTTCCCTTGTAAAACTCTTGGGGCAACATGGAATCCATTCAGCAAAGGTTCTAAAAGTGCCCCGCCACTGCCTGCCAAATCTGCTATCAGCAACACTCTTCCGCTCTTGCCTTTTGCTTGGGACCATGTTTTCTACTGTTGCCTATAACTGTAACTGAGCCTAGACCTTGCCGGGAACACTCCTTGATTGACAGCACTTGGCTGGAAGTATTAATAAAACCCCAATGAGTATGGGCCATACTCTGAGCTTGGAATAAACATTGGATTCACAATTAAAAAAAGAAAAAAAAAAAAAAGAGTCAGATGCTTAACCAACGAAGCCACCCAGGTGTCCCAGGAAACTTCTTGGTTCTTAATGATAATGTCTTGTATCGATATAAAGCAAGGCCACCTGCAGAAGTTGGAATCATTTTTGAGAGAACTTAAGCTGTTCCCAGCTTCCTCCTCCACTTCCTCACATTCCTCCAACTGTACTGAAAGTGAGACACACCTGCAAGTGTCTGCAGGGGAATTAGCTAGGCCCCCAAGGTGAGGAGCAAAGATAATGATCGTACTTGTGGACGGGAGATCAGATTTGAGACTTAGCCCCACCATTTGCTATCTTACAAACTTGCAACATCACACAACCTCTCTGAAGTTGTTTTGTGTAAACTAGGACAACACTGCTAATTTCACAGGGGTGCTATTGGGCAGAGGAGATCAAAGCCCACAAGCCATTTGTAGGCCTCCCCTTGCTTTCTCAAGATCAGCTGGAATCCTGTGAGAGGAGCAACGGAGCAGAATGATGAAGAGCTTGGACTCCAGCTGCCTCCTGTATAATGGACTCCCTACACCTCAGTTCTTCATCTGGGAAGGGAACAGTGTCAGCCCTGTAGCCCTGGAAAAACACTGAGCATTATTCGTGAAAGCAGAACATCTTAGGTCACACCCTCCTGTGAGGTATCCTGCTGACAGCTATAGGATACAATTAGGATATAATCTTTAGGAACTGAGGAAAGAGTGAGAAAACAAGACCTAGAAACGTAATGTTAGAAGGGACCTCGTTCATAGCAGCATTCTCAACAACAGCTAAAACCTGGAAAGAGCCTAAGTGTCCATCAACAGATGAATGGATCAAGAAGATGTGGTTTATCTATACCATGGAATACTCCATGGCAATGAGAAACAGTGAAATCTGGCCATGTGTAGCAACACGGATGGACCTTGAGGGTGTTATGCTGAGCGAAATAAGTCAGGCAGAGAAGGACAAATATCATATGTTTGCACGTATAGGAAGATTAGGAGGAACTTGACGGAGGAACAAGGCGGAGAAGAAGGGTGGAAACGGTGGGGGAAAGGGAGAGAGGCAAACCATGAGAGACTCTTGAATGCTGACAAAAACTGAGGACTGATGGTAGTGGGGGGGAGGGGGGATGGGCATGGAGGAGGACACTTGCGGGGTTATGTGGAAACTAATTTGACAATAAACTATTTGTAAAAAAAAAAAAGAGAATATTAATAATGTAAAAATTAAAAAAAAAAAAGTCTGGGCTGTATTAGCCACCTGTATGCAGCTAAGGAGTAACATTTCACAATCAATTCTGTGTACAGATGAACAACATACTGAAACCTTAATGAAGGAGCAAGTGAAGCTTGGTATTTGCACCAGTGTTCAAAGGAAGTGCCCGGGAATTCCCGAGGCCTCTCTGAACAGGTGTCTCCTGGTCACTTGGGATTCATCTGTCCAGTTGATGCTGATTGGTCTTGGGTCATTTCCTTCGTGACAAACACAGGATTCATTTTTGCCACTTCTAAAGAACAATGACTAACGAAGGCAGCTCCCTAGGAGCACTTTCTTTACTCTTCCCACATTTATCTAGGTGGCAGAGAAAGTGACTCAAACTTTTCAGTTAAACTGTTAGATGGCTACAATTAGTGATGTTTAAAAATAAGGTAGAAAATTATATTGTTTACTTATGTATATTCTTTATAATTACGTATTATCTTTCCTTTTCTCTCTGAACTCTAATTCACTTCATTATCTCAATGGCCCCTATCATACTCCTTTAGTTCTTGATTTTCTTTGTAAGCTACAAGCAACGCTAGACGGGAAAGAAGGGCATTGGCATTTGCTCCTAGGAGGGGCAATCATCTCAGGGTTCTCAGCCAGGGGCTCAGCAGCCATGAGGCTAGAACCTGTCCCTTGCAAGGTGTGCGAGATGGTGTGCGGAGATAAATACAGGACACCTGGGTACCATTTTACTAGTAGTTTGGGACCCAGGTAAATAGGTGTTATTTCCACTGAAAATCCCTTAAGTGAAAAAGAAAAACTCAATTGTGTCTTTTAATTGATCCATTGCTAAGGATTAAGAGCTTGGCCGGAGGTGAACTTGAACGTGTGGTTGCGCTCTCCTTTCATTTTTTCTTTCTTGTTCTTTTTGGGCATAGAAACTGGATGCCTCTGTTCAAGTCTATTTGGCTTAAATGTGGTTCTCACAAGGAAACGGCAAAAATTCGGACCGTAGAAAACATTTTTCTACTTGTTGCAACTATGTTGCACAATGTCTTATGTGCGTAAGCACTTAAAAAGATTTAATCAACTAATGTAAAAATGATTCTAAGAAGGAGGAAGAAGGAGAAATAAAGTCAGGAAAGTTCCAATCCTGGGCATATGTAGTCTCAGAAAGAAATCCAAGCTTCTAATAAAAGAAAACTTTTGGGGCACCTGGCGGCTTAGTTCAGTTAAGCATCTGACTTTGGCTCAGGTCGTGATGTGATAGTTTGTGAGTTCGAGCCCCACATTGGGCTCTCTGCTGTCAGCGCAGAGCCTACTTCGGTTCCTCTGTCCCCCTCTCTTCGGCCGCTCCCCTGCTCACAGTATCTCTCATAAACAAACAAACAAATAAATAAAAACATTAAAAAATAAAAGTAAAAATAAAAAAAGAAAACTTTCCAGTCTTAATAGCTTTGGATATTTTTATACTATTTTTTCCCTCTAAGCATCAAAATGGAAACATGACAGAAAAACTGACTGCTATGGTTTGCCATCTGAAAGTGTTTCAAGTTCTACTATTTTGAAAAACCAGAGCTTTTAAAAAATCATCAAAGCTTAAAAGGCCAATATTGGCAAATAAGGCTTGCAGTGGTCTTCTGTTATACCTCTGTGTGGTCATGAAGAGTGCAAGCCAGGAGAGGCACAAATAACCCACATTATAAAACTCAGCCCCACTTTGCAGAAGTCCCAGCATACCTGAATATTGAGCTGTACCTTCTCCATCTCAACACCAAGGAATTTTGATCTGACATCAAAGATGCCCACATCTTCAGTAGATATGATATCAAAGGTAACATTTTTAAACCTGGTGAAAAAAAGGACATTCATATGCGTTACTGCAAATAAATGTGTTAACGCAATTCACTGACGGAATGCTTAGGAAAAGGTTTACGGGAAAATCCTAAGGAAGTCTCCCCAGCCTCCCATCGTTTCCCTTTCCTACTCTGCTCACTAAAACTAGATTTCATAGCTCTCGTTGAGACTGTAGCCTACAGCACCAAAGTAGAAGCTTTATTACAGAAGAAATGCTATTAAATATGGTCCTTGCTCTTAGAAAGCATAAAATATAGCTGGCATTAGGAGGTTCATAGAACATGAGAATTCAATACTGACTTCTGCTGAGAGGCCGACTGAATATTTTAGATGATTACTTCTACAGAAACTACAAAGATGAAGAAGCATTTTCTCTGAGTCGGTATAGTTGAGAGACAAGATCTGCTGGGAAAAACGGAAGAGAAGCCAGGCCTGGCGGGAGGGTGGTGGGGTGGGGGTGGGGGTGGGGAATGTGGCTGCCCACAACAGTGATGGGGCACAAGGCTCACAGTTCCTGGAAAACAGAGACCCATCTGGCTGCTGGTGGGGGGCTGCGGAGGAGGGTTTCCATTTTCCCCTGTCCCTCAAACACACGCCAGTAGCACACTGCCAGAGTGGACCCAGGTGTTGGCACACAGTCGGTGGCTTTGAAATGAGAACGATACTACTGCAAATAATTCTCATCTATCAAGACAAAAAAGACAGCCTTTCATTCTTGCTGCTATGACTCAGTTTTTCTGGAGGCCAACGGGAGGCTGGCAAATCCAAACGCACCGGGCCAGCCACGGGAAACATGGCCTGCTCAGCGCTTCATACAGCCCACGGCACCAGATGCTCAGGGTCTGATGGCAGACCAGAAGATTACAATACACGCACGTCCCCCCTGTCATCTGTAATCAGTGGTAAGCCTTGAAAGACCAAAGGAAGCCCTTTTCAAAGGCCACAGGAAACCCAAAGAAGTGAGTCAGATGTTATGGCAGCGATTAGAGGGTGTGTGTAATTCCATGCAGATTCCAGGTCGCACTCACTGGTTGGTCTGAAGGTCGTCTATCCCCAGTAGGACTCCCTTCTCGTGCAGCTTTGCAGCCGTATACCTCACCGGCTTAGCTCTCTTCGTTCCTTTGGGTTCTCCTTTTCCATCTAGCTTAATTGACCTTCGGGAATTTCTGACAAAATAAGAATAAAGCATCTATTGTCACAATGGCAAACTCAGAGATTCTGGTGTCCACCGCTGTTCACGTTGGCTCCCACTGCACTGAGTATGAAGTTTAAAAAAAAAAATTTTTTTAAACGTTTATTTATCATTGAGAAACCGAGCATGAGTGGGGGAGGGGCAGACAGAGGGGGAAACACAGAATCTGAAAAGCAGGCTCCAGGCTCTGAGCTGCCAGCACAGAACCCGATGTGGGGCTTGAACCCATGAACTGTGAGATCATGACCTGAGCCAAAGTCGGACGCTCCACCGAATGAGCCACCCAGGCGCCCCGGAGTATGAAACTTTTTATTCTGTGACAGCAAGGGACAGTTTTCCCTAGACTGTACAATCTCACTACTGCAATGTAAGAGAAAGCTATTAACAAAGTGACTGAACTCTGAATGACAGACTAATATTTTTCATAAAGCTTTACTCTATTTTCTCAGGCATACTAAGTGGCGATAGTAAGTCATTTTATAAGCATGTTTGGTTTCATAATATGGACTGTGCACTCCCAAGTAAAGGTATTGCTAGGACTGTTTTACTTTATTTAATAAATACTATGTGGCCAGCAATGTTCTAAGTGGCTTTATGAATATTACCTCACATCTGCAAAATCAGCATTTCCATAGTGCTTTGAAATAAATAAATTCCTTTCTTATTACTTCATTTAGCTTTCATAATAATACTTGTGAGGCTGGTACTCTTATTGCCACCTTAAAGATGAGAAAATTGAAGCTATGGAGAAGTTTACTGGGCTGGGTTATGGATCACACAATGTAAGAAAAGAATTAGAACACAAATCTAGCTCGCCTAACTGCAAAACTTGTAAAATGCCTTCAAGTGGTTTCAAGTAAAAACAACCTCTGTAACAACCTTATTTCTACTGGGTATTATTAGCTTGATCAACTTCTTCCTTTCAGGAATACAGTGAAAGTAATTTATAGGCTTCAAGCGAATGAATTAAAATTCAGAACTAGTGGGGCCCAAATAAAGGAGGTTTAAATTTGGTTGTTTCCCTTCATCAAATCTTCTATGATTACTGCAAATGATTATTCCATACAGCACTATTTCTTACTGTCAGTCTGACTACACCAATTACATGAAAATATATTACATATTTAATGGGTAACTAAAATTTGATTAGTATCAACCTTAGTCTAATAGTAAGAACAATAATGAGCAAAGAATACTCATTAAAAGTGGCTCTGTTGTGCATAAAAAAACTTGTAATATGTATGCTAATGGATAATTATGGGAAACTGCCAAATTTTGTCTTTTATGTAAATAATAATTAAAAAATTTTTTTAATGTTTATTCATTCTTGAGAGAGAGAGACACAGACTGTGAACAAAGGAGGGGAGGAGAGAGAGGGAGACAAAGAATCTGAAGCAGGCTCCAGGTTCTGAGCTGTCAGCACAGAGCCCAAATGTGGGGATTGAACCCATGAACCGTGACATTATGACCTGAGCCGAAGTCATATGCTTAACCAACTGAGCCACCCAGGCAGCCCATCAATAATAAGTTTTTAAAACCACTAAGTAATTTAAAATCATTAGGCTGTATTCTGCTATTAGCAAATACCTGACTTATCTAAACTTGTTTACTGTAAATATTAAAAAAATAAGAGTAGCTTTTAGTTCTTTTAATCATAGTGTTTGGTCTCTTTGAGTAAAAGAGACCAAAGGGAAAACGAGAGTGCTTCTCTAAGCATTAAAGCTACTTGTGTAAAATACAACAGGTTGAACTACATGAATTTCAGTGCTGATGGGCACTTAAAAAGTTTCTAAATGCACTCCTGACTTCTTAGATCCCAGTAGCAAAATCACAAAATCAAGATTCTGGCTTTTTGGTTATAAAATAAACCAATGAATTTGCTTCCAAACCCCATCATCCAGGTGTGCAAAATAATTGACAGCCATATAAATCATGACATTATAAATGGATATATGACTTTAACTTACCGTCTTTTTAAGTTGTCTAAGCAAGTCTTTATGTAGGTGTCATAATAATTAATTTGCTCTTCATAAAATGCCGCCTTCTCATTAAGTGCATTCAGGGTCTGCTGAAGTTTTGCCAATTCAGCTTTTCGAAGCTTACGATGTATTCTTTGATTTCGAATGTCCTTAAAAAAAAAAAAAAACGTAAAGGCTATGATATGACATTTAAGAAGTTCACTTCATGATATTGCCAATTTGGGACCAAGAAGAATGTTGACTATCAAGTTACTATTTGTGACAGTTAACCTGTAACTTCCCTTAGTCACCTTATTTTAATGCTTTTTTAAAAAATATATACTTTTTAAGTTTAACTTAAGCAATCTCTATACCCAACATGGGGCTTGAACTTACCACCCAGGATCAAGAGCTGCATATTTTACCAAGTGAGCTAGCCAGGTGCCCCGTTATTTCTGCAAACTAAGGTGTTCACCCCCTTCCTTAATTCATGTTAGCAGAGTTGCTAAAATTTATTTTTGTCTTGATGGAAAAGAAGAGAAGCATTTTTAGAATAAGCATACAATTAAATAGTGTTTTAAAAGGGGCACCAGGAAGACTTTACTAGGAGACAGCAATTTCTTCAAAATGTTTTCAACATTCCACTTTGAAGAATACTTTACCTGAAAAGGTTTACATGCAATTATTGCATTCATTTTAGAAATAAGAAAAAAACAATGCATTTTTAAATCTGGGGAATATTTCTTTCCTTTTCTTTTTTTTCTTTTCCTTTCCTTTATTTCCTTTTCTTTTCTTTTCTCCCTCCCTCCCTCCCTTCCTTATCTGGGAAATATTTCTGAAGGTGTGCAAAAACAACTGAGCTCTCAACACTGATTGGCAAGATTGAGCTTTGGTGACTATTGCTTGGATTTAAATAGAATTGCTAGAACATCGAGTCATTCCAGCTACTCACAAATTACAAGAGCTATGCTCTATTTAACCTTATAAGACATAAGATTTATTTGTAATTCTAACTGGTAAATCATGAAAATGGTGCTTGTTTAATATTATTTTCCCTATGTGGACAAATGAAAAACATTCCCCTAGGAATCCAGACATACACATACCCTTAAGTAAAAATTGTCCATTAACATAATCTTTTGGAGGATAACTTCATGACAGCCTTTTTTCAAAGGCAAAAACATTAATTTCTCTATTATATGTTCGCAAAGAGAAATATTTTCCACCCCAGATCTATAGAAAGAAATGTGGCTTCCCGTGAGTCACTTAGGCTAGGAGGAGTGAGCCTATACTGCAAGAAGTGACTATAACTTTCCATGCACAAAAGAAACAGAGTTAATTTTCCACCAAGAAGGTATGATAATTTATTATTTTTTTTTCTGATCACTTAACTGCTTTGAACCTCCAGACCCATTTTAATTTGCATGTTTGGATAAAAAGAATGAAATGTTCTTTGACCCAAATATATATTTCCTTATCCTTGGCAAACAGATCTCAGCCATTTCCTGTGATGTTTCCTCGCACTAATTTGAGATCCTTTTCTCAGGAAGTTTCCCAACTGTAACAATATGTGATGAGAAAACAGAGAGCAACATTTAAGTCTCAAGTGCATTTAGACTCAATTGCTCAGAGGCAAATTCTCAGGGACACAGAGTTATATCTCAGTGGCAGGTACTAAGAGCAATTGGGCTATATGACAACTTGAGAGAGAACTCTCATAGAAGTGTCATTTTTAAAACTATTAGGTACTGGGGAAAACAAAAACAAAAACAAAGAAACTAGTAAGTACTGGAGCACCTGACTGGCTCAGTCAGTGGAGCATGTGACTCTTGACCTTGGTGTTGTAGGTTTGAGTCCCACATTGAGTAATGAGATTATTAAAAAAAAAATCTTTGGGACGCCTGGATGGCTCAGTCGGTTGAGCGTTCAACTTCGGCTCAGGTCATGATCTCACGGTTCGTGGGTTCGAGCCCCACATCAAGCTCTGTGCTGACAGCTCAGAGCCTGGAGCCTGTTTTGGATTCTGTATCTCCCTCTCTCTCTGACCCTCCCCTGCTCACGCTGTCAGTCTCTCTCTCTCTCTCAGAAATAAATAAAACATTAAAAAATAAAAAAAATAAAAAGTAATCTTTAAAAACTCCCACAAAAGTGGGTCTTGTTTTAAAAGTATAGATGAAACTTGTCTATTCCATTTCCTGAGCACTTATTTCTGGCATGTCAAATGACTTGGGAAAGTTGTGATTTTTCTCTATTAAAAGTTACCATCCGGGTGGCTCACTTGGTTAAGTATCGGACTTTGGCTCAGGTCTTGATCTCATGGTTTGTGAGTTAGAGCCTCACACTGGGCTCTGCCGTCAGTGCAGCGTCTGCTTCAGATCCTCTGTCCCTTTCTCTCTTTGTTCCTCCCCCGCTTGTTCTCTCTCAAAATAAATAAATAAATTTACCATCAAGGGCCATGGAACCCTTAAAAATCTGTAATATTGGGACTCCTGGGTGGCTCAGTTGATTAAATGTCTGGCTCTTGATTTTGGGTCAGGTCATAGTCTAATAGTCATGGGATTGAGCCCTGCATGGGGCTCTGTGCTGAGCGTGGAGCCTACTTGGGATTCTCTCTCTCCCTCTCTGTCTCTCCCCTGATTGCATAAATGCTCTCTCTCTCTCAAAATAAATAAATAAATGTTAAAAAAAAAAATGAAGCAGAGGCGCCTGGGTGGCTTAGTCGGTTAAGCGTCCGACTTTCGCTTAGGTCATGATCTCGCGTTTCGTGGGTTTGAGCCCCGCGTCGGGCTCTGTGCTGACTGCCAGCTCAGAGCCTGGAGCCTGTTTCAGAGTCTGTGACTCCCTCTCTCTCTGACCCTCCCTCACGCTCTCTCTCTCTCTCTCTCTCTCTCCTAGAAATAAATAAAACATTAAAAAAAAAATAATAAATAAATAAAAAAAATCAAGCAAAATGATCCTTTAAAAAAGTTAAATAAAAATCTGTAATCTTGACCGTGGCATTACAACTATGAATCTGTCATGTCATCTCACAGAGTGCATAGCATGCGACCAATGATTGGCAAGTGTCTGCCTGTTAAGTGGAGAAGGAAGAATACTATTTGCAAAAACCTTGGCAATCTCATTGAGGATGTCTTGGTATTTATTTTTGGATGACACGTGTCCAGTCTGTTCCAAAGTCCGAAGATTTCTCTGGATTTTCCTCTTCTTCTGCTCCAAGGGAAGCTGTGCATCTTCCATCATAGACTGGCTATGCTTCATTTCTTCTGGAGCCTGGGAATCTAGAATTGCACGGCTCTCCATGTCTCTGGCATGATTTGCTTCCTGAAAAGGGAACATCAAGATGTTGACTTTTCTTTGATTCCTCCGTCTCACAATCTCAGCTGTGTAGGCCGAGATAATGTCAAAATAAAAGAAGTCCTCAAGTCAGAGTCTGACAGCCACAATCAATGCGTGTTCCCCATGGACTTTGACGTAGGTCTTTGGGAAGGGATTATTTTATCTTTTTGAGAAATACAGCAGTGGTGGCAGGCCTACTTTGGGCAAAATTCTCAATGGCTTACTCGAGTACCAAGATGACAGATTGCCTTAGTGACGAACATACTCCAGGGGGTAACTGATGTTTTATAATTCCCTGGATGGAAGGATTTCAATTGCTGGAGAGTCCAGCTGAGGAAACATTATTCATTACAATTACAGCTAACACCCTGAACATCCAGAGCCTAACTAAACTCTCACACCACAGCCATATTTAAGGAGATGTGTAAGCCACGAAGGCAGAGACCTTTGTTTCAATGAGGGAATAATTCTCAAACTACCAACTCTGAAAAACCTGCAGGGTTTCTCTGAACCAAAAGGGAATAAGAATATTCTAGCTCATAGTAAATTCCCAAATAAGTGAAGGGTAAATGAATGCATAGAATTTGGACAGATTGTTCAAAAACAGTATTCGAAGGAGACTGGCAATCTTCCCATTTCATTCAATAGGCAATTGACACACACAATAAATAAAGTCTAAGGATACAAACATTATTAGATGACAGACCAGTATCATGTACACAGGAACAGTTTACCAAGCCAGCAGTAAATAACAATAGTAACAGTAGCACCGAATATGCTACTGAACCTCTAATATGAGCCAGATACTATTCTACTCACTTAACATGTTTTAACTCATTTGTTCCTACTGTGAATTAAGCACTATTATTATACTCATTTTATAGCTGAAAAGTGAGGCTCAGAGATATTTCTAAGTGCCCAGAATTATACAACTAGGAGGTGCAGGGGTTTACTTGACCTTGGAAGTTTGCATTCTTAGTGACTATGCTACATTTGGGAGAGAATTAGACATTCAATACGGACTACATACACTTTTCTTAGTAAATTAGGATATTCCACTCACACTGCTTAAAAATATTCACACATCAACCAACATGAGATAACTCGTAGTTTTATTTTTATATATTTTTAAAATTAAAAACTGACAATCATTTCTTGGCAACCAATTGAATTAAAATGATCCAGGGGGCACCTGGTGCCTCAGTCAGTTAAGCATCTGACTCTTGATCTCAGCTCAGGTCATGATCTTACCATTCCTGAGGTTAAGCCCTGCACTGGGCTTGCTGTTGTCAGTGCAGAGCCCGCTTTGATCCCCATCTTTCTTCGCCCCTCCCCTACTCGTGCTCTTGCTCTCTCTCTTGCTCTCAAAAATAAACAAACATTTAAAAAAGTAAAACCTTTAAAAAGTAAAATTCAGGAAAGTTATGGGTAGCTCTGCCAGGAAGTACCTAATTAGATACTTTTGTTGTATTTTTTTAGGGAGTGACAATTATTGATAACTAAAGCAACAACAGTGAATTAATTTCATTAAAAATGAACAAAAAAAAGATTTTAATGCAAGATTGTGAATCTTTAGTTGCTTACACCAGGGTAATGGTGCTCTAACTTGATGGACAAAAGACATGTGCTCATGAAGCATTTAGAAAACAGTCTTCAAGTGTGAGACACTTCTTTGTTTCAAATAAGCCAGTGTGGGGGCGCCTGGGGGGCTCAGTCAGTTAAGCGTCCGACCTCGGCTCAGGTTATGATCTCACGGTTTGTGAGTTCGAGCCCGGCATCAGGCTCTGTGCTGACAGCTAGCTCAGAGCCTGGAGCCTCCTTCGGATTCTGTGTCTCCCTCTCTCTCTGCCCCTCCCTCAATCATGCTCTCTCTCTCTCTCTCTCATAAAAATAAACAAACTTAAAAAAAAAGCCAGCGTGTAAAACATGAAAGGTATTTTCCTATATCCTACTGACCAGAACTATCTTGTAACAGCTTACCTGCCCACCCACACAGAATGATAAAGTTTACACTGAACATTCAGAGGCTATAAAAGACCCAGAACTATCTTTGCACTCTAGGACAAAATTACATTCAGCATAAATTTGGTGTTGTATTTTCTATTTCATTCCCTTGGATACGGATTTTATTCATTTACTTACTTTGGATAGAGATTTTATATATATGACTCAACTCATATGGCTAGAGTTAGAGATAAAAATTCCATACCATGTCAGTTATACTGTTTTTGAGATAAGAGTGAACATGAGGATTAATAAAGTCATCACATACACATCAGACTTATTATTTTACATCCAAAGACCAATTGATTACCTCCGTTGGCGTTGCTGGCGTCTCCAAGATTTCTGTCAGTGTGTTCCCTGGTTGGTTCCGAATGACATCAATGATCAGCTTTTTGGTCCTTACAAAATTGAGAAGGAAGAGACAGACTTTCAGACAGCAGTCCTGATGCACAACTATCTGCTTCTCGGGAAGGAGGGGGCGCGCGTGCGCACACACACACACACGCGCACACACACACACACACACACAAAATCCCTTAAGACTGTGTGTGTGTGTGTGTGTGTCTTGCGGAAATTCACATCCGCGCTGAGGCTCCTGCAAGTTTGTGAATGCTGGATAATTGAAGTCTGGGTTTTACATACTTGATGCTGTGGGATTATGCTGTCAGTAACATGGGGACAGGTGTGTCATAGGTTTCCTTATCTAAACACTTTTTCTGCTTTGTAGACTGAGCCTACTACTGATGCGCAGGACGGACTAGTGCTGCTGATACAGCCTGCTACTCTAGAGGATGCAGAAATGGTATCCAATACCCTTCCCCCTTTCCTGGCTTTAATAACCCTTAAGCTTTTGAGACTGTTTAATACATTCTAAGCCTTTAGGAGCCAGTCCAACGGTTACCTTCCCTGCTCCGGGAAAGTTATAAACAGTGTGAAGGCCCGTGGGAGCGAGCGGTCCCAGACGGGCTGTGGGGCTTTGGCCGCTGGCTGACAGAGCAGCTGGGAGGACAGTGTTCTAGAACCTCAGGCCCGTGGAAGAGCTGAGAAGTAGGCTTGTGTCCCTGCCTTCAGGTGGTAGCAAACAGAAGAGCTGTTCAATGACACGTCAGCGGCTAGCAAATTCAGCTGGAGGTGCTAAAGCCACACTGCTTTTACCCCTTGTGTCCTTTATGAAGTCGGCCGCCCCTTCCTACAAATATCAGGTTATGTAATTATGTGAAAAGATTTCAACATAAAAGGCAAGCGGTCAAGTCTGTGTACTCTTACACGAGTGGGAAAATTTTTTTTTTTTTTTTTTTTTACAAATAGTTATTGTCAAATTAGTTTCCACATAACACTCAGTGCTCATCCATGAGTGGGAAAAATACTATTGGATATAGCTTCCTTTCCAAAAAATGGAAACATAAACAGAAGCTGCCTAAAATTATCAAGAGTTCTGATCGATGACTGAAGTTTCACTTGTTTGCTGCTTTATGGTATTTAACCTCATTTGTTTCAAAGGCATTGTGTGACATCACTGGGTGATATAGTCCTCCTTCATCTACAGCAGGAAATGTTCACACGGCATGAAAATTAGAAAACGAAAACAAAACAACGTTCCTGTTTTGAAACATTGGGGCAAATGACCGAGGAAATCCTCAAGGCTAATTCCAAAAATATTCTTTTTGAAAATAGGATAAAATCCAATAAACCATCTGTAAACATTTTTGTCATTTATTTATTCCAAGTCTGTATGAGAAGATCTATTACAGCCTTTTCCTCTGGCCTGTGACCCTTCACTTCTGGGGGATTTACAGGCTGTCTGGGAATGTACAGATACTCCTCCGAGAGTCCAAGGTGGACACACAGCTAATTATAGCCTTCTGGGTGAGGGTGCTGTTCCTAAGGCGGCTGTCGCTTAGAGAGCTGAGTTTTGTTTTTTCCTCATGCTACTCTTCCTCTACCAATCATCATGAGTGTATTAAATAGGAACACCAAGTTATACATAAAAACGTCGGATGGTTTTAAAAATGTAAACACCGTGATGGTTTCATAGTTGAAATGATATTCTAGGAACTACTTCTTATATGTTTCCAGGAAACTCCCAGCTCATCTCTTAAGAGAGGGTATCTGATGACCAAAATGACTAGGGTCACTGAAGCGTGCTGTGCAAGGGACAAAGAATGTTCGTTAAGGAGTTGCTCAAGGACAAACTGCCTATACTGCATTTTTGTCTTGGAATCCTACTTTAGGTCAAGGCTGTGGAATCCCCTGCCAAAGTTCTCGCCCAGACATCTTGGATGTAAGAACTGTCCTGTTTCAGGACAGGGAACTCACTATCTCCCCCTACAGTATGCCTAATAGTTATGGGTACTGGGGTCAGACGGATGGAAGGTCCAATTGGGGCTCCTGCTGCTTATTAGTCGTGAGGACTTGTTGTTGTTGTTCTGAGAGAGACAGAGACAGTGTGAGCAGGGGAGGGTCAGAGACAGAGAGGGAGACACAGAATGTGAAACAGGCTCCAGGCTCTGAGCTGTGACGCTCTCAGCACAGAGCCTGACGTGGGGCTCGAACCCATAAACTGTGAGATCATGACCTGAGCCGAAGTCGGATGCCCAACAGACTGAGCCTCCCAGGCGCCCCACTAATCATATGGACTTATACAAACTATATAACCCCAATGGCTCTGTTTTTTCATTGATATAACAGGATTCTTTAGACTTATGGGAGGACTGAAGAAAAAAAAAGTGGCATTTAAAGCCTCTCACTAGGATCTGCCATATGATAAGCACTCACATGCCCAAGATGGCAGCCACTGGCCACAGGTGGCCATGGACCACTTGAAACATGGCTGGTCCAAATTGAGATGTGTTAGACGTATAAAACACATACCAGATTTTGAAAGCTTAGTATGAAAAAACTAACAATTTTTTACACTAATTACATATTTAAATAGTGACATTGTCGATATATTGGCTTAAATAAAATATATTGGAATTATTATTAATATTTATGTAAGCTCTATGTCCAGTGTGGGGCTGGAATTGGCTGCCCTGAGATCAAGAGTTTCATGCTTTAGCAACCGAGCCAGCCAGACGCCCCTAAATAAAATATACTGGAATTTAACTTAAAAATGTTTATTTGTGAGAGAGACAGCATGAGGGGGAGGTGCAGAGACAGAGGGGGACAGAGGAACTGAAGTGGGTTCTGTGTTGACAGCAGAGAGCCTGATGTAGGGCTCGAACTTAGGAACCATAAGATCACGGTCTGAGCTGAACTTAGAAGTTCAACGGACTCACCCACTCAGGTACTTAATCTCACTTTTCTAAGTGGAGGCTATATATTTTTTTTAATGTTTATTTATTTCAGAGAGACAGCGTGTGCAATGGATGAGAGCAGACAGGGATGGGGAGAGAGAATCTGAAGTAGGCTCCATGCTGTCAACACAGTACCTGACACGGGGCTCAATCTCACCAATCATGACCTGAGCCAAAATCAAGAGTCAGAGGCTTAACTGACTTAGCCACCCAGGCACCCCTTCACCTATTTTTCAAAAATTTTTATCTTTATTTTATTTATTTCAATGTTTGTTTATTTTTGAGAGAGAGTGTGAGGAGGGTTGGGGAGTTGGGCAGTGGGTGCCAAGAGAGAGGGAGGGAGACACAGAATCCGAAGGAGGCTCAAGGCTTGGAGCTGTCAGCACAGAGCCTGGTGCAGGGCTCAAACTCATGAACCATGAGATCATGGCCTGTGGTGAAGTCGGACACTTAACCAGCTGAGCCACCCAGGCGCCCCTTTCACGTGTTCCTTTATGAAATGTGGTTTCTGGGTTTTTCCTGCTCATGGCCCAGAGCCTATTTGGGATTCTCTTTCCCTCTATCTCTCTGTCCCTCGTTGCTCATGTGCTCTCTCTCTCTCTCTGTATGTCTCTCTCAAAATAAATAAACATTAAAAAAAAACTGTGGTTTCTAGAAAACTTAAAATTACTTGTGTGGGTCACGCTGAATTTATTTTGGCAAGTGCAACATTGGAACATTCCATTCTTATGCAGGAAGCTCAATGTGAGAAGCCTGCCTTCCATTGAAGTCCACTCAATGGACCTCGTTAGTCATAGGACTTCTACACTGAGGGGAACCTTTGGGAAACAGTCCAATTTCTGATTATACAAATGAGGCAACTAAGACGTAAGAGGCTCAATGGTTACACAAAGGTCACTCTGTTTTCTAGAGTTGCAGAAAACTCGCTGAATTCTCTTTCTGTATCATCAGCCCCTCACAATCCTGGTCAGAGGTGTCCCAAATGTGTACCCATCCCCTCTTCCACTGCCTTTGTTTTTGCAAGTGAAACTCCTCAGTTCCTTAAACCTCTTTACAAGAGGGTTTAAAAAGAATTCATTGTTTTGCTCACATTTGTTTGCCAATGATCTTAAGATGCGTGCCCTCCTCACCCCAATGCAAACACAAAATTCTAGACAGGGTTTAACCATCATAAATCAACTGGTTAGAGTATGGGCTCTCTGGCTGTTCAAATAATATGTAAGATATGCTGAGCAAACCAAGGATTCTACCACTCTCCTCATTTGAAGAGGTATTTAATTTTGAGGAAGAATTAAAGAAAGGAAGAAATACAGCAAGATGGGGCACGTGCGTGGCTCAGTTGGTTATGTGTCTGACTATTGGTTTCGGTTCAGGTCACAATCACATGGTTTGTGACATGGAGCCTTGCATCATGCTCTGCACTGACAGCATGGAGCCTGCTCGGGATTCTCTGCCTCTGTCCCTCCCCTGCTCATGCTCTCCCGCCAAAATAAGTAAATAAACTTAAAAAGAGAGAGAAATACACCATGGAGTTTGTTCATCATAGCTGTATTCAAATCCTATAGCTGGTAAATGAGACCACGTAGTGCTTGTCAGTTGGCATGGCCCCTCATATGTGACCATTCCACTCATATGGTATTTTTTATTATGCTCTGACCAATAGCATCCCTGAGCCTCCCCCTCTGCCTTACAGTTTGTCCAAGTTTGAAAAGGAATTCGTGTTTGTGGAATCTAAGGAATATTTCCAGTTGTTTAAAATTTTTCTAATATGATTATACATTTTTATCACCAGACATCAAATACCACCTTGGCCATTTAGTGCCAATGCTAGCTTGGACCCAAAGCAAAGAAAGCTTTCAGGTGGAATGATAGATGCCTCCACCGAATCACGTGGTAAGAAAACAAATTCTTGAGCTGGATGACAACTCAAAGCTCTCAGGCAGCTGAAACCCACAAATGTTGCCTTTTAGTTAAAGTCTCATACTTTTATAGAAAAACAATGTTAATAAAGGCTATAAGGATAATGCATTTTTTTTTAAAGTAATCTCTATGTTCAATATGAGGCTTGAACTCGCCACCCTGAGATCAAGAGTCACATGCTCTACCGAATGAGCCAGCCAGGTTCCCCAAAAATCACAAGTTTTAAGCTGAATCATAAATTATAATGAGAGAGATTTACAACTGTGTAGTTTCTTTCTTTTTTATAATTTATACAGTGTTAATGCATGCCTTCATTTGCTCCTTGCATTCCTTCCTTCCTCTCTCCCTCTCCTTCATTTTATTGATGAGGAAACTGAAACATAGGTGACTTGCTCAGAGTTCTATGGCTGATAAGTCACAAATTGAGGCTGTAATCCAAGGTCTTCCCAGGACTCCTGGGAAGCTTTTTCTGGTTAGTTCTTTCAATACCACCGGGCTTGGTACTATTGGCAAAATGGCAATTGCCCAAACTAAAACGCTTTATTTAATAAATCTACAGATGGGAAACAGAATTTGTTTCTCCCTATCTCAGTATGTGTTTTCATATGTCTCAGATCTATTAGTCATTCTTTCTCTTTCCTTGGAAAGATGTCCCAGCATCAGTTATGCAATAACTGCTTTGCTATCATTCTCCTTATTTATTCTAATATTCCTAAGGATAAAAAGAGCAGTGGCCTTGCCCTCAGTGAACTGTAAAATCTTGTGATCAAGAGTGTAGGCCCTGGAAAACTGAAGACCATCTGAGTCTGCATCCATTCTCCACTCACTAGCCCTATTTCCTAGGAAAGAGTTTCTGTCTGTGCCTCATATGTAAAATATAGGTAATAACCTCTACCTCTTGTGGGTGCTGAGAGTATAACAAGACAAATTTCATATATATATATACATATATATATGAATTAATATACATATTATCTATCTGTATCTATAGGACAGTCCCTGTCACATGATAAGCATTCCATAGGTGTTTGCTATTATCTTCATCTCATTAATAAGAATGATAAAGTTGGCATGGTATAAAGTTTACAAGCATAAGGATTAACAATGACTCAAATTCCTGTACTGCAGGTGCTTCTGTGAAGGTGAGTTAGTCATCACTGTAAAGCTAGTTATTTTGTAATTAATCATAAGGTGACATTGGTGAAAGTTAAAAACACAATCTGTTTAACAAGGAAGCAAAAATTTTTTTTTTGATAGAGAAAAGACAGATACTTTCATATCCCAAATGCTCTTCATTCCATGATTGTCCATTTCACACTAACTTTCTGAAGGCATTATCTGATTTTAGTTACATTTGGTTCTGTAATGAAGATCCTCAAGAAATATGCATTATGTTGGAGTTAGGAATTTGGTTAGGTTGGAAAAGAGACATCCTCAAAAGACTTTTCAAATCAATATTTAAAGTGTGTACTAATGGTAAATCCATGCATGATACAGGGCACATGAATTTAAAGCATGTCAGTGACTAGCTACTTGCTTCCCATAATTTTAGGCTTAAATTTCCTTACCTCAAAGAGACAGACTTGGACTGGATGGTCTCCAAGCTTGCTATCATTGACACACTTTATAATTATCTATTATTAGCAAGATTTTAAAATATATACCTAAAGAGTGTGTCTTTAGAAGTAAGGTTTGCCCGACATCATGAAGCTAATTCTATTCAATCTTTTGGGCAATATCCAATTTCTACTTTCAAGGAAGGCTACTTGGAGAATCTTCTTTTCAGGTTGTTGTCCACAATGATCACTGGGCTGCTTAGTGAAGGGCTATGTCTACAGCAGGATTTAAAGTATACCCAGAGGAAGACTACCTAGACCCCAGACGTCCATAAAAGCAGTGAGTTAGTAAGAATTATTAAAACACAACCCATGAGTCCTTTTGTATAAACGAAAAAGTTGATCCTACAGTTCACTACGAATTGCAAGGCACTCCAGGAAACCAAAAGAATCCTGAAAAAGAACAAGTTGGAGGACTTACACTTAGCAGTTTCAAAACTTACTACAAAGTTACAGTGATCCATGTAATGTGGGACCGGGATAAGGACTCACATACAGATCAATGGAATAGAATTAAGAGTCCAGAAGATCACACATGTATGGCCAAACTGGCTTGTGGCAAGTGTACCTAAGTCCATTCAGTGGAGAAAAATAGTATCTTTAAGAAATGATGGTAAGACAAATGAACATGCACATGCACAAAACCCCCTGAAATTGGACTTCTGCCTTACACTAAACACAAAAACTAGCTCAAAAGAGATAATATACCTAAATGTAAAAGCAGAAACTATAGAACTCTTACAAGAAAACATAAAAGTAAATGTTCATGACTCTGGATTCGGCAATGATTTTTTAATTTTTTAAGTTTTAGACAGAATACAAGTGGTTGAGAGAGGTTGGGGGGGAGGAGGAAGAGGAGGAGGAGGAGGACAAAAAGGAGAAGGAGGCGAGACAGAGGGAGAGAGGGGGAAAGGGGGAGGGGGGAGAGGGAGGGATGGAGGAGGGGGGACCCTGGGATCATGACATGAGCTGAAACCAAGACTCAGACAGATACTCAACCAACTGAGCCACCCAGGCGCCCCAATGATTTCTTATTCTATGACACCAAAAGCATACGCAACAACAAAAAATAAACTGTTTTCATCACGTTAAAGAAAACTTTTGTGCACTAAAGGACATTACCAAGAGCATAAAAAGGCAACCCGTAGAAGGGGTAAAAATATGTGCAAGTCATAAATCTGACAGGTGTCTACTCTCTAGATTATAGAAGGAGCTCCTAGAACTCTGCAACAAAAAGACAACCCAACAAAAAAACAGGTCAGAGACTTGAATAGACATTTCTACAAAGAAGGAACACAAATGGCTGAAAAGGACATGGAAAGACTCAACGTTATGCATCATCAGGGGAATGCAAATCAAAATCACAATGAGGGGCGCCTGGGTGGCTTAGTCGGTTAAGCATCCGACTTTCGCTTAGGTCATGATCTCGCGGTTCGTGGGTTTGAGCCCCGCGTCGGGCTCTGTGCTGACTGCCAGCTCAGAGCCTGGAGCCTGTTTCAGTCTGTGACTCCCTCTCTCTCTGACCCTCCCCTGCTCACACTGTCTCTCTCTCTCTCCTAGAAATAAATCATTAAAAAAAAATTAAAAAAAAATCACAATGAGATACTACTTCATATGCACTAGAATGGCTACAACAACATAAAACAGAAAATAAGTGTTGGTGAAGATGCGGAAAAATTCCAACACTTATACCTCGGTGGTGGGAATATAAGAGGGGAAAGCCACTCTGAAAAAAAGTTCAGCAGTTCCTCAAAAAGCTAAACTTAGGATTACCTAATGACCCAGCAATTCCACTCCTAGGTTTATGCCCCAAAGAAGGGAGAAAAGGTGTTCAAATAAATACTTGCACACAAATGGTCATAGCAATACTATTCACAATAATCAAAAGGTCCAAACAACCCAAATGTCCATGATCAATGTGCTATACCCATACAAGGGATCCATACAAGGAATCAAAGAAGACAGATGCTAAAGGTCATATAATGTATGATTCCATTTATAGGAAATGTCTAGAAGAGGCAAGTTCATGGAGACAGAAAGCATTAGGGATGATGGAGCAGAGCATGCAAACATGCCCTGGGGTAGTGAGGGGTGACTGCTTACTGGGAGTTCTAGAATCTGAAAGTAGTGATGGTTGTGTGACATCCTGAATGTACAAAATGCCACTGATTCGTGCACTTAAACTTTTTTTTTAATGTTTATTTTTGAGAGAGAGAACGTGAGTAGGGGAGGGACAGAGAAAGAGGGAGACACAGACTCCAAAGCAGGCTCCAGGCTCTCAGCTCTCAGCCTAGAGCCTGACATGGGGCCGAAAGCCACAAACTGCGAGATCATGACCTGAGCCGAAGCGGATGGCCACTTAACCGAATGATCCACCCAGGTGCCCCTGGCTTGTACACTTTAAAATGGTAGAGTTTATGTTATGTGTATTTTACCATAATAAGAAAAAAACCCCACTGGTTCTACCTAGCACGGTGATGAAAGGAGCAGACAACATCTTTCCAGCACATGCTGGGGAGCTGGGACAGAGCCACCCAAGGGCTGATGTAAGTAGGACAATGGACCGGGTTTCCCTAGATAAGATACATGGTTGTCTCACATGCCTGGCTCTTATGGTTGTGCTTTTAAAATAAATGCAAAAGATTCGCAGACCCATGGACACTCATTGAGAAATAAGTATAAATACATGATACTGAGAATACATGGTATTTTAGACTACCCGCCTTGTGATTTCCATTCATTAATGCACACATTTGCGTTGACTGCATTTAGAAAATGATGTTCAAATAACAGACAAAACCAATTATGAAAACATCTCTTCCCATTACTTCTAAGGACAAAGCATATGAGATCATAGGAGCCTTGGCCTAATTTAATTTGCATGGCAGAACCACACAATCTGCATTTCCAGTTACCTTCATAATTGGCATTTTCTCAGAGGAACCCAGGGAACAGACTACAGTTTTCCCGCTTGTCTCTGCTGCCCTGCCCTGTGTTGTCTCTCTGCAAATTCAATATGACTTGGTAATCAGTAGTCTAAGGAAGTACCTTCAACCCTTAAGAGGCCAAAACTGTAAGAGTTCTGCAGCTTGGCCTCTGTCCTGCAACTGAGCTGTGCTCCCCACCACCAGGCTTCAGCCCCCCCGGGAGGCAGGCACTGTTAATGGTTTCTTACTGCTCTAACCCCAGCAGGAAGCCAGGGCCACGGGCACAGAGCGGGTCCTAAAAGATATGCTACATGAATAGATGAAGCCTTACATGATCTGAGGACAAAATAACCAAGCCTAAATTAGAAGAAGTACGACAATGCACTTTTTCCCCCCTCCCCAACATTTTTATGGATGAGTGTGAATATCTAGGAAAAAATTAACTGGAAATGAGCGCTGTTTGAATCATGTGAGCAGCAGAATGGAAAGCTCTTGTTACAAATGAAAAGCACCTCAGAACTCAGAGACATGTAACTTGGAAGTAATCTTTCAAGTATTATTTAAATATGTAAGTATTCCATTTTGGCCCTCTTCCCATCTCCATTCTCCACTTCACCCATAGAATATGCATCCTTTTGTTTATATCAGTTCTTAAAAGCTGTATTGTCTGCTGAGCATGTGTTTTGGTTTATGAGTTTTGATTTATGGTGATGGATCTCATTCTTTCTTATTCTGTGTGTAAAGGACTGGTGTGGGATATCCAAGAAGCTTTGATGGAAACAATGCAGTAGTAATTAAAAGTGTGAATGCTCCATTTGAAATCTTTGGCACAGGGAGTAGGGTGTAAGTCAAAGCTGGTAAACACATCCAGGCTTAGTTTAACAGGAAAGCAGGTTAATAAATCAAATGACAGTATGAAACCTTACCGTGTGTGCCTTTTCTACAGATACTTTATGCCAGACATTAAATTTGGCTTAAGGCACTTCCTTGCCAATCTTTTCACCACTTTGAAACATGTATTTCCCTTCGGTTACCCAAGGAATTTCACAGGCAGAGTCAATCACTTTGTTTCTTAAAAGAAAGGAATAAAATTGCTCCATAGAAAACTAAAAAAAAAAAGTAGCCTTTAAAAACTATTATAAACTAAACTATAAGCTGCATTTTGTTCCCTCTTAAGTGATAGCCTATTACCCTTTGATTAGATGTTTGATTAATAATGTATTTTAATATTTAGATATATAAAATGTTTTGGGGATCCAGCCTATTTCAATTTGCATATTTGAAGATGCATAATCAGAGACATGTGCCCACTAAGCCCCAAACTTACTTTATCATGAGGCTTTGGCCATCTACATCTTCACCGTCCCCTATGTTGTACTTGCTTGTCAAATAAAGGGAGATCTCAACCTTTGAGAGTTGATTTAGTGTATTTGCCTTGTTAGGGTCATTGGGGTCAACTGTTCCTTCCCCTGTAGAAAGAAAACATTGTTATTCTTATCGCTCAGCTCATTGTGATGCCGGGCGTCAGCAATGCAAGATAAAGGTTTATGGGAAAGACAGGCTTGGTTGTACTGGAGATAATGGTGTTCATAAAAAAAACCCCACATTCTAATACAGGGTGCAAGAGGCTCTTATTTAAGTTTCTTTTTTTAAAAATTCATTTTGAGAGAGAGAGAGAGAGAGAGAAAGAATGTGCACATGGTGGGGAGATGGGTTGGAGAGAGGCAGAGAGAGAAGAGAGGGAGAATTCCAAGCAGACTCTATGCTGTCAACACACAGCCTGGTGCAGGGCTCGATCTCATGAACTGTTGAGATCATGATCTGAGCCGAAATCAAGAGTTGGACACATAACCAACTGAGCCACACTGGCATCCCTGTAGTTATCTTTTTATATAAAGTTGAATATTAAGATTTTTTTTGATCTAGACTAGGAAAATTAAACAGCAAAATGTCAACCACAGGGCAAGTAGAAGGAAGAAGCTCTTACCAAGAAAAGATTCCACACTAGGTACCTCTCCCAGCAATTCCAACAATTCATTCAGCAAGTCCTGTTTATCCGGCGCAATTGCATCCTGGTGTTCCAACAGGAGCTAAAGCAATAAAGCAATAAACACACACACACACACACACACACACACACACACACACACATAAATTCTTAAGTGCTACCATTTTTACATCAAGTTCCCTTTCCAGTTTGCCAAGATAATTTTCTTCTAATATTATGTGAATCTTGTTTTTGTGTTTTCAAAGTAAGCTTTAGGCCCAACGTGGGGCATAACCTCATGACCATGAGATTGAGAGTCGTGTGCTCTACTGAATGAGCCAAGCAGGGACCCTTATTGTTTGAATATTAATTACAAGTCTGACATTTATATTTTTCTTTTCTTTTAATTTTTATTTTTGACAGAGAGAGAGAGAGAGAGAGAGACAGAGTACAAGCAGGGGAGGGGCAGAGACAGAGGGAGACACAGAATCTGAAACAGGCTCCAGGCTCTGAGCTAGCTGTCAGCACAGAGCCTGACGTGGGGCTCGAACCCACGAACTGTGAGATCATGATCTGAGCCAAAGTTGGACACTTAACAGACTGAGTCACCCAGGCGACCAACAGTCTGACATTTATTAAAATTAGAGACCGCAGGGAGGTGACACTGTTTTTAATTTTATCTTGGATGTGCCTGCTCCACACGAAGAAATTGCAGCTTTGTGAAAGGTGTTCATAAACCATCTTTCAGTAAGATCTTATAAGGTATGCCAAGGAAAAGCCTTCTGCTTCTACTTCAATCCCTGTACGCCAATCCACCTTTGCAGCAAAGGTCAAAGTTGGGGAGGAAAGAGCCTAAAATGAGGCAGAAGTCCCTTGGCTAACGTTGGTAGCAAAGTGGAAGGGCATTTCCGTATTTCTTCAGGGAACAATTAAGCAGTAGTCAAACACCATGGATATTTTAAGAAATCAGCACTATTAGCTATTTCAATCTGCCTGCCATTGAAGATGTTTCAAGGGTGGGGAAGGCAGAAATGACCCTATGGTTCCCTGGCCAGAGACCCACATGTGGTTCCTCTGGTACATAATCCCCAAAAGGATCAAAGGGAAGGGCAGACATTACACAAATAAAAGAGGTGATATAATGACACGGTGAAATCTGGAAGGGTGAAACTTTAGGCAGGTAGCTTCTCCCCTTTATGCTGGTCATTACAGAACATGAAAATTTCTTGAAAATGTCTTTTAAAAAAGACCGTAATTTGAGGTTCTCCATGTTCCTTAGAGGACAAGGGGCAAGCAAGTGGCCACAGGCTGGGCAAATCGAGCTGCGGTCATGCTTGCATGAACCTGTGGACAACTCCTCACTGCAGACAGTCAGTCAACGGGACAGTCTTTTCTCCGCAATTATGTTCCTCCCATGTTAATACATCTGCTTCCAATCTAACATGTGAAGAAAATCCAAACTGGTCACAAGCTGTATTTCCCAGGATTGGATTCTGTTTTCAATTTTTGTTAACAAAGAGAACAGACCATTTCTCCTTAAAGAGTAGCAGTGTAAATTAATATAGTAACATTGTTTTGCCTGGAATGCCTGGGAATGTCTCATTCTAGAAGAGAACTCTCCACCACTTTATCTGTGGGAGGACACTGCCTTCAGCATATGCAGGGCCAGCATGGGGACATTTTTTGGAGATGGATAATCTACCATAAAAAGAGTCAACACAGTTGTTGCTCAAATATGAATGAGACCACTTGCTCATTAGAAAATTTACTGTGGCAAACGTCGCACTGCCTGGACATGTTTTATGATTTCCAGGGTTTATATAGAGAGCAAAGAAGTGGAGCCTCTCATTTAATCAACTGAGTCACTCGTTCTGCCCGTCACTGAGACCTGCCTTAGTTTAGGATTGCTCAAAATACCCTTGGAGAGCTTGCTGCAAATGTCGGGGAGGTTCTCTGTTCCAGTGGTAAACAAGGGAAATCGAAAGGAGAGCCCATCTTTCTTCCAAACCTGTACTCAGGATTTCGTTTCTTGCAAGAGCTTAATAAAGCAGCCCATTTTGTCACTTGTTAGTATATCTGCTTTGATGGGGGTGGGGCAGGACCTTTCAGAGCTGTGTATTGGTGATGCCTGCCTCCTAGCTGTGGATATAATCCATACTGGAGGTATCCTTAACTGGGCCTCTTGACGTCAGTGTGTATCTGCAGATCTTGGGCTCTTGTTAGAATGCTAGTTCTGGGGCACTTGTCCAGTTCAGTCGGTAAGGCATGTGACTCTTGATCTTGGGGTTGTGGGTTCAAGCCCCACGTTGGGTGTAGGGATTACTTAAAAACAAAATCTTAAAAAAAAAAAAAAGAACATAGTTTCTGATGTGGGAGGTCTGGGGTACATTTCTAACAAGTCCTTGAGACTTCGGAGTATCAAGGTCTGAAGCGGTTTTAAAAAACGTTATCTTTTTAGATAAGAGGAAATACATTTCAAATGATCCTAAAAAAACCAAAAACTCTCAGTGCTTGGCCTTTCTACTTCAAATGACTGAGGAGCCATCAAAGGCTTCCCAATGCTGAGCTAAGTGCCCTGACCCAACAGATGCCTTACACTCCTTTTATGGCTGATTGCGGTAATGTTTGCACACCATCTGGATGGAGACATTACGACATAGAAGAGACTGTGAAACTGCCTCTGAGAAATGGGGTTTTCCAAAACAATAGAAATGATTCTTCGCAGTTAGCTGATGTTGGGTGGGGTGACTTCTCTTGCCTAATGTCAAGTGGTCAGCTTATTTGACCTCTCTATATGTCCACCATTAGAGTAGAGAGAATATTCTCATTGTCCCAGAATTTTACTGGAAAAGCTGGGAGAATTCTTGAAAGGGAGAGAGAAATTGTGTCGGGGTCCAGGCAGTGTATCCCCGGTAGATGGGGGGAATCTTAGGGCCTGTCCCGGCTCAGGGCTTAATCCTCACGTTTACAATGTGGCTTTGTAAATGGATCATGTAAGAAGTAAACTTTCCTTGTTTGGGAGAAGGAGTTTTATTACGAACAAGAGGGAATAAACGTACCATGTAAAAAGTAAACAGGACTTGTTTAGGAAAAGGAGTTTTATCCATGTACAAAAGTCAGGGAATAAATAATCAAAGATTTCTTAGTAATCAGAGTATAAGTATTACTAGCACATGTTTACAGTAAGTCCAGTAAAAATGAAGACCCTTCTCCACTGCTGAGACCCTTATCCAACACCACTTACTGAATGTGTGCTGATGATTTCTTCAACTGAAATATAAATGACTGGTTTGCTGACTGTCACCACGTCGGTGTATTTATCCATATTAAACGTTTCTTCTGGCTCAGGGACATTACAGGCTTCTTTGAAATATTTCCTAACAAAGAAAACAAGTTCTTCAGACAGGGTTCAAATTTCTGAGGTAAACCATTTTGTTGAAACACTGAGGAAATCATGAATTACAGTTAGGGCTTTGTTCTCCCAAACTGTGGTGGCCTGGGGACTTGTTACAGTATTTTCTAGACTGGCCCCTCACTATGGTAGCTGAGTCCCTGTTTCTGGATGTTGGACCCAGCTCCTCAGACACAGGAACACAGAAAGCAAGAGGGTCCCGGTTCTATTAGTGACTCAGTGTAAACAAATTATGGGGCAGGTTACTTAAAAAATGTTATTTTGAAAGTGGGGCCCCTGAAATTTAAACAAAAACATCGAGACTGATAATCTTTGAACTGAGAATCCAGTCTTTCTGGAGAAAATAATCTGAGAAGCAATTCATCAAATGTGCTACTTTCAATGGCACATGCTCCTGGGTCTAACAATCCTTCAGAACGTCTGTTGCCAACCTGACAGAAATTCGAGTTAAGCCTGCACTACTCCTAGTTGATCCGAACAATGGCTGCTGGCCAAGGGAAAGACTGTTAAGGCTAGACACACAAATACATACAATGTCCCATTCCTCCAGTAATCAGAATCTAACAAGTCTGCTCTGTTCATAATAGCAAATTTAGATGGGGATTAAGAAGCTAGGTTCTCTGCTCATGGTTTAGGAGCGATCCTTCGTAGAGGTAGAGAAGGTATTTTAGTCTATAATGTAGTAAACTTTCATGTCTGAAATTGTCCTTGGTGTATCTCCTAAGGTACCCAAGGCTTATCTACTAGAAAAGGCATCTACCTTCTCAGCCCAAGGCTGAAGAGATTAAATAGCAGACAGCCATGTTGGTGTGGGAGAAGACCATGTTTCCATGTGAGGGTTGGTCTTCCTACGCTTTGACAGTTTGGCTTCTGACACTTTTAAAAGGTTGCTGAGGAATACATAGGAAAAATACAAGGGTTGGAGGAAAAAGTATGAATTTAAAAGGAAGTGAGGGGGGGACTTTGGTTTTCTTTCTTTCTGAAGAGCTGGAACCATGCATGTTCGATAACAATAATCTGAGAAAAAAGGGAGTAAAAGGAAGGAAGCTGTAGTAGCAGATAAGGACTTGCAAAAAATAGTACTTTATTCATCCGTGAGAAGAACTAAAATTAGCAGCTTGAGAAATCAAAACTTCCTGTAGTAAGAGGATTTGGAGGGAATTTTCTCACAAGAGGCCACAATTAATTTTTTATTGTTTAATGTTTATTTATTTTTGAGGGAGAGAGAGCATGAGTAGGGAAGGGGCAGAGAAAGAGGGAGACATAGAATCCAAAGCAGGCTCCAGGTTCTGAGCTGTCAGCACAGAGCCTGATGCAGGGCTGAAACTCACCAACCACGAGCTCATGATCTGAGCCGAAGTGGGGCACCTAACCAACTAAGCCATCCATGCACCCAGGAGGCCATAGTTCTAAAGAGAGAACAGTGATCATGAACTCACCTTTGTGAGTAGATAAATCATTAATCCAGAGGAAAACTGAGGAATGGGAAATGAATTTTCCAAGTGAGGAGTCAGAGTCCGTATTTATGTCTTATTTCTATGACCTACTACCAGTCGAATGGCAACAAGAGGAAAAACAAATGCCAAGTTGAACATGGTTCCTGGGAGAGCTCAGGGTGAGTGCATCTTCTTACCAGACTCACTCCTAACGTGTTCCCATGGAAATATTCGAGATCTAATTTAGAAATGCATATCAAGTCAATGGACTTAAGTCTCACATGGCTAAGAGAGGTTTGTCAACAGGACATAATCATACACAATCCTCAAGAAATATAAAAAGGTGGATTTCCTGGCTTTTTCAAAATGAAATACTCCCTTTTCTCCTAACTTGTTTGATGCAGATAAGCAAGTTCCTTCTCACGGGACACATTCTTAAAACAAACAAACAAACAAACAAAACTCCAAAAACTCTTCTTAACACCAATGAAGAAGAAATCAGCTGTTCTGACTTTTACCCTAAGTACTATAAGCCAGGAGCATACCAGGAAAAATCAACGCTTCATTTTGTCCACAGCAGAAAGCAAACATCTGGGGATAACTCAGCGTAGCAGGGGCACTGAGTGCAGGGGTGGGACGAGGGAGCTCCAGACAGAAGTACCCCCGCCTGGTCTTCCGGCTCTCCTCTCTCCCCACAGAGCCAACCAGAAGAAATGCATCCCACCACCCGAGGCTCCTGTCCCTCACCCCTAACTCCAGTTCTAAGTACAGAACACCCATTATTCTTGCTCATCATCTTCCAAGTTCTCCATAAGCCAGGACCCCTCTCACCTGAACTCATGATAGGTCTCTGATAAATAATTGTTCATAGATGAGAGATGCTCGTTTTCTCCTTCAAACAGCTTGTTGGAGGCTGCGTGCTGAAGAACCTTGGCCACCGATCCCAAGTTTCTCCTCTGGTCGGAATTTATCTGGCCTCCGGCTGTCATGTCGATGATATCAAAGCCGTCAGGAGCTACAATAGCTGGGTTCATGTACCGATAGTACAGGAGGTTTCCAACAATCTGGAGTAAGGCAGAGGAAGAGACTATTTTTAAGAGAAAAACCTCAAGAGCTTTAGATTTCTTTAAATCAAAGTCAGTATTTATTGATGTTTCCCAAGAAAGATCATTTTCTGATCTGAATCCTGTCAAGGAGTTAGGTAAAGGAAGTGAAGAGAATCACACATCACTAATATAGTCAACACAAGTATTTTTGGTAAGAGACAGAACTTATTAGACCATATTGCCCCCAAGTGCTCTCGACTGAAGAATTTCAATAATGTATAAGATCTCCAAAGTAAACTCCGCATAATCGATAATCTTGATAGTCATTAAAAACAGAAGACCTGCAGCTTTTACACACCAGGATACAGGAGGCAAAAAAAAAATCTCACAAAATGGTATGTGGGTAATTTTGGCTGACACCCCAGGGGAGGCAAGGGGGAGATGACCCTTGAAAATCTACCTTTAATAGTTCATCTTCTGTGGCATCAGGAAATTTCTCATGGATCGAATTCTTCAGTACTTTGGCTATATACCTCAATCCATAACTACATGTAAAACAGATGACAAAAGAAAATAATGGAAAAAAGCTAAGTGAGGAAGAAATACAAAGCAGTTGTTGCAGTCAACTAAAGCTGAGTAGTTGTCTTAAAAATTAAACATAAAATGAGATGGTAACAGAATCACAGGACCTTCCCTGATGATAATAACTGAGTGTCCCCTCTTTAGAGAATGGTTATGCATTTAAAATGCAAGCACAGGCAATCTTTCCAAGTAGTAAAACAGCATAAGGGGAAACTCCTTTCTTTACTGCGAGGATTTGTTTTACGTAGTATTTCAAGTACTTTCAGTGAAGAATGTTCACTCTGTTACGTGTACAACTTACGGCAGTAGATCACGGGAAGAAATGATAGATTTCAGGACTTTGTCTGTGACCCTTCTCAGGTTCTCAATGGATGCCTCCAGTTTATTTTTCACTTCTGGGTATGTGAGAGCTTGTTCTGTGGTCACATCATAAGGCAGCTTGCTGAAAACACAACACGGGCCTTCCATTAATTGGGGCTTTAGAATAAGCATTTATGTCCTTGCCAAGCTATTTCTACTATCAAGCTTTGTTCAGTGCAGTGGACTCCACCCATACAGGGGAGGCTGTGTGCGTCCAGACCATCCCTCTGCCACTAGTGGATCAAGGGTGCTCCAGGCTCTCTCCTGGGGCTCTTCTGGCAAAATAATGGGTGACTCAAACAATGGAGACCTAGCTAACTTTCTATGTCTTTAATTACAAAAAAGCAGTATGTTCATTACAGAAAAAAAATGCATATAAGCAAACAAGAATATAATACCAACCTAGACACAACCATTTTTCATATCTTGATGCATAACTTTCTAGGTTCCAATGTATAATTCTGTGTATGTGGGCCTTCCACACTCTTGGGTATAATGGAGTTGGTGCCTATGCATATCCCATATAGATCCTGTGTGTGTGTGTGTGTGTGTGTGTGTACGTACATATACGTATACACATATTTTATAGAAAATGGGTTATTGTACCCAACTGTAACCAAAAACTATACAAGCATTTTTTCCATACCAATAAAAATATCTCTATATCAACATCCCAAACAGTTATTAGTCTACTATGTGTTCTACAAACATTTATTTAACAAATTCCTCAAAGCTAAATATTTTGACTTTCCCCAACTTTTTGCTGTTACAGACAGTGCTGGGAGAACCATCCACGCAATTCTCTGTGCGTATGTGAACTATTGCACAAGGCACCCTTCTGCAGAAAATAAGGAGCCGGGATTGCTTAGATCGACAAACCACTACCCAGAATAAGCCCGTTCCACCTGGCTTATTAATACTTACACAGGCAAGTCACTCACTTGGTAGATGTGAAACGGGCATATCTTCAGGTGAGGAGAAAGTGTGTGCCATTTCTAGGTCTACGTTTAGAAACACATGGAGAATAACCAAGGCAGAGAATTATAGAAATTGTGGCTTTGGGGCTCATCATATTTTAAATTTGAAAATACCATGTAAAACCAAGATGAGCAAGAGTCTAAGAACACTGTCTGTATAGATATGTTAAAGGGAATAACATCTTGAATTGAAAATTGACTTTGGAGGGGGCGCCTGGGTGGCTCAGTCGGTTGGGTGTCTGACTGCAGCTCAGGCCATGATATCACAGTTCCTGAGTTCAAGCCCTGCACCGGGCTCTGTGCTGATAGACAGCTAAGAGCCTGGAGGCTATCTTCAGATTCTGTGTCTCTCTCTGTGCCTCCCCTGCTCATGCTGTGTCTCCATTTCTCTCAAAAATAAGTAACACATAAAAAATTTTAAAAAAAGAACAACATTGACTGTGGATATTAAATTTTGTTTTTTTTAAACCTTTAAAAAAGTTTTTATTTATTTTTAGAGAAAGAGAATGCATGAGCAGTGGGGGGAGAGGGGATGGCGGAGAGAGAGAGAGAGGGAGAGAGAGAGAGAGAGAAGAGAGAGAGAAAGAATCTCAAGTAGGCTCTGCACCAGAGCCTGATGTGGGACTCAAATCCATGAACTGTGAGATCATGACCTGAAACAAGAGTTGGACACTTAACCAACTGAGCCACCGAAGTGCCCCTAAATTTTGTTCTTTTAAGAGAGTTTAAGAGTATATAATAACCATGTAAAAATGGTCATAAGACACAAATACAAAACCAACATCGTCCGGGCTCATTTACCTGGCTTCTCCAGTCTGTGTTTCTAGTTGGTTCACCCAAGCCTTGTACACCTCTACGGGGTTTGTGTTGATGGTCAGAGACTTGTCATCGAGGATCTCTTTCACCACAGGAGCCAGGAGCTGGCGCAGAGTGTTTTGTCCACGCGCCCCTCGGTTGAAGCTCACAACCATCTTGATGACGGTGGGGTTCCCGGTCACTATGTCCTGTACCTGATCCACCTTTGACCTAAAACAAGCCAAGACCAAAACAAATGATTTGCCTCTATGTATAGAGTTTTAAACAGTGTATGTTCTCTCTGGCAGGCAAGGACTTCCTCCATGAAAATCAAAGATGGTGTCCTTTAAAAGGAAGCAATCATTTTTAAGACGTGTGTTCCTTGTTTGAGGGACTCAAGCACATAAAACCCAAGTGCTCTGCCTTAATTTCAATCTAGAAGGCAGGAAGGAGCTGAAGGTGGACCAACACTAAGAGGAATACAGGGTACCACCATGCAAGTATTATGTCCCATCTAGTTACCAAATTTTAAAAACAACTTTCTTGATTCAATTAACTAATTCCTTTTCTTTGAATCCCACTCATACTGACTGCAGTGCAGCTTCTGGCTATATTCACAGGCCTGAGAGTGCTCTGCTCCACTGCCAACTCCCAAGAGCATCCCCTCTCCTTCTCCCTTTCACCTCTGTGCAACCTCTGAAGCTCTGTACCCCCTTTTCCCTTATGGTCTCGTAGTGCTATATTCCCGTTCTTCTCTTACTCAACCACTCCCTCGGTCTCCTTTGCTGGCTCCTTTGCCCACATTTTAACTGTTCTCACTCATGTCTTTTTTCCATGATCTACCGTCAAACCTCACTCAGTCATGCAACTTCAATTACCATCTCTCTGGAACTTGTCCTCTGAGCCCAGGGACTAATCCACTTCTCCTTCCTGGGAGTTGGGTCTTCAATTTCCAATTTTCTGCTGGACATTTTCACCCACACATTCTAAACTTGTAGCTCAGAACTGCTATAAAAGTTCAAACTGTATCTTTTTCCTTTTGACTCTCCCATTTCTCTGACCTGTGCAGCTGCAATCTATTCTGTTCATACACAGCAGCAAAACGCTTCTTCTAAAAACCCAGTGTGGTCCCATCAGGACCTTGCTCAAAGACCTCCACACCTTCCCAGGAAGTAAACAGTGCTTTGCACTCAGGCCTGTACTCAGCAACTCCCAGGATTTGGCCCAACCGACCTTCTAGCTCCATCTTCCGCTTATATGAGTTAAATCGCATCTTGGCTAGTCTCATCCTACTGTCCTTCTTGGACTTTGGCCCATGCTTTTTCTGTCAATAGTGCGCCTTATTTCCCTTTTCCACTTCTTATAAAAAACTGTAGATATTCTTCAAGGATTTGGATCAGTTACCTCCTTTTCCACAAAAGCTTTATTGACTGACCTAACCTAACTGGAGTTATTCTTAGGTATCTATGTATTTATTATTTCTTAATTTGAGGACAGTTGACACACAATGTTAGTTTCACGTATACAACTTCGTGTTTTGACAAGTTCATTCAAGTTTATACATTACGCTGAGCTACCATCAGTCCTATTCTATCACTATTATAGTATATGTGCTGCCGAAACGAGCACTATTCTATCACTATTATAATACCATTTGTAACTGGAACTTTTCTTTCGTCTCTCTGATCTGTTACACAATGTATATCATTCATTAGTACTGGTTTATTTCAGGGCACACATTCCTATATGTATCTCTCATGTAGCCTGTTTCTCATGTTGGTTTACAGAAACCCTGAGGGCAAGAGATTCCTACCTAATATGCTTCAGAGGTCTATAGGAAATAGAGCAGCTTAAGGTATTAAGAAGCCAGGAAGGCAGTTAAGTTTCCAGTTGGTTGAAAGGGGTATTTTTCATGTTTTTTCCCCCACTTAATATAGGTATCTCCACATTTTTTTAACCTTACTGAATCTGAAATCAGCAAAAAGTAGTTTAAATTCCAGTGAGAGAAGCAAAAAAAAAAAAAAAAAAAAAAAAGGATATTCAGCAGAGATTGTTACCACCGCCTCCCATTTATAACTTTATTACTCACAGAATTTTAATTAAATTAAATTTTTTCTCACTGACTTTCAAAAAGCTTTCAAGTTGTTGCATACTTGCAAAATCAAAAGTTAGTTTAGCACCGAAAAAGGTAGCACTGGTGGGAGAAGTCTGTATCGGAATATATCTACAGTAATGTGGAAATTTCTTAAGGAATTCGATACATTTTAATATGCATGAGTCATTTATAAGAATAATTTAAAATTATTTTAGTAAATCAGAAACAGGTGCCACTAAAATGATCTACTCATTGGTATTCGTACATCTATATTTATATACCTACTTTATTTCTTCCTCCAGAGCTGTCTTAAAAAGCTTGAGGAGTAGATATTCTTCTCGTTGATTGGAGGCATAATTGTATAGTGTGAAAATAACAGTATCCATAAATTTAGTTGACTTGTTCTGTGGCATCTGGAAAATCAGCTTTGCCAGGTATAAAGGATTGGTCTAAAAGAGAAGAGGGAAGGACAGAGTCCCCCACAAAGCTGTATGTTAATACATTATTAAAGCAGAGAGGAGTTCCTAATTCCCTGCTCTTCAGTAGTTTAATATGTGTAAAGCCTATAGTGGAGTATTTGGCACAAAAAAAGACTTTAAAACATATCACCTAATACCAATATCATAGGAAGTTATATTAGAAAGCTACAACAGGATTTAAGTTCTATATACTATCTATTTAATGAAATGATTGTGTGCACTTTATACTGTTAACCATTTCAAGTCACGTATTAATATTTATTTTAGAGACTCAGAAGAGAGAGGGGGTGGCAAATAGAATCTGGCCTCTGAAGAGACTTGGAATAATAAAACAAGAGCCCAACTAAATAGACTATTCTAGAAGGACTGCTGAATGAATAGAAGGAAAGAGACTAGAAAAAGAAAAGGGTATGTTTACATGTGGAGACAGTGGGATGGGCATGACATTTTCTAAGGAGAGAGAAGGAAGGAGTGAGGTAGGAAGGCTGAAGAGAAGGGTGAAGGTCAGGACAGTTGATAGATAAAATGGTAGAAGACAGTGACAGGGGGAAAAAAAAGACATCTTAAAACTCAAGAATTAAAAACAAAATTGATGTGGAGTTCTGAGAGCTCGACTGAGGATAGAGTTCCTGAGATAGAGCACCAGTCTTCACGTATGTGGCTTTTATCCAGTACTATACCAGCCAGATGGAAGTTAGAGGAGAAAAACTATTTTTTAGGTGACAGAGGAAAGTATTTATGCAAAGAAATTTAATACATCTACTCTTCAGCTTCCTGCTGATGAAAAAAGAAAATGTGCCATACATGGAAACTCATGTTCATTTAATACACCCCAGCAAGTTTTGCTTTAAAGTTTCTAAGAAAACACAAATTCTAGTTTACTATTCAGATTTACTTTCAAGCTCGTCATGATTGACTGAAATTTTATGAAGCAGTAGCTGAGGATGTTTCTGTTTATAGCGCTGCAGTGATTCTTTTCCCACACTAAGCATGGGATTATGGGAAACGAAACTCATTCTAAAGCTCAAGAATCCTATTCCTCATTCCTCCCAGATGACCTAAAAGTTTTACATTTAGGCTCATATTGAAGAGGCAAACCCATATACTAGCTGTCCTGTGTGTCTCATAATTCTTGCCAAGGCATTATCCAAAGGCCAAATCCAGACCATTTGTTTTTATATAGTTTCCTCAATGATCTGGAGCTCGTGTCTCCAAAGGAGAGAGAAGAAAAGGTAAAGAAAAAGGATTTCAAGAGATACTTCCCTGCGTACAACTGAATGGTCATGCTCTTGGGTTGTTTGGGGAATCGAACTTGGTGGGAATATTCTCAACATGTTTCTGTGCTTTTTAGCCTTTCCATTAATGAGTCTCCACTTACATGACAGGGTAAAAAAAAAAAATAGACGTCATAGGCCAGTGACTACATTCCCACCTTCCTTATGACACAAAATCTAACATTAGAAGCTAAATCCTAAAGAAGCTTCATACATTTGGGAGGTTCATGGATATCAAAAAGAATAAATGCCAAAGGTTAAATTTCCAAGCGGTGCATGACTAGCCTTCTAATTTAGGTAGACAAAAAGCCTTCCTTTCTGGAAAGGTTGCTGGTGTTATTAAGCAACAGATTCCATGAACAATACTGTTTTAACATTTTCTTTGCATGCTGCCACATCGTGGCCATCTGTGGTACTACACTTGCTCTCCAATCTATTATTCCAGACAGAAACTTCTCCACTCGGCTAAAATTAACATAGCTTCTTTCCCTGGGGCAAACCGCACCGCACTTGTGGTCTGAGTAATGTGTTCTCTGTATTCCTAATGCCAGCGCTGTGCCCAAGCAAAGATCCAGGTACCTCCCGGCCTGAAAGAATCACCATCATGAGCAGAAGCAGCCACACAAGGGGACACCTGACTCAAGCAAGACCTGATGATCCAACTTTGGGGGGAAAGTTTCCTGCCCAAGGGGAGGCTTTGTTTATCACTATCGCTTACTCAGTTTCCTTGGGACTAAGTGGATGAGCTAGTGAGGCAGATGAGGTGAATGAGTGTTTAACCAAACCAATACTGGTTCACCACAGTCCAACCACAAGCAGCTCAACTGATCAGCTCTCACCTGCACCCTGAAAGCAGCAGAGTATGACTGTTCATTTATGTCCGAGTAATGCCATGAAAATAATGAACTAAAAAAGATACTTATTTCCCGAATCCAAACTCTCTGGCTCTTTTCTCGAAAGAAGGGCAGGCTGGCACAGGTCAAGATCCAGTTTTCACAGACTTTTTTTCCATGGCTGACAGCACCTACTTATGTTATTATTAGGTGTACGCTGTTTCTGCAGATAACTGTAAAATAATGTAGTCACGAAAGGTGGGGCTCTGAAGTCAAACTGCCTGGTTTCCAATACCCTTGCTTGACCCTTTGCTGGCTTCATCTCCCTTTTCTCATACAGAACAGGGGAATAACACTAATTACTATTTTTCTGATGGTTCTCAGGGTTGTAGAGTAAGAATTAAATGAGGTAATGTATATAAAACATCCCAGAATAGCACTTGGTACTTAGGAGGTACTCAAAACATGTCAGCTACTACCACTTTAGCACAGGGAAAAAAAATCCACTGTATACCACAAAACTTAGAGTGATCCCAAACTTATCGATCCAAAACACAGAGTAAAAGCAATCGTTCTCACCTGTAAAAGATAAAACAGCTGCTGATAGGTTTCTAGTGTTTTTCTCCTCTCCTTACTCAAACTTTTAATTCCCTGGTTGTCAGTGTTATTCAGTATTTGCATTTCTCCACGTTTTTTCTTATTCAGCTTTGTTCTGTGTGAAATTACATCCTGGAAAAAAAAATTATTAAAGGACTATGTTTTACTACGGTATTCTTTATCTCCTTCCTTCATACACATCCCGAAACACACAGTTGGAAAGATTAATTTTCCACATTTCATGAAATTAATGAAGGAACAAAGGATTGAGAATGTTAAGGAAATCCAGCTCACAGGTGAACTGGGCTTTTGTAATATTTGTTCTCTAAAGCTGCACTTAATTGCTTTTAAGATGTAATGCAGGCACCAAAACATTTCACTAAGGAAAGAATGGTCTTTCCAACAAATGATTCTGGGATAACTGGCTAGTCACATTTAAAAGAAAGAAGTCAGCCTCCTACCTCACATCACAAACAAAAATTAACTCAGAAGACATCAAGGAACTAAATGTAGGCGCTAAAACTATTTGAAAGAAAACCTAGGCATAAATCTTTGTTCTCCCTGGATTAGGTAATGGTTTCTTAGTTACGATACCAAGAGCACTAGTAACAAAAGAAAATATATATAAATTAGAGTTCATAAAAAGTAAAACCTTTGTGCTTCAAAGGCCACTATTGATAAAAAGGCAGCCCACAGAAGGGGAGAAAATATTTGCAAATTATGCATCGAATAAGGGATATAAAGAACTCTGGCATCTCAAAAATAAAAAGAAAGCCCAATCAAAAATGGATAAAAGATTTGAATAGGCATTTTCTCAATTCATACCTTGTTGGTATAGGAATGTAAAATATAGCCACTTAGAAAACATTTGGCAGGTTTTCAAAAGTAAACACAGAGTTACCATATGACCCAGCAATTCCACTCTCAGGTATATATCCAAGAGAACAGAAAACGTATGTTCATACAAAAACACGTACATGAATGCTCACAGTAGAATTATTAATAATATCCCATAAGAGGAAACAACTCAAATGTTCATTAACTGATGAATGGATAGACAAAATGTGGTACATCCATACGATGGAATGTTATTTGTCAATAAAGAGGAATGAAGTACTGATTCATGCTAAAACATAGGTGAACCTTAAAAACACAATAATATGTGAAAGAAGTCACTCACAATAGACCAGATACTGTGTGATTCTATTCATATGAAATATTAACAACAGGCCAATCTATTTAGATAGAAAATAGATTAATGGTTGCTCTTATTGGAGGAGAACAGGTAATAACTGTTAATGAATATGCGTGTTATTTTTTTTGAATTGAAATGTTACTCACAGCTGATAAAATTCACATACTATCTAATCTGAGAACATTTTCTCTTGAGTTTCTTGTTGGGGTGAATATTCTAGAATTATGGAAGCTATGCTTGCACAGTCTTGTGAATATACCACTACAGTATACACTTGAAAACAATGAAGCAGATCTATAAAACTATAAAAGCACTTGCAAAAAAATATGTAATGTAGAGATCAGAGACAGAATTGAAAGGAATGCCCTAAACATTTGACAAAGCTTTTGTCAATCATGCTCCTTTAACCGTTTACAGAGAATCTTGGAAAAGGGATGGTTCCAAGTGTCGTCAAGCAATCACTTCAGGCTATTGTGTCCCCTTCAGATGTTTAAACGGTCATGAACAAGAGGAGGACTTTTAGATAAGGGTCTACCACACATTTTTATGGGGACTCACAGCAGAAAGATACATCTGTCTTCCACTGGTAAACACACATTCAGTGCACACACACGCGCACTATGAAATACTCAACCATATTGCTGGGATACACTCTGGTACCTTCAATCTCCTTTTATTCTATTCCTTTTTAAAGACTGCTGATGTTACTCACTAAATTAATTTCATGATCCTCCAAGGACACATGACTCACAGGAATGCCCCTGCTCTAGAATGCCTCCTCTGCCATGTAACAATGGGTCGCTGTTCCACAGAATAGGTGGCAATAGAGCTGTTTTTCCTAAATGTTCTTTTATCTGCTTCCCTGAGCTCTTAGCCAAGCCTCCAGGTGAGGAGTCCATCTGCAGCCAGCATCAGGATGTTTGGCCCCTGTTCCTGAAAGGGAGGCACTATGGGAATTTCAGGCGATACAACAGTTTACTGTGCTTGTACTACTGGTCATCTAGCAAGCCTGCCCTCTGTCCACCAAATACCAGTAGGCACCCCTAGTCACTTTGATAACCAAAAACGTGCCTGCCACCATTTCCAATTGGCTCTGGGGGTGAGGAGTCAGGTGAGAAGCTTTTGTGAACAGGCTCTAAATCTGTTTACCTCCTAGCCTGCATTCTCCCACCCTGTTCTCCCTGGTTCAGTCCACATGTAGGAAAAAAACCTTGGAGCTCTGAGGTAAGATGGTTCTATATGGTTATATCCACTGCCTTCTAGGTCTATGGTTTTATTCTTTGCCATTCTCAGCTTAGGGAGAACCTAGACTTAGTCACTTAACTTCTGTCCTCTTAATTGTTTATATGCAGAAAGAGGGGGATTTGATTTGCATTTCCATGATTTTTTTTTTAGAAAGACGACATTTTCATTCTCATTTCACAAACATAATATACTTCAAGATGAAGAAAGGAAGTGTGCTTAGCACCAGATGGAGGTTAAGGGGAAGTCTACGCAGGCAGCTGCCTGACATCCTTATTGACAGCAAGTCCTAAAGCGTGACTAGAATGTGTGGTTTAGAGGTCCAGATAACCCAGCTTTCTTGTCTTCAAGTAACTGGTGAGGTAGATAGATCATTGAGGTCCGTCAAATATATGGAATAGATTATCTTGGCTTTAAATATATGGCAGAAAAAAAATCTTGGTATTTAACTCCCCCTCCAATTATTGCCAAGGGAGGTGGCTCTGGAAACTGAAGACTTCTTGTGTGTTCTGTTCCCAGAGTCCATCTTTACGTCATGGTTTCTGACATACACAGAAGAGAGGGTGGGCGTGGCACACAATCTCCTGGGCAGAACTACACTCCTCTGCATTAGAAATAGAGACCTATGGTGAGGACAGGTCTGGGAGAATCATCCCGGATGGGCAACGAGAGAATCAGATGCTGAGTCCTGGTGGGGAAGGACGGGGTGGTTAGCAGCTAAGCCCGTGGAACGGTGTCGGCCGCAGGTCCAAGTGCAGAGCCAGCAATAAGCTTTCTTTCTCCTTCATGCTTTCCTGTGAAACTAGGCCTTGCTCAAGACAGCTCTTGTGGCAACGCAAGTTTTCTTTGGGAAGGTTGAAGAAGGGGCTAAAGGCCAACCCAGAGAGGAGTTCCAAACAGACACATATGCTTTTCATTAATAGAAATTTAATGTCCTCTCTTCTTACCGATAAATACTGAACGTTTGAAGAATAGTGGTTGGAAGGAGCAGCAGTATTTATCTTGTTCATGATGCTCCCTTATTTGGATATTGCCACCATTTTGTCCCTTCCCCTAATAACAGTTATCTGCGTGCAGGCTATATGCAGTAATGTAAAAAATTTTATAGAAGTTATAGTCTACCACAAAGGTTTTCGGTTTTGGAGACATGAAAATAGGGGTATCTGTAAAGCCTAGCAAGCTTTGTGACCTTGGGCAGGTTAACCTCTCTAAGCCTATTTTCTAAATCTACAACATGGGCTTAATAATAGCAGTCTCAATTGCTGTGAAGATGAAAAACAATTTATGGGAAGCATTTAGCACATTTTCCAGTGACAAAAACATGGCTCAGAGAGATTAAGAAACATGCCCACAAACTTGTCCACAGTGAAGTGGTGTAATTAAGCAGTAAAATGAGTCTTCACCTGGTTTCAGGTAACCCTGGCCTGCAAGGAACCTATGCCACACCACATTCATCACCGGGGCTTTCAGGCCTTCAAGATGACTGCTACTTTGGAGGCACCTGGCTGGCGCAGTCGTTGAAGGGTCGGACTCTGGCTCAGGTCATGACCTCATGGCTCATGAGTTCGAACCCTTTCTTGGGTCTGTGCTGGCAGCTCAGAGTCTGGAGCCTGCTTTGGATTCTGTGTCTCCCTCTCTCTCTGTCCCTCGCCCACTTGTACTCCATCCTCTCTCAAAAATAAATAAGCGTTAAAAAAATTACTTTTGCTTTCTATCCAGATTTTCTTCCAGGTAGTTTGAGTTTATATCTTTCTTCCTCTCTATGTCTCTAAGAAACTTTACTTCAGTTGCTTTGTTTCCATCTCCAAGCCAATGTTTTTGCCTAAAACCAATGTTAGCCACTTCACTTACTGACTTTCTGTGATTTCTAGGAGGAATGCCAATTCTATTTATTTTAAAATTTTATTAATATTTATTAATTTTATTTTCTTAAAGTTTATTTATTCTGAGAAAAAGAGATAGAGAGTGGACGCTCAAGCATAGGAGAGGCAGAGAGGGAGAATCCGAAGCAGGCTCCACACTGTCAGTGCAGAGTCTGACATGTGGCTTGAACTCATGAACTGTGAGACCATAACCTGAGCTGAAACCAAGGGTTAGATGCTTAACTGTCTGAGCCACCCAGGCACCAATTAATTTTGATTTGAAAGAGAGAGGGATGGAGGGAGGGAGGAGGGGAGGAGGGAGAGCGCTCTCCTGAGAGCTGGGTGGAGGGAGAGAGAATTTTTTTTTTTTTTTTTTTTTTTTTTTTGAGAGAGGGAGGATGCCAGTGAGTAAGGGACAGAGAGATAGAGAATCCCATGAGGGGTAGAGATTGGGAGAGAGAGGGAGAGGGAAAGGGAGAGGGAGAGGGAAAGGGAGAGGGAAAGGGAGAGGGAGAGGGAGAGGGAGAAAGAGAGAGAGAGAGAGAGAGAGAAGCGGGGCTCACCCAAAACAGGGCTCTAGCTCACCCGATGTGGGACTTGAATTCACAAACTGAGATCATGACCTGAGCTGAAGTCAGATGCTTAATGACTGAACCACCCAGGTGCCAGAGAGAGAGAGAGAGAGAGCGCGCGAGAGCGAGAGAGAGGGAGGGAATCTTAAGAAGGCCCCACTCTCAGCATGGCTCCATCCCCTGACTCAGGGATCATGATGTGAGCCAAAATCAAGAGTCAGATGCTCAAGCAACTGAATCACCCAGGCTCCCCTATTTATTTTTTAGTAAGCTCTATGCCCAACGTGGGGCTTGAATTCATGACCTCAAGATCAAGAAGAGTTGCACCCTCCCTGACTAAGCCAGACAGGTGAGGAATGACAATTTAAACTAAAAAAAATTGTTTTTTAATTTTGAGAGAGAAAGCGCGCTCGCACGCGCGCACGCGCGTGCACACACACATGCAAGCAGGGGAGGAGCAGAGGGAGAGGGAGGGAAAGAGTCTTAAAGCAGGTTCTACACTCAGTGCAGAGCTGCTGTGGGGCTCAATCCCACAACATTGTTTGACGCTTAACCAACTGAGTCTTCAGGCACCCCCAAGGAATGCCAATTTCAGAAGAATTTTAAGACACATGGTTACTTCGGAGGGCTGGAATTGTTCTTTACAAACTAAGCTATTTCCTTTAAAAATATATTTCCCTTGGAGTGTCTGAGAGGCTCAGTCATTCAAGCATCTGACTTCGGCTTAGGTCATCATCTCACAGTTTGTGGGTTCGAGCCCCATCTTTGGCTCTGTGCTGACAGCTCAGAGTCTGGAGCCTGCTTCAGATTCTGTCTCCCTCTCTCTGCCCCTGCCCCACTTGCATACTGCCTCTCTCTCTCTTGAAAATAAATAAACATATAAAAAAGTATTTTTTCCTCACTAAAAACATGCTTCGTGTTTAAAACTAAAAAAGATTCAAGGAGTTTAATTTTACTACCCACCCAAAGAAAAAATCACTTTTTTCCCCTAGCTTTAAGTGTGTGTGTGTATATATATATATATATACTTTTTTTCCCCCACAACGGATGAAATTGTACTGCTTTAAGTACTATCATCTTCTCTTATTACTTTGTACATTCTTCCCTCTACCCTTGAATGTTCTTTGAAGACATTATTTTTAGTGGCTCTATAACCTACTGTTCTCTATGTATTGTTTTTGGGTTTGGGTTGGTTCCCACTTTTTCACTACTGTAAATAAAGCTTCAACGGTACTATTCTTAGCATCAAATTAAAAATGCTACTATCAATAAGACTAAAGACCATATATTTAATAGTCATTAGTTTTAATTTCCAATAAGTGATCAATATTTGGTATTTGAAAAGGTAAATTGAAAAATTGGCTGTTTCACAAAGCTATCAATTAGGATTACCTAAAAGAACAATCTTAAACATTTATAAATCCCTGAAAATTTGCCATGATTTCATTTTTCACATGAATAACAAGCTACACGTCATTCCTACTATTTACTATTTTGCAACTAGCCATTACTTTAAAAGACAAGGCATTTCCTGTTTACAGCTTGATGGGGACCGGGTAAAACAGCAGTTTAAGGCTATAAAAGGCATTTTCCAAAGGGCCTTCTGGAATATATTACACTTGAAAAATTCTCATGTTTGTCAACATGATTTTTAAAAAGGAGAAAAAGACTATTGTTTTTCTGGATAAAATAACGAAAACAAACTTAACACGGAACATTTACACTACACTTCTTTTACTATTTAGAAAAGAGTATCGTTTCCAATAAATTGCACTATTTTCCTGGTTTTCTACGCACAATTTCACTATTTCTCTGTGAGGGCTGGAGACGAGGGTGGGACATTCACACCCTTTTATCTGCTGGCCTCCTGAGCTGCTCACCTCCCAGTTTTCGAGAACCACAGATTCAAGTCGGTGGCTGTTAGTGCTCTGTGACTGACCCATGGTAACCTCAGCACTTCTACAAGGCCAGCTCCCTATGCCCCTCCTGACCTACCCATGTGCTGAAAACTGATGTGGCACTAGAACAATGACATGGAAAGAGATCTTACCCTACACATTTCCCTTTCTTGGGTAAAAATGAAACTTTTCACCTAGTTTGAGGGAGCTGTGACATTAACAGATTTCACAAAGATACAAAACTGTAGCATTATTTACTAAGATTCTAAATTTTGGGGGCCACCCCACTATGTAGGGGCCATTTTGGAAATCTGCAAAGTTGTTTTTTGTTTGGTTTGGTTTTTACATTCTAATGACTGTAAAGCACTGCTGGCTTCTACTGGGTGGGGGCAGAGATGACAGACGCACCGCTGTCCTACAATCTTTATGAAAGTCCCATGTAAATAAATGTCCCTATTCTGCATGGCTGGATTTTTCAATGTCCTGCTGGTTGTACATGCAGGTCAAAATGCTGTACTTATTTGAGCCTCAAATCTAATTGCCTTAGATAAAAGTAAAATACATATCTCCCTCCAGTTTTAATATATACTAGATTATCTAGGACCGCAATACTGTGGGGGGAGACCTCCGTGCTTCTTCTGAGCTTTATGAAGAGCTGTTTTCCATTTTGGAAGAAGAAATCACGGGCAGTTCCACCTCTCCTGGGTATCGGTCTCATCTGCAGCTATTTGTAGTCTGTTCAATCTGTGGTTATTCTGGGAAGAGACCCAAGCCTCGGGCAACTTGATCACATCTTCTAATGGCATCTGGCCCATGCATTTTCATTCCGAAATCGTGTTTTTCTTATACACTACTTTTCTATATTCATGCAAAATCTTATCATGGAGGTACATATGTAACTAGACTTCATTTCATTTCAGAATGATAGAGAAGGCTTCCAAAAGATCTTATGTAAGGCCGGAGCATAAAATGTTGCGGGTCTGAGAACCACAAGAAAAACGGTCAGTGAACTGGGACAACAAATGCTGGATTCCAAACGAGTTTAGCTGGACAAAGGTGCTGTGGGCAGATATACGTGCCCCTTCTCTCCTCTGAGAGCAGGAGCCCCAAGATCCCACTGACCTCCAGCGTGATCCTATTCTTCACCAAGAGCCCAATCTTGAGGTCCATCAGGTTCAGGTCTTTCTCTAGCTGCTGATTGCCTCTGATCTTGGTCACTACTTCTTCCCTCAGTCGTGCCACTTCCAGCTCCTCCTGGAAATCCAAGTTACTTTGGTCCAACAGGTGTACAAATTTTCGGATCACTGTTAGTGGTGGGTTTTCGGAGCCAACTGCAGGGAAAGGAACAGGCATGCTTTCATTAGGCATGTTTGGTATTATCATCAATAGCAGAGAAATCAGGCATCTCAATAAAGTAGTAGTAGAAAAATACAGCAGCGGAAGAACTTGGGTCTCTGGAGTTACTCATTCTTCCCAAGTCAAATCTGGACAAGGAAACTGACATGTAAGTGAGTGTGCACCACTGATATCATCTGGCCTCACTATTTTCTAGTTATCTAAGTCTCATTTATCAGCCTTCTTATACCCTGCTCCCAGGACTCTCCACTGAGAAGATAGTTCTATCTATCCATGCCTTATTGATGAGAAACGTGGGAAAGAATGTTAACTAAGTTATCACTGAGAGCTGGTGGCTGAGCCAGATAAGAGATGTGTGTTTTTGCGACGGGAAATGGAAAGTGGCTCCTCTCAGCCCAGAAGACCATGGGGATGGGGGGAGGGGGGACAGGAGAAGCAGGAACTCGGTGAAAGGTGAATTAGAAACAGTCAAGGAGGTGAGATCTGTAAGGCCAAACAGGAGCCCATGAGAGGACAAGTGGAACACATGTTCTATGTGAGAAACTGAAATTTGGTCCTTGTTCTTTCAGCGTGGACCAGGGCACTCAGAACAGGGAGACCAGCCTCAGCTGTTTAGGGGGGTGTCCAAATTTTAAAAGGGTTTTTCCTCTGTGCTTTGAACATGAATTATAATTAATTCCCTAGCACTCTAACTTTACAAAAAAATCTATTTGTTAAGGTATTCAGTGAAATTTACTTGGGTAAACTGTATGAGTAAACCACCTGGACTTCTAATGGCAAGAGATTAAAAGCACCAACACAAAGAGGACTTGGAATCGGCTCAGGTGTGGCCACTTCCGTCACCATCCTCTCCTTTACCCTGAAGCCCTAATGAATTTTAACTGCCAGCTTGGTTCTAGGGTGTTTTCAACATTCAAGGGAAAAAAAGAGGTAAAGAAACAACACAAATAACTAAGAGCATGGACCCCACATAAACCACCAAACCTAGAGATCGTCTATATTAGCATTTTGCCACCTGTGACAGGCTTTATTGGAGAAATTCCCTCGAATCCTGGGACCCCCTTCCCTTCCTGATTCCCATGTGCACTAATGTTCTACTCTTTCTAACAAGGATGTTGCTAATGACATAGCCATTTCAGAAAAATCCGGAGGGACGCTCCAGAGCTCACTGATGTAGCTGAGTTGGGAGAACACAACCCATCTCATTTGGTCTCAAGTTCTCTCTTCTTGCTCTTAAACACCGTGAACCTCTGTGTGTACTAATAAACTTGTTAGAAATTCTTATTGTAGCTTTACTAATTATTATGGCTCAAATTTAATATTTCTTCTGTCAGTAGTAGGCTTATGACATCTGCATGCTGGGAATCACTGGGCTATTTTAATTGCAGGTCATCACCTAACTTCACAGTCAGAACTTAAAAGAGACCGTATCATGGCTGCAGCAACCTCCAGCCTGAGTGCATTCAATACCTTTCCAGAGGGAAGGGGTGAAAATGGATGATGACAGACTAATAAAAATGACTTTTTTTCTCAGATTAAAAATGCCTTAGTTTTATAAAGGCGCTGAATTGAGAAATGAAAATTTACATTTCAGTGACCACAAAACCACCCTATTTGCTAAAGCCGAGCACAGTGGAGATCTACCTTATTCACTAATATAGCTTCTACCTACCTTCTATGCTTTAACATAAACTCACTTGGAGTTTTTCATTGGAATGCCTTTTGTCCGTGTAATAAAAAAATGTAAGCAAGTGAAAGCATCACACTACCCATAAAAACACGTTACCTAGAATCAAATGAAAAGCAGCCGGTTTTCATCTGGATAATTTATTATTAAATTATTTTTCATGTGCAAAGGCAGTAGCAAAAGTGTTTCAGTATATCAAGGCTCAGAAAACAAGATCCTTATTCAGCCTTCTTGTAAAATACGTAACAGTATCCACGAAATGAGAGAGGAGTCTCATTAATTCAGTGGTGGAGAAGTGTGGCCCTGGAAAGACTGGATGGCCTCTCTTTACTCAGCTTCTACATGGAGTTCTGGAATCCAGCAGAATGACATATTGTCCAATAGACTCTGCAGGCTGGAGGCAGAACCTGGTCTCTAAAGCTTCCTGAAGCTTTTCCTTAACATGTACCAGGGAGGATCTTTCCTGAGCCATGTACTTCGCCCCATAACTCAAAACGGACATTAGGCAATAAAGGCTACTGGCTAAACTACTTCCTAGGCACTGTGCTGGTTACATTACTAAACTTTAACTTTCTCCAAAAAATAAAAATAAAAAACATGGAAGACTTAGAGAACGATACTGGCCATTTTCATTCCTAAGATGTATAAATAAGGATTTTCTTTACCCTCTCAGAACTAATTCTGAATGACATAAGTAAAATATTTTAAAAATTGTGCAATAGTAGTAAGTTTATCAGAAAGTTCTTCATCACATGTTCCTGTGATAATAAGAATGTTAAAAATTCAGCATATAAAGAATGATTTTCACTATGTAAAGAACAGAAAAACATAAGCAAAGTTGGGACTGCACATAGTGCAAAATGTGAAGGTTATTTCTGCATGAGCTTTATTTTGTGGTTTTCAAACTTTCTATGAATGACACATACTTGTATTATAATAAAATATTTTAAGAAATTATATCTACTGTGAAAAGTCTAGAATGAAATTATAGGAAGATGTTCATGGTTATCTTTGAAAGATGAGCTTTTTTCCTTCTTATTCATATTTTGAACATTTCTTATAGAAATATGTTTTATTCTTAAAATGAGAAAAATCATAGGCCAACTAAAAAAGTTAAACAGTTCAAATACAGGTTTATCTTCTGGCTAAGTCTTTTGCATTAGATTCTTGACTCTAGCTCAAATTTAATATTAAAATATCAGCATTTATGCCAACTCCATTCTTTCTGAAGAAATCATATCCACTCTACTTACCACCTCCACTTAATAGGAAGGCCCACCTTCCTGTCATCCGCATTCCTTTGTGTATTAATTCAGGACCTGGGGTCTGAGATGGTCAAAACTTACTGGAAACTATGGACAATCTCTGTTTCTGAAGTGGTCCCTAAAGTAACTAAGATGGAAGCAACATGTTTTTGCTTGGTTTGTAAGGAACCCATACTTTGTTTGAGAGTATAGATGATCCCTTTATGTTAGTGCAAATGTGATATACATCTGACAGAAACCATACTTTAAATTTTGAATTTCGATTTTTTCCCCGGGCTAGCCCTGTGCAGTACAATGCTCTCCTGTGATATGGGATGCCAGCAGCTAGCTGGGACTCCTGGTCAGCAATGCATTCACAAGGGCAAACAACCCACATACTGACAACCATTCTGTTTTTCACTTTCAGGAGGAATTCAATAAATAATACATGCTATTCAAAAGTTTACTATAAAATTGGCTTTGTGTTAGATTATTTGCCCAACTGTAGGCTAATGTAAATGCTCTGAGTTTTTTTTTTTTTTTTAACTTTTAAAATGTTTATCTGGGTCTTTGAAAGAGAGACAGAGAGACAGAGCGCAAGTGGGGAGGGGCAGAGAGAGAGGGAGACACAGAATCTGAAGAAGGCTCCAGGCTTTGAGCTGTTAGCACAGAGGCTGATGTGGGGCTTGAACTCAAGAACCGTGAGATCATGACTTGAGTCAAAGTTGGGTTAACCAACTGAGCCACCCAGGTGCCCCTCTGAGCATGTTTAAGGCAGGCCAGACTAAGCTGTGATGTTCCATAGGTAGGTGTGTTCAATGTCCTTTTGACTTGGGATATTGTAAACTTATGATGAGTTTATCCAGATGTAACTCTATCCTCAGTGGAGGAAGATCTACCCAACTTACCCAATGTTTTGTAGTCATCTCTGGCTTTGTTTGCTCTCACTAGTGACTGTATTTTCACAATTTCATTTTTCTGCAAAAGAATGAGACCAGTCATGATCTTCTGGAGGCCCATCTACTCCATGATTATAGAATTCAGAACTACAGCATTAGGAACTGACAGTATTTAAAAAAAAAAACAAAAACAAAAACAACTGACAGTATTTAAGAAGAGACACTATTTAGAACAGACAGCATTTAGATGTGGTGGATTCAACATTTATCTTTTGTGTTTTCTTTGAAGAAAGAGTCAGGTAAGTTAGCTATAAGTATCAACAAGATTGTATAGGACTGTTTATAAAGAAATCGAAAAGGCAAAAGAATTTTAGCCTCAAATTTAGATGATCAAATCTATCTTCATATATCTATTCTTTTAAGATCCTGAAGAAATTCCTGTGAGATTCTTCACTGGTTATCAGTTAGAAAAACTTTGTAGCAGTTTTGTAAAATACTTTCTGGAATCTTTTCTCTTTGGCATTACTAGCCCACATCCATTTCTTCTCCCACATTTCCTATCCAGTCTTGACTAGTGAAGCCTCACTCTGAACATGAAGTCTGAATTAAAAGAAGAAAAAAGAAAATACCTCCAAAATATTACCATATTGAGTTCTAAGACCTATTATTTCCTCCTACTGTTCATTTCCACCTTTTAGCTCTGGATTGATTAAAAAGTAAGTTAGTTTACTGATATATGACTTGCAACTGTCCATCCAGCTCAGTGACAATTTATGTTTTAAAACCAGAGCCACAGGCAGCTGGGGAGACACGAAAATACCACTTAACCAAATTAGAAGCTTTGGTGTGTGTCTTAAAGCAAAAGGGAGCAAGAAGAAGAAAAATATTTAAGAAAGAAGACATTTCATTTTCTTTCTGGAAAAAATATTTTTTTTTTTTTTTTACAAATAGTTTATTGTAAAATTGGTTTCCATATAACACCCAGTGCTCATCCCCACAAGTGCCCTCCTCCATGCCCATCCCCCCCTTCCCCCCACACCCATGAGTCCTCAGTGTGTTCTCAGCATTCAAGAGTCTCTCATGGTTTGCCTCCCTCCCTCTCCCCCACCATTTTCCCCCTTCTTCTCCCCCATGGTCCTCCGTTAAGTTCCTCCTAATCCTCCTATATGTGCAAACATATGATATTTTGGACAAAATATTCTAGTTAATGTAAAGACTGGACAGGAACACTACACAGACAGCGGGTATGGTATACCAACAGTCTTCCACTTGGCTTCTCTTCTAAAAACATTTGACCTTAATAAAAATCATTCAATGCTAACATTCAACAAAGCATTCATTTAATTCACACTCAGGATAAAAATCCACTCTTGTGTGTCTTACATGATCTCTGAAATACTGTAGTCGTGAAACGTAATTTCTTCGTGCTGTTATCATCCGGAACCAGGACTGGATCTAAAAATGAGTTAAATAGAGAAATAGAGGAAATTACTAAAAAAAATCTTTAATGTCTTTCCATGCAGTATTTCTTTAAAAAAAATTTTTTTTTAATTTATTTTTGAGCGAGACAGACAGACAGAGTGAGAGCAGGGGAGGGGTAGAGACAGAGAGAGAGGGAAACACAGAATCTGAAGCAGGCTCCAGGCTCCAAGCCATAAGTGGAGAGCGTGTCACGGGGCTCAAACTCACGAACCATGAAATCATGGCCTAAGCTGAAGTGAGAGGCTTAACCGACTGAGCCACCCAGGCGCCCATCCATGCAATCTTTCTAAAGATGATATTCTGATAAATTTAGCAGCCCATCAAGTAATTAACATCCAAAGCCTAATCCTTTTTTGCTTTTACTGTTTATTTATTTTTGAGAGAGACAGGGGGAGAGAGAGACAAAGCGTGAGCAGGGGAGAGGCAGATAGAGAGGGAGACACAGAATCTGAAGTAGGCTCCAGGCTCTGAGCTAGATGTCAGCACAGAGTCCAACACAGAGCTTGAACTCAAGAACAGCTAGATCATGACCTGAGCCAAAGTTGGATGCTTCAATGAATGAAGCCTAATCTTAATCTCTTACTTCTTGCATTGTTTTTTCTCCTAGGGGTTCAAAGCATTTTATACTTTATGATGAGGAAGATAATATAGCTTTGTAACACTGTACTTTAATCTTGGTAAATAAAAACCAAGAGCTCATGGCATTTTGCTGAGAGTTGCAAAAAGACAGGGAACCAAAAATTAAATCCAGTGTTTCATTCCCCTAAATGCCTCCAGTATCCATTAGCTTTTTACAGGAAAACAAGTCTAGAGTTCTCTTGAAAGACCTACCAGGACTTACAGCTTTCCTAAAGAACAGGCATGTGCTCCACAGCAAGCACAGCACAGAACTAAGGAGCGCGATGGACCTAGATGCTGTCATTTTGTCTTCACAGTTGCGAAGGTCTTTTGAACTAATCTCATGTGATTCCTATCTCTTTTAAGCCTTGCTATTCAGAATCTCATCTGGATTTCCACGAGTTCATTTCTGGCCAATTCTTTGGTTTTCAGCACTGGGGTGGGGGCACTGCAGTGCCCTTTCTTTCTCTAAACTGACAGTCAGCAGCTTGAGTCGAAAACTGCGTTAGACTCGCTCACTCTCCACATCCAGGTCCTGACTAGTTCTATTTCTTCTTTTCACTGGTTTTGCATTTGCCTAACAACTAAGGTTTTGTACTGTAAAATTTGAGCACTGTTAATATTATTAGTGAATATGACAAGAGGGACACAAAATAAAGCTGCTTTCCTCCAGAACTTAAATAATCAATTTGGACTTCCTAGAGAAAGAGCGTTTACTGGTTATGCTTCCCAGAATCACATAAAGAACCTGAACCAGTTAGGTGTTTTAACAGAGCTGTTTGAAGATGATCAGCTAAGTGAGTAATGCATGTGGGACTCAAACCCAGGACTTAATTCTGACTTAAGTCTCACATGTACTCTTCCCATAATCTGTCTTCCAGAAGCAAAACTGAAATGAAAAGCAAGGTTTAAGCCAAGCACTTAATAAGGTAGGGAGGGACATTTACCTTCACAATATTTTCAATATTATCAGCGAATGTTTTCCGTCTGCACATATATTCTTCCCGTTGTTTATGGCCCTTCCAAAAAGCCTGTAGAAAACAGCAAGTTACAGAATTATTAGTGTGCAACAGTTTCCCATAGTTTATTTTAGAAAGCACAAGAAAAGAGTACATCTCAGGAGACAGTGAGTTGGAACACGGTCAGGGACCCTCCCTTCCAAATCTCATGTGAACACCATCACTAGGGGTTGACATTACACTGAACAGAATGCACCAGCTCAAAGCTGACACTTGTCCCAAACTCCGGGAAGCACAATTACTAGGTGGAAGCCCATTTTCCCATGGGAAAGCTTAATTTTACCAAGGCTCTGGGTGGTAAGAAGTAATAATAAAATGCAATGGCCCTGAAACATACAAACAGATTAAATGAGTACTGGTGTCATTTGGTTACAACATAAGATGCTTCAAAATAATGCCTTATCAAAATAATGACTTATATAAGTACCTTTACTACAGCAAATGACCTACCATGGCCCATGAAGAAAAATATTCGACTAATATGTAACTCTGGATCCCTGAAAACAGAAGTGCTATGATTGATCATTTATTATCTATTTTTTACTAAAGTTTAGTGATGCCTCACCATCAACATTTGACTAGTTTATCATCATTAAAGCAAATTTGTATAGGAAACATTTACAAAAACTGGGAAAAGACTGTTATCTTTAGAATTATTAAATACAAAATTGTTTTAAGTTTATTCCAATTGATTTTTGTTTTAGAAACAGATTTTCAAAAAAATGTTATTTATTTTTGAGAAAGAGAAGATGCGCGCGCACACACACACACACAAGTTGGGGAGGGGCAGAGAAAGGGGGGCAGATGATCTGAAGTAGGCTCCCTATGGACAGCACAGAGCCCTATGCAGTGCTTGAACTCACAAATCATGATATCGTGACCCAAGAGAAGATGGATGCTTAACTGACCGAACCACCCAGACACTCGTATTTCAATTAATTTTTGAGAATCTTTTTACTGGAACTTATCTCCGTAACTCACTTCAATTCTATGGTTTTGTTTTCAAATTAAAGATGAAGTACAGGTTCCTTATTAAAGGGGATAAACAAAAAGTCCCATTATTTTTGTAAATTTCATGTCTCTATATATTAACCTACCTCATTTTTTTTTCTTTTAAAAAAAGGCACATTGAATTTTTGTCATGTAAAAAAACATGTTTTTTGATGATTTAAAACAAGCCAGTCAGTATGGGGTGGGGGTAGGGGGGGTGTCAAGTCAGCACCTGCTCCAGATTTCCTATCTCAATTCAGATCCCTAGAAATGACAACTTGCTTTTAAAAAATACTTTCAATTTTGAAATAGACACTAACAGGTAACCCCACAAATATACACTGAATTTCATTTATCTGTCACCCACCTCCCCCTAAATCTCACCAATAGGCTTTGAAACCAATTCACGATAGTACTAGAAAACAAGAAAGCGTATGGGTCAACAACTCTGAGGGATCCCGAAAGAGAGCAAGCAGCTGGAACTGCACTGAAAGAGGGAACCACAGAAGAAACTTGTACAGAAATGTAAGAACATCTACATCTACGTGGGATGGCTCGAAGCTTGAGGGAGCCTCGGGCAGAAGCCAGAATAATTTTGGCTGTCAAGCAGTGAATGAAAAAGCACAGATGGGGGAGTAAGGTTTGGGAAAAGTACAAACGGGTATAGGCTTTTTGAGGAAATTAGCAATATCAAGTGAAGGAAAGCACCAGTATGGAAGAAGCATTTTTATTGCAGCACTGCTGGTAATACCAAATGTGTATAGAGCAAAATGTTTACACATGGGGAAAGAGATCAAGTGCAATTTTGCACTCATAGTGAGGGATGCTACATGGCAGTTAAGAAGAATGAGTCACATATATTGACTATAGGAATGTTCTGTGTCCTTGAGGGGTCAGAAGATCTCCAAGATACAGTGCAAAGAAAAAAAAGGAAATTGTAGTTTGCTGTACATACTATGATGCAACCTGTTAACAAAATAATGAAAAACAAAAAATAATATGTGTTTCTATGCAAAGAATCTGTACTCAATGCCTAGAAATTGATGAATTAGGATATACAGTAGGGGTGCCTGGGTGGCTCAGTTAATGTCAGTGTCTTGATCTTGGCTCAGACAAGATCTCATAGTTTGTGGGATCGACTCCTGTTTTGGGCTCTACACTGATGATGTGGAGCCTGCTTGGGATTCTCTCCCCCCACTCTCTCTGCCCCTCCTGAGCGTGGATGTGTATTTTCTCTCTTTCAAAATAAAAAATAATGTATAAAAATGTTAAAAAATGAAAAAATAAAAAGGATATACAGCAAACAGAGAAAAGCTGTAAAGTAAAATGTGCCTCCGTACCTACCCCTACTTTGACCTAGCTACTCTCTAAAAGAATTAATTTTTTGTTAAGTATTATCTGAAAAAGGCAAAACATTGTGCTGTGTATATACACAGTACTGTTGTAAATAACCTTGTATGCATGTTATTAAGTATTTTGTAGGGATGCTTCCATTAAGATAAGGGATTACTGGCTCAATAGTTGATATTTAAAATTGATAGTTACTGTCAAGTTGCTCTCCCCAAGAATGTACGATAGAGATCTCCTTCCCCAGGGTCTCAATGAATTGGCAAAAACTAAAAAGATGGATGATGTCCAAGTGGATGGATAAGAACTGCTGCTTCATTTTTATTTATAATTTGATCTCCAGCAAAGCACAGAAACCATAACTTTCTATATATACCTTTACTGCCCCTCTTTTATAATACAACTGTATTTTGTCCACACACATAGAATCACATGAGACAGTGTTCTTTTGCTTCAACTATGAACATAATTACAGAAATTCAAGAGTAGAAAGAAAATGTATTTACCCACAATTTTACTCTTCCAGTTGTTCTTCCTTCCTTCCTGGTTTTCCCAAAGTCCTTTTATCATTTCCATTTTTGTTTAGAGAACTTTCTATGCTAATCTTTTAAGGCAGGTATGCTACTGACAAGTTCTCTTAACTTTTATTCTTTCTTTCTTTCTTTTTTTAATGTTTATTTACCTTTGAAGGAGAGAGAGACAGAGCATGAACCAAGAAGGGGCAAAGAGAGAGGGAGACACAGAATCTGAGGTAGGCTCCAGGCTCCAAGCTGTCAGCAGAGAGCCCAATGTGAGGCTCAAACCCATGAATTGTGAGATCATGAGCCGAAGTCGGACACTCAACTGACTGAGTCACCCAGGTGCCTCATCTCTTAACCTTCTTTCATCTAAGAATGCCTCCATTTCCCCTTCATTCCTAAAGAATATTTTGGAGGGGATAATGAATTCTGTGTTGGGCAGTTCTTTCAGAATGCAAAAAAAGTTGTGCCATTCCTCATCGCCACAGGTTCTTGTGAAAAGTCTTCTGTCATGAGAACTATTTTCCCTCATAGAGAAGGTGTCATTTCTAGCTCACTGCTTTCAAGATTTGTTGTTGTTGTTGGGTTTTTTTTTTGTTTTGGTTTTGGTTTCAGAAGTTTGTGATATGCCTTTGGGTACATTTCTCTGAGTTTATCCTCTTTGGTATTTACTCAAATTCATGAATCTGTGGTTCTCCATCTTTGACCACACAGCAACTTTTCAGATACTATTTCTACCAGGACCTTTTCAGTACTTCCCCTTTCTCTTCTCTGAAACTCTGAGGGTACAAACATTAACTCTTTTTGTTAAGGGCCTACAGATGCCTTGAGGCTCTGTTCACTGTTTTTTCAATAATTTCTCTCCCTTGTTTGATCTGATCATTTCTATCATTCTATTCTCTAGTTCACTGATTTCACTCCACTGTTCCCTCCATTTTGCTTATGAGTCTATCCTTTGAGGTTTTTTTAAATTTCAGTTTTTTAAAAAAATTTTTTAATGTTTTATTTATTTCTGAGAGAGACAGAGAGAGAGAGAAACAGTGTGAGCAGGGGAGGGTCAGAGAGAGAGGGAGATACAGAATCTGAAGCAGCATCCAGGCTCTGAATTGGGTGTCTGCACAGAGCCCAAAGCAGGGCTCAAACCCACGAACCATGAGATCATGACCTGAGCCAAAGTCAGACACTTAACTGACTGAGCCACCCAGGTGCCCCCCATTGAGGCTTTTTAAAGAAAAAAAAAATTTTTTGTAACATTTATTTTTGAGAGAGGGAGACAGATCATGAGCAGGGGAGGGGCAGAGAGAGAGAGAGGGACACACAGAATCGGAAGCAGGCTCCAGGCTCTGAGCTGTCAGCACAGAGCCCAACATGGGGCTCAAACTCACGAACTGTGAGATCATGACCTGAGCCAAAGTCGTACGCTTAACCGACTGAGCTGCCTAGGCACCCCCCCATTGAGGTTTTTTAAATGTTCTAGTTTTTAGTTCTAAAATTTGTCTTTTAAAATCTTTGTCAGATAATTATACTTATTTGTTATCTGTATTGGCATCTATCAATTGTCTTTTAAAATGTATAGTGTGCTTCTTTCTTAAAATGTTGACCAAAATCTGGAAGATGTGGATTTTTTTTTTTTTTAATTTCTAGGAGAGAGAGAGAGACAGCGTGATCAGGGGAGGGTCAGAGAGAGAGGGAGTCACAGGCTCTGAAACAGGCTCCAGGCTCTGAGCTGGCAGTCAGCACAGAGCCCGACGCGGGGCTCGAACCCACGAACCGCGAGATCATGACCTAAGCGAAAGTCGGACGCTTAACCGACTAAGCCACCCAGGCGCCCCATGGAAGATGTGGATATTAAGTGATGTGATTCTGGATCTTATTTAACCTGTGTCCCTGACATTGTTTTGACAAGGGAAGGGTCATGGTGCTGCCTCATTATTGGCAAGTAAGGGTGGAAGTTCAAGTTGTCCACTTAGCCTCTATTGGTACCTAAGGTAGGGGCTGCATATTATGCTGAGTGGGAGGTGGGAGTTCTAACTATGCAGTAAGGTTGTGCTGGTACCACTTTGCATGGGAGGGTAGTGGTGTCCTATTACCATTCTCCATGCAGTGTCCACAGATGGCAGAAGGCTTTGGGGCAGATGGCCTCATTACTACTATGTTGTGATCAAAGTCCTAACTCTATCATGTGTCCTTTGACACCACCCAGTGAGGAAAGGGAGGGTGGCTACATTACTGTTTGTGGCCATGGAAGTCCAGACTCTGCAGATATCTGAGTACTTGGTTAGATTCCACCCAGGGTGGAAAGCCAGGCTATTCACTTTGGGGCATGAGAGGTGTGGGGACATGGTTTTTCACTGTGTCGTGTGGTCAGAGGAGAGTGCTTACTGTCTAAAAGTTTTGTCTTTCTGGGCTACACCTATCCTGATCCTTTGACTACAGATAGCAGACTTTGGCTGGAGCTGTTTTTTCCGGCCTGCACCCATTAGCATTTCCATGTTGTCAGCCTCTGCAGCAACAAGACTGAGATATATGAAGCTCAAAGAAAACCATAAAATTCACCTCTGTATCTTCCTTTGGATCTCAAGTTTCCCTAGGCAGTACGGCTTTTCTCTCTCCATCTTCCACAGTTATGTCGGTTTACATATACTATCTGGGGCTTTTAGTTGCACTCAGAGGAATGAACAGGGAAAAGCAACTGTATTCCATAGTCCCAGAGGCGAGATTTAACCCCACATAGGTTTTAAGTCTGCAATGTTTTAGAGTTCCCTATGCTATTAATGCAATGTGAATTTATCCCTTGAGAGATTACAAGATTTTAAAAAATGAGAAATGTAAAACGTAGCTATGATTCAAAAGGGTCACCTGAACAACTATTAAAACTGAGTTCTGTGGTGCATGGGTGGCTCAGTTGGTTAAGTGTCTGACTTCAGCTCAGGTCATGATCTCATTGTTCGTGAGTTCAAGCCCCATGTAAGGCTCTGTGATGACAGTGCAGAGCCTGGAGCCTGCTGTGGATTCTGTGTCTCCTTCTCTCTCTGTCCCTCCCCTACCCCTGTTCATACTCTTTGTTTCTCTCTCAAAAATAAACACTAAAAAAATTAAAAATATAAAACAGTTCTTCCAGGTAATTAGTTATAAAATGTATATATAAACTTGATAAATTTTCTGTATGTCAAAAATAAACAACACAATAGATAAAAAGATGACATTCATAATAGCAAAAACTAACCAATGGAGTAAACTTAAAAGGAAGAAATAAATTTCATGCTATATGGTAGGAAAGATTAATAAATGGAGAGATATACTGATAACTGCACTGGAAAAGCCATTGCAAAGATGCTTAAATAAGCTAAAACTTCAATGCAATTATTATAGCAAAGTTAGGAATGGGTTTGGAACTTTATCAGCTGTCTTTTCACTGAAATGAGCATGTGTTTTTCTCCTTTAAGCTATGAGATAATAAAGAATTCTACCAGAAGATGAATTACTGAGGGTTTAAAAGTGGAATGTGCCTCACAATGCTTCTTACCTTTTAAAGGTGATTTATTTTGAAAATGAGCATGTTGAGTGGGGGTAGGGGCACAGAGAGAGCGAGAGCGAGGAGAAACCCAAGCTGATAGCACGAGCTTGAATTCACAAACCGTGATATCATGACCTGAGCCAAAATCAAGAGTCAGGAACTTTACTGACTGAGCCACTCAGGTGCCCTGACAGTGCTTCTCAAACTTTAATATATATATGAAATCATCAGAGGATCATTTCAAAATGGAGGTTTGTGTTTAAGTGGGTCTGGGTGGGGCTTCCATGCAATGTCAGTACTGGTATATGGTCTACACTTTATTATTTAAAGTTGTAAACAAAGATAAAGGATTAAAAACTTTTTTTGAGAGAGAGAGACAGAGAGAGAGAGAACGGGGGGCGGAAAGGGGTAAAGGATGGAAGGAGGGAGGGAGGGAGAGAAAGAGAGAGAATCTTAAGCAGGCTCCATGCTCAGTGCAGAGCCTGACATGGGGCTGGATCCCAAGACCCGGGGATCATGACCTGAGCCAAAATCAAGAGTCGGATGCTCAACCAAGTGAGCCACCCAGGTGTCCCAAAATAAAGGATTTTTTAACTGATGATCCATTTAGAAAATGCCCCCATGAGATCTCTCAGTGTGGCATTTCTGAAATGATGAGAAAAACTGATTCTGATGTCATCAACAAATGCTTTCAAAAGTGGCCTGATGGTGCTAGAGGGACCAGGGGAAGAGGACCCTGATCATGGGTTACTGGGTTCCATGGCAAGCTAACTAGTAACACATTTGTTGTAATGAGTCTCACTGGTGGTTCCTATGTTATTGTGGGTAACAGAAGTGCGAATGCACACATATATATTATAAATCCCATTCCTTGAACCAAACTGAAAAGCAAATAAAATCCTAGGATTAGCTCAAGTTCTTCCTTCTGCTTTTCCAGATTTATCTGAACTCCAAAAACAATATTAATCTTATTACTTCAGATTCACAAACATTGTGGATAATCTGTCATAGTAACAAATGATGTAATATTGAAGAATTCTTGCATTGGTAAAATGAACCCACTTGTCCATTCCATACTATTTTTTAATGTACTAAAGATTCAGTGTTCAACAACAGAATTTTCCTTGAGATTTCATTTTGTAGTTTTTAAAAATGCTTATTTATTTTGAGAGAAGAGAATGTGCATGCATGTGTGATCAGTGGGGAGGGACAGAGAGAGAGGAAGAGAGAGCTCCAAACAGGCTCTGTACTGTCAGCACAGAGCCTGATGCAGGATCTGATCCCATGAACCTTGAGTTCATGACATGAGCTGAAATTAAGAGTCAGAGGCTTAACTGAGTCACCCAGGTGTCCCTCATTTTGTATTTCATCTCTTTATTGATCATGTAGATTTTTCTGGAATCTTTCTATACTTAAGAATTTTGTACTGTTACCTTCCCAAACCAAGGAAATTTTTTTGAGTATAGAATGTTTGGTCTATAGAAGCAGAATCCTCTATGTCTCTTCTTTGTCAAAATTACACAATCTTTTTCAGTTTGTAAGTTTTAGTTCCATCAGGACTCACTTTTCTTATTCTGTGCTAATAAGAGAAATCCTGTGCCACGCTATGAGATGGCAGGCTCTTCTAAGTAGAGGCTGTTTATTAAAAGCAATTATGGGTTTGAAGTTGAGAGAAAGGAGTTATTGATGAAAACACAAAAGGAGACAAAATTCTAAACCATAAAGCCTTTCAGAAGCTGCTTTTTACAGACAATTAGAGATGGAAAGTGTTTATAGAAGTGCCAATTTCCTTCTCTGACTGGTAGAACTTGTGGGAAAATTTAAAATAGCCATCTTTTGTTAAATTTTGTTTTGTTACCATAAATTTATTTTCTGTCATGCACCTATGACAAAGATGTCTTCCAAAATATTTAGACCTCAGGGATCTACTGCTCTGTTTTACATTTTGTATTCATCAATCTCTAGAAAATCTGGCTTGCTAATCTGATTGCCTTCTTTGGTAACTGGGTGCCCAGGACTGTATTATTCAAATAACCAACTCCAATTTCTGTGGCACAAATTCTTGTGTGATCTCTTAGAAAGACAAGAAAGCTCCAAACATTTCTCTCTTTTCCTTGTCAGCTTAAAGGCAGGAAATTCTTGATCTACTAGAGTAGTCACTCACATTAAAATAACGTGATGAAGGACTGTCACATCAGGTTGTCCCCTTCCTCCCCACCTGCAGACTCCGTGACTGCTACTGGCAACCTGAAAGCTGCTTCAGAGAAGCTTGTTTCTTTCTCTCTGCCAGGATGCTTGTGGCACTCTCTGAAGTTCCAAATTCACTAATTCCATAATTTCCAGGGCTAAGTGTTGGTGTTTGTCACTACTATGCTTTTTTTTGCTTATCTTATCTTTTGCTTATCTTTTTTGCTTATGCTTATCTTTTTTTTTTTCCTGTTCAGTTCTTCTCATCTCTTCCTATGCCATACCAACAGTGTCAATGTGGACTCCATTAACTGCCCTCAGACACATCATCCCCATCATCTCATCATTTCTAACACTACTGAGCACCTATGAGTCGCATACTGTGTGAAGTCTGTTAGGTGAATTATCCCATTAAATTCTCAAAACCCAGCCACAAATTGAATATTATCAGTTTTCAGATGAGAACATGCATTTTAAACTATCTTTTCTTTTCCTCACTTTGTTGAGATTTTTTCTGAAGTTGTCCATGTGCTACAGTTATTTTCAGTGTTTTTTCTGCATTCTGCAGTTCTGAGTTTATTTATATTTGACAATGTCATTATTTCTCTTCCTCTTTCAATGTCAGTTATCTTTTCTTTTAACGTCTTGTCTTATTTTTACTAAGACCATGTCTTATTAAATTCCTTGAAAGCATACAATAGTTTCATCATAAAAAAATTCTTTTGCCTCCTTGAGTAAGAGTATCCTTAAATGTTAATTTTTATTTTACAACTTATTCATTTTCTTTTTTTTCAATGTAAGATACTTTTTGTTCGAGGTTATTTTCTGGCTCACTCATTTGTAAGGGTAGGAAATGTTACCAGGGCTTTCTTACTGTTCAAAAATAATATGGCTATTTCTCCCTTGTTGCTCTCAAGACATTCTCTCTCTCTCTCTCTGCAGTGAGAGAGAGATGATATCTTACTTAAAGGGGAAAAAATCTTACGAAGGACAGTGTATATCTCATGAGACACATGGGTACCTTCAGATTTGTTCCATACATACTCAAGATAGAGGGCTGGCTAATAAGCCATATATTCTCTATACCACTATTCACTTCCTTGGGAAGAGACCAAGTGAAGGTGCTGGAGCTGGGGTGTGGCTGGCCTTAGCCTGGAGACTTTCTCTCTGAATTTGTTAAGACTATTGTGTTTGAGGCTGATTTAGCCAGCTAGGAAGCCTGAGCCGTTGTATGGAGGAGAAGTCCTCACATTTTAGATTATGCCCCTAATTCAGGGTGAATTGGCCACATTGCCCAAAAATGAGATTAGTGTAACACCATTTGGTTTGTGATATTTTGGGTTTTTATGTCAGCAAGTTTCCAGTGAATATATATTCATTGCCAGTCTACAACTTGCCTCTAGACCTTCTGCTTTCCTGGTTAGAAAGCCATCAGAAGAGTGAAAAACAAATATAAGGTGGTGTGACTTCACAGTTCTATAGCTTCTGCTACAATCCTACTGCTGAGATGGAAGAAAAGGCTCCAAATGATTATTTCTACCCTTCTCCAGAGCCCTCTCATGACTTTAGCTCTGGGTCTCAATATCAGATGGATTTTACACCTGTGCAGTTCACCAAATGATCCATGCCCTGAGGCCGGAGAGCTTAAGGTTGATCCAAATCATGTCAGGTCAGCTGACACTCTTTAATTTTGTAAAATTAGAGCCTTAGCATCAGCGTAGAGGATTCTATCTTTAGGCATTTTTGTCACTTCCTGTGTGTTTTGCCTACCATATGCTTAAAGAAGGAATAAAGTTGAAAACTTACTGGTTCAGTGAAGAAAAAAAATCTTTGATAGTCAGGTTTATGGAAGACATTTCTTCTAAACTTTAATCATTTCTGTCTTCTAACATCTTAGGCTCTGAACAAATTTGACTATTTGAGAACTGACCATACATAAGACATAAGAATACAAACATTTTGAAACCTTATTTTCTGTCCTGGATGGTATTATAGTTAGGTGAGGAAAGCAGGTAAGTACACCAATGATCACAAAAGAGGAATCTTCAACTTAAAAACTTCCCATCTGGGAAATCTCACAGTTAATGGCTGAAGCAAAAGCCCATCAAAAACTGTCGGTCAATAACACTATCACTCTGGATGCACAAAAAAAGACATGCGGCCTTGTGGAAGCCAGCATGTTGGTTCATAGAAGGTACTAGGGGAATACAAATGAGAAACATTTAAATTTGTGAAGCTCTTCTCCTGCTGACCAGAAAGTTCAGATAAGTCATGCAAACTGGAGAGCAACTCAAAACAAAACAGTCAGAAAAGAGGATTTCTCCTATAGGACTCCATGAGGAGTCTGTGATGGAGAAGATACTTTTGCAGATGCTACATGCATTTTGTTAGTTCTTGTGTTCTTTCCGTCTAGAAGCGTGCACAGACAAGCACCATTCAGCATCCACTAGCCACTGAAAAAGTAATTTAGAAAAAACCTGGCTTAGAAAGTAGATGACACAAGGAGATACAACTTTTTAGAGAAAGAGGATTTCAATTCTGATTTGAGGGGTCCCTCTAGCTCCAAATAGATTGGTAGCAGGTGGAACGCGGCAGGTCCACAGTGCCCCTTGATAGTGTCCATGGGTGAAAAATCATTCAACATCCTTCTCATCTCTGAGTATTAATAAAGCAGATTCAGGGGCACTGATTAAGGGGGAAATCTGCACTCAGATTTGTTTATTAGAATACTGGTAGTTGGCGGTCATAGTATCAAATAAAGCATCTTCAGGGATATGAAAGTTTGCTGGAACTAGTGCTAGGTGATTCACATACCTGTATTTTGACCACCTGCTCTTCTTTACCATACAAATATGATTTCCTAGCTTCATGCTCTTTCCTAAGAAGGGATCCTGCACTTGTGGCTTCCAAGCGAAGAAGCAAATCTTCAGAAGCGGACCACATCTTCTCACGAACATAATCTCTTGTGACTTCGTCAACAATGTCCTGGCAAGAGATATTTCTTATGGTTACACTTCACACATCAGGTGAATGGAGCAAAGAGAACAGCTTCTGGAGCTTATATCGTTGAAAAGTGATACGGACAGGCCTTTCTGGCTTGGTTTAAACACACACTTGACCAGAGCAAAAAGGATGAACTGGCTTAGCTTCTTTCTAGTGATGTGCTTGTGAAATCCTCTGACTTTGGTGCTGAGATGCCAGGAGAATCTGGTTGACTGATCTCAGGATCTGGAGGTGGAGATGTACGAATGATGCTGGCAAGGACCAGGGGTGAGGCCTGAACTCCACAGTGTACAAGGGGCAAGGACGACTATGGTATGAATACGCATTGCCTCCACCCTCTCCAGGGCTGCCAAGGAAAAGAGCGCAGTGGCCATGAAGTCTTCTGGCTCCTCTGTCCCCTTTGTTGTCCAGACCAGAGATCAGACCTCTGCAACGAGCCAAGAGCAGCTCAAAACAAACTTGGGGGGAAAATAAAAGACTTGGGGCAGAAGGAAAGGGGGTGGGTGAGGAGAGACACGCGCTACCCTGGCCAGAAAGGGGAAAGCCAGATGAATGACAACAGAGGAGGAAGGGGGATGATGAAAAAGTCTTAGGTAGATGATGAACTGCATTTGCTTTGTACCTTCTTTGAGAGATACAAGCCATGGCAGGACTCACTTCTATGGCTCATGCCTTTTATCCAATGTGACTGGAGTCAATGGATGATTCATTAAAAATGTTAAAACTGAAATCATTTATTTTTTTTTTTAAATTTTTTTTTAATGTTTTATTTATTTCTAGGAGAGAGAGAGAGAGACAGCGTGAGCAGGGGAGGGTCAGAGAGGGAGGGAGTCACAGACCGAAACAGGCTCCAGGCTCTGAGCTGGCAGTCAGCACAGAGCTCGACGCGGGGCTCGAACCCACGAACCGCGAGATCATGACCCAAGCGAAAGTCGGACGCTTAACCGACTAAGCCACCCAGGCGCCACCAAAACTGAAATCATTTAAAAATGCTTAAAAGCCTTTAAGAGAAGACATACTTACATTCACTAAATCAGGAATTTTAGATTGTCTAGAAGAAATTATATATATATATATATTTTTTTTTTTTAACAGTACAAACCTTCCACTTTTTAATAATCCTAACAGAATGATGCTCCATTTCACAAGGTGACTCCTAGGGCATCTCTGGATGTCACAGGAAAAATTTTTGGCTCTAAATTTAGCTCTTTGATGCTGCTTCTTCATAGTATGATACATCTTGTCAACAATAGCATATAGTTTTTACATACTGCCCACAGTTTTATTATTTACAAAGCAGCACTGATAATGCATTGTCACAATGATTGACAATGTATGAAATTAGTTAATAATCGATTTTCTTCACTGTCTTCTTGTCATTGATTTCTGGTGGCATCATCAGTCCCAGACCACAGATTTTTCTCTAGTTTTAGCCAATATCTTTGATGCTGGTGACTTTGAACAATTTTATAAGACTACGTTTGTGTGTTCTTTTTTTTTTCAAAATGGAACTAAATTATTTTAAAATTTTTTAATGTTTTTTTATTGTTGAAAGAGACAGAGGAAGAGACAGACACAAAGGCAGAGTATGAGTCAGGGAGGGGCAGAGAGCGAGGGAGACACAGAATCCAAAGCAGGCTCCAGCCTCTGAGCTGTCACCACAGAGGCTGACGTGGGGCTCAGACTCACAAACTGAGAGATGGTGACCTGAGCCAGAGTCAGATGCTCAACTGACTGAGTCACCCAGGCACCCCGGAACTAAATTCTTACTCATATCTTCTCTTTAAACACACTACAATGCATGAAACAAGCAGCAATTTTCACAACTTTTGGGTCCAACTTTGGGCACAAGTCCAAAGCAATCTTCGTGAACATCGTTTCAAGAGTATTTCCCCCTGGAAAACATTACTGACTTTTTAAAGGACATACATATCTCTGTGGTAGGCTGTGGGGGGAAAGAAATAAATTACTGAATACTGACAGCCAAGAAAATATTATTAACTGAGCTTTTATGTCAAGGCAAATTTGAAGTCTGATTTCTTAGGATAACGTACCAAATAAGCCACACTATCTTTCTTCCCCTTGCTGTTTGATGGTAGTACACCAATATCGAAGTAACCGTACAAGTTATTAGCCATGCAGCCCCATCCAATGAATGATCTGCATTCATGAAGACTTTGCCTTATGTCCAGTCTGCAATAAATCAGTTATTTCCTCCCATCACTTCCATGATTCAAAAATAGAAAAGCAATCACATTTACTTGTTCATAGTATAGTTTTGCATCAAACAAGAGCCTCCTACCTCAATTTCTTTTGCCATGAGCCATGATTCTTTAGGCAAGCATGATTCAGGTGTGATCCAGGTACTCTCTTTTGAATCGATGTTGTAGTAGTAGTCATATTTATCCTGCAGAGTGAGTTTGAGCCATGAACCTTCAGTAGACACTAAAGAAAGAAGTGTGTTACATTCTAGAAAGAAATACTCAATGCTTCAACATCATACTTTCTCCAATATGTAAAGTAATGAACAATTTTTCACCAAGCATTCAGACAGCCTAAGTTAAAATCATTAGAAATGACTTGCTAAAAAGAATGAATTCTGGGGCGCCTGGGTGGCTTAGTCAGTTAAGCGTCCGACTTTCATTTAGGTCATGATCTCGCGGTTTGTGGGTTCGAGCTCCGCGTTGGGCTCTGTGCTGACTGCCAGCTCAGAGCCTGGAGCCTGTTTCGGTCTGTGACTCCCTCTCTCTCACCCTCCCCTGCTCATGCTGTCTCTCTCTCTCTCTCTCTCTCTCTCTCTCTCCTAGAAATAAAAAAATAAAATAAAATAAATAAAAAGAATGAATTCTATGTGTTCAATGGAAGCTCTCTACTAAGCCAGAAGACAGTCTGATGGGTAATGCCATGGTTCAGGTTCTGGATCTCAGATTTCTCACGAGGATGAGAAGAGTCACAAAAGGCCAAAAAAGAAGGAAAATGCAAACGAAGAATGTATGTCCCAGCTGCGAACAGCACCAAAGTGGACAAATGAGAACGGTGAGCAAGAATCTTCTTTGCTTAGCAACTCTTCCAGCAATTTCTCTGAGAAGGAGTGACCTATACAGACTGTGACCCATTATTTAAAGAAGACCCATGATCTGCATTACACCAAAGCAGAAGTGACTCATCTTTGCAGACAACTTTATCCAAAGCAAAAACTGGCATATGCAAACACTATGGTCACTAAGTAGGGAGAAGGAAAATGTTATGGTTCGACTCATCTTGCTCTATACAACCACACAAAATGAGAAAAAGAAATGCAGAAAGGACAGTGTTGGGGGGAAGGGTGTACTGGGGAAAAAATTCTATGGCAGTCATGGCTTAACTAGTCAAGAGTATCTCCTCCTCATGAGTCCATGGGCTATCCTTCCCCCTTAGAAATATGTTTATTTTGTTGAATGGTCATGATTCTGGTCCCTGACCACAGAGCCCACAACAACAACAAAAGCAAAAACAAAAACGTTCTGACCGAGACCAACCTAAGCCAGTTTCAGTCAAGTGAGCATCAGGCTAATTGTGTTTACAGGAAATCAAGGTTCACAGTGAATTTCCTTATAGAATATTTAAATTGATTGCAAAACTAAGCAGGGGTAACTTTAAGGCCCTTGAATGTGGTTGGTTCTAATGTGGTTTGAAATGCTCCTCAATTGTTCTGTTTGTCACCACCGAGGAAAAGAGCTGTATCTCTTTTCAAACGGGCAGACAGCTGTTAGCTGTGTAGAAATGCTGGCCTCCTAGAAATATCTTATACAGCTCAATCAGCATGATCACAAGTCATCTTTTTTTTTTATTTTTTTTATTTTTACAAATAGTTTATTGTCAAATTAGTTTCCACATAACACCCAGTGCTCATCCCCACAAGTGTCCTCCTCCATGCCCACCCCTCCTCCCCTCCACATCCAACAGTCCTCAGTTTTTGTCAGCATTCAAGACTCTCTCATGGTTTGCCTCTCCCCCTTTCCCCCACCATTTCTGCCCTTCTTCTCCCCCTTGGTCCTCTGTTAAGTTCCTCCTAATCCTCCTGTACGATCACAAGTCATCATTAAAATCTAAGGTAACTCTTAGGTTTCTGAATTGCCTATCTGGGGATATACAGCTGTATGCACCCAAACGTGGCACAGGGGAAGAGGAGGCAAGTGGAGGGGGCAGAAGATCAATTAAGCTTAGGCCAGGATGGATTTGAAACTGAAATTAACCCCTGCATTAGTACTGTTGTGCAATTCTTTCCCCATAAAGGAGGAGGGAGGCTACTGCAGTGACTTTGGATGAAGAGATGAGAAGGCAACAGACAGGGGATCAAAGGTGATCAGGTGCCAAGTAAGAAAGAGTGACCACTAGCCCTCTGCATGTTTCATTAACAGGCAATTTACTGAATTCAAGGGTGCAATCTCCGAGTTGGAAATACTTCAGACAAACCACCAAATACACCAGGTACCATGGGAAAGACCTCCAGTTAAACTAAAAAAACCTTTTCTCCCCTCCAATTCCACTTCTTAGGCCAGTTTCCTGTGGACGCAAAGCACATGACCTGTGACGTGGTGTAAATCAGCACCAGCCTATGGATCGGGAGAAACCTGGATCCCTGATGGGATGTGTGGTGCTCAGTAACAATTTACTAAAGGAACAGTGCACTGGGTCTCTGAAATTTACCTCTTCTGGTCTGTCACAGTTTCCCTCTGACCAAAATCTCATGAATGTACATTTCTAAATCTAAAAAATGAGTATTAGGCTCATCATCTCAAAGATACTTTCCAGGGCTAATACATCATGGATTGCCACTGGATTGAACGGACATAAATATTTGCCAAGGTTACCAATCTGGTTCCTTGGAGACCAGTGTCACTGCATTTTATTCCACATTTTCAAAATTACTCTTACCCCTACTAAATATGATGCAATCATGTACTAGCTGTTTCAAAAATGAGAGAGACAAATATTAGTATAAAAATCTGTTCGTCATCCCTGGAGAAATGGATAAATAAGCAAGTCCTGGATAAAGTAAATTCTCCTTAAATGTTGTATTTTCTCAAGCTTATGACGTCACCCACGCCTAGCCACTGAGCTAAACAGACTTTCCCAAAGAAAAATACATCTAAAAATGTTTTTCCAAGACAAAAATTATTTTAGAAATGTTCATTTGAAAGCAGTATTTGTCTTAAAGTCAATACAATGCCACAGACAACATCATATTCAAAATGATAATTGGTAGTAAATGACTGAAAAGCTTACCACTTTTAGATTTGTGCTCTTTGGCCTTTGAAAGGGCATCATAGTACCTGTCAGCACATTCAGGGATTATGTCATTTGTATTAGACACAGAAGACTTCAAATGAGACAAAATATCATGTGGCTTTTCTTTCTCCAAACACTGATTGACATCCACGACCAGAGTAACCCCTGCATAATGAAAACAAAGTTTCTGTTACTGGTTATCTGCTACTCACTCTAGCAGTGTGCAAAGGGGAGATGTAATTCAACCTTGCAGGAATGCACAGGAACTAAACCTTTTTACCCTTTCAGAGTATGTACCACATATACCCACAACTGTCACCAAGTCCTCTACCACTTTAGGTTGTAGGAAGATCAAGATCCCACAGGATTAGAGTTTATTAAAAATCACTGCATTTCCAGGCTACTCTCGAGTGGTGGCAAGGTACTAGGTTCTACTCACTGTAATAATCTAGAAGTGGGGTAAATGCATAACCAATAGTACATATGCAGTCCTCACATAGGTTATCTATCAGTATTTCAGAACTTGTCTTATGAAAATATTTATTTATTTGAGAATATGTAAAAATCCTGATACTCTCATGTAGAGTGCTAGTATATTTCAATTATTCTAGGAAAGCAACAGATAGAGCTGGTGAACATATGAAATCAAGTCCAGAAACTTAATTCTGGAACCAATTTAGACCTAGAAAGCATTTTATCTCACTTTAAATGTCTGCTTCTCCCTATAAATCAAACTACACTGAACTCGTGGTTACCTAAAGAAAGTTAACGTGGTGAATTCTTTACTATTCACTTTAGTTCCAGCCAAGAATATTCTGGCCCAACCACTGAAAGTACTGTTTTTACAAACTGTAAACGCAGTGAGTTAGAAACGTAGAACAAAAAATGGAAGTTTCTTCCAGGTTAAAATACTTTGTAGACAGAAGAAGGTTTTGATGAAAAGAGGCGAGATGGATATATATTTTTATAAACACACACACACACACACACACACACACGACAAACTCTACCATACACATGCTAAATGGCATATTGGTGTCACCAAATTATGTTCACATTTGCATACAAGCATGAACACTGAAGGGGCAAGAAAAATGGAGTTTGCCTTTCAACAACCTGGAGCCAAAGTCATGCAAATCTGGAGGAGCACACAAAGAATCAAGGAGAACTTCCGTAGCAAACTTCAACTGGTGCAGAACAAAATATATAGCACTATGCTCTTGGGCTTACAGGAATGGATAAACAGTCCCCCTGTCCTCTTCTCCAGGAAAGCTTTCCAGGATGGGACAAATGTGGTACTGGCATATGAGAAGTTTGTGGTCTCAGGGGAGCAGAAGGAACAAGTAAATGACAAAAAGTCCCCATGTGAATTACATCTGACAGCTTCATCTAACCTAGTAAAATGCCAAATTCCTTAAAAGATGGGTATTACAGGGGTGCCTGGGTGGCTCAGTCAGTTAAGCATCTGACTCTTGGTTTCAGGTCAGGCTATGGTCTCACAGTTCATGAGTTCAATCCTCACATTGGACTCTGTGCTGATGGTGAGGAGCCTGCTTGGGATTCTCTCTATTTGTTCCTCCCTCACTCAAAATAAATAAACTTAATTTTTTTTTTAAAATATCGGTATAATAAAGCCATAATTTTTGTGCATATGGAAATGTGGTTTATCACTGAATGTTGACATGCAAGCTGTGGGTCCACAGGTCAATTTTCTAGACAAGTGAAGCTTAATCCTCATCTTAACAGAACCATTTTCCATGAAAATCTAAAGCCTTGGAGAACACCCTAAGGATACACAGGTTCTAAGTGTCTGCGGCCCAAGATCCCCAATGAGTACAGTAAATCAGTTCCAGGGCACAGGCTTTGAGACATCTATTTTGATTGCATTTTTGCTTAATCCATGGGATGCAGTTTAGTTCCAGATCATTGAAGATGTCAGATAAATGGTTTACCTAAAGTCAGGTATGTTTGTGGTAAGGAACTAATTAAGAAATCTCCCATAAATCATCTAAAAGATCCAAAAGAAATGTTTGTGTTGCATCTTAAGCCATATATCAGCAGGCTTTCTCTAAGGCAGGCATTCGCAAAAGAGGTGAAATAACTTCCAGCAGGGCAAAAAATGGTTCTTGTAGGGGAAAGGGCGAGAAATCTTTTTATGTGTAAGACACAGATATGTATAGATATATATATATAGATATAGATATATATATATGGTACATAAACAGATACAATGTGGGGCACCTGTGTGGCTCAGTTGGTTAAGCATCTGACTTTGGCTCAGGTCATGATCTCACAGTTTGTGGGTTCGAGCTCTGCATTGGGCTCTGTGCTGACAGCTAGCTCAGAGCCTGGAGTCAGTTTCAGATTGTGTGTGTGTCTCTCTCTCTGACCCTTCCCTGCTCATGTTGCCTCTCTCTCTCAGAAATAAATAAAACATTAAAAAAAAAAATAAAAAACCCCAGATACAATGTATCTGTGGTATTGAAATTCCACCTTGAAAAGTAATTAGGGAGAAACTATTTAAAAAGACTCCTTAGGGTACAATAATGGGAGAAGCCTGGGGAATTTTGCTCTAAGGAATCAAAAGTAGAGACAAACCTACTTTAAGAAACCAAGAAGCTCTAGGGAACATCAACTCTAGGCCCAAATGAAGGAGACTTGAGTTAGTCAGTCCTGAAAGCCTTGTCTGTAGTAAAACATACAGGGCAGCACTTGCTTGTACCACATTATCTGGGAGTGGGATTGATGTTTACAACATGTGACCAGAATCTGCTTCAAGTCTTCATACAAAGGATGAATACTTTTCAAGAGAAGATTAAACTCTTTTTTGAAAAACTGGAAAATTCTCATCTCATTGTTAAAATATAGATGGTTTTACTTCAGAACATCTCTTTGGTGTTATGTATCATGAAGAAACTGTATCGACTCTTCCGAGGCACAGGCAGAGGTAGAAGACAGGATTTTAAATATGTACATCTGGAGTACACGGTCACGTATTTGAGAAAGCCTCTCACAGCGTCAACAGAATTATGAGTCTCAATGTAAAACAAAGAGCAGCTTCTCATCTTCAGGCCAAATGGAGGAAGATCATGAACAAAATTATATCTAAATTGGTTTGACTTCTAAGAACAAAACTGTAAGCCTTTCAGGATGAGTGCCTATGCTACAATCTCATTTCTTCAAAAGTGTTTCTTCATACTACGGCTTCTTTCAGTTTTATGTTTAAATCTAACTCTCCTATGTGCCCATCTCAAATTTATTTTTTCTTAAGGATCAGAGTGCTAGAATGGAATGACTTCAAAGATCCTAAGGGTATAAAAGTTCAGGGTGGAGAAATGCACATAATTTTCCAGGCTAAGGAAATAAAAACCAGATGTTCCCCACAAATGCTTCCAAAGTTGAAAAGCCTACATTTGGGGACAAGACTAAGGTGGCCAAACAGTATTCTGTAACCTGATACGGCAGGATACACTCCAGTCATGCCACCCATGGACAGATAAAGGAATAGCACTTTCAAAAGTCTTAGTTTGGGTAGGTTATTTGTACATGTAGAGTGTTAGTATGTAATTCTTAAAGCTGCTTCAGATTTCCATGTGAATTTTCAGACTATTCGTCTATAAGCTTTAGAATAAAATTAAAATTAAATCATTTGGGCCAATGAGGACATTCTGCCAGTTGCTGAGTAGGTCTATTCCAATAATGCCGTCTAGATCTAAGGAAATAATTGCATGTGGCTTTGAGGACTCACTGGGAGAGAGACCTGAGCTAAGACTCCACCAACCACCTGAGTCCCTGTGCTGGCTCAGGCACCACAGTGACATTTTGGGTTTCCTGCAATTAGTGTCAGTTCAGAGCTAGTGTCCTGTAATCCCTGGGTAGTCTGGTTGTCTCCTTTCCCCTCAGCACAGCCACCATGATAAAAAATTCAGCTCTCTTTAGGGGAAGCCGGAAATAAAGATGAACAGTATCAACTTTGGACTGTAGCAGTCCGTTCTCTCAAATGGACCTGGTCTCCTCTTCACTCAAGGGGTTCTTGATCTGTAAATGGCTTAAGCATGGGAATTAATTTAGGGACCATGATTTTTGCTCTCCTCTCTCAAATTATCCTTCTATCCATTTGATCTAGAATTCTTCTTCCACTTGTACAAATCAAGTATGAATTTAGTAGATGGTCTTATTCAGTTTTAGGAAAACCATGGTCAATAAGCCAATTCCATAGGTCAGATCATTCTGATTACTGCTCTGACTCTGCTCTCCAAGACTGATGCTCACCTTTGGTGGTTAAGTGCTGCCTCGGGGCCTCTGGGGCCTCCCCACAGATTCTGGACTTGTCAGCCTCTCTCAACTGCATGAGCCCATTCCTCAGTGTAAATCTCCTCTTCTCTTTCTCTGTATATATGTGTGCATACAGACACTACATACTTTCCAGAGAAATAACTATTTATCTGCGTGTGCGTGCGCGTGCGCGCGCACACACACACACACACACACACACACACAGCTCTATTTTTCTCCAGAGAAAAGTATATAAGTAGTTCTGTTTCTCTGGCAGATCCTGACTAATACAAAGAAAGGCACAGCAGGGAGTATAGGCACTTATTAAGCAGACTGGGCAAGGTTTCTAAGGATCAAGTTAAAAAAGTGCTTGATTAAACTATAAATTTGACAGTTTAGCAACCATTATTTTGCCTTCTGGATCTCGTAGCAAAACCCTGAGGTTTTGCTAGAGACAGAACCTAATCCCTGAAGATAGTGCCACCAATCAAGGGATCTCATTTTTGTATATATACTCAGCAACTAAAATTGCTAAGAGTCCAAATCTGTTCAGAAATTAAAACTGTTTAATTGTAAAAATAAAAATTCAGTGGCATAAGCAGCAAGGCTCACTGGGCCAGCAAAAGGAGGCAAGGACTTACACTGTTTTGTTTTGTCCCTGTCCACGTTGGCCTCATCAACCGCTTGCTGTATCTCATCGAGCCAAAGAACTTTTGAAACACTCTCCGAGTCCTGGGAATATCGTCAGAGAAAAAAAGAGAGAACAGTGAATGATGATGAAACAGAATTAATAACTGCTTTTCAGGAGTCCCATGTATTATGGTTTCCAAAAACTCTTACTCAGCAACTACCAGGCACTGTCACACACTGTATAAACCATTAATGAAACAACTCCCAATTTCAATCCCCATCTTCCACTTAGCCAGGTGCACTGGTCTATTTGTTTGTGTTGCTTGCAAGGTTGCCCGCTCTCACGGCGGTCCTTTGTAAAGAGCCAGATGATCCCTCTGCCTGCACTCCTCCACAGATTTCCTTTGCAGTTTGGAGAAAACACAACTCCCCCTCCCAGGGACTGTGGGGATCTAATGACGCAGGCCCGCTGTCTCCTCCGGCTGCCCTTCCCACTCCTCTACTCCCTGTCCCAGACCTGGACACCAGCCTCCTCCAGACCCCAATGTTCTACTCCAGCTGCGTGGCTGTGGCTTCTTTCTCACCATTCAGGGCTTAATTCAAATGTCACCTCCTCCAAAAAAGCCTTCTCTAAATACACTCTTTCTCAGTCACTAACTGTGGTTCCCAAGGTGGCCCAGAATACCACAGGAAACTTGGTACTTTAAATTTGAGGGAAACACAATGATACTCAGCATTTATCAGACACAGAGATAAAAATAAAACAAAAGACCCATACAAAAACATGGTGGCTGCCCTCAAGGAGCTGACAGCTTAGGAGACAAGATGGATTTATATAAAAATCGGGGCAATAATATCTGTAGATACATGATCTAGAAATAGTCATGAAAAGTTTATAGTAGAGATTAATTATAGGGGGAAGAAATACTTGGTAGCTGACGACAGCTCCAGAATGGAAGTAATAATAGCAATGAAAAGGCACTAAATTATCTTTACCTTTTTTTTTTTTAACTTCTAAAGTGATTTTATTTATTTATTTTTAGGCTGTGTTTTAAAGAGAGAGCGAGCAGGCACTTGAGTGGGGGAGAGGGACAGAGCAGGAGAGAATCTTAAACAGGCTCCACACTCAGTATGGAGCCTCACTTGGGGCTGGATCCCATGACCCCGGGATCATGATCTGAATGGAAATCAAGAGTTGGATGCTCCACTGACTGAGCCACCCAGGTGGCCCCATTTTTTTTTTTTTTTACTTTTAAGTTGATTCTGATTAGCATACTACAAATACGGTGCTAGTACATACTAAAAAACGGGACTTCCATAGAGTGATTACATAAACTTGCCCAAGATTACAAGTAAATGTTTTCAGGAGAAATTAAATATTTTTCAGGGAAGATGAGACATTCAATTTATTTTTTAAAGTTTATTTATTTTGAGAGAGAAAAAGCACATGCATGTGCATGAATGGGAGGAGAGAGAGAGAGAGACAGGGCGAGGGGGAATCCTAAACAGGTTCCACACTGTCAGCACAGAGCCTGACACAGGGCTCAACCCCACAAACCGTGAGATCATGACCTAAGCTGAGACCAAGAGTTGGACGCTCAGCTGACTGAGCCACCCAGGCACCCTGTGACATTTAGTTTTAAACAATGGGGACATTTGCCCATGTGGAGTAATAAGTGTCATATACTAAATCCTATGGCAAGCCTGTGGCAAACAGAATGTAGCTCACCAGAGCCATGGAGAACTTGCTGTATCATTTAAGGCTCATGATGGATGGACAACTTGTGAGAAGGAGAAATAACATCTGCCAGTTCCTCTAGCAGGCTTCAATACTGTTTCCCTCGCAGACTAACTTGAGATAATGTATGTGGAAAGCACTCTGAAAGTGAGATAAAGAATCTATTATTTCACCCTGTAATATCTGGGTTAATGGACATCATGGTGGAAGGCTTGGCCCCTGCTTCCGCAATCATCTCTAACTAGGCCTACCACATGGGAATGGTCACTGGTTAGCAAGACTCTCCATTTCTTCCTTTTTTTTTTTTTAATGTTTTATTTATTTCTTAGAGAGAGAGAGAGAGAGTGTGTGAACACGGGAGGGTCAGAGAGAGAGGGAGACACAGAATCTGAAACAGGCTCCAGGCTCTGAGCCATCAGCACAGAGCCCGACGTGGGGCTCCAACCCACCAACTGTGGGATCATGACCTGAGCCAAAGTCGGTCACTTAACCAACTGAGCCACCCAGGTGCCCCAAGACTCTCCATTTCTTGAGAGAATGGATGGGAAGCATTCAAATAGGAAGCATGATGGGAAGTTGACTACAGGAAGAATGAAGAGACAGGGGCGTAGGACCTATTTATTTCTGTTGCCAAGCCAAAGAGAACACAAACACTCTTTCCAGGTAGAGCCTAAAGACGAAGTTCTGTACAAGTTCATTTACATATCTCTCAGTCTTTCTAAAGAGTGTTTACCAAATTCCTTCATAACTTATCATTGTAGAAGATGCACCATACAAACTCTGACCAAGAGAAGGAAGTTACAATTCCACTTCAGAGCTTAAACTATTTGTTTTATAAGGCAAAGAAAAACTTCACAAACAAATGAATTTGGGTCAACAGTTTAAATCATGACTCATTACACTAAAGGATGCTAGAGTTAAACATAAAACCAAGAGCAAAAACCGAATCCTACCAGTTTAAGGTCTCCTTTTAAACTGATCCCTAAAAGACTGGAAATTTATTTACCTCTACCTCAAGCTAAATAGCCAGGTTCAACATATGAGTTACATATGGAGTAAGTAAAGAGAAAGTAGACCATCTGCAAATCAAGTCATAAATGTCTGAATTTAGATGAGTCCTAGAAAATTTTAATTAAACAAAAATGTACCTTTTCAATATTTTGTGGCATGTTATTTCTGCAATAAATAGCTTTTAATTTCAGCTTCTGTTACCTTTATGTAGCTAAAGTATTAGACACTGACTTTTGATTGTAAAACTCTTGATGTGATGAACTTTAATCATGATGTGAAAAGTTTACACACATCAGTTCCTTCCTGGCTTATCCCTCAGCCTGTTAAGTTTCACACAAAATCTGCATTTTCTTATTCTTGCAGCATTTTTTATGTAACACGCTGTTGGGACTGTTTGCCTTAGGGTTTAACCTTAAATTAAGTACAGAAGAGATCAGAATCTCTTAATCTGTATTAAGTACAGAAAAATCTGTTACAATGCAGTTTCATTTCTACTACATATTAAATCATATCCTCCAGGATATAGCTACTCATGAAAGCGTATATGTTGCGTAACAGTGTGGCTGTACTAAACACTACCGAGTTATACACTACTTTATGATTAAGGTGGTAAATTTTATGTTATGTATATTTCACCATAATTTTTTTAAAAAACGCTATTTCTAGACCTGCTCACCAATAACCATGGAATAAACAAAGTCCTCTGCATTTAATGTTACATCATGATTTTAGCTTATTATTTAATACCCCTCCACACCCGACTGTTACCTGACCCCGTAGTTAATGAACAGCTCTGAATATGCTGAGTTATGGTAAAACAAATCACCCGAAAACCAAGTCTGGCAAAACAGTGATGACAAGTTCAGCTCAACATGACATATAATTATGTCATGGGTTTAAGAATTAAGATTTGAAATAGCTGAGAGGATAAAGGAAAGCATAATTTTTATTTTTAAATTTTTGTTAATATTTGTTTATTTTTGAGAGAGAGAGAGAGAAGACAGAGCATGAGCAGGGGAGGGGCAGAGAGAGAGAGGGAGACACAGAATCTGAAGCAGGCTCCCGACTCTGAGCCGTCAGCAGAGACCGTGGGGCTCAAACTGACAAACGGTGAGATCATGACCTGAGCCGAAGTCAGATTCTCAACCGACTGAGCCACCCAGATGCCCCGGAAAGGACAGTTTCTGACAGCTCAGTTATTCAATAGAAATCACACTCTGGAACTGTGTTTTTTAAATGCATAAAAATGAGATATATGACAGTCAAAACTAATTGCTGTTCAGCATCTATTTTCAGCTTACTTCTGTAAGCACTGGATACTACTTGCATTCTTTCAATACGTCCAAATATACTGAGTGGGAATTAGACCATCTATGCAGAAGGAACTGTTAGGGGTGGGTAAGAGTTAAAGCATTTGCTCCAGGAATAAAGTAATGTGTTCAGAGGCTCAGCCTGAGTCATGCACACTGCAACATGAAGACCGTCACACCCTTCCCCTCCAGAGGACCTGGGCAAGCTTCCCAGTCTGCCGAGCACAGGACGGCACACTCCACGGAGAAAACGAAATTTCCACTGGCTCTTCACACATGAAACTGACGTGCAGCTCTGCTCCCTAATTTTACACATTTAATAACATTTGAGAAACGGGACTCAGGCCACCAAGATGAAAGCCCTCATTTTTGCAGCTGCCGGAGTAATGCTTCTGTCGCCTACTTTTTGTCAAAGCGGTAAGCTCTTTTCTTATGGGGTAGGTCGGGGGGCAGTGGCTTGAGTTACAAGGGTAAATGGAATCTAATTTTCTTAGCATTTCACACAATCTGCAACCCAAAAGGCAGAGTTTGAGGTTTGTTATTAAAAGGAAACATTATGGAAGGGAATAGCTATAGTCTGTTCACTCTGTTCAGACCTCATTGAAGACCAGTGTTCTCTGCTTAGATTTAAAAATCTGTGACACAGTCAAGATTTTAACTCCTACTATGAAGTCATGAACGCTGATCTTCTAAGAATTTCCTCTGATACAGGAAGATAGCACTTTTTAAAAGAAATTTTCAAAATTTGTATGTTTATACCTTTTCTTGAGCCACAAACGGGGGAAACAAGAGTATTACCAGAAAGAATGAGTGGTCTTCCAAGAAGTAATGCTACTGAGTTACTGTTTCTTAATGAAATATCCTTCTGACTTTCGGTGGTACCATGGAGCTCTCCCTACATTCACATGGTTGTTTAGTTTTTAGAAATGAGATCTCCTAAATACTATTATTCAACTATTAATGCGTTTCTTATTTCACTCAACCCAATGTTAGCCTGTCACCTCCTGCTTACTTGAAAATAAACCCATGTGCAATAGATCTGCATCTACAACTTTTTTGCTGTTAGGTCACTCTCCAGCTGACATTGTTTGGAGCAGGTAAGCTGGGGTGAGGGACAATGATGAGACAGAAAATATAAAAAATTTAACAAAACCAAACCTCTAAAGAGGAATGTTGCTTCAACAGGTAGTTGAAATCGTCAAGGTGGCTGTGTGCTAAGCACTCTCAGAGCTGCAGAGGGTGTGGGATTCACAAAGAGGAAGTGTGGTGTGGATCAACCCAAATGCTGCAGAAGTGGGCTCCTTCAAAATGTTGGTGGAGTTTGGTGGAAGTGGACAGGGGGCATGGAAAGGTGACAAAGTAACATGCAGTGCATTTGGTTTCTTCCATGAGGTGGGGGAGAAATGAGCAAAAAACCCATTGCCTAGAGGCTGAAGTCCGGTCCCCTCTGATCAGTCCCTTTCCAAGGCATTTGCCCAGGGGAAAAAACATTTCAGAAACACTATGCCAAATGGAAGTCTGTATTAAGAATTCAAACAAATTAAAAAATATGTCAAATTGGACAATGAGTACTGTTTTTAAAGCACACCAGACTCTAAGCAATAAAAGTCTTACTCAAGCTAAGCCAGATCTGGAATTCTCATGGAAAAAGAAATCAAGGTTTTTTTCACAGTCACTGTTTACCATGTTTTTAGGCTCCATGTCTTGCTCAACCACAGGAATTTTTTGAAAATTGACAAACACTTCGTTTCAACAGATCTCTTATCAGATCTTGAAAGGAAATAACTTGTACAGCATGTTCCTCAGCCTCCATTTTCCAGCTTTGTATCCAATTCTCAAGGCATTTCTCTTTGGGTGATATCAAATTTAAGCATTTTTCAAAAAGCAAGAATGAACAGAAGGATTTGTGTGGCTGAACTTCACATCTAAACACTGACAGAGAAGAACGCTTCCCAGATATTTTTCTTTTTTATTAATCTATCTTCCCTTGAATGACACCTAACACCTCCCTGTCCCTACTTGTTCAGGAAGTACTCTGTTTTATATAGTACATTCAGTTTGTGCAGTCTCAAGGTTATGAGGAAGGCTTCAATTTCACCTGGGGGCGAACTGCTAGAGATTAAAGCTGGAAGAGAAACTAGCTTTGAATGAGAACCAGGTTACTAAACACTAACCCCAAGTATTCAACATGTAGGAATTCAGAGGTCATGTGAAAAGACATAACTGGCAGAGCAACGGCATTTTAAATTGGTAAGTATGAGGTTTATATTCATCATCAAAGTCCATCTTAGAAATCTGAGAAAATATATTTTCTGTATATGTCAAAGATTTATGAAAAAATTATATAATGGGAAATAGGTTTGAGTATATTAAGGTCTACTGTGTTTTTGAAATTGCTCTTGCATGAATTAGGATTATTAAAATTAGCATGCCAATGAATGCCCAATATATTTTATAGTATGTGGTTGTGTCTCTATTCCTTTTTGTTCCATTTCCAATATTTTCCTTTTTTGAATAATATGAAAGTTTATTAAGAAATTTTATGGGGTTTTTTCTTCCTCTTTTTTTCCCTTGTCCCTTCTCCTCCATGTCTCCCACCTCTCCAACCCTCCCTTTCCCCATCCTTTCCTTCCTCCCTAGGAGGGATCTTTATTTTTTTTTAATAGTTTATTGTCAAGTTGGTTTCTATATAACACCCAGTGCTCATCCCCACAAGTGCCCTCCTCCATGCTTATGACCCCCCTCCCACTCCCCCCACCCATCTGCTCTCAGTTTGTTCTCGGCATTCAAGAGTCTCTCATGGTTTGCCTCCCTCCCCCTCCCCCACTATTTTCCCCCTTCTTCTCCCCCATGGTCCTTCGTTAGGTTCTTCCTAATCCTCCTATACATGCAATATTTTCCTTTTTAAAAATGTTTGTTTGTTTATTTATTTGAGAGACAGAAAGAGAGAGAGAGACAGAAGGAGCGAGCAGGGGAGGGGCAGAGAGAGAGGGAGACAGAATCTGAAGCAGGCTCCAGGCTCTGAGCTGTCAGTACAGAGCCCAATGCAGGGCTCGAACTCACAAACCATGAGAGCATAACCTGAGCTGAAGTTGGATGCTTAACTGACTGAGCCACTCAGGTGCCCCTTTTCCTTCATTTTTTAAATGGAAATAGAGTTGACATACAATGTCACATTGATTTCAAGTGCACAACATAGTGATTGGACAATTCTATACATTGTCTTGTAAGTGTAATTACCATTTGTCACCGTACAGTGTTATTATATTATTGACTATGTTTTCTATTCCCCTCTTCTCATTTTTCTTTGTCTCTACACTTGGCCCTTGTCCCATCTTCTTCCCCAAAATCATCTAGAACAGACTCCTGCTATTCATTTTTGCCTCCTGCCTCTCCCTCAGCACAATAGCCAACTGGATGCCAAGAGCCTCTGAGCTGCCGTCAGTCTCAAGGGTTCATCTTCACCTTTCTACTGCCATTGTTCTAGCTCGTTACTGTCCATCTTGAGTTTGAATGACTACAGTAGGCTCCAAACCAGTCCCCCTTGCCTCTAATTTCTTCCCTTTTCAGTCTGTACAGTGTTACTCAAGTCTTCTTAAATGTAAGCCAAATCACGGTGATATGCTGCAGTATGCTGTACCAGTATGCTGCTGGTGCTGCAGCAAATCACCACAAATTTAGTGGCTTAAAACAATACAGATGATACTTCTGGAGGTCACAAGTCCTGAGGTCAAGATGTCAGCAGGGCTGTGTTCATTCTGGAGGCTCTGGGGGATGTTATTTTCTTGCCTTTTTTTTTTTTTAGCTTCTAGAAGCTGCTTACATTCTTTATTTATGGCTCCTCTTTTCATCCTCAAAGCCAGAAGCACAACATCTTTAAATATCTGTTAATGACTCTGTGGCCTCACTGGTATAAGGAGTCTTATGATTACATTAGGAACACCCAACTAACCCAGGATACTCATGCCCCCTGAAGGTCCTTAATCATATCTGCAAAGTACCTTTTGCCACATAAAGTAACATGTTCAAAGGTTCCAGGCATTGGCAGGTGGAATCTTGCGGGACCATCAGGCTGTCTACTATAACGCCATGCTTCTGTTCACAATTCTGTATGTACATAAGCCCAGCATCTAAGAATGGGTACATGATTTCTTTTTCTTTAGTTTTCTTACAGTTGAGAGGTCCTTCAGAGATGTAGCTATAACTTACCCTTTCATCTGTCACATGCACTTTATTAATGTAAGACATTGAGTTTTTGTGCATCTTTTCCACTAGGCTGACAGTTTGAAGACAGGGACGAAGTTTGTTTGACACTATATCACTGGCATATAAGTATGCAATAAACATGAAGTATGCAATAAACATTTATTGAGTGATTTTACCCGACATTCCCAGATCCCATGCCAGCCCATATACCTTATTCACCTAGTAAATTCCATCAATGAACCTGGCTCATCTTTGCTCATGTTCATTTTTTCCTGGACATTCTGCTCAAACATTTAAATCTGCTAACCAGTGTCTGAATATCTGTACAATTTAAAGTCAATGTGGCATTGGTCTATAATGGTCTGAGGTGCTTTTACTGCTTTAAACACTTCCTATATGCAAGGAGTTACCATCTAGTTTTTGCTTCTGCATGGGCTAGCACAGTGCTGGGGCATATTATATATACTAAATGCATTCCTGTTGATTCCCTGATCTGTAGGGATTTGTAAAAGTAAAAATGATCCTAAATTCTTCAACTATAGAAATTATGTAGATAAAACTTTTGAGTTTTACTGTCTCCTGAACCATAGCCATGGGCTCAGCAATAATTCATATGAATATTCTTCTCAGTTACAGGCATGGAAAATGACATACGCAACTCAGCAGAGCCAACCTTACCTATTAAGACCTTCCGTGGGGCTCCCCCAAATTCTTTTGAAGAATTCCCCCTTTCTGCCATAGAAGGCTGGACAGGAAGTACCACAGCTGTAAAGATTAGGTGCCCAGAAGAAAGGGTTTCAAATCTCCACGTGAATAACGCTACCATGGGGTACCTGAGCAGCTCCTTAAGTACCAAACTGATACCCGCCATCTACATCCTGGTGTTTGCAGTAGGTGTGCCAGCCAACGCGGTGACCCTGTGGATGCTCCTCTTCAGGACCAGATCCATCTGTATGACCATCTTCTACACCAACCTGGCCATTGCAGACTTTCTTTTCTGTGTCACACTGCCCTTTAAGATAGCTTACCACCTCAACGGGAACAACTGGGTATTTGGAGAGGTCATGTGCCGGGCCACCACGGTCATCTTCTATGGCAACATGTACTGCTCCATTCTGCTCCTCGCCTGCATTAGTATCAGCCGCTACCTAGCCATTGTCCATCCTTTCACTTACCGAGGGCTGCCCAAGCGTACCTATGCTTTGCTGACATGTGGATTGGTGTGGGCGACAGTTTTCTTATACATGCTGCCATTTTTCATCCTGAAGCAGGAATATTATCTCGTCCAGCAGGACATCACCACTTGCCATGATGTCCACAACACATGCGAGGCCTCATCTCCCTTCCAGCTCTACTACTTCATTTCCCTGGCATTCTTTGGATTCTTAATTCCTTTTGTGGTCGTTGTCTACTGCTACACAGCCATCATTCGGACGCTTAATGCATACGATCACAGATGGTTGTGGTATGTTAAGACCAGTCTCCTCCTTCTTGTCATTTTTACCATTTGCTTTGCTCCAAGCAATATTATACTCATTATTCACCACGCTAACTACTACTACAACAACACTGATGGCTTATATTTTATCTATCTCATAGCTTTGTGCCTTGGGAGCCTGAATAGTTGCCTAGATCCACTCCTTTATTTTCTTATGTCAAAAATCATAGATCACACCACTGTTTACCTTACAATGGTGAAATCACCTTAGAGAACAAGGAACACTATCTGTGAAAACACCCATTCTTGGGACAATATATGCCTAGTGTAAAGGGTTCTACCCTCTAGCTCCATTCTTGAGCTTCTAAGAAATACTGTTTCAAAATAAAACACTACAAAAGCACTTTTTAATTTCAATACTTTTTCAGGATTTTAAGAGTGTCAGTACAAGAGAAAAGATATCATCATCCTTGGGCAACTGACACACTTGCCTGACTAGTATTTCAAGATCTTTAATTCTCCATCTTCCCTGCTTCCACGAGTAGCGTCCTAGATGTCCTGGAGGAGCAGGTGGGACAAGAGTGAAGCATAGAGAGAGCTAAGATCTTAGTCTTCATTGTTTGCCATCATTTTTGATTCATCTGCCCCTTTCAACTCTCATGCTGGTGGTGCCTCATCGGCTTACTCTAAGTGATTTTTATCATGATGGGCCATTACCCTCGTCCCACCTTTGCCTTCTAACCATTCTCTTCACTGTCAGCCTGTTCTCCTATTTCACCGGCCTTTGACAGATCAATCTTCCTCAGATCAGATTGAACACATCCCTCAAAAACCCTGGTTCAAACACTGCCAGTGACTATCCACTGCTTTGGAATAAATTAATACATCTTTAGTTTGGCATTCAGAGATAATTTTCTAACTTTACTTCCCAATAAACCTTGCCTGCAAAGTAGGCACCAGCCAAGCTTCTTGATTTGTTATAATCTTGACTTCTCCTCTCTTTGCTCTTGCCTTTCTAACTGCAAAGCTGTTTTTAACATGTTTGCCTGAATTCTTTCCATCTCTTAAAGTCTTCAATGGGCCATTCTTTTGATTCTCAAGCTAGAAACTCATTTTTCTCATCTCCCTTTCTTATATTTTGGACACGTATATGTAGTTCATTTATCTACAAATATTAATTTCATAAACACTTATTAAGCATCCCGTATAGTAAAGAAGGGGCTAATCCTCTCCCTTCTTTATCTTCTTGTAGACCCAAGTCTTCTCAGGGTTTGTGGGGCCCAGATCCATGGTGTATACCATGTTGCTGAGTGAACAAATAAAATCCCAAAGCATCAAAGCAGCATGAAAGCCCATTCAATTGTTACTGAGAAGGCAAGGTACCCTGTATGACATGGGACTTCATTTTCTGGTTGGGAATATTAAAAAAAAAAAAAGAAAGGTAAACTAGAATATACTCATAGAGTCATTTAAAAGTTTAAAATAACAAAACATTAAAGAGATTTAAAAAGGGGGGGGCACCTGGGTGGCTCAGTCAATTAAGCATCTGAGTACAGCTCAGGTCATGATCTCATGGTCTATGAGTTCGAGCCCTGTGTCAGGCTCTGTGCTGACAGCTCAGAGCCTGGAGCCTGCTTCAGATTCTGTGTCTCCCTTTCTCTTTGCCTATCCCCCACTCGTGCACTCTTGTTCTCTCTCTGTCTCAAAATAAACATTAAAAAATTTTAAATTAACACCTCCAATATCTGTGTCTTATATGTATTTTTTTTAGTGGGAAAATATTTTGTTGCAAATGCTTGTTAAATTCCTGTAAGTCAATGACATTTCTCTGAGTTCAGGGATTAGACAGGAAATGGGTATTACTGGTAAAGGTTATGAAGGATTACTGAGATAGATTTTCAAGTCTCTAGGAATGTGCATTGACCATATACTTTGTAGTGACTATCAAAATGATAAAAAATTTTAAATGCACATTTTTATTGTGCAGTTTCCTATTTCATTTGGTTTAGGTAAAAAACCCACAAAAACTATGCATATGAAGATCCTTTACAGTAAGTGTGTGGTTACACAGTGAATAAAAATCAGTTAAACAAGAAAGCAAGCAAGAGAAAGAAATCTAGGGGTACTTGTCTGGCTTAGTAGGTAGAGCATGTGACTCTTGATCTTGGGGTTGTAAGCTGGATACAGAGATTACTTAAAACAAAAAAAAACTTAATTTTTAAAATTTTATTTTTTATAACTTTTAAAAAAAATTTTGAGAGAAAGACAGCATGAGCAGGAGAGGGTCAGAGAGAGAGGGAGTTACAGAATCCGGAGACAGGCTCCAGGTTATGAGCTAGCTGTCAGCACAGAGCCTGATGTGGGGCTTGAACCCATGAACCATGAGATCATGACCTGAGCTGAAGTCAGACGCTTAACCAACTGAGCCACCCAGGCGCCCCATCAAAACAAAAACTTAAAAAAAGAAAAAGAAAAACAAAAAGAAACCTAAAACAAGTTTCAAGATGACAAAAACTTCAATGAAGGGAATTGGTTTCTGCAAATAAAGTCTTCATGTGTAATACATTTTTACATAGAGGTAAAATGTATTAACATTCACTTGTTAAAAGCACATAACTCTTACGTAGTAAATATATACGTAGCAAAACAGAACTTTTGTCAGGGTCTAATCTGTAAAGTCTCAAGGAAAGCCTTCGATTTTAAAATAGCTCACAATTTATTGCCTCTGGTGAACAGATATAGAAAGTGTGTTTTCTGCTAAGTATGTGCCAACATGCCCATTATTCAGCCTTTTTCCCGAGACAAAGGAATTTGGTGCTTACACAAGGTTACACCTGAAATACTATTAATGAGGAGCGAGAATTCGCAGCAACTTAAGTCACTGTCCTCAGTCTTTGATAAAACTGGCCAGCAGTTCCATGTAGGATGCTATCCATTGTTGTTTTTTTTTTTTTTAATTCTTTTATTTGAGAGAGAGAGAGAGAGAGAGAGACATATAAATGGGGAAGAGGGGGAAAAGGGGAGATGGAGAGAGAGAGAATCTTAAGCAGGCTTCATACTCAGCATGAAGCCCAATGCAGGGCTTAATCCCATGATCCTGGGATCATGGAGTTGAAATCAAGAGTTGACGCTCAACCGACTGAGCCACCCAGCGCCCCTCCAATGTGATCTTTAAGAGCTGGACACTTTCACACAAGCTTTACTTTATACTGACAATACTAGTAATATAATTTTTTAAATTATTTTCAAGGCCAGATCTTGGGAAGGCAAGGCACAGAATCATCTCCATCAAAAGACAACCTCAATTTCCAGGTATCCAAACCACAAAGGTTAAAAAACCACCAAACCACAGATCAGGTGCCTGGGTAACTCAGTCAAGTGTCCAACTATTGACTTTGTTTGGCTCAGGTCATGATCTCAGAGTCATAAGATCAACCTCTGCTGGGCATGGAGCCTTCTTAAGAGTCTCTCTCCCCTTCTCCCTCTGCCTTTCCCCCATGCTATCTTTCAAAAACAAAGAACAAAACAAAAAAAAACCACACACAGACAAACAGACACATACATATAGACCTCCTCAGATAAGCAAAAGAATCCATTTTTTTCCCCAAGGCAAAAACAGGTGGAGGAAAAAAGCTTCAAAATTAATGGTCAGAAAAAGAAAACGGTGTTTAAAAACAGCATTACGCCAAATTAGATTCACTGCTTGGAACTGTAATGTTTTAAATCTATTAGCTCTTGCCAATACAATTCAAGCTCCTAAATTTATAGGCCAAAGCAGTTTAATTCTAGCCTGAGCTAGAACTCAGATCGTTAGGCTCATATTTAATGCTCTATTTCCACTACTGAAGCTACTGCTCTTACACTTAGGAAGCAAGCCTGACAGACAGCATAGTGCAGACACTCAGGAAAGGCTTCTGAGTGTCCTGGCGAGGTCCTATGGCACTCCGTCTTGACCTAAAACTATTATATTGGAATGTTCTGGAAGGGACTTCCACAGACGGCCTAGGAAAGATCTGGGGAGTCAGGCTTACCTCAAGGACAAACCGCATGTGGCCGTGGGCAGAGAGGAACCTAGGTCTATCTCTATCCTACATCCAGAAGATCCCACATGTGGTTTGTGGATGGAACAATTTGCGTGTCTAGTAAGGACTTTGTGACATAGACATCACTCAGCCCTTATCTAGGCAACCCCTGACACCCACCCACAAGAATACTAGCTACATTATTTAAGTATATTTTTTTGGGTATTAAGCTCCATACAAAATGTTGAACACACATTTAAATTCATAATTAATGTAATTATATATGATTATATGTTATTACATAGAAATATAAGTATGTAAACATACAACTACATTTTATTACATCTAGATATTACTATTAAACCTTCACCATAATCCTGGAGGATAGGCACTATTATATCCATTTCACACACGTGGAAATGGAAGTATAGAGAATTCGAGGGACTTGACTAAAATCTCTGGTTATTGTGACAAAGCCGATATTGCAACGGTGCCTGTCTGTCAACAAAGCAAGTGACTTTATCTTCCAATGCTGACAAGTGTGCCTCATGCCACAGTCATAGGTCCATCACGGGGATGGCAGGGGGAGCCCCATTCTCCCCTCCATGGGGTGTAGGAACACAAGCTTGGGCTTCAGTCTCACCCTCCTAGTCACTGGCCTGCTATTTATTTCACGTTCCTTCCCATCAGATGAGAGGGCACCCACGCGCACAGCTGCTGAGAGAGCCAAATGAGGGTGAATAATGTGAGGGACCCCTAAAGCACAGGGGTACAGCAAGGCTGCTGCCATCCCCGTCAGAAGGCTAACAGCACACAAGTCCCCGCCTTGGGGGAGATTTTTCTTGACCTTTAATGAGGCAGTTCGGTAGTATGTGTGATTGTATGTGCATATGCATATAACACATAAATATAAATATATATGCACATATTTATAAAACATACACACTTTAACTTTTATTAAAATATTTTTGCATAGATAATATATGGTACAAATTTTATATTAAAAATATTTTTTTCTGGGCATCCGGGTGGCTCAGTCAGTTGAGCATCTGACTTTGGCTCAGGTCATGACCTGACAGTTCACGAATTTGAGCACCGCATCGGGCTCTGTGCTGACAGCTCAGAGCCTGGAGCTTGTTTCAGAGTCTGTCTGTCTCTCTGTCTCTCTGTCTCTCTGTTCCTCTCCGGCTCATACTCTGTCTCTCTCAAAAATAAATAAACATTAAAAAAATTTTTTTGAATATTTTTTCTTCTTTCCTCACCACTCACTTCTTTTTGCCAGAGTCAACACTTCCTACATTACGCCAAAAAATTTCTAGGAACTTGCATCAAAATGAGCTGCTTTGAAGGGGAACACCTCGCTTGGTGCAGTAGGTCCTATTCCAGAAACTATGTTATTGGGGGAATCTTGGCCCTTTGTTAGTCGTTTACATTTTTTTTAGTTTAGAAGCATTCGTCATGTAATACATGTACTCTGTAAAAAAGTAATAACTCAGCAGCACAAAAACAGAAAAAAAAAGGTCTCCCATCTACACCAGCCTTCTAGCTTACCTTTCAGAAGGTGCTTCCTTCTGGAAGAATTTTATGTACATGCAAGCATGTATTTATTATGGGTGTGGATCCCATTTTCCAGCATGTGGAAACATCTTTTTTTTACTTAACAATATACATACTGAAGATTATGCAATATAGATTCACTCATTTTTTTGATGACCGCAAAGTACTTCACTGTATGGATATACTGCAACTTTTTAAACTGGGCCTTCCTTGAAGGATATTTATATTGTTTGGAATCTTTTGTTATTACAATGCAGCAAGAAACATCCTCTTCAATCTGTCTTAATGACAATAATACAGGTTTCTGAATCTAACGGACCAGGGCATAGCTGCAAAACTAATTACTTTTTGGATAGTTTTGGATAAGTTACTTAGTCTAAGTTTCATTATCCATAAAATGATGATAATGGCATTTAATCCACATGGCTGTTATGGATTATTATGAGAATTATATGATATAATATGCATACACGTACCTAATATCATGCCTGGCAAATAGCAGGTGCTCAATAAATGTTTGCTCTAACTGGATATGCTTTTCCGGTTTCAGATGAGCCTATTTCTGGGTTGTGAAGACCTATACAGAGGAGATCTCCACCCCTTTAGATTTTTGCTTGCATCTGGAGACACAGCAGTTCAGTGCGTGGGTTCCAGGGAGCATCTCTCTCACTCTCAAGGTCATAACAGGTCATAAGCCTCACCAGTCAGTACCCTTCCAACACTGGTCAGTATCTGTGGAATTCCTCCTCACATCAGTCTAAGCTGTGCAGCAGGGGAAAAAGCCCTCTGCTCTTCAAGGGGATGGTGGCCAGTCAGTCTCCCCCTGTGCTGAGAACAAACCATGCTCCCACCTGCCTGGCATTGTATTCCCTACCTGCACTGTCCTGCTTTCCACCCACCTAACCAGCTCCTCCCTCCCTTCCAGGTGCAGCTCCTGTTCTATCTACATGACCACTCCTCTTAGGACACGAGTCCACAAAAATCCATGGTCTCTGAAGCATTCTGTGCATGCCTCATTTTGACCCTTTGTCACATCCTCATCTCTACTGTTATTTAACTATTCATATAGAATAGAATGCCCACTGCCTCAGTTTCTAAGCATCTTGAGGATAAGGACAGAAAACTTCAAATGTCATGTGTTCCTTGTACCCTTTCCCCTCTACCACACACTATACGCAACACTATGTACACAGTATATGCTCAGTAAATGTCCAGTGAATTGGAATGTGAACAAGACCTCACCCACCAGTGAGTTTTTAGTTAGAGTAGTCATTAGCTCTGGAGCCAGCTTCCTGCTCATGTTTGACACCAGGATAAAAAGAGCCCTATTGCTTTCATTTTGATCCACAGGCAACTGCTAGGGCAAGCAGCTCATAAGCTGCAGGGAAAATGAATCAAGAAAATCCTCCCTCTCAGCCCTTCTCCCCCACCCAGTCTGTAAATTTAAAAGCAACAAACCCACTAAGTCTCACCATGACTTTCTGCGCTTTAGCATGGTATAAAACATCCTGGTAGTGCTGGGCGTGCTCTGGATCCACATTTTTGATCTTAGCAGTAGGTAAGAGCAGAGTATCTAAAGTTTTCCAAGGATTTCCTTCATCAATAGCTTCATTGATGTACCCTACAGCTACGATTCCTAGGGAAAGAAAAAAAGTTTTCCTCTTAAGTCACAGTACATCATAAGTTCTCTAGAATCACCTATGAGAATGAGCTAAGGCTGCAGGAGACACGGTCAATGTAGAAAAATGTAGAGTGTGTATTGTACACACACTCAGTGTATGGTGTGAAAACAAAATGGAGGAGAAAATTCCATTTGGAATAGATTCCAATCACAAATACATTATAGCTACTTAAAGTATAAACAGGAATAAATTTAACAAAAGAAGCATGGGACGTGTACACTGAAAACTAAGAAACACTAGTGAAAAAAATTAAAGACGACATAAATAAATGGAAAAATCATTTCATGTTCATGGATTCAAACAACATTGTTAAGATGGAAATACTCCTCAAAATGATCAATAGATTCAGTGTAATCCCTATCTAAATCCCAACTACATTTTTCTTTCAAAAAGAAATTGACAAGCTGTATTTAAAATTCACATGTCAATGTAAGGGATCAAGAATAACCAATGCAGGGTTGAAAAAAGAACAAAACTGGAGTTCTCTTCTCAATTTCAAAATTTGCTTCAGGGGCACCTGGTTGCCTCAGTCGGGTTAAGTGTCTGACCGGCTCAGGACATGATCTGAGTCTGTGGGTTCGAGCTTTGCATCAGGCTCTGTGCTGACAGCTCAGAGCCTGGAGCCTGCTTCAGATTCTGTGTTCCCCCCTCTCTCTGCCCCTCTCCTGCTCACTCTCTGTCTTGGTTTCTCAAAATAAAATAAAGACGTAAAAAATTAAAAAAAAACTTACTACAAAGCTACAGTTAATCAATATTGCATGGCACTAGCATAAGGATGTACAGATCAATGGAAAATAATTTAGAGTTCAGAAATAAACCATAATATTTGTGGGCAATTGATTGTTGACAAGACTGCCCAGACAACTCTACAGGTACAAGTCTCTATAACAAATGGCATTGGGACAACTGGACATCCACATACATAAGAATGAAGTTGGACACTCTACATCAGATCCTATACAAAAAAAAATAAATAAATAACTCAAAATGGATCACAGATTTAAGTGTAAAAGCTTAAACTATGTAACACTTAGAAGAACACATAGTAAATCTTTGTGGCCTAGGGTTAGGTGGTCATTTTAATTGTGACACCTGAAACACAACTAAAGAAAAGAAATAAATACATGAGATGTAAAAGTTTGAATGTTTATGCTTCAAAGGACACCAGAGAAAGTGAAGGCTATCTATAGACTGGGAGAAAATCCCTGCAAACCCTCTATGTGATAACAGACTTGTATAACTTATATACATGTATACCAGATATATAAGGAATTCTTACAACTCAACAATAAGAAAACCCAATTTAAAATGGGTAACGGCCTTGAACACACACTTCTTTAAGGAAGATATACAAATTGCTAATAATCACATCAAAAGATACTCAATATTAGTTATTAGGAAAATGCACATCCAAATCACAATGAGATACCAATTCATCCCCACTAGGATGGCAATAAAATAAGACAAACAATAACAAATGTGAAGATGTGGTGAAATTGGAACTCTCATACATTGCTGGCAGGAATAGACAATGGTACAGTCATAGTGGAAAACAAACAGTTTCTTAAAATATTAAACACAGAATTACCATCTAATCCAGCAATTTTACTCCTAGGTATATGTACTTAAGGGAGCCACAGGTTCACATAAAAACTTATATACTATTCTACTTATAGGAAATATCCACAATGGGAAAATCCATAGAAACAAAGTAGACCAGTGGTTGCTGGTGGGGGTGGGGGACATGGGAAGAGACAGAAAGGGGAGGGGCTGTAAAAAGTATCTTTTTGAGGTGATGAAAATGTTCTGAATTTAGTGTGATGGTAATACAACTTTTTAAATCCATAAAAATAATCAATGGGTCAATTTTATGGTAAATAAATTATATCTCAATGAAGGTGTTAGAAAATGGGAGGACAACGTTACATACAAGTGGCAGGAGTAATGCTAACTTCTACCGTAACCCTCACTTAGACAGCAGTGCGAAGATAGTAGATGACAGAACTATAGAATAAGAGACCTTGAAAAATTTAACGTAGAGATGTACAGGAAAAAAAAAAACTGAAGTACTAAGAAGTTTTGATACACATTCTATTCTTTAGATTACTTTACCACTCTGTAAAGAATGACAAAACTGAGATAGTTCTAAATCAAACAATTCCCTGTAGTATCAGCAGAGTGAATTTCCAGGTCCATACAGCCCAATGCTGCCCAACAGATCCTTTTGTGATGATGAAAATGTTCTCCGTCTGGGCTGTCCAATATGCCATATGTAACTATTAAGCATTTAAAATGTGGCTAGTATGACTGAAGAACTTAATTTTAAATTTTATCTAATTTTAATTACTGAAGTAGCTACATGTAGCTGGGAAGTGTAGGTAGGTCACCTAGAGATTAACATAATCAGCCATGTTTTTTAGGATATTTTTAAGGTTCAGGTATTGCTAATTAGTATCGCAAATTGTTTCTGTAATACCACCTGGTAAAAAAACATCGGGAATCCTAACTCATGGATATGCCGAAAGGAGAATAGCCATATCCAACCAGCTCAAACTTCTACTACCTCCATCATACCACAGGATCTTAGGAAATAGACTAGAAGGTCCAGGAAAGAAAAATGCAGAGCAAAGCCTTGGAGTTTGACAAGTTTTTACAACTCCAGCAAAGGAGGTCTATTGGGAGGTCCCTTCTCCCTACTAGCTTATTATTAAAAATCAACCATCAACCAGTCATAAAGTAGTACAGTATATGCAAGAGTATACTTATATACAGTAGAACCCTAAACAATGGGGGGTTTAGGAGCACCAATCCCCTGTGCAGTAAAAAATTCAGGTGTAATTTTTTATTCTCCCTAATTTTAACCAATCATAGTTTACAACTGGCTGGAAGCCTTCAAAATAACATAGTAAAGTAACATGTAATCTTATAATAAATAAGCTAGAGAAAATAAAATATCAAGAAAGTCCTAAGACAAAATATATTTATAGTACTCTACTGAGGAAAAAAATCCACCATGAAGTGTACCCATACAGTTCAAACCCATACTGTTCAAGGGTCAACTGTAAATGCACGCACATACACACTCACGTACATATGGGTTTTTTTTTTCACTTCCCAGGTTAGTGCTGCTGTACTAGAACTAGGAAAGAAGATAAACATTAACAAGCAGTGAGCTTAGAAAATAAATATTCCTATTATTTCTCATTCTATCAACTGTTTTTCAAACATAATCGTAAGTCACTTTACAAATGTGACATGCTATGAAATAAAGTTCTTATAATTTTTAAGAAGTAGCTTCATCCTGATGTTCAAATTAAGGTGAAATTTTTACCTACACATCTGAATACATGGCTTGTAAGAATGCTAAGAATGAAAAGATTTATCTGTAGAACAAAAGGGATGATCTAAAATGCCTAGGAAGTATTCCAGATTCTAACATTTAAAAATGTTTGAAGGAAAAGCAAAAATACTTCCCTAATGCTCAAGTTATATTATCTCAAAACATTGGAAGAACTCAGGAAAATCTAAGTACTATTCACATATAAGGTATTATCGTTTTACCCTGTAGTAGTTACAACCTGGAGAACATGGGATACTTCATATCATTCCCTGGACATGAAATCTCTTTGGTAGTCTGTTCCAAATAATTTTAAACACCCCATCCAAAAATTATCTTAATAGAACTATGTCTGAGAAAGAGAATGTACGCTCCCAATGGCCAATCACCTGGGAAAGAGTGCATTCCAGCTGACTTGGTTGAAATCACTTAAGTTTTTGTTTGGTATGTTTCTAAGAACACAAGCTACTGAGGTCATAGTAAATGACCTCACAGGGGCTCTAAGACCTACCCAGAAGGCCCTAGGGCACATGTGCATCACTTCCTCTGTTTAGAAGAAAAGGGAAAATCCCATTACTGAGCTTCAGTCCATGACCCACTTCTTTAAACCATCACAAAGACTATAATGCTCTAGTTCAGTGAGAGAGTGGGCATTCTCTTACAAGATGCATATTTGAGATAGCAGATGACGTAACCTACAAAGAAGGGTACCTACCAAATTAAAAAAGCAAAAATTCAAAGGAAGAAAACTAGCTTGTTTAGGCTATGTAGTTAAAATGATGCCCCTCTCTGGCTCTACTAGGAAAAGTGAATTTTTCAAGAATTCAAAAGAGCATCCAAGTCTGAGAAAATGCATCTAGCAGCTTCTCTATTAAACTTGCCTTCCACATTTATCATTTCCCATTAGCTGCATACCTTATCCACATCACAATTCAGACACACGATTAGGCCTTGAAGCATGTGGCAGGGGTGGGGTGGGAAGAGTAATCCACTTTGAAGGTGTCCACGAAAAATCCTTAGGTCTTTGGGATGGTTTAATTACTATATTGTGCAATATATGTCTATTCACAATGGTGTATATTTTTACCGTAGCTTTTAAAGCAATTTCATAAATAGAGGACATCAAAATCAAGAGTTCAAGAACTTTGAACAAAAATACCACATTTTAACCTAATAAAGCAAACTGAAGCACAGAGAAATTAAATTAGCACTGAGTTCTCCAAATTCTAGAAAGGTAATATGATAAAGTTTCTGAAATAACTATTGTGGTTATGGCATATGCCCTTCATGACATGATAATCAAAGGAAATACGATAATGGCCGTGTGATTTATGGCCCATGGAAAATAGCCATAGTGCAAATGTCCAGACACATAAATCCATACCAATTCAAAGATACCAACCAAAGATATTTCTACTTACATATAATATCCACCTACCAAAAAACCATTCTTTTCTCAAGTTATACAAATGTAACTTGTTTTTCTTTTCCTGAAAAGAGCAAAGGCACTACTAGATAGTCTGCGACAAAATGGCGTCCTCCATCCTGCTTTTTGATTAATGTCTAGAATGAGAGTAAAAGTGCAACCATTTAGCACTGAGAACTAATGCACCTTTGTCATAAAAGCTGTACGTATGGAAATTACCAAAGGCCTGGACTGTGGGTATGGCCAGGAAGAATGAGGAAAAAATGAGAAAACAAAGATGGGACCTGACTCTATGTTCTGCTTACTCAAACAGAGGAATCCTACTCTTGAGCTGCATTAGCCAAAGCACTCAAACCATTGCTGCAGGAAACTCAAAAGTGTGCAGGTGGGAGTCAAGGAGCAGGGCAGGAGCGCAGGGTGCCGAGGGACTGAACTTTGTAACAGGACACACAATAGTGTCCCTCCAGACCAGATGTTATCAAACATCTGCTCACTTGAGTGCTTCCCTCTTGACTAACATCTGCCAAGCACCAACAGCAACCAAGGCAACGTGTCAGAAAAAAGCTAAGTGCACCATGTGCAAACTATCCGGTTGCAGGGATTCCAAAACGTCTCAAAGGACATGTAGAGACACAGCAGCAAGCTGTGTGGTCAAAGAAGAGGAGATTTAGATTTAAACAACTGAAAGAGGACAAAATGAAGAAACTGGATATACATGTAACAGTGGCACATGTGTGAATATGCTGTCAAGGCGGCATATATCAACACATGCTATCTATTGGGGACTTAGAGTAAGATGTTTCACAACAAAAAAGCAAACCTTGCCATGATAGTGGGCACAGTGCTCACAGGAAACAGTAAAGAAAGCCAAGAAAATTACGCAGATGAAATTAAATGACAAAGTCATATGTCTTTACCCCAAGAGGGATTTTACTATCCCAGAGTTAGATTCCACCTTTGAAGACCAGATCTAGAACCTCACCAAAAGGCACTAGAACAGCCTAAATGTTTGAGAGAACTATCTGCCTACTCCATCAGCAAACTCAGAATGAGTTAGAACAATAAGTCAAAGATGGAGACAGAGGGAGGTTGCGGACATTAGCAATCTCAATCTAAATGTTGCTGGGGTACCTGGGTGGCTGGGTCAGTTAAGCATCCGACTTCGGCTCAGGTCATGATCTTGGGTCTGTGAGTTCAAGCCCCACGTTGGGCTCTGTGCTGACAGCTCAGAGCCTGGAAGCTGCTTCAGTTTCTGTGTCTCCCTCTCTCTCTGGCCCTCCCCTGCTCATGCTCTGTCTCTCTTGCTTTCAAAAATAAGTAAACAAAAGAAAAAATCTAAACGTTGCTGACAAATCAAAGAGCTCAGATGATGCAAAAGATGATGGTGCTAGTTTGTCTTTATTATTGAATAGGCTGCTTGGAACTTGAATTTGATAGCTCATGCTAGAGAAAAGCAGTGGCTACACTGATTGCTGAGTTATACGACTCTGTTCTGTAAGCAAGAGGCAAATAATAAGGAAGGAAGTGGATATTCAAGAAAGCATGTTTCAGGGCTTATCTTCTTGGGGTTGTCCACTTTCACACAGGTAGCTCATAATTTCTAGATCACAGTGAATCATCATGGTTTGTGATCCTAAAGCAATGACTAGTTTGTGTGCCAATTTCTTCCTCGGGTAGGAACATGTTCAAAATTAAAAAAACTGCCCAAATGAAAGGTTAAAATAAATTCGAACATCTAAAAGACTGAGTTATGGGACACCTGGGTGGCTCAGTCAGTTAAGCAGCTGACTTTGGCTCAGGTCATGATCTCATAGTTCATGGATTTGAGCCCTGACTCGGGCTCTGTGCTGACAGCTCAGAGCCTGGAGCCTGCTTCGGATTCTGTCTGTCTGTCTGTCTCTCTCTCTTCCCTCTCTGCCCCTTCCCTGCTCATGCTCTGTGTCTCTTTCTCAAAAAAATGAATACACATTAAAAAATTATTTTAAAATGGAGTTATCTAGAGTATTCTTCTTGAAGTATGAATAAATAAGAAAACATGAGAACTTCTATTTACATATTTTTATTCAATCCTTTAATGTCTTTTTATGTATGCTTTATAATGTATATATGTTGATACAGTATTACCGGCATAAAATTCATAATATAAATATATACATGCATATCAGGAGAGTGTGCTCACTTAGGGCTCCAAGAGCAAAAATTTGCATCCTTAATCTAAGGAACTAAAAAGTCCAGACACCATATTGTCTTATTATGTTAAGAGAAGGAACGTGTTCTATACTTACGGTCATTTTCTTCTTGAATTTGAATATTCACCATATCTATACAATTTTGTATTTCATTCCAGCTTAAAGTCTCTTGCCCTTGAGACAAGGCTTCCAGTTTCATGGTGAGTAGTGCATTTGTGTAACTGTGGAAGAGAAGACGATCATGATACTAATCAGAAACATTTATTCTTTGTTTATCTCGTGCATCTTAAATTTGGCACAGAGTCAAAAGTAGATGCTATGAGGTTAAAAAGGAGAAAGGCACATGAAATGGTCTTATACAGCTTTGTGAACAGACAACAAGCTCACTTACATTAACATGTTTCTTTTTTCTTAAGGATACTTTATGTACAAATGATGCTTAATCAAAGTGCCTCAAAATCCAACTTCATATCCAACTCCAGCAAAAATCCCCTCCAAGTTTTCAACTCTGTGACCCTGCTTTTCCCCTGCCCCCACTACTAATTTTCCTTGGCTTTGCATGTTTTGACTTGGTTCGGGCTCCTGGTAACTTTTTTCTTTTTTCTTTTTTTTGTTAAGTAGGCTCCATGCCCAGCATGGAGCTCAATGTGGCACCTGGATTCATGACCCTGAGATCAAGACCTGAGCTGAGATCAAGAGTTAGATGCTTAATCGACTGAACCATCCAGGCATCCCTGAGATAACTTTGATGTGATAAAATTCAGAACTATCATGGTTCTCAAACTTCCCATCAAGGGTTCTTTTCATTACTTTTCTTGTTCCTTCACAATCTTAGCTTTAGAGAACTTTAACCCATAACCTTAACCCAACTGGGTTACTTTGAGGACTAATATACCCACTGAGGAATCAAATAAAATACAAATGCAATTCCAGAAACCCTGCTGAATAACACACACTTTCAATATAGATTTTCTTGAAAAGGTGGCACAGGAGTTGAATCAGAGTATTGTCAAATCTCTCTGCACCTGTCTATTTCTCCTAAGGCTTCTCAGCACCTATTCAAAAACCTCCCTCTGCATCCAGTCACCACCATGGCACTCCTACACCTCATTTCTGATCCCTGACCCTCCTGACTGGAAAATAGGGTTTGGTCAATCACTTCAATTACTTGTTTGGGGGAATTTTAGGGAAACAAATTATCCACCATGATATATTATCAAGAAACTGTCATTTCTCAATAGTCCATTTTCTCAGTTAAAAAAATCACAAACCAATGTTGCAACCGTAAGCTACCATGAGCTATTCTAGCCTAAAGAAACTCAATAGTTTTGTTGTTGAAATAACTACAGGGAAATAAAGACCAGTCTTCCACACACATTCTTATTCACTATCATTTTGACTTCTGCATTGCATCTTTGGATTCCTAACAGCAAAGGTTAAAAAAGTAATATGACTTTGAGTTTAAAATTGTTTTCCTGGGGCACCTGGGTGGCTCAGTCAGTTGACTGTGTGACCCTTGGTTTCAGCTCAGGTCATGACTTCACGGTCTGTGGGTTTGAGCCTCGCACTGGGCTCTGTGCTAACAGAGCCCAACTCCCTCATCAAACAAACTGTGGGAAAAAAATTGTTCTCCTGATTGTCACCAATTTTCTCAAAATTCTGTGTGCTTCAAGGTGGCACTCAGGTGTCCTCTGTAGAGTGTAGCGTGAGAGAAAAAAACATCATTCAGTGTAGGAAGTAGTGGTGATGATCCTTTATCTGTGGCTAAATGAGGGGTCACTAAATTCAGGCCTGAAACTGGTTAACTGTCATGTTTGAGATTTTCACCCTACCAATATTTATAAGCCTAGGAAAACACTCTGCTGCACTAGTAACACACAAATAAAAATACTGAATACGATAACAAAATGGATAAATGTCAACTTGCACTTGTTGATATCCCTTACAGGCAGTGCAAAATCCTAATGGGCATTTCACATGCTTAACATCTAAATGATGATCTGATGGGAATAAAAGGAGAAAGCTTAAGGATGAACACAGGAAAAAATCCCACAACTGCACACTGTTTCTTTAGAAACAAAATGAACCAACAATGGCCAAAGGGAAGAGATTTTAGAAATAAAGACAGCAGAACTCCCCGGGCCTTTCCAGGTGAGTATGAGTAGCCACTACTAAGGTGACAATCACAGAAAATACTCTGCAATTCACCCCACAGACAGACCCGAGTGCTTTCCCTCCATGCTCCTCTGAGCTCTCCTCCCTGTCGGCTACGGGCAGACCAGTAACACTGCATTTCTAACAGGCTTCTGAAGCTCTGAGAAGATTACAATTCTAATTCAGTTCAGCAAATGGTTATTAACATGAAACCAATGTGGCAAAGCCTGTGGCAGACACGCAGGGGTGTCAGGATGAACGAGGTGCAGCCGGGACTTCAAGGAGCTCTGAGCCAAGTGGATAAGAAGACAGACACTCAAAACAGCATAAAAGCAGAGCACAAGAAAGGCCATAAGAGACAGAAATAATGGAGTTCTAAGGAAGGAAAAGTGGAAGGAAATGCAAGGGGGAGCACCTTGCCGGAGGCAGCCATCAAACCAAGCACTTAATCTTCAAACTGTTCTGCAGATGCAGAGTGGGTGTTTCTGCTTTGTTTTTGTGCTTAGATGAAGAGACAAGACTATCAAGAATCAGACTCAGGTATTTGTGGCTCTGGTGCTAAGTTCCTCTAACCATATCATGCCAGTTTTCAGGAGAGATGACATTAGCTGGGGTGGGGAAAAGCAGGGAAATAATTCGTGGAAGCACCGTCTATGGAAGGCAGTTCCAGGGGTGCGCCAGGACACATGCTGGCACCTAAGAGTGACTGGCACCCCATTCCCGGTGGTGACAGCACCATGCACAGCAGCAGACAGGCAGAAAGTCCACAGTGTGTTCTGATCGAGCTTGGGTGAGGTGCAGCTAAGGTCAGAACAACATGCTTACAGTGAGGGGTATGTTCTTAATTCAGATGAGAACAAGGAACAAATGGAAAGCATTATAACCATAGCTCCATTTAGAACAATTAATGTGGGAGAGCATATGCCTAGAGCCAATACCAACTCGCCAGCACTTTAGTGAGAATTAAACAAATGAGCCTTTCTGGGAAACCACAGCCCAAGGGCGGAAGCCATGATAAACAAGTTGGCACTCTGTCTGATTCATCAATGTGGCCCTGCCCAACACCCCTGTGCTATGAAGAACTTGTAAAACCACAAGGTGAGGCCCAGAAAGAGCAATGTTTCTTCATCTTGAAAATGTGTGAACTTGGGTTTCCAAGAATCGGGTTAAAAAGCTGACCATGAAACTAAAATGCCCAGGCTGTGGAAGATCATTGGGGGCCAAACAATTGTCAGAAGAATAACCAAAGGAGACCTTGAAATCTCATATTGGTACTGGTCAGTCAGCTGACCCAGAAAGTGCTTAAGTCACACTTTAAAAAGATTATTAAAAATGAGCAAAATTTTAAAGTTTCCCATACAGAAGACTTGAACTCTGAGGCTGTATCTGTAGGCCCAAGTTGAAAACCACAGGGGAAGAAGTCGTTCTCAGATGGGTGTGAGACCATTTCCTTAACAGGTTATTTGTAGATTGTGGAGGTAGAGGGGAATTTTCATAATTAAAATGGATGTCCTGGAGGGAGGGAACATGGTTATTTAGAGGACACTGGCCAGGATGCCTAATAGGCAGGACAGTTTCGACAATTACCTCCCAGAGATGTCCTATTAGAGCCCCACTGGGCTGTAAGCTTCATAAGGGAGTGACAGGCTTTGTTATCCACTTAAGCACGGAGAGAAAGCAGCAAAGCCTGGTTAGACGACAATAAATGAGGACAGAAAAGACACAGGAGGGCCAATCTGGAAGTTATTACAGAAGCAAAGGTGAAAAATCAATTTAGTTGCTGGCTGGGAAACAGGGACATTTTGTAGAGGTCACACACACAGACTGGCTGCTGACAGAGACGGGGATGAGTAGGCTGTCCACGGCACAAGGATCCCTGGCAGAGGACTGAGGAAAACAAGTTGAATCTGAGGTTTCTAAGCTTAGGGAAGACAATGGTGCCATTAAAAATAGTGGAGGGAGAAATAAATTACTTTGGTAACAGATACAGGAGTTATATTAACTAGGTGGTCAAATTTATGGAGAACAAGATCATCAGTTTCTTCAAGAAGACTAGAAAGGAAAGAAACTCTTCTGTCCTACTACTTTGGGGCCATTCTCTCCACAGACAGGTGGTTAACCATTAAAAAAAAAAATCTAAAGTCTTTTAAATTTTCTTGTACAACTGTACATGATCCAAGAAAATTACCCAATCTAGCTATTTAAGTAGTTTGGGGTAGAACCTGAAAAGAGCTTTAGTCAAGACCTATGCAGACATCTCCCCCTAGTGGCTAACGAGAATCCAGGACAGAGAATCACTCCTTTTAATCCAGGCTTTTGTCTTAACAGATTCTCTAATGGGCTCCTTATTCTGGCCCCTTAATTTTCTCTCTAGAACTGCTATAGTGTTTTATACTATCAAGTGTACTATCTAGTAGCCTATTTTAGAAATATGAAATGGAAGATGCTGAACTGAGATTGTTATCCAATGCCACGATCCACTGTGGTCTCAGGATTCCTTTGGTTTAACAATCAAAAGAATAGAGTTTGAGATTCAATTGCCCAACTGTGGGTCCATAAATCCAAGTTTAGTTCTCTCATCAGTACAATGAAAGAATCAGACTGGATCATTATTAAAGTTTCTTCCAACTCTTCTACATTCAGTTGTCTCCGAAAGACACCCAAGGGAAGGTATGTTTTCAATAGTTCTTTTATTTTTAGCTTTCCCGATAAGCTTCGGTAATGACAAAGTCAATCAGTCAAAGCCACCGCATAATCATTTTTAGACTCTTTGTCCCCCTAAAAGAAACACTGTACAAAAAGACTCATATTAGAAAGCGTCTCAAAACAAAGGAGACTAACCTTTAAGAAAATGAGTATAGAGATATGGAATTCTTCAGCCAAGAACATGTCTTTGATTTGCAAGATCTGCCAAACACACATTTCTGCATTAAAAAGAGGTCTGGAAGATGGTCCCTTACCGTTCTACATATGATTCGTCCAGATTGTTGAAGCCTATTGTTGGGCTTCTGAGCTGATTCTGCACAGACATGAGATCACTATTTTCCAAGGCCTGGTTTAGTAAAGCAACGGCAGACAGCATTTCCACTGCAATCATGAGTTCCTCGTGGGCCAAGTAGTTCTGTTGAAAAATGTAAGCAATAAAAGTTTCCCAAATTACACACCTCATGTATGTGATGGAGTTTTAAAATACCTTTTTTTAAAGTAGGTTAAAAAAAATAATAAAGTAGGTTCCACGTTCATCATGGAGCCTAATGCGAGGCTTGAACTCATATCCATGACGTCAAAACCTGAGCTGAGATCAAGAGCTGAATGCTTGAGTGACTGAGCCACCCAGGCACCTCTAGAATGCATATTTCAAAGTACAATGAAACATTAAAGATTTTGAGAACTCCGGAGAAAGGGGGCTCACTGGCCACTTATTTGTCACTGGCTTTAAAGAACAGATGAGACTTCTGTGTTGTCTTTAGCTGATCATTTTGGGGACAGAGCTAATGGAAACCAAAGGTTATGATTCCACAAACAGCTGCATGTCCATAACTGATTTCCTCCTGTTATATTAACTGTTTACAGGCACAGACTTCCCAAATCATTAAGTGAAGGATTAGACAATACTGTCATGGTCTCAGGGTGTGAGGTTAAGATTTTAGAGGGCAATTTTCAGTTTAAATTAAGAGTATGGAAAAGAGGGTGGAATGCCATCTATAACCCCAAAAAAGTAAGCCAAAATTGTTAAGCCAAGAATATTGATTCTAGTTCCAAAAAAGTTAGTCTGAGTCACTTTTTAATAACTGGGTAGAAATTTTAAAATGTACTATGAGACCTGAATATTTGAAGAATGTGAAGTCAATCTTTTGGTAAAGGCAAGTAGGATTTATAATTCTGGATTTGGCTTATTTAGAAAAAAATCTCATGGTGTAGGAAGACTTGTGATGTGCACAGCATGAAGTCCCAAGTCACTATCTTACACACTTGAAACTAACATAGCATTGTGTATCAACTATACCCAAATAAGGGGCAACTAAGTGGTTCAGTCAGTTGAATGTCTGACTCCTGATTTTGGCTCAGGTCATTATCTCATGGTTCCTGAGATAAAGCTCTGTGCTGCCAGTGTGGAGCCTGTGTGGGACTCTCTCTCATTCTCTCTCTGTATCCCTCCCCTGTTCATGTTCTCTCTCTCAAAATAAATAAACCTAAAAATAAAAACTATACTCAACTAAATTAATTAAAAAAAATAAAAACCCTCTTACATTATAGAACACCTTCCCCTTTAAAGGTTCTCGTCCGTTTAACCATTTTATACTGACTTGGCCCAACTTCAAAAGAGTTATTTTTTCCATCACAGTGACGGAACATAGAGGGAATATAAAGTGAATTTTAAAAAAGCTGATAACTGGGGCGTCTGGGTGGCTTAGTCGGTTAAGCGTCCGACTTTCGCTTAGGTCATGATCTCGCGGTTCGTGGGTTTGAGCCCTGCGTCGGGCTCTGTGCTGACTGCCAGCTCAGAGCCTGGAGCCTGTTTCAGTCTGTGACTCCCTCTCTCTCTGACCCTCCCCTGCTCATGCTGTCTCTCTCTCTCTCCTAGAAAAAAAAAACAAAAACAAAAAAAAGCATTAAAAAAAAAAGCTGATAACTATATTTACATTTAGGGTATTTTCTGCATTTAATGTACACAATGTAATATTTATATTAAATGCATTACAGCTTTCTGGATCTCCACAGGTATCTCACTGCAATGGATTTTAGAGTAACAAAAGCATATTTTATCTTATTTTATCTTCCAAAGCAAACAGCAAGAAGGAGTTATTATAGGGAGCATGTAAGCAAATTTTATCCAGATTTCTTACATGAAGTATACATTTAACACTTAAGAAAGGTATAGAATTACAAGCAAAAGAGCAGAATGAAATCAATCTGACCAATGACCAGTTAGGGATGAATCACTAGGCTGGAGAGTAAGTAGCCTTGGGCCTCAAAGCTGCTGGCATGGAAGAACTATTAATTAAAGAAGAGAAGTGCCATTTTAAGAAGATAAGTTATTTTTCTTTTATTATAAAATAGTATCTTTTTTTTCAGAAAATAAGAAGTCTTGATAAGCAAGAGTAAGGAAACAAATGCTCCCACCCAAGCCCTTTAATGTATAGCCTTTTATTTTTAATTCATGCAAACATTTACAGAAGTTTTTCGTTTTTAGCAGAACTTGTTTTTATTCATATTACCAAACACCCTCTTGACAATGATGTATGTTTTCAATGTCGTTTTTTCCACTTGATTTAAGTGTGTGCAACCTGTTGTGAAGCACGTGGCTTGTGACTTGCTTCTCAGTATAAGAGATCACATTGTGAAATATCCCTGCAAATACAACTTTTTGATTCATATTCTTTGGGCTCTTTTCCTAGCAGTGTAATTGACAGGAGAATGGGTAATAGACTTGCATATGCAGTGCTGAGATCATTCTCCAGAAAGGGTGCACCATTCATCCTTCTACCAGCTGTGAAGATGCCTTGTGCCCCAAATTTATGCTTCCACTATGTCAGATCTCTCAATGCTCTACCAATCTCCTTTCTCAAAATAACTGTCTTTTGCTTTAATTTACATTTACTTCCGACTTTTTCTTGCTTTGTGAATTGGCTGCTCATGCTCTCAGCCACCCCTCCTCTGTTTTTTCTGGTAGAACAGTGCTGTTTCTGATTTTTAAGACCCAGTGTTCTTTTACGCTTCCTCAGAACTTTAATTTTTTAAGTTCCTTTTAACATTTAACTTTTTATATTGGAAATTTATTCTGATATGCAGAGTGAGGTCATGTTTTCTTTCCCAAATGGTTAAACACTTGGAAGGATTTCATTCCTTTCCCCTTTTTGAAATAATAGCATTCTCATATACTTAATTCTTGGCTCTGTTTCCAGTAATTTTTATTCTGTTCCATAGTTTGGGTTAATCCCGTACTAGAATACCTGGTTTTAATTACCGTAATCTTACATATTACTGTTTAATATCATTAGCATATTAAGCAGTGTGAAATTTACAAAAATTAAAGGCATGGTGCTAATGTTCTTGGTTGCAGATTTCTAGAGCTGTAGATTCAAAGCTAATTGTTCTATTTCAAAAAACGTGACATATTTAAAAAATTTTTTTCAGTATAGTTAAAAAATTATCCAAAGTGTTTCAAACACCAGAGAATAAGAACAACTTCTTTTCAACGTGCATTTGTTTAGAGCCCTGCTTGCATTTCCTAACTATGCAGATTCTGTTTTTTTTTTTTTAATTATTTTATTTATTTCTAGGAGAGAGAGAGAGAGAGAGACAGCGTGAGCAGGGGAGGGTCAGAGAGAGAGGGAGTCACAGACTGAAACAGGTTCCAGGCTCTGAGCTGGCAGTCAGCACAGAGCCCGACGTGGGGCTCGAACCCACGAACCGCGAGATCATGACCCAAGCGAAAGTCGGACGCTTAACCAACTAAGCCACCCAGGCACCCCACTATGCAGATTCTTTACAGAGATAAAAAGCAGGGTTTAAAGAGGAACACAGCCATGGAATTGGTCCAGGGAGGCCACAGAGACTGGGGTTGGTACAAGTTAAAGACTTTATGCCCCATTCACCTTTCCTAAACTGCCTTTCTCACCGGCCGACTGGCCGTAACTCAAGAATTAACATCTTTGTAACTGGAGTATCCTCGGACTTACCATGGCGTTCTGTTTCTGGAGGTTGAAAAGTTCGTTCTGATACATCATAGCAGCAAAGGGATAAACAGCAGGCAGCTGGGCCTCCGGTCTCTTCAGGGCAAGCAGCGTATTCTCGGGGTCGCCTTCCCGAATGACAGCGTTGATGTGGTTCACTGCAGCCAGCCCTGAGCAGGGGTTGGGGGGTGGGTGTCACATTCCATCAGAATGCTGGCTTTTTCTACTGCTTTCCCTGCTGACCTAACCAGCCCATATTTCCAAGGATTAGAACGTAAGCAGTCCCTCTCCATGAACTCTGAAGAGCTGCAGATGGAGGCCAGGCAGAGCCTTGGAAATGGTAGCAGAGGACCTGGAAGTCAGTCCAGGCCTTGGAGATGGTCCCTAAAAGGACTTCAGCAGACACAGAGCTGGGGCCACGAGGTCACTCCTGTGCAGCATGACTGCCCTACTGAATCTTACCCTTCAGTATCAGGTCTTCTCACTTCTTTCATTAGGGCTTCAGAGTGTTCCAGTCCCTGAAGAGGTCCCCCCTTGGGGATGCCCACAGTATTTAGAGACGGGCCATATGGATCCCACGGGCCTCGTTCTTGAACGCTCCTTGTGTATTAGTACTGCCATTGCAAGAAGACTGGAGCTACGTGAACATGAGAAGCCAGCCTTGCCCTGCCGCTGTACCCCCCTGATGCAGCACCACGGCCAAGCCGGCCGGCACTCGGAGAGAGTGCTGCCTGCAAGTGTTGGTATTCATGCTCAGAACATTCTCCCTCCACTCTTGTGTTCTGTGAGGCGTGCCTTCAAGAAAAAATCATCTTGTGTGTGTGTGTGTGTGTGTGGCGAGGGGGGGGGGTTACTATTACAACCTGGGGCTCCTGGGTGGCTCAGTGGCTAAGTGTCTGACTCCTGATTTCTGCTCAGGTCATGATCTCACGGTTTTGTGAGTCTGAGCCCTGAGTCAGGCTTCCTGTGCTGAGGGTGCAGAGCCTGTTTGGGATTCTCTTTCTTTCTCTCTGTCCGTCTGTCTGTCTGTCTGTCTGTCTCTCTCTCTCTGTCTCTCTCTCCCCTCCCCCCAACTCTCGAACCTCCCCACTGTCTTTCTTTCTCAAATAAACTTTAAAAAATTTAAAAAAAAAGAAAATATTACAACCAAAATTTATACAATTAATTAATTGTGCAGGTATCCCTTAACCTTAAGAAAACAAAACCAGAAACCCCAGTCACAGAAATGCCTTGGTTTACATGATGTGACCCCATCGTAAGCTCTGTAAGATCTCTACCAGTTGCAGTGTTCAGCTTATGAGGACCTGAAGTTCATGACCAACTTCAGGGTGCCTCAAAGAGTAGATTTATCACAGTTTTCAGAAAAAAGAAACAGACTTGCTGACCAACTGGAAGAGTAAGTGACCAACCCTGCCACCAGGCAACAGCAAACTGGACAAGAACCAGCAGCATTTTGCCCTATAAAGTAAGTTTCAGGGGAAAAGAGATCACACAGACTCACAGACTTCTGGAGCTTTTCATGGGGTGGTCTGGCTCCCTATTGCGTGACTGCTCCCTATTAACACTAAGGTTACTCTAACCCTTTTAACAGATGATGACTTGCCGTCTGTAAGTCATTCACAAGGAGCTACCCTCCATAACCCTTCTCCTGAGACACATCACTCAATAGCAGGAAATACTTACAGCTAATGCGATTTTCTTTGTTACACCCCTCCAAAACTTACACTTATTCTAAAGGACTCTAAGAACCCAAACATGCTTTTCTATTCTAAGAATTGGTATGTCCAACAAGAAAAATCCCAGACAGGTCAGTCAGTGGACATCTGTGGCATCTGCTGTCATGTGAAAATCACCTAAAGCCTCCCAGCTGTGCCTCTCATTATTTTGGAGAGGATTCTACTTCTCCTTTGAAAACTCCATTACATGAGTTTGCACCACTGGATGGTAAAATAGTACCAGAAAACCATATCCTTACGACACTCTTTAAGAACCATTTCTCCTAAAAATAAATAAAGTGAGTTTATGCACTCTCTTGTGCTCTGCATTTAACAAAATTTCCAGCCCTGATCTTAACAGAATATGTGCTGTAACGAAGGGAATGCATATATCAAACCCAAAAGTTAAATGATGGCAGTTCAAACAAAGCTGATGCCTCTGACAATATATCTGATGACATTACCATCGAAGCTGTCACTTAGGTCACTTCTCTGGCTCTTATGAACATAGACGCCTTAACATCTTAGTATAATAACCTACATGGTTGAGAAAAGGCTTGTCAAATAGCTGTATTCGCTTATTTTAAAGCATACAGTAGTCTTATTGTCATGTCCCTGACTAAAGTATGTTCTAGTGGGTTTTTCAAGACTGTTCTTAGTTCTGTTCAACTATAAATTTTCAGATGGGGAGAGACAAACTTCAGAATCATCATATTCTACACATTAGAAGCCAGAAAACATTACATTGCCCTTCATGATTTAAGCTGGTTATGCATCAGTGCAAATCATCTCATGCTGTTTATTTGAAAATGGGAAAGCAAGTATAGCCACTGTGGCATGAAATATGCGGTCAGGAAATTATGCCACTAAGCATTAAAACATTTATATAAGGTATTTTATTTTAAAAAAGAAATCAAAAAGAAAAGAAAAAGAAACCTGTTTTCAAACTAAAGGATGACAAAAGGCTATGAAATCATTTCCTCACTATGTTTATGGACCTCAGCTGTCTTGCTGGCAATGTAATTTTCTGTAATTCGTTTCTCTCTAGCATAATGAAATTCTCAGCTTGCAAATAGAGCAGAAAGAGAAATTTAAAACTGTGTTTCGTGTATCATCACCAATATGTTCAAAATTAAATAAGAATAAAAGAAGAACATCCACTCCCCAATGGTAAGGTGTTCCCTTAAAAATAAAATTACCCTGGAGCTGTCAGCAATTTTGTGTGAGGGAAATTCTCAAACCCACTCAGTTGTTAACGGCTAGATATTTACATTGATTTTCTCTAGGCCTCCTTGAGGACTGAACCCTTTGCATTGGTCTCTTCCAGCCACTTAGGGCAAACTTTTAGGGAAAACCTATAGTTTCTTTGAAACTGTTAAGAGCAATAAAGAGCATTCAAAGGTTATCTAGGAGGTTAAATCAAGGACAAAGTTTAGGACTGTTGTAATTAGCAGACACTCCCAAGTTTAAATTTGGCAGATGGTTCACAGGCTTTATCAAATGGGCTCAATGGTCCTTTATGTATTAGGTTTCCAGTGGCTCCAGGGGAAATAAACGTCAAGTAGAACTCCTTATTGCCTCAAATAAAACCATTTTTAAAAAAATTGTTATTTATTTTTGAGAGAGAGAGAGAGAAAGAGAGAGCGTGCAAGAATGGGAGGGGCAGAGAGAGAGGGAGACACAGAACCTGAAGCAGGGTCTAGGCTCTGAGCTGTCAGCACAGAGCCCAACGCAGGGCCTGAACCCATGAAGTGTGTGATTATAACCTGAGCTAAAGTTGGATGCTTAGCCAATTGAGCCACCCAGGTGCCCCATAAAACCAATTTTTATTAGAGAGAGGAAAAAGACTTATAAAAAATTAATCTCTCTGTACTTGCATATGATCATTTTAATTACCTGAGTTTTCTGTTTTTTACTGTCATACAACTGAACTGGATCTGAGGAGAAACTGTACTGTGAGACTCCACAGTGGTTCAGAGACATGGGATTCAAACCCACCACAGTGCAATTTCACGGGCCCATCCAGTCTCATTCACTTGCTGAGTGAGGTAAGGAAACAATTCTTACTAACTGCAAACCAATCAGTGGATGGTAATAAAGAGCACAGGTGTCAACAGTATCTTTTACAATTCCAGTCAAACACTGTCACATAGTCATGGGCAAGAAATGACGGTCTTTAAGTAATAATCTTTTATTAAACAGCCTTCCATATAAGCCCAACTAAGAGAGAGGTTCAAAATGTGACCTACACTGTACCTCTGCTGAAACGTAAAGGTAGAACTAAAGAGGCTTCAAGGTACTTTGAGATACTCTGCATGGACTGGGGGTCAAGATCACCCCAAGAATTCCATGGGATGCTGCCAGATGATGTCCCGTTATGAGGAGCAACACTGACAGTTAGTGGATTTTTCACCACATAAGGCAGTTTGACAAGGACACAAATGGAGAGTTTTGGTGCAATCTTGACCAGGAAACTTTGTATCCTACGATAGTATCCGTTTCCTTCACGGGTTCATTACTTACTGTTGACTTTATTGATGTTGCCTTGGATTTCTGCTTGTGTCAGCAGCTCTTCATAGGCGTCTCTTTCTTCTTCAGAAATACAGTTATTCTACAAAACAAAGTCTTCACTGATTCCTGAGGTCAAATAAAAGGTTTTCAACCTTGATATTCAAAAGCTAAGTGCCACAAGGGAGAAAAACAGTTTACTTAGATTCATTTGAATTCAGAATAAGCACCAAAGAGTGCTTGCTCTGTGTGAGACGCCAGGGTTATGTATGCCAGGCAAGGATGACAAAGATGAATGACAGCCCCAGTGACTCTCTGAAAGGGTCTATTTGTCTACTGGGGGAAGCATTAGGTTGGACCTCTTAATATTGCCATTTTTTTTGTAGATCGGAGCCAGTGGAATATTGACAGTTTCATTGCATTCAGTCTACTAAAATCAACACCATAAATAACAAATATACATAGAACAAAACAGACTCTGTAGAATTACATACTCAGCTGGAAAGAACACTCAAACAAGACAACTGAGGAAGGCCCAGAGGAACAGGGCAGAAGGGGAAGCAGGGTGGAGACTAAGGGATTTGGTCACAAGGGCAAGACAGTTCGGCAAGTTGGGCTAGAGCATAGAGTCAGCCAGAAAGATGGGGAGGATGGTTTGGTATCCTGGAGGATTCCTTTTAAAAATGTTTATTTACTGCACAGCAAAGGAAACAACCCACAAAACTAATAGGCAACCAACGGAATGGGAAAAGATCATTGCAAATGACATATCAGATAAAGGGTTAATATCCAGAATCTATTGGGAACTCACCAAACTCCACACCTGAAAAAAATAATCCAGTGAAGAAATGGGCAGAAGATATGAACAGACACTTCTCCAAAGAGGACATCCAGATGGCCAACAGACACATGAAACGATACTCAGCATCCCTCCTCATCAGGGAAATACACATCAAAACCACACTGAGATACCACCTCACGCCAGTCAGAGTGGCTAAAATGAGCACATCAGAGAACTCTAGATGCTGGCGAGGATGTGGAGAAACGGGCACCCTCCTCCACTGTTGGTGGGAATGGAAACTGGTACAGCCCCTCTGGAAAACAGTGTGGAGGTTCCTAAGGAAACTAACAATAGAACTCCCCTATGACCCAGCAATAGCACTGCTAGGAATTTACCCAAGGGATACAGAAATGCTGATGCATAGGAGCACATGTACCCCAATGTTCATAGCAGCACTCTCCACAATAGCTAAAACATGGAAAGAGCCTAAGTGTCCATCAACAGATGAATGGATCAAGAAGATATGGTTTATCTATACCATGGAATACTACATGGCAATGAGAAACAATGAAATCTGGCCATGTGTAGCAACATGGATGGACCTGAGGGTGTTATGCTGAGCGAAATAAGTCAGGCAGAGAAGGACAAATATCATATGTTTGCACGTATAGGAGGATTAGGAGGAACTTGATGGAGGAACAAGGGGAGAAGAAGGGGGGAAATGGTGGGGAAAGGGAGAGAGGCAAACCATGAGAGACTCTTGAATGCTGACAAAAACTGAGGACTGATGGATGTGGGGGGAGGAGGGATGGGCATGGAGGAGGACACTTGTGGGGATGAGCACTGGGTGTTATGTGGAAACTAATTTGACAATAAACTATTTGTAAAAAAAATGTTTATTTACTTATTTTCAGAGAGATAGTGTGGAAGAAAGAACGGGGGTGGATCTGAAGCAGGCTCTGGGCTGACAGCAGTGAGCCCAATGTAGGGTTTGAATCCCCAAACCGTGAGATCATCACCTCAACCAAAGTCAGATGCTTAACTGACTGAGCCATGCAGGTACCCCCTCCCCAGTCACCCCCCCCCCACCCCGGCCCAGAGGCTTTTAAAAGCTGCATGAAGAGCCTGTACTTAACTCAGTAGGCAGCAGGGAATACAGGGAGGTTTCTAGGGGGCTGACATCAGATGTGTAGTTAAAGATTAATTTTGCAAACTCTACCTCTGAGAGGGGTTGGTGGCTCGGAGACTGGTAGGAAGCAGAGCTACCTTTGAGGAAGGTGCTGTGACAACCCTGAGGCACGGTAAGGGGGGGAGTGCACAGCTGGGGCAAGAAAGGTAGGACTAGATGTAAGCCTGGCAGAAGAGGCAACAGAACGCAGAGATGGAGAGAATACGGGGCACAGGAAGCATGCGTATGAGAAGGGCAGGGTGGAGATAAGCACCATGGGACAGAGATGAAGTCGTCGGGAGGCACATTAGAGGGCCTGGTAGCGAGCTCCTATCACTTCAGCAAGTGGATGAGCTCATCTGAGAAAGAACAGAGACTGACGTGATTTAATGTCGGACCTTAAAGAATTCCCATACACAGAGGCAGGAGGAAGAAGAGACACTAAGAGATGCAGAGCAGAACCATGCAATGAGGCAGCATGGGACCCACGTGAACAGACGACCTCAAGGCAGGTGGGGGATGGGGGGTAGTGTGCAGATGCTGGCAGAAGCCACCAGGTGAGACAGGTTTGGGAACGGAGATGATACTGATGTGGCAGAAGCCCAAGGAAGAGAGAGCTGGCCAGGAAGCAGAGGCTCTGCATGTAAACTGAGACCGCAAGTGTCAGGTCAGGATCAGGCTGCCTTGCAAACGATGGATGGCGAGGTATGAGGGTAAACTACTGGGAAAATACGAGGAGAGTGAATTCAAAAACAGCATCTTTCAACTTCACGGTAGCCAATCATTACCCTCTATTCGTGAGTCTAAAGGTACCTTGGCTACTACAAGGTCTGCACGTGATGCCTGAGGAGGGAAGATGTTTAGCTACCATATCTATACTTCCCAGGTAAGGAAGGAGTCAAGGTTTACAACATGGCCTTCAGTTCTCACAACTTGTAAAAATCGTCATAAAAGGAAACCTCATTTTTTAAATGTAGTGCACAGTCTTCTCTTAACCTTACATTTCACCCAAACCAACTGCCTATGGCCATAGAGACCACAGCCAATTGATTTAAAAATATCACTTTTAATGATAAGGCTTTTTCAAACTAGCTGCTCATCACCTCCTCACTGAAAATCTAATTAACTACCTTCAGTCTTGCATTTTCCTCTTTTCTCTTTTTGGCTTCCCAGAGTTCCTTCTGATATTCCTGGGCAAGGCTGTCATCTATTAAAGTTAAAACTGCATTTGGGTTTCTTAGCGTTTTAACGGTTTGTTCTGCTATTCCTTTTTCAATAGCTTCATTAATGGCTATAACTGCAGCGTGCACTGAAAAGAGAAAAAAACAATTTTATGAGTCAAAGACAACATGGACAGCTGCACTGACACCGCATAATTTAAGCAGTTTTGCTTTCTTTTACTCTAGTTTTCTTCTACTTTCTTCTCTGGCTTCCGGTAGAAAGGACAAAAGGAGAGACCCTGAACACTTCACAGAGCACCCTTCTGACGACCTCTCCACTTGCCCATCTATCTTGGGTCCTGTCTCAGCATCTGCCACATAATCTGTATTAATGTACTCAACCTGCACTGACTGAATGGCTGAAATGAAGCAAACACTAGGTCAACCACTAGGGGTTTCAAGGGTCAGGGGGACACTTTTAAAGTACCAGGTTGTTTCCAAATGATATCTGTAATTTAACTGGCAATACTAAAAGACAATGTAGCAATGTACTCTACCACTAAATTCTGAGGACACAGAAAGCAAAGAAATATTTTGAAGAATGAAAGATATTTCTGGCATTTTAATTCATATTGCATAAAGCAGACACTTAAAGACTGCTTTATCAATCACACGGTTATATTCTCATATGCTCAACATAACCATCTACAATACATATAATAAGAATGTAAATGGGGGCTGAAAATATTTTCTAAATATTCTATTTCTTATAACCAAAATCAACAAATAAAGTATAGGTAAATCCCACATCAAGAGCAAGTTCTGATTTCAAGAGACTCACAAGCAGCTTCATCCACTGACAGCTCATTAGCCAGAATACCACCTATTTTGCTGAAAGATGGCATTTGTATTCCATATTTCTCAAGTTCCTTTCTCATATTACTAATTTCCTCCTCTGAAAAAGAATGACAATAAACAATATCAAGATGAAGGCAGGAGTGAGTATTTTCACATCAAGAAATGTCTTCATCCCCAAGGTCTCTCTCCCCAAAATCCAAGACTTATTTTTCTAATTAAAGAAAATTAAAAATGTCATGCCCTTTAAAAAAAAAAAAGAAAGGGAAAAATGTTTTTATCAAGAAGGTGGGACATTTCTGAACAAGAACCTTAGGAAGGAGTCAATGTTACTCGTTTCACAAATGTGGGGAAAGGAGAACTGGTCAAAGACAAACAAACAAGATAATAACATTTTCTCCTCTGATCAATATAGAGGGAAGAAGGCATTCGATGACGTTGAAAGGAAAAAAAAAGTATCAATACATTTTCTTAAAGAACCATGTAAACATCGTCAAGATAAAGAGGAGTACCTGTGAAGTCAACTTTGCCCAACAAATCCTGGATCTGGGGTGCTATCCCTAGTTTGAACAGGTATAAACTGGAAAACAGAACATAAAATTATGATAAACTTCATCATCATCAATCTTAGAGTTAAGAATTACTTTAATCCTTTATTTTATTTTAAATGTTTTATTTATTTCTAGGAGAGAGAGAGAGACAGCATGAGCAGGGGAGGGTCAGAGAGAGAGAGTCACAGACTGAAACAGGCTCCAGGCTCCGAGCTAGCTGTCAGCACAGAGCCTGACGCGGGGCTCGAACCCACGAACCGCGAGATCATGACCTAAGCGAAAGTCGGATGCTTAACCGACTAAGCCACCCAGGCGCCCCAAGAATTACTTTAATCTTTTAAAAATTTTAGTGTTTATTTATTTTTGATAGAGAAAGAGAAACAGCACAAGTGGGGGAGGGTCAGAGAAAGAGGGAGACACAGAATCTGAAGCAGGCTCCAGGATTCCAGCAGTCAGCACAGAGCCTGATGTGGGGCTCAAACTTAAGAACCGGGAGATCACAACCTGAGCCAGGAGATTGTAACCAGAGCCGGTTGGATGCTTAAATGAGCCACCAAAGCACCCCCAAAATTACTTCCATCTTAAGGGCTTCTTCAGTTGACAAACACCTAAGAGGTAATGTCGTCTAATTCATTCATTTTATAGATGGGGAACTGAGGTAACACAGTCCCTGGTAGATGGGGACTATAACTGTAGTCTATGTCCCAAAGCCCCATGGCACTTCTGTAGGATCAACTAACTTTCTACCATTCATTTGTAGGGAAAATACGAAACACGACTAATACAAAATAACAGGTAATAAACCCAATAAACATTTCCTTGGGCATTCCTTATAGGATTCTAATTTTGTTCCAAGTACAGCTCAAAATTTAATTTCCTTTTCAATATTCTTTTAAGTAACATTTAAGGATATATTTGTTTTACATTTTCTCAAACAAATACCATAGCAAGACTATCAGCAGCTGGGGAGATGTTAATGATAAACCACAATACGGGCACACTACTAAGTGGAAGATGGAGAATAAATGGTGTGCGTGTGTGTGTGTGTGTGTGTGTGTGTCTGTGTGTTTTAAACCCCTAACCTACCCAAAACTTGACACAAGTTGCTGAGGGCTAGCATCTAAATTTTGCGAAACATGAAAATATATGGTTATGTGGCTTTTTCCACTTAATCACTGAGCCACAGTTTCTATTCCATATTGATTCTAGCCTCCTCTGCCCCAAAGATTAATCCTCTGAGTCAACTAAAAACAGAAATCTGTATTCACTTTATTACCAATTATGATAGGTTTGTAATTTATGCAGTTTTAACTAGAAGTTAGAAATTATCCAAGAAGAGAAAATGAGCTGAAAATGATTTCATTGGCTTGAAATATTTCATGATTATCACTTCAGATGCTTATGTGAGATGTACCTGAGTTGATTATAAAATACATAAAATTTCATTAAAGGATTTCAAGATCAAGCCTTTTTAAATGGTATTAAGACTTAACTCTTAAAACGTATGATTATTCAATTTAAGGAGTATGCATTTGAATATTCTTTGGCTGTTTTTTTTTTTTATCTTTTTAATGATTATTTTTGTGAGAGAGCGCATGTGCACATGCACAAACGGGGGAGGGGCGAGAAAGTCAGGCAGAGGATCCAAAGTGTGCTGTGCACTGACAGCAGCAAGCCTGATGTGGGGCTCAAACTCATGACTCACGAACCATGAGATCATGACCTAAGCCAAAGTTGGATACTCAAGTGACTGAGTCATGCAGTTGCCCTCTTTGGTCATTTCTGTACAAAACAATCTTTTAAAAAAAAATAACACATAGTTAATGTTAAAAATTAGTGACTCATGGGGCGCCTGGGTGGCTTAGTCGGTTAAGCGTCCGACTTTCGCTTAGGTCATGATCTCGCGGTTCATGGGTTCGAGCCCCGCGTCGGGCTCTGTGCTGACTGCCAGCTCAGAGCCTGGAGCCTGTTTCAGTCTGTGACTCCCTCTCTCTCTGACCCTCCCCTGCTCACGCTGTCTTTCTCTCTCCTAGAAATAAATAAAAAGCATTAAAATTTTTAAGAAAAAAAATAAATAAATAAAAATAAAAATTAGTGACTCATGGTTAAAAACAATTACACAGAAAAGCACCATCCAAAGTTAAACACTGAATATTGTGACATTAACACTTTTAATGCTGTTTCTGGAAATTTCTATTCCATAAACTCACAAAGTGTTTGTAATATGAATATACTGTATTTTACCTATCCAACTGCTGAATATTTAGATGGTCACTGATGATTCTCCATTACAAATAAAGCTGCAGGAAGGGCACCTGGGGGGCTCAGTGGGTTAAAGTCTGACTTTGGCTCGGGTCATGGTCTTGTGGTTCCTGGGTTAGAGCCTCATGTCAGGCTCTGTGCTGACAGCTAAGAGCCTAGAGCCTGCTTCAGATTCTGTGACTCCCTCTCTCTCTGCCCCTGCCCCACTCACACTCTCTCAAAAATAAAATAAAAACATTTAAAATTTTTTAAAAAATTAATGCTGCAGGAAACCTACCTATATACAGATACATCTTTGTGTATTTATCTTATTTGTTACAATAAATTCCTAAAAACAAAACTGCAAGGTTGAAAGATATATACACATAATTAAAGCTTTCAATACATATTGTCAAACTGCGTTCTAAAAAAGAGATGATCCTCATCTTTTTGAGTATAAGGTTACAAAACCCCATTCCTTCTGTGAAAGAATTTGAATTTTTCTTTCATGGTATTCTTTCTTTTTAAATTTAAATCCAAGTTAGTTAACATATAGTGTAATGATGATTTCAGGAACAGAATTTAGGGATTCATCACTTTACAGAAGTGCTCATCCCCACAAGTACCCTCCTTAATGCCCATCTCCCCCCACCCTAAAGCCCTCCAGCAACTCTCAGTTTGTTCTCTGTATTTAGGAGTCTCTTACGGTTTCTCTCTCTCTCTGTTTTTATCTTATTTTTCCTTCCATACCTCTATGTTCATCTGTTCTGTTTCTTAATTTCCACGAGTGAAATCATATGATACTTGTCTTTCTCTGACAGACTTATGTGACTTAGCATAATACCTTCCAGTTCCATCCATGTTACTGCATATGGCAAAAGTTCATTCTTTCTGATCACCAAGTAATATTCCATTGTATAGGGGCACCTGGGTGGCTTAGTCGGTTAAGCATCCGACTTTCGCTTAGGTCATGATCTCGCGGTTCGTGGGTTTGAGCCCCGCATCGGGCTCTGTGCTGACTGCCAGCTCAGAGCCTGGAGCCTATTTCGGAGTCTGGGTCTCCCTCTCTCTCTGACCCTCCCCTGCTCATGCTGTCTCTCTCTCTCTCCTAGAAATAAATTAAAAAATTCAAAAAAATATTCCAGTGTATGTGTGTGTGTGTGTGTGTGTGTGTGTACACACCTCATCTTGCTTATCCATTCATCAGTTGAAGGACATTTGGACTCTTTCCATAATTTGCCTATTGGGGAGCATGTGCTCCTTTAAATTGGCATTTTTTGTATCCCTTGGATAAATACCTAGTAGAGGAATTGCTGGGTCATAAGGTAGTTCTATTTTTAATTTTTTGAGGAACCTCCATACTGTTTTCCAGAATGGTTGGACCAGATTGCATTCCCACCAGCAGTGCAAGAGGGTTCCCCTTTCTCTGCATCCTTGCCAACATCTGTTGTTTCCTGAGAAGAATCTAACTTTTAACTTTCTAGCTCTGTTCCCCTATGAACCTGATAACCATATTAGTAAGCATAATTGCTGAGGAGAAAACACCCCATTGATAAATTGCATCTTGACTTGAAGGAATTAAATTTATTTTTATTTTTTATTTTAGAAAAAGAGAGCATGAGTGGGGATAGGGACAGAAAGGGAGAGGGGGGAAGGGGGGGAGAGGGGGAGAGGGAGAGGGAGAGGGGGAGAGAGAGAGAGAGAGAGAGAGAGAGAGAGAGAGAGAGAGAGAGATGAGAATGAATCTGAAGCAAGCTCCATGCTCAGAGCCCAATATGGGGCTTGATCCCAGTACCCTGGGACCACTGTACCTGAGCCAGAATCGAGAGTAGGCTGCTCAATAGACTGAGTCACCAGGTGCCTCTTGACTTGAAGGAATACACTTAGGTGTTTCTGAGTTTGGGGACTCCTAACTTGCATACTCCTTGTAGGGAACTGAGAAGCTCACTGTAAGGTGTTAAAATAGATATTGGCTCCTGGGGCTGAGGTCCTATACCAAGGAAGCTCCCATTCCCACCAGGAGGGGTCCCACTCCTTAGCACTGAAGCTGTCACTTAGGGTACAAAAGACAACAGCTTCCAAATGGCTATGTGGTTAACTGTGTGGAGTGTCACAAAGTCCCCCACTGAAGAGCAAATGCTTGATGCTGTCATGCCAGCAGACTGGTTTCCTGGCTTCTCTATCATTCTGGGCAACTAGTGCCAGACGTGGTTTATAGCAATTAAGAGAATGAAATTTTAGCTGATCCTAAGAACTGCTGATGAATATGACCTTATTCCACTGCCTATCCATGAGAATGCCATTTTCTTTCTTTGCTTATCACCACAGAATACTACATATGAAAATCTGGCAAATATGACAGCCAAAAAAGTTATTTAAGTCTGCAGTCCCCATTTCGTTAGTTGTTGAGGGTAAGCAGTTTTTCAAATCCATACTGTTCCATGCCTCTTTCTTCTAGGATTACCCATTAATGAAAGTTTGAATTTTAAGTATTTGTTGGGGGAGGAAGTTTACCTTTCTTTGGTCCCTGCCTTCCATCAAAACCAGTACCAAAGAACCACGAGCAAATGACATTTTACTTTATTTTTTTAAAATATTTTTTTATTTATTTCTAGGAAAGAGAGAGACAGCGTGAGCAGGGGAGGGTCAGAGAGAGAGGGAGATACAGACTCTGAAACAGGCTCCAGGCTCTGAGCTGACAGTCAGCACAGAGCCCGACGCAGGGCTCGAACCCACGAACCGCGAGATCATGACCTAAGTGAAAGTCGAACACTTAACCGACTAAGACACCCAGGCGCCCTGAGCAAATGACATTTTAAACATGGTAACTGTAATTTTATTACTAACTTCCAATATGATATTCGTATCCACAGGTGGAAAACGTATTAGATTCTGAATGTTCTTCAAAGTAAATAGGAATTATGTATTCATAATTCAAGGCCAGAAAGACAGGATGCATTCCTTAGTTTAAATTCTAGGTCTTTAGAGATTATCAGGGATAAAAACCTATTTACACAGTCTCTAAAGATTTTATTACCAAACGAATCATTAGAATTAAAATGAGTCAGCTGACATTTTCAAAACCATAATATTTTATGAACCACTTCTCAACTCATTATTACATGGGACAAATATTCCTGTTAAAAGGAAAGACCATATCATGCAGAACAAATGAAATGTCAAAGTCTTCAACTGTCCCTCTGTAGAAACAGATACTACAAAATTAAACAGAATTAAACAGATAGGTATGGTAAAGCTACAGAAGAATTCTAGGAAAATAAAATCAAGCTGCACATTAAGAAATTATAAAAAAAAGTCATTATATCTCTTCAGTTAGCACCTAATTTGCATTTTCCTCTTCTCTTTTTATATCTAAATTTAAAAATACACATCAGCTAATTTACAAAGAAACTATAAAAATAATTTAGTAGGAGAACTTTGAAAGTGTGACAGTAAAATTTAAGTAGGAGACACCCATAAAATGTCTTCTAAAAACCAATTTTATATCTATAATTAAGTGTTTAAAGTTCTGTGTTTTTTTTAAGGTTTTATCTTTTATCTCCACACCCAACGTGGGGGCGAGAACTCACAACTCCAAGATCAAGAGTCACACAATTCACTGAGTGAGCCAGCCAGGCACCTCTGTTAAGTGTTGTTTTTTAATGCATAGTACTTGTATCAATATTCTGCTAAAATTTAATATACTTCAGAGTTAACATTCTTTATCAAAACCTAAGCTAATGAATATCTATTATCCTTGATATATTTGCACTTCTATTTCCCCACATACTCAATGCTGGGATCATCTAGAATTTTATTTTTTAAATATAATTTATTGTCAAGTTAGCTAACATACAGTGTATACAGTATGCTCTTGGTTTCGGGGGTAGCTTCCCATGATTCATCACTTACATTCAATACCCAGTGCTCATCCCAACAAGCAGATCATCTAGAACTTTAGATCCACTCTTTCATTTTCGTGTCACACACCATAAATTTAGGTAACTATAACTTTTATTAGTTTTTCTAATTTCATCTATATCTAATTTTCCCATTTCTTAATTTTATCTTTGTTTTTATTCTAGGTGAGCATAAGCATTCAGTAAGTATATGTTAAGGAGATAAGTTGAATAAATTATCAATAGCACATAGTTTAATATTTTCATTGGCTCCTTGGGTGCTGCTTCTTGTTGTTGAATCTAATGCCACTTTCAGGGTGTTGGTTTCCCTCGAAGGTCTGGCGTTTCCTGATCTGGGGCTCATCTAGGGGCTGGAAACTCACTTTCTGCCATTGTTGATCACAGGATCCCCTGACAGAATCCGGCCTTAGGCAGACACCGCAGACACTGTGGTGCAGGTGCCCCATGTACTGCCTTCTTACATCGGGGCTCCCTGCACTTGCCTGGGGTCATTTGCTATCTTGGGGACGGGTGGGCTACACCGCCATCCGCAACTGCACTTACTGCTGCCCGGAAGGATGAAAAGAGTCTGTGCGTCCACATTCAACAGCCCTGGTTTTGGGGCTCTCTTTTCCCTGCTTCCTGGGGGCAGGCCCGGGGCAGCTCCCGGCTCTGCTGCATCCTGTGACTTTTGTGCTGGGTTCTTCTGTCTTGTTTCTTAGTCAACCAGTCCTGTCTATCTGCTCCGTGGATGGCATTCTATCTTACTGCAAGTAATTTTTTTAAATTACTATTTTAGTAATTTCATGTCAGTTTTGGAAAGGGACTGGGAGAGTTGTGCTCAATCAGTAACCTTGACACAACCGTTTTCACATTACTTTGTTTATCCACTCATTTAATCACGATGCTTGGAATATCTACCACATAAAAAAATATTTTCTCTACCATGCTCTTCCTAAAATAAAGGTGTTTAGGCTTCTACAAAATACAGGTTTGTTGCTAATAGGAACTATAGTTATTATACTAAACAAAAGTGCTATTTTTCCCTGTAGGACTGAAGAAATTAGGTGACTGTTTTCAATGATACTTTGTACTTCTCCAATGTACGCTGTAATACTGTCAATCTCACAATAAACAAACATCCTGGTTTAACTAAAAGTTACCACAAGGTGGTGCTGAGATATCACCTTTTGGATCAAAGAATCTTCACTTTTAAAGTTACTTCAAATAAGAGACGGTCTCAAATTAGTATGGATCAGTTAGAAATCTCATTTGCATATAGGACATACGTTCACCAAAAATGTTTAAATGCTAATGCACCTTTTTTTACTTGGCTTCAATTTTCAACAATTATTGCTTCCAATGTTGAACTTTAAATTTTTAGCTCTTTAAAAAACACTACTTTTCATGGTACAGGAGGTTGATAATGAATTTCTGCGTGGGAGGCACTTTCATGCAAATTACTCAAAAAGGGCATTTTCCTCTCTACGTATCCACTATTCCTGTGCTGAAATGAACTGGCAAGAGCAGTCGTCTCCTTCCCAACCATTTAAATTCAAATGAGACCATTCATTACCTGAAGCATACAGGAAATACAGTCTTGATCTTGAAATAATAATAAACACCCCCTGCCTGTCCAATATATGTATATATATAACAATTTCTTGGAGCTCTTCAACACAACGTTTTAAGCACCTTTCGTGCCTAACAGTCAACACAAAGGGCTAAGAGAGTGCCAAAGGAAACCAAGGAATTAATGTCACCACAGCTTTGCTTCCCCCAGATAGGAAAGCACATGGTGTCAACTAGGGAGTCTTTTATCACACCAAAGGGAAGCACACTTGTGTTGCATAGAGAGGCAAGTTTCAGAGAAGCTGCCTTGAGGTAATGAAAGTCTCACTGGCCCATGTGCTCCCATTTGTATTAATAATCAGTTCAAGTACAGGAAGCAATAAAGTAAAAAAAAAAAAAAAACCTACAACATTTTTCAGAGCTTTCCCTTTCAATATACACATTGAAAGATGCCACAGGGACTGAATTTATTTCAGCTTTTCTGGATCAAATTGTATGCAGCTCACTTTATCCTGTAGGATGTGAGATGAATGACTGTATATCAAAGTCTCAGGCTGACCAGGAAGAGACCATGGGACTAGGCTCCTAAACACGGACCTTGGCCACAAGACTGGCACCATCCAGATGTGTGACTCTGACCAAGTCACCTAACCCATGCTTTTAGCCCCTCTGGTCTAAAATAACTTCTCAAGGGCTTTCTAGTTCTGAGGTTCCTTGATTTTTCATTTTAAGACTTCCTTAAATTAACCGCTTGGAGGCCTGTGGTTTTTTTTTTAATTTAAATTTAAATTTTTATTTATTTCTGAGAGAGAGAGGCAGCGGAAGCAGGAGAGGGTCAGAGAGAGAGGGAGACACAGAATGTGAAGCAGGCTCCAGGCTCTGAGCTACCTGTCAGCACAGAGCCTGACGCAGAGCTCGAACCCACAAACCGTGAGATCATGACCTGAGCTGAAGTCAAATGCCTAATTGACTGAGCCACCCAGGCGCCCCTGGAGGCCTGTGTTTACATTCAAGCTGGATGCAGTTATTAGAACTTTTTTAGGAGTATGGAAACTCGTGACTCCCTTCTGCTACAACTGTGCCAGTAACAGCCCAGGATCTGGTGTCACACAGCCTGGCTTTGAATTCCAACCCTGCCATAGATTAGGTGTGTGACCTCAGGCTCTCTGTGCCTCAAATGCCTTGGTTATCAAATGGGATTATTAACAGCCTGTACCACACAGGTGTGCTGTGAGGATTAAGTGAGATTGCAACCTGTAAACTTCAAATAGTATCAGGCATCAGTCAGTTAAGAGTCCGATTTCAGATCAGGTCATCTTCATGAGTTCAAGCCCTGTGTCAGGTTCTGTGCTGACAACTCAGAGCCTGGAGCCTGCTTCAGATTCTGTGTCTCCCTCTCTCTCTCTGCCCCTCCCCTGCTCACACTCAGTCTCTGTCTCTCAAAAATGAATAAATGTTAAAAAAAAATCATCTTAATAGTGCCAGGAATAAAATTACTTGTTTTTATTATGCCTATGATCCTTGTTAAATAAGTGTGTCCTTTATAAAGGAACAGTGAATAGGGGCACCTGGGTGGCTCAGTCAGTTAAACGTCAGATTTCAGCTAAGGTCACGATCTCACAATTCATGAGTTCGAGCCCCACATTGGGCTCTGTGTTGACAGCTTGGAGTCTGGAGCCTGCTTCAGGTTCTGTGTCTCCTTCTCTCTCTGCCCCTCCCCTACTCATGTTCTGTCTCTGTCTCTCAAAAATGAATGTTTAAAAATTTAAAAAATAGTAAAATAAAAATAAAATAAAAAATAAAAAGGAATAATTAGCAATGTAATAACAAATAATATATTAATAACTAATCCCATCAGTTTCTTCATTTTCTTTCTTTAAAATTTTTTACTGTTTTATTTATTTCTGAGAGAGAGAGAGATGGCATGAGCAAGGGAGGATCAGAGAGAGAGGGAGGCACAGACTCTGAAACAGGATCCAGGCTCTGAGCTGGCAGTCAGCACAGAGCCCGACGCAGGGCTCGAACCCACGAACCGTGAGATCATGACCTGAGCTGAAGTCGGACACTTAACCAACTGAGCCACCCAGGCACCCCAGTTTCTTCATTTTTAACACTAAGAATCTTTTACTAGTTTTAATTCACTGGCTCCATGTTTGAGATAGTTTTTTCTATGGAACCAAATTATTTTCCCATCTTTGTCACATACATCATTACCAGTATCAAATCAAAATCCAGTGCTTTAATATTCAATTAAAAATAAAAAGGATCCTGAGGTAGCCTTACCATAGGGAAATCAGTTCAGTTAACTCAACTAAAAAGTTAAAAACATGAACTCCAGAGACTTAAATTTGGCATCAGTGGTATTCATATGCTGTGTTAGGTGATGGCATGATTCAATGCCACAAAGGACTTAGAGTTTAGTAGGACAAAAAGGCAGAGCCATTATCCTAATTCAGGATAGGAAGAGAAGAGTGTGGGGGCAGAATTTTGAACCAGAAGTGATTTGAAAGCTCTGTGAGGTGTAATCATCTTCCTCATCTTAATCCCACATACTTCCATCTTCACACATCCCTCCTGACAACACAGAATTAGAACCCGCCCTTTGGGTTGAGGAACAATTTCTAGGAAGCTTATTGATAAATGCGAGCATATTCTCTGTCAGACATGCAACTGGTCTGGTATAAGCCATCAATTGGTTTTGTAAAAGGTAAAGGGCCCTTAGGGTACAGAGTGTAAGACAAGCCAAGTTCTCCATGGATGCCTGAGGCCCAGACACAAAATCAACCTGGTAAGCAAGGCAGCCACCGGGCAGTTGAAGTGCTGGGGTGAAGCAGCCCTACTCCACCAAGCGGTCAGGGCACTAGGGACAAGTGCTTCATCAGAAGTGGGGCTGCCACAGACATTCTCACTAATGTGTGCTCCTTTGGCATCATCACTGCATTTGAAAACACGACCGCTGGGGCAGTCATGACATCATCGGCAGCAAGAGCATTAACCATGACATGGAGGGGAGGCAGGCCCATCTTTCTTCAGCTTGTTGTCAGGGTCTTAACAGCCCAGGAAACTTTATACGGTAAGAAAAGCAGAATCCAGAACGCTAATCTATCAAATGAGAAAAATCATTATGGACACATGACTTGCAAAGGATTCTTTGGAGGGTAGTTGATTTCATGTCTTAAAGCAGAAATAATCATGATAGCACTGGAACATCCTGTTGTAAGCAAGGAAATTTCCAGTAACATCAGGGGCAGGGCTACAAGGATAAAGGGGCTCGCCCCCAAGAGTCTCCACTGACCAAAGCCAATCAATCTGGCTCACCAAAATAGAAAGGGGCGCCTGGGTAGTTCAGTCAGTTAAGCATCTTACTTTGTCTCAGGTCATGATCTCATGGTTTGTAGGTTTGTGCTCTGCCTGACAGTGACAGTCACACAAACATTGAGCAGAGAGAAGATCCAGAAACATGATCTGAGATGATAAATCAGCCAAATGGCCAAAGAACATTAGGTAGAGTCAATCCTTCATCTTGTGGGTGAGAAACCTCTAGAATGCCCAAATAATTTCAAGAAAATATTCCAAAAGCATACATAAGCTTCTACTAATGTTGACAGATCTGACCAATACATCACTATGACAGGACAATGGCTTATGTAACACTGGCCAAATGAGACTTAGGTGGTAAATCATCTCTGGATAATGAGGGATGGGCTAACGGTAGGGACTAGACTGAAAATAAAAACCTACCTGAAAATGTAAAACATTTCAACTATATACTGAAATTTTTAAAAGGTCAGACTGATTTCACCAGTCAAGTTGATCCTGATGCCTGGGTCTGACTCACCTTGTGGGAAGAAGCCAAGTGGTAGCATGTGCTGCCCAACAACGGACAGATCAGAAACCACATCTGTAACCTGGGCACGTATGAAGGTGTTCTTTTGTTTGTGGTACCCTTAAGATTATGTCAACTCAGGCTAAGGATCAATGTGTAATGGCCCTAGGATGAGTCAAAACTAATGTATAAATAATTACACTAGGGAAACTTAGAGCATTGATCTTTCAGAATAGGGTTAAGTGGGGGTAAGTCTATAATAATGTATCTGGCTTTTTCATCTGCACTTCAAGATGCTCAAAGTGTTAAAAAGTCAATTCTACTTACGTTTTTAAAGTAATTCAATTTTATAACCAGTGTTTACACATTGAACAGTTGTTTAATAAATTGAGCAATAAACAACATGCAAAATGTGTTTTCCTCCATGCATAAAAGCCCAGAAAGTTAAAAAATCATTAACAGTGACTTGTTAGCAATGCTCTCACTTCTTAAATTGGTTTCTTTTCATTGTAGACTTTCATACATTCCAAGTGAAGCCACATATGGAAAATATGCCATATACACCTTTTAAGTGCAAATATACAAAATAGTCACAGACAGTGTTTTTTACTTGGTGTTGGGATAATGTTGTTTTTTTTTTTAAGCTTATGTATTTGAGAGAGAGTGTGAGGGGGGAGGAGTGGAGAGAGAGGGTGAGAGGAATCCCAAGCAGGCTCGATCCTGTCAGCGCAGAGCCCGACACGGGGCTCACACCCACAAACTGTGAGATCATGACCAGAGCTGAAATCAAGAGTCAGATACTCAACCAAATGATTTACCCAGATGCCCCAATAATGGGTACTTAAAGCTCATTTTCCTTTGATATTTTTTCTGAGTTTTCCAATTCTTCCCACGATGAGAATTTACATTTTCTATTTTAAATAAGAAAAAACATAACAAACATTTCTTTGGAAAAAGAATGAGGTCACCTATCACAGAAGTGAGGATTTCCTTTGGGGTTGCTGTGCTGTCATTCACTGTCATCAGCTTGACAACATCAAGCAGACAAAGGAAGCAACGAGCAGCAGCCAGCAAGACCCGGGTCAGAAACACAAGTAAAAAAGGGAGAACCAGACAGGAAAAGTGGAAAGCAGACACAAACAGGAAGTAAAGCCAAAACCCCGGAGGATCTTAATCAAGTCAAAGCCCAGATCCAGAAGACAAGAAACAAAAGACAAGTCGGCAGGGCTGAGAGCCAACTTTGTGGATCACACCAGGCCCACGGGCCGAGGCAGTGGTACGGTAGTGCCTGGGGACCTGGGAGATCTTTCCACCTCCTGATCTATATGCAGAACCTCTGACCTGCCTAATTTCCTGTCCAGTAATGATGACACTGTACGCTAGCAATGTTGCTATGTCTCCAGCCAGGATATGACGGTTGGATATATATTTGTTCATTTCCAGCATCACTTCTAATCATCCAGTGAGAGCAAACCTATTGTATTTGAATTCAAGAGCTCTGCTACCCAGCTTCCAAAAGCATCTGGCTCAACAGAGCAGAATATCAGCCTCATTCAAGTGACTGTATCCTAAACCAATGAGAGAAAATGTTTTGATAGAAAAAAACTATTGAATAGGGGTGTCTGGGTGGTTGAATCGGTTGAGCGCTCAAAAACCTGTAATCTAAAAACTAAAAAAAGAAGAAAAAGAAAAGCAAAAACTTGAATGTATGCCAAGCAGCAGCCACCCAGTAAGTTTAGGACAGAGAAAAGTGAAGGACATTCTCCCAGGGAATGGTGTTTATTGGGTAAACATTAAAGATCCTATTTAAGGTTGGATCTGGTGATTGACAGCCTCAGTAGGAATTGGCTCCAGAATGAGGAATAGCAATGAAGGCTTCCATGAGAAGTAACTGCCTGACTGAGAAACACAACCCTAGAAAATATCACACCAACTTTGCATACAAATGGCAAGAATAAGAAATTGCCTTTCTTTACTGACCAAGCTGTTGAAGCCATTGTTAAAACTATCACAAACACATTTGTAAGTCTCAGTGCAGTTCTATGTAATTTCTGTGGAGTAACAGTGACATCAGTAGGAAGGAACTTAGCACACCGTTTCTTCATAAGCTGCTTCACATTAACACCGCAGGTGTCCACCTCAGGAAATCTATTTGAATTTGTCCAAGGTACTCCCAAGAGGGTGCCACAGATTTGGAGATTAGCACTATGATGCATGGATACAATAATGACATTAACTATTGGAAGCTAGCTTAGTAGGTCACAAAAACAGTAGTGACCATATGTTACGTGATCATTCTAAGCTCTGAAAAATATTGACAAGGAAAGTTGGGCAGCACATTTGAAAATATTCCTCAAAATAAGCACTTCTGCACAAAAAGCTTTTGGAAACACGGCTGGCATAATGATCTACTAACCACATATGAGGAGGCAGGCACGGAATTGTTTCTTCCGCCCCTGATTCTCAATTACCAGAATAAAAAGAAATCACAGAAAAGGCACCTACATTTGGTCTCTATTTCCAGCAGCTGTCATCTTCCAAAGAAATCTCATAAGTACTGATCAGGGGGAAAAGTCAAGTTATATGACATAATCAAAATTCTTTTCCAGTAGGCCAGCAGTGCAATGACTTATTGTAGACGCCTTTTCCTTTGGAGAGGAAAAGAGCCAGGAAGAAGTTAACATAAACCTCTATGCAGAAGACTCTGCCAGGAAAATGACTTCTAGTGATATAAACAAAAGGCAGATGTTCTAAAAGAAATTTAAAATTTAATTAGACATGAAGTCTTCCAGCCATTACCTGTGTGTGTGCAAGACAATGGCCACAAATTGGGTTTTAAAATCATCTTTGTCACCATCTAAAAATAACATTTCTTCTAGGCCAATAAGATAAAAAAGGATCTGTGAGTTAGCAGAATTTAAGCAATTTCAAAAATAAGTTAAACAATTGCTTTAAAATAATGAATGTATCTTGATTTGATGAATTTGAATCAACTCCTTTGCTGTTTCTTCATCCTTATGGTGCAAGTTCTATTGAGCAATGGTCAAAAGAAATTATCTTTATACTGGACTTTATTAGTCTATGGTAAGAATGGAAGGAACATGATCATTTAAGAGTATCAAAATTGCAATGGCCATTAAAGCTGATCACTTGATGTATTTTGGCTCTATCTATAAACTAGACAATAATATGGTAACATATTATGAGATTCCCTAGGAGTTTCAACTTAAATTTTCTCAGTATACTTTACAGGTAATTAATTCATTTTCTCGTTTTCTATTTTGAATTAGATTTAAAGAATCAGAAAAAGTATTTTTCAAGTTCAAGGACTGTGTTTCTGTGCCAATTTAAAATATTTTGTACCAGTGTGCTTATGTGGCTCAGTCAGCTAAGTGCCTAAATCTTGGTTTCGGCTCAGGTCATGATCTCACAGTTTGTGAGTTGGAGCCCCACACTGGGCTCTGTGCCGGCACTGGAGAGCATCCTTGGGATTCTGTCTCCTCTATCTCTGACCCTTCCCCACTGGCATTGTCTCTTTCTCAAAATAAATAAACTTAGAAAAAAAATAAAATTTTTTGTGCCAAATTCACAACAATTCAATCCAATAAAAAATTCTTCAGATTATTTAAGTAACTTAAGATCCCTCTTCTAAAAGAGAAACCCCAGTTCCATTTAAATCTACTCTCTAGACTTTTAGTTGCATTTTTTCCTCACCTCAATGCATGAATGCAATAGATCATTCTTGGTATGTTTTTCCGGTCATAAACATCTGTTGTTTCTGGATAAAATATCTGGAAAATAAACAATGTGTTCATTAAGTTTTGCTTTTCAGTTATTTTAAGTCTCTCAAATGATGCTACTTTGACTGCTCTTGCTGTACTGTATTTACTTAAATGTAGAGGAGCCTTTCAATTGTTGCTTCCCTCACTCTACAGGAAGACCCAGTGCTCCATCTGGTCCCCGGTCTGACAGCACGCCCCCCTAGGGGTCTCAGGGGAGTGAGGGGTCCCAGGCGGCTACTGCAAGAAGGTTGTGTCCAAAGGGCTAGGTGGGCAGCTTCATCTCACGAGGAATGGGACCATTCAGGCTCTGCTTTCTGTAGCAGGGTCATTCTGCTGAAAGACTGGAGGTACCTTAGTCTAAGAAGGTGTCCATCTTAGAGCATTTTATAATAACACTAAAAACCTAGTTGCTCAGTTGTGTAAACATGAACACGCACGCGCCATACGCCCTGATATTTTTCCTGCTTGAAGGGATGCATTTTGCCGGATAGATAGAGTATTATAAAGTATGAAAGACACATTACCTACAATCCCACTTTCCAGATTGCTATTATTAGTATTTTGGTATAGCATTTCAGTATGTGTCTTTAGTATGTGCGTCCGATTTTTTAAGTTTACTTATGTATGTGACAACAAAACTGTAATACTATTAGCCTAGTTGACACACTTAGTAGAGCCTATTTTCCATCCATTTTATAAGAACATTCGTGTTAATGGATGTTTATGATCCTTTCATCCTTCTGAACAACAATTTAGCCAATTTTCCATGGTTGAACTTTTTTCTGGCCCCTGATTGTTCCTTATTAAAAGTCACTGCAATGAACATCCTTGCATTTGCTGAAAACCTGATTACTTCCTTTGGATAAACACCTAAATATGGAAGTACTTAATCGGTAAGTTTGAACACTGAGGCTTTTAATACACATTTACACTACTTTTAAGCTTGAAATGAAAAGCTTGATAAGAAACAGATTTCACAATAGGGCATGAAACTTCTCTGTTCCTAAGCACCAAAAAATGAATAATTAGGCTTGAAGCTGCTAAGATTAAGATAAGCATACTAGCATTGCTGGCTTTCCATAAATATTTTAGAAAAGTTGACATTAAAACTAAAATTAAATCATGTATCATATGGTAGTACTTGACACTCAAGTGCAGTTTTCTATGAGACATTGAAAAAATGCTGAGAAATCAAAGAAACAAAGTTTCCTTAGCCACAAATGTATAGCCACTCAGGGCTTCAAGCAATGTCTGTAGCCTAGCAAAGTTCAAAGGTCTTTTTAACTTTCCTTTAACACATTTGCTTTTCAAGTGTCAGCCAGAAGAGGATTCCCAATTTGGAATAACATGACCAAGTTCAAAGTTCTACTACAGAAACAGAAGATCATTATAACTCCCTACTTCCTTTCCTTTACACTACCTTTTTTATTTCTTTCTATCTCTCTATAGAAAAATACATATGTATATAAATAGTTTCAGTTCTTTTAGAAAATCTTTATGAATTGGTCTTCTTTTGACAATAAGATGGGATCAATTTATTTAGCTCACCAGAACATTTTATTCATCACTGTATCCCCAGCACACAGCACAGGGCTGAGCAGAGAGTAGGCACTTAATATTGATAAGTGAAAGCATTAACAGGAGTCAAATATATCAGCCAATGCGGTACACTATTAGACTCTCATCCCTGCAATCACTTCATAAAAATCAGCGCTAAAATAGAATCTGCTACATGGATCACTCATTTGACTTAAAATTAAGAAAAATCTGGCCTAACACACACAATTTGTAAAGGTTTGAATCAAATCTATGAAACATAACAAAATTATCCTATGTTGCCTCATACGAAAAATCCGATTTGAATTTCTTTATTAATCTGTTTACTACCCAGTTAGTACTTGCTAAATGACAATCTAGAAATATGAATTCTGAAGTATAACTGGTTCCCAGAGGGAACTGCATTTTACAACCTGGACATTTTAGGAGAAGCAAAGTAATTGGATTAAAAATGGAAGAATAAATCAATATTGACTATTCTGAGATAAAATATGCTGAGCTAAAGCAGGTATGAGCACAGATATACTGAAAATAGGCACTTGTAATTTACATTAAGAAATCTCTGATTTTTGTTGTTCTGGGTGTTTTGAATTCAAACTGGGACTATTAATAACAAAAACAACACAGGTCTTACATCAGTAGCCTGTCTCCTTGTCTTCAAGCAGGACCACTCCTACAGCGTTTCTTTAAAACAGCTGTACAGAATCATCAATAGAAAGAAGTGAAGTACATGCAAAAACGTGACAGATCTCGAGGACAGTATGCTTACTGAAAAAGTCAATCTCAAAAGACTACCTACTTATGATTTCATTTTTTAACATGCTCAAAATGACCAAACAATAGAGATGGAGAACAGATGAGTGGCTGCCGGGGGCAGAGCTAGGGAAAGGATGCAATGGAAAGTGCTCCTCTCCCGTGGTATCTTTATGTTAATTGTGGTGGCCACACAAATACATTCATGGGACAAAACTGCATAGAAAAACACTCACACCTGAATGCATCTGAAAATGGTAAAAATTAAGTAAGATCTGTAGCCTAGTTAACCAATGTCAATTTATTATTTTACTATTGTTACTAGATGTCACCACTGGGGGAAGCTGAATGAAGGACGCACACAGATGTGCTATTTTTGCAATTTCCTGTGGTTCTATAATTATTTCAAAATAACAAGTTCAAGAAATAACTTGACAATTTCTAACAAATGTAATTATTTCCTCATTTCCTCTACTTGTCTATTTGTCTCTCAGACTTAAGGGCACCTGCTCTTTCAATTTAAGAAGCTCTGAATATTTGCCGGGTTTTATTTGGGACAGCTATTTCAAGAGTCAGAGCTCTAATCCATTAGCTTTTAACACTTAAAGTGATAATATCCCTTTATGATTTATGATCATATATGATCACTATATCATATTAATATAATTTATAACAATACTTTATAAAAATACTTTTATCATGATAATTTAGAGAGATACAATCTAGAGCAATACAGAATATAAAGCCCATATAGCAACACAAAAAAGGGATGTGGCTATTTTAAATCAACTATCTGCCAGTAAAGCTTGTTTGGACCTTGTTTAATTTATACACAGTTTCACCTAGTTGCTCTCCATCTGTATATACACTTCACTCCGAGTTCTTGTCATATATTACTTCATAAAGGCCTTTCCATATTTCTGTTTAGTCCTCACATTTGTCATGCCTGAGGGAATAGGGCCGTCTGCTCCATGAGCATAGCCCAGTACGCCAAATCTTTTTCATAATGAGGAGTTTGCAACGACCCCTTTTGGCTTCCCAGTTCAGGCTTACCTTCGGTAGACCAATGGACTCCATTGCTCTTAACCACTGGACTGTATTATCTGTGTGTCGAAAATGGAGGCCGGATTTCTAACGTGAGGATGGGGAGAGAGAAGAAGGAACCACATGAAAAGTAAGTCATTTGTAACAACTTTTTTTCATTAGTAGGATGTATTTCTCCTGAAATAGAGTTATTAAATCATAAAGTAACTGTAGACACAATAAAGAAGACTAGGCTATCTCAGCCACACTGTTTATAATAGGCCATTCCAATTTCCACGAATCACATATTTGAGGTAACTCCGAACCAGAATCTCAAAGACCATTTAATGTCTAGCACATGCCTAAGGATGTTTTATGAGACACATGTGCACAAGCATGCACGCACACACACACACACACAAACGCACACACATGGTGTCAAGATTTTGGCAACCATGGCCGAGAAATCCAGCAACTTCAAGAAAAACAGGATTTTTAGAAGACCAAATGTCTTTTTTTCTGGTTTCTGGTTCTGGCAAAACATTTCTTTTTGATCATGAATATGATTTCTGAGGAAAACCGGGAAAACACAGAAAAATACAAAGATGAGAACAAAAACCATCCCACAATTCAGAGATAATTGTGGTATCTCTTCCTCCTATAACTGTTTAAAAAGGTTTATTTATTTATTTGAGAAAGAGACAGAGAGCATGAGCAGGGGAGGGGTAGAGAGAGAAAGGAAGAGAAAGAATCCCAAGCAGGCTCTGTGCTGTCAGTGCAGAGCCTGATGCAGGCTTGATCTCACAATCAAGACTTGGACACTTAAATGACTGAGCCACCCAGGCACCTATATTCCTTCTATAATTTAATCTGAACCTTTTGCCTCGTGTAAGAAGTAAACTTTCAATGGAAACGCTTTACAAGAACTTTTTCTCCCCGTACAATGAGGATAGGCTTTCTAGGTCTTCCATTTTTCTTTACAATCTTCATCACTCATCGTTTTTTTTTTCTGCCCAGTTTTTACTATGGTATCCTTGCCTGTCTTTAATGTAGTTTTATTAGGTAATGAAATGTTGGGAGCTTTAACACTACCTTGTGATTTTAATTAGTTAAATGAGTAGCATAATGTTATGTATTTTATTTTTCATGTTAATAAGTGTAAAAACAGTAATTACAGCAAATTTCATCATATAATATTCAATAGCAGATCATCACATTCAGAAAGCCTGGCTCTTCCCATCTTCTGTGACTTTCTACAATCAAATCATTTGTCACAGGAAGTATTTTTGTTGCTGTTAGACTTTTTGAAGCATAAGTCAAGTTAACATTTGATAAATGTTTATGCCTTTTTATTTTTATTTTTTTAATGTCTTTTTAATAGTGGCCATATTTCCCGAGATTGGACTCTGTGTGTCAAGCACTTCATGGAAATTATCTCTAATTTTCAATGAATCACTTTGTTCTACTCCTAAAGCTCAGACTATGCTGTACATTAACTAACTTGAGAATAAAAAAGATAATAAATAATTATCTCTAATTTCCAAAACACTCTGCAAGGCAATTATCATTTCCCATTTTTTTAGAGACGAGGAAATCTGGGCCAAAAAGATGAACTAATGTGCCTAACGTCAAATAGGTGTTAAGTGGCTGAAGTGAGATTCAAGATGAGATCTCTCTGCATCTGAAAACCTTCCTTTTGCTAACATTCCTGAGGGATAGAGCATAGGACCTAATGATGGTGGGATTATTCTTTGGATGGAAAAAATCAGCACTTACTATGACATCATTAGAGGGAGGAGAGGCAAAGGGAGAGGGACAAAGAGTGAGGGGGAAAGAGGGAGGAGGTGGGGGAGGGAGAGAGGGAGCCTATAGGTGATGGGCCAGGGGGTGGAATCTGAGGGTGACTCAGCACAACTTGTGAAGAATGCAAACAATTGTCAGACACAGCCACTGTGTGACCATAGAGGGAGATGATGGAAACAACCTACCATCAAGACAGAGAAGAGAGAGGCGTCTGGGTGGCTTAGTTCACTGGGCATCTCTTGATTTTGGTTCAGATCATGATCCCAGGGTTGTGTGGGATCGAGCCCTGGTTGGGCTCTGTGTGGAACATGGAAAATGTTGGAGATTCCCTCTCTTTCTCTCTCTCTCTCCTCTCCCCCTTCCCTCCCACTCGCTTTCACCCTCTAACAACAACAAAAAAGAGAAAAGAGGGCCCTAGGCACCACAAAATAACTCAATGTCCCACTATTTCAACTAAGATGGAATGACTGTTTTGATGGATGGTGATGTGGTCCTCATTCCATCTTTTCACTTCCTACATAAAAATTACCAAAGCACCAAACTGATCCTGCTTCCTGATGACAACTCAAAGACAATTGGTCCTTGCTTCCCTAAATCCATATTAGAATCACCTGTACAAACCCAAATCTACACGAAGCCTCTATTTTCTCCTCATAGTCCCATGGGTATGTATTTTTTCCTCACCATGAGTTAAATAAACCTAATTTTGTTTGCCGTTGTTTGAAAGTTGGTTTGGGGGAGGAGGGACAGAGAGAAGAGAGCAACACAGAATCCAAAGCAGGCTCCAGGCTTTGAGCAGTCAGCACAGAGCCCGACACGGGGCTCAAACCCACATACCGTGAGATCATGATCTGAGACAAAGTCGGACGCTTAACCCAGGCACCCCTAGGCTCAACAAAATCTTAGTCCATTATAAGCATTTTCATCTTGTCTATTTTCTTTCCACCAGTTCTACATATCCATATCAGACGAGGTGGCACATCTATTGTCCTATTTAGGCAAGGGTTGTTATTGTCCATCCACCTCCCTTCTTCCAGGTATTGGATTAGAAAATAAATGCTGATTTTCTACTGCTGAGCTATTTCACCAGCAAATAAGGTTATTCTAGCTTAAATTGAATAAATGAGGAATTATTTAAGTCTGTTTTGTTTGGTAACTTTTTACACAAGAGAATCAAAGCACTTCAGAACAATGAGATTGCTTAAAAGCCAATAATTATTTTGATTTGTTTATTTTATGGACGAGGGAATCTCCATCAGGCACTGTGCCAAGTACTTTGCGTGACTGATCACATTTTTTTCCTTACAGTATCTCTAACAAAGGTTCATACTATTATTATTACTATCACTTTAAAAGTGAGGAAACCGAGGCTCAGAGAGGCAGAGTTAGTGATGAGGCCAGCCTCTGAAGTACTCTGACTCTACAGCTCACACTACTCACCACGTGCATTTCCTAAGGCTCACCTCAATAGTCAATACCTATTGTAAGTCTACCAAGGAGAGAGCACAAGTTCTAAAGAGGGTAGTGAAGTGAAGAGGCCCAGGCTTCCTTCCATGTTGGGCACTTGAAAGATGAGTAGGTGTTCCCGATGTGCCTCAGATGGACAAGAAAAAGGAGAGGAGGGAGGAAGATGGGCATTCCTTGAGCTTGTTGAGGTTCAAGGACAGAAAAGAGTATCTTTCCAAATATGGCAGAGTGTGTGTATGTGTGCATAATGTTTATTTTTGAGAGGGAGGTTGACAGGAGGGAGGGAGAGGAAGAGACAGAGAACGAGCAGGGGGAGGGACAGAGAGAAGAGAGCAACACAGAATCCAAAGCAGGCTCCAGGTTCTGAGCAGTCAGCACAGAGCCTGATGTGATGGGGGGCTCAAACCCACAAACTGTGAGATCATGACCTGAGCTGAAGTGGGGCGCTTAACCGACTGAGCCACTGAAGGGCCCCCAGACTCATCGTTTTAAAGCCATGATTCCTGTGCTTAACATTTCAATGGCTTCCTCTGTAGTGACTTAGGATGAAATCACAGATCTTCCAGCCTGGCTGCCTCTGCATCCATCCTGGTGTCATTTTTCACCACCGTCCCTCACCTCAGCCTTCCAGCCACTCCATCTGTCCAAGTTCTTTTCTTCTTCAAGTCTCTCAAAAACAGGCTCCTTATCTCTGGACTGTCCTTGCCACTCCCCACCCTTAAAGCTGCACATGGATGATTTTCCTCTCATTTTTCCTGGCTCAGAATAAACATCTCCTCAGAGAAGCTTATCTTCTGTCTGCTGATATCTGTCAATAACAGTGTCTTTAATTCCTTCCTTCATATACTCATCACAACTCATGACTGTTTATTTACTTATAACGTGTCTTCCCAATCTTAAGTGCCAAGAAATTATGTCCACCTTGCTCACCACACTGCCTCGTGTGCCCAGAACAGTGCCTAGTACATACTGGTGTTGATAAGCACTGTATGCATAAATGAGTTCTACCCTGTATTTTTATCATAGTGCTTTACCTTCTTTCTCTATAACTTCATTAAAATGTATTATATTGTTTACCTACCATTGGAGCAGTGGTTCTCAAACCTAAGAAATACTAAAGCATCACCTGGGATAATTATTAAGCGTGTAGCTTCCTGTGTCCCTGTCTAAGAGACTCTGCCTGACTCCGTAGCCTGGGGTAGGCCTACGAGTCCACATTTTTATACACATGCATTAAGTGACCCTGTAAGAGGTCTGAGCATCCTGCTTGAAGGAAAACTATTAGACTCCAAGCACCTCCAGTATCAAAGCATAGAAGAAATGGAGTCTTTTGATGAAATCATGCCATTTGCAGCATTGTGGATAGAATTGGAAGGTATTATGCTGAGTTAAATAATTCAGTCAGAGAAGGACTGATATCATATGTTTTCACTCATATGTGGATCTTGAGAAACTTAACAGAAGACCATGGAGGAAGGGAAGGGGGGAAAATAGTTGCAAAGAGAGAAGGAGGGAGGCAAACCCTAAGAGACTCTTAAATACAGAGAACAAACTGAGGGTGGATGGGGTGGGGAAAGAGGGGAAAATGGGTGATGGGCATTGAAGAGGGCACTGTTGGGATGAGTACTGGATGTTGTATGTAAGTGATGAATCATGCGAATCTATCCCAAAAACTAAGAGTACATTTATACACACTGTATGTAAGCCAATTTGACAATAAATTATATTCATAAAAAAAGGAAATGGAATCTTTTGGCTTATTTGAAACTACTGTCATTCATTTTTTTTTTACTCAACAGCTCTTTCCCCAGTACCTATGGGCTACATTCTACTCCGTTCACTGAGGACACTGCACAGACAACACACGTGGTTCCCGCCTTCATGATAAAGGCAGTCATTATGGTACACCATGCTGCCTCCAAGAGGGACAGTGTCAGGCACCACAGCACACGTGACATGGTCACATAACTGTGACCCGGAGTCAGAGGTGGAGGTGGCCAGGGAAAGGACACTAATCGCTAGAAGGTTTAATTCTACTACCTAGGTCATCTTTGTAACCTTGATGAGGGGCCAGGGTTATACATAGCTGGCAAACAAAGAGGAAGGGATGGCACTGAGAGCTCTGATCGGCTTAACTCAGAGCCACCACTGCCCAAACTGAGGGCTTCAGAGTTTGTGGACAGAGCCTGTGCCTCAGAGACACACTGCTTAACAGGTAGGTCATATTTTAGGGCTGCAGTTTAAGCAGACCCTACAGTGAGAGCTTATGCTCACTGAACTCATGGTTTCCGGACGGCTTGTCAAGGGGGTGGGCCTGTGTCAGCGTGGGTTCCCTTGCATCTCAGTGTCTGCGCTGCAGTCCCATGATGGGGTGCTCCTTGCCAAGGATCACAGGAAGGGCTTTAGTCCTACAGAACCCAAGAATAGGAAGTCGCCTGTCCACTAACATCCGACTCCTTTCAATTCTGTACAACAAATGAAATGGCCCTAACATTTTATGATCATGTGGCAAAATCACTAAAAGTTTCTTTTCAAAGACATGAGGCATTCTCAGAGATTTAATAAAAGGGAAAACAGGGGCGCCCGGGTGGCTTAGTCGGTTAAGCGTCCGACTTTCGCTCAGGTCATGATCTCGCGGTTCGTGGGTTCGAGCCCCGCGTCGGGCTCTTTGCTGACTGCCAGCTCAGAGCCTGGAGCCTGTTTCAGAGTCTGTGTCTCCCTCTCTCTCTGACCCTCCCCTGCTCACGCTGTCTCTCTCTCTCCTAGAGATAAATAAAAAGCATTAAAAATTAAAAATAAAATAAAATAAAATAAAAGGGAAAACAAAAGGGGGGCATCTGGGTGACTCAGTCGGTTACACGTCTGATGTGGGCTCAGGTCATGTTCTCACAGTTCGCAGATTCGAGCTCTGCATCAGACTCTGTGCTGATAGCTCAGGACCTGCTCCGGATCCTTTGTCTCCCTCTCTCCTTGCTCCTTCCCCCTGTTGTGCGCTCTGTCTCTCTCTTAAAAACATTTATTTATTTTTAATTTTTTTTAATCTTCATTTATTTTTGAGAAAGAGAGACAGTGTGAGCAGGGGAGGAGCAGAGAGAGAGGGAGACAAAAAATCTGAAACAGGCTCCAGGCTCTGAGCTGTCAGCAGAGAGCCTGACGTGGGGCTCGAACCCACAAAATGCAAGTTCATAACCTGAGCAAAAGTTGGACACTTAACCGACTGAGCCACCCAGGCACACCAAAAATAAACAAACATTAAAAAAAAAAACTAGTGGTGCCTGGGTGGCTTAGTCGGTTAAGCGTCCGACTTTCGCTTAGGTCATGACCTCGCAGTTCGTGGGTTCGAGCCCCGCGTCGGGCTCTGTGCTGACTGCCAGCTCAGAGCCTGGAGCCTGTTTCAGTCTGTGACTCCCTCTCTCTCTGACCCTCCCCTGCTCATGCTGTCTCTCTCTCTCTCTCTCCTAGAAATAAATAAAAACATTAAAAAAAAAACTAAAAAGCAAGAAAAGGAAAAACGGGGGGTCAAAAAGCCTCCTTTCTCCAGTGAATCAACAGAGAGGTACTCTCCACTGGTCCTGTACTTTCCCCCCACCTCACAGCTGGCACCAGCCCCCTCCCCCTATGCTACTTCCCTTTTCTCTGCCCCTCCCGTAGTATCATCACTTCTTATGTGCATCTGTCTTTCAGGGTCTGATGGGCAGGAGTAAGTGGCAAACACAATACTTCCATCCCTCTTAATGCTTTGTTCAGGAATGTCATCACCTGCCTGCACTGCGCAGGTATTTCATTTTGTAACAAGAGCCTGGAAGTACTTCCCCTGTGCCCATGCCAACAAAAAGGTGCTATTCATTCAAACAGTAGGCTCTCTGATGCCAGGAGGGACTGGCACCTGAGTGAGTTGCCATGAGAGGGTCCACAGTTAAACTGTGGACTAAGTTATATTCAAAGGTGTATGAGGTGTGTCAAGAGGAGAAAGAATTAGCCCACCTTCTGCTCTGAGGCCCCACTGATTCTCACCACCCACAATGTCAACAAAATACCCACAATCTCCTTTCAGGACAGACTAGAGCCCCGCCCAACCAACTACCCTTTAACTCTGTCATCAAATCTATGTAACTGTTAGTAGAAATAGGCCTCGGGCTTGGTGATAATCATTCTAGAAGATGAAGAAAAAGAAGAATCGTGCTGCAAAATGTGGACAAACGTTAATTTATTCTGTTGTGGGCAGATACCAATAGTTTTTTTTTCTGTTCTTTTCGTAACTAAAAAAAGTATTTTTCAAAATTAAAAAACAGTTAACTTTGCCTGACTGAATCAATGATTCAGTAAAGTCTTATGAAAGGCTAACATAGTAAGCTAAAGGCTGGGGTGAAACACATGACTTGATAAAGTCAAAACTACTTTAACAAACACAAACTTTTTATTCCTAACATTATCCAAGGCAGGAACTTTTGTTCAGTTATCTTTTAAACTAGAACATGAAAACAGACTCAGGAGATTTTTCAATTCCTCTTCTCTACGGTTAGCCTAAATGGTAACTCAAACATTTGCTCTGAATTAAATACACTGATTTTATCTATCTATCTATCTATCTATCTATCTATCTATCTATCATCTATCAATCAATCAATCAATCATTCACTGCCAGGTTAGCTAACATACAATGTGTACAGTGTACTCTTGACTTCAGGAGTGGATTCCCAGGATTCATCGCTTACATACAACACCCAGTGCTCATCCCAACAAGTGCCCTCCTTAATTCCCATCACCCCCATGATCTCCATCCCCACTAATCCTCAGTTTGTTCTCTGTATTTAAGAGTCTCTTATGGTTTGCCTCCCTCTCTGTTTGTAACTATTTTTTCTCCTAAATATACACATTTAAAAAATAAATTTTGTTTCAATAACAACTAAAGGATAGTGTTAATCATTCAGTTAATGGGAAAGCATTCCATTTTCAACTAAGTGTTGTCCCTGCAATTTTAAGTAACTTTTAAAGATACTTGAAAATCTGCAGATAAAAGACAATGATATAAAGATCTAAATACAGTTGGCCCTTGAACAACACAGGTTTGAACTGCATGGGTCCTACCTACAAGCAGATTTTTTTTTGTCAGGAAGTATACAGTACTATAAATATATTGTCTCTTCCTTATGATTTTCTTGATATCATTTTCTTTTCTCTAGCTTACTTTTATTATAAGAGTATAGTATTTAATACATATGATATACAAAATATGTGTTAATTGACTTATGTTATTGTAAGGTTTCTAGTCAACAGGAGGCTATTAGTAGTTAAGTTTTTGGAGAGTCAAAAGTTCTATGTGGAGTAAAGAAAAAAATTAAATCAGTACTTTTTTCTAAATCCCTTCTTAGACAATGTACAGGAGCTCACTTATATTTTCCCTAAGTGATATCAGTATAGAGTATTACGGTCTTCAATTTACAGAGTCAAAATCTGAGGTTCTGTGAAGTCCAGCAGCTCACTCTCTTTCAGGAAAAAGCATTTGGATGCACATCTGATTATAATGCTCCACCTCTTCCAACAAATTCAAGTGAGAACTGTTAAACCCACTGAGTGCATAAGCAGAGAACCCAAGCACATGGATTCGCCTGGGATAGGCAGATGAACACCTTCTCCTGTAAGACTGAAGAGGGATCTCCCCAGTCCCTCTTTAATTCCCATATTCCCTATTCCCACAGAGGCGGAGTTGTAGTTGGAAGGATGTAAATTAAGGGTGGTGGTTAAAGTTCTTTTCTGAAAATAAAATAAAATACAGTAAATGACCATAAAATAAACCACACACACCCACATAAGTTATATTTGGATTTCTGACTGTGCAGTGGGAGGGGCATCCCTAACACCCTCATTGGTCAAAGGTCAACTGTACAAAAGATTAAGAAAATATAGAATCACATTTCAAAGAAGCTTTAGAAATCCTGGCCCAAAGTGCACAAGAAATCACTGACTCCAGGAGAGAATACCAAACACTTAAAAACTCCTTTTTTGAAGACACATCTAATGGAGAAGTGTTTTAGGTTGGTGTTTGCCTTTTTGTCCTTCATTCCTTAATGGAAAATGTCAAACATGTTGATGAAACAGAATAGTGAACTCCTATGTACCTATCACTCAACCTCAACCATTATGAACTTATGGCCAGTCTTGAATCTCTTTCCATCCTCCTCCTGATTACTGTGGACCAAGTCCTAAATATACCACACTCTATGTAAATATTTAAACATGTGTCTCTAAAGTATAATTTTTTAAATTAAGACTATTGTTTGTTTTGGTTTTGTTTTCTCTCCCGTGTACATTCCCAAATTAGCCATGAAATAATTAAAACTGGTTGCCTACAAAAAATTGGTCTTATTTGTTTTAAGCATTAAATCGAACAGAATTCCCACTTGACTACTCAAAATTATTATTGACTGGATAACATTAGCCCTAACTCTCTGGGGCCACAAGTTCAAGTCCCAGCTGGGTACTTTAGTCCTTGATGAGAACAAGGGGAGTAATAAACTGAGTCGGTGGCAGAAAAAAGGAGGGTAAAGTACCCTCGCTTTTACATTTACCGGTGCTAATAAAAATGACCTCCATGAAGGAAGAATGGGGCGAGGGAGCCTGAGAAGCGGCACACATCAGACGTGTCTCAGCCTCAGCCCAGAAATAGAAACGCTCTGCTTTTCAAACTGCTGCTGCCTCAGCAATCATTATTAACAGGCTTCAAAGACCAAGGACACCCCCTCCCCCCATTCCACAAAATCCTTGTACAAACACTGTGAGTAAAAGCAGGGAGAGGAAATGAAATACTGAACTTTCCCTTTCAGATGGGAGCCAAAAACCAATTAGATCTCAGTTACCTTATAACGTGTTTGTTCCACATCATAGATCTTTTTCTCTGATACCATTTTTGGGGCAAAGAACTTGGCTAACTTTGCAAGGTAAACTCCATTCCGGAGCCCTTCTTCCAGTTCAGTGGTTGGTGGCAATTCTTCAACTAAGCAGACTTCCATCCACCTAGAAGGATGAAAAAAGAAAACAAAACAAAACACCTTCAAGTGACTCCAGTTGGGTAAGTCTGTGTAGATGAAGAGACACAACATCTTGGTATGTCTCTTGGAGACATTAACAAAGGGAGCAGAATCTGAAACATTTTTTGCTGTCTGGGATGGGGAGAGAGGACTTTCTGGGTGGGCAAGGATTCAGAATATGATATGAACAAGGGGGACCCAAAGCCTAGAGCCACCAAACTCACTTCCAAACCAGAGCTTGTCAACTTCACCTTGGTCTGAGTCTCTGCCAATTTTCTTCTGCGCCAAAGAGTAAAATGGCCAAACCATTTTGTATGGGAATTCGTCTGCTGACATTATAGAAAAAATAATCCCAAGTTTATGGACCCAAAGTGGTGGAGATTTTGTAGGGCTGATGCTGTAGGGAAAGCATAGCCCAAGGTATGGTAAAATCTGCAGCTTGCCTCTGTCGAGAAAGGACTACCGGAGAAGGTAAGAAGGTCAGTTTCTTCAAATAATACACATTACTTTTTCTAACACCAGGAACTTATTACAACAGTCTTACTTTTGCAGGAAGATGCAGTATTTACTGAATTATCAAAAACATATCTTAGAAAAAGATCAGATTAAATCTTAGGACGTTGTGCCAATATTGTAGAAAAGAGAGCACCAAGGTCATTGCAGGCTCAAGGACACACAGTGAGAGAGGAGGCTGGGCCAGCTTACATTTCAGGCTGGTGTGTTGAGAATTTGCCAGACTTATAAAGATAATGTGATTCCTATCCGTTCTCAAGTAACTATTAACCTACTGTAAGATCCATGAGGCAGATGTGCAGGTGTTCAGCGAAGGAGCCCCCACCTCCCTGCTATCGATCCACAAATGAACGATTAGTATGAGTACCATACTGATATGGCCAGTCCCGGCCTAAAGATCATTAACATATCTGCAGATGATCCTATCAACATTTGGCACAGGAGAACAGTTTTGCAATATTAACAACTAATCCTGATCCAAGCAGTGAATATTGTAAAATATCTCAACTGCTTCTTGGCAACATCTTTTAAAAGCTCAGAGAACCCCCAATAAGCAGTGAGTATTTACTGACCACTTATTAAGCACTGTAAAACATGCAACATATGAAAAATATAAACAAATATAAATGTGCCTTTAAAGAGCATTAAATATAATGGAAATTGCAATGCAATTCCAAGGAAAAACCACAGAACCATATAAGAAAGTTTATCATGCCCAATGTTACATGGTAGTGCTTAAGCTTGAGGCTAGGAGGGGAGCCTGGGTGGCTCAGTAGGCTAAGCCTCCAACTCTTGGTTTCAGTTCAGGTTATGATCTAACAGTTCATGGGATCACACCCTTCCTCCAGCTCCACGCTGACAGCGCAAAGCCTGCTTGGGATTCTCTCCCTCACCCCCTCACCCCCCCGCCCCGCCCTCCGCCCCTTCCCCACTGGTGCACATGTATATGTGTGCACATGTGTGCACGCCACTCCCTCTCTCTCTAAAAATAAACCAACTAAAAAAAAAAATGAGGGTTGGGAATAAAAGACGGCAATTAGTTTATCACTGAACTAATCAGGGAGAGCACTAAAAAAGGTGATGGGACTTAGATTTGGCCTAGAAAACTGGAGTACTTGGAAAGGCAGAGAAGCACTAGAAACCTGGGAGCAAGACTGATTAAATGCATAAGGGAAAGATGGCTAAGTCATAGAGAAAAGCCACAGAAGACTTAGGGCTTCTGGAGCTCATGGAGAGAAAGGAAATGAAGCCGAATATACCAAGCCGGGCTCCGGAACATCTAGCACAGGAGAAGTGTTGTTACCTGTCACCAAAGGAAGTGGGGAGCTCCTGGCAGCCCCGCAGCAGAGGAGTGACACGCTGACAGTGGTAATTAGAGAAAATTAATCTTGTATGACGGATGCCCTGAGACAAAGTACTCTGTCAGGCCTCTCCCATTGTGAAGAACCAAGGGACTGGATTAGACAGGAAGAGATGGGCAGGTGGGAAGCCAGGAGACATTTCAAGGAAGGAATAACAGGACTTGGTGACAGCTTTGAAAAGGAGGTCAAAAGAAAGGAAAATATTCCCAGACAGGGCCTGGTGTGAAGAGAGCTCTCTGCATGGGGGATGCAGCCCCATGTCCACTGTGTGACCCCAAGTATGTACCCTAATCTCTAAGAGCATGTTTTCTCCTCTGCTAAAGGGACAGGGAATTAGAATGATGGGATCATGAATTTTTTCCCAGACCTAGGATCCTAGGGAGACCATGAAACTGAGAGAATAAGGAACTAGTAAAACGACATGAAGACCTTGGCTTTCACATATCACGTACAAGGGATATGAGGGATATGCGGTATATACGAGCCTTGCTTCAAATCACGGAGGTAGGAGTATCACAAACTTGAGAAACTTTTAAAAAATTAAGCAATAGATAGTAATGTTGCCTTTTAAAATAAAAATCTGGCCAAATTAAAAACCACAGTAGGCCAATTTTCTGATCTTTCTTTTTTTTTTAATTTGTATTTTAGTTAACATATAGTGCAACACTGGTTTCAGAAGTAGAATTCAGTGATTCATCACTTACATACAACACCCAGTGCTTACTTATCCCAACAAGTGCCCCTCTTAGGCGAATTTTCGAATCTACATAAACTACAGATCACAGTATTATGCTAATTCATATTAAAACACAATCTGTTTTTGAATAATTAGCTTGGAAATTTAATAAACTGTTTCACACAGTATATAATTGCTTTATCACCATTCTGTGATTGAAGTAGATGTGTGAGGAGTGGGTGAGAGGTAAACTTACAACTGGTGGTGGAAGGGGTTAAATTGACAATAGGGAGCAAAGGGCAGGAAGCTAAAATAAAAAGTGAAATATGGTATTTCAGACTTGTGATTGTTAAGAAAAAGATAATCACACTTTTTAAAACAAGATTTGAGAGAGAGAGAGAGCAAGCGAGCGCATGAGGTGGGGAGGGGCAGAGGAAGGGAGAGAGGGAATCTCAAGCAGGCTCTTTGCAGTCAGTGCAGAGCCCAATGTGGGGCTTGATCTCACGATCCATGAGCTCTTGACCTGAGTCTAAATCAAGAGTCAGATGCTTAAGTGTCTGAGGCACCCCAACACTTATTTCTGTCTACACTAGAATATATGTGTAGCTGGCTTCAAACACTAAGGGTACCAAAAAAGTTGGGTTAATTACAGCCTATTTAAAATGCACTCACTGCTAATGCTTATCACTTCACGAACTACTCAAAGCAAAAGCTATCTCCTGTTTATAATCAATGCCTCTGTGCCTGGTGATGTGTTCACACATAGAAGGTACAAAAAAGATTGTGATTTAATGACAGATTCTGAGTGTGTCAGAAAGACTTTTCCAAGCATCATAGCGGCATCATAAAATCTCCTGGGACACTGCTAAAGATTTGTCAATGTAACATTTTCGCAGCATCAGGCATCAAGGTAGGTATCTGCCTTGGAAGTTAAATGATGATGCCATTATCATCAATGATAATTCCTATTTAAAGTACTATTTTGTGCTAGAACCTGTATTTAATGCCTCATGGGAATTATCACTTAATCCTCAAGACCACCTCATAAAGAAGAGGTGCCACTAGGATCACCATTTATAGATGATAATCTGAGGCTCGGAAAATCCCAATGCCAAACAACTAGTAAGTGAAAGACCTCAAAAAGCTGCCGGGACCTCTGCTCCTCTAATTCTAACTTTTAACTTCTCCTGACTCACCCAGGCTACTTCCAGAGCAGCAATAAGATTCCTATGGTTTGGAGACATACGTGCTGCCACTAATTCAGTATAAGGTCAGAGGATAGTATAGGAGTTAATTTCCTGGTGTTTCATATATTCTCTTAGAATTCCCTCTTTGTCACCTGTCTTGAAATGATGAATGGTAAATGGCACAGGCTGCCTCTTCTGGGTGCCGTTTCAAGCAGGGATTGGGTATGGGAAGCTGAGAGCCTCTCCAAATGGAGTTACCTCCTAGAGAACTCTTGTAAGCCTACATAAGATCTCAAAGAGTCTTCTAAAATACAGTATTTGGAAACTCCTCTTAATTATTAGTACATGATTAATAAAAACTGACTGATAGCATGACTATTCTCCTGGGACAGGTAGTAAACCCTGACAAAATAATCAGATAGACTGGTTACTTAACCTTGTTCTAACCGTATTAAAATACCTCGCAATGAAGCAAAAACTATAATATGCAAACTTCTAAACTAAAACAGTCATGTGGGCTGAAAATCCTTTTGATTTACTTTACAAAAAATATAAGGAAAGAACTTAGAACAGCGATACCTTCTGGTTCATCCCAGAAGGTAGGAGACAGTAAGGAGTGACTGCTGGCCAGGGTCTACATTTCCCAGTCCGACACTCTTGGTTTGGGGCCAAGTGGTTCGCTTGTGACCAGAGTATATGAGAGGAAATGATGTGCACTGTCCCTAGGCTTGCCTCAGGAATGTCTTCTATGGGTAAGTTCCACTATCTCCTCTGCTGTTTGTGAGCAGGATACTAAAACTCATGGAAGCCTTGAAAGAGAAAGGCAAAGAACTTTCCTCAGTCTGGTTCCTGAAATAACTGTGGTAAAGAAGCCTCTTATCCTTGTCTTACATTATTGAGTGTTACACGAGCAAGAATAGAACTTCTACTGTCAACTCAACTCAGTGACTTATCTGTTACAGAAGCCAGGGTTACTGAGCGAAACCAACAAAAATCCTAAGTGTGATTTTTACGGTCTGTTATCAAACTTTCTGTAGCAAGCACAATGTAGAGACAACTGGCCTGAGGTTCAGGAAGTCTGTCTCTGTGATCCATAGCTGGATGTACTGAAGGGGTCACTTGAAACTCTAAACTGAGTCTTAGCCCGGGAGTCCAAAATCAGAATAGAATTCAATATGACAGTATAATTACATACTATGATTTTATTAACCGTTTTACTGAGAAATAATCCATATATCATACACTCATTCATTTAAAATGTACAATGCAATGATTTTTAGCTTATTTACAAGGTTGTGAGATCATCATCAATTTTGGAACATTTTTATCACTCCAAAAAGAAATTCGATACCCATTAACGGTCACTCTCCACTTAACCCTGTTATTCCCAACACACTCAAGTACTTTCTATTGACAGGCCCATTCTGTACATTTCAAAAAATGGAATCCTATAATATGTGGCCTTTAGTGACTCAGTTCTTTCACTTAGCATGCTGTTTTCAAGGTTCATCTATGGTGTAGAATGTATTAATACTGCACTCCATTTTATAGCCGAATAATATTCTACACTAAGGCTATATCACACTTCATCAGTTTATTGATATCTTAGTTTTTTCCACTTTTTGGCTATTAAGAACAATGCTATTAACCTGTATACTAACATTAGTGTACAAGTGATTGCATTGATAGAGACTCTCATTTCTCATGGTTATACACCCAGAAGCTGAATTTCTGGGTCCTAAGGTAAATCTGTGTTTAGCCTTTTGAGGAACTTCCAGATTGTTCTCCAGAGAGGGAGCAACATTTTACAGTCCTACCAGTACTAATAAGGAGATTCTAATTTCTCCACATTCTCGCCAACACTTAGATGTCTTTCTGATTATAGCCATCCTAGTAAATGCAAAGTGGCACCTTATAGTGGTTCTTTTCATTTCCCTCATGGCTAATGATACTGATATCTTATGTACTTATAGCCCATCTGTATATCTTTATTAGAGTAATATCTATTCAAATCCCATGTTTTACTTGGGTTATCTTTTCATAATGGGATTATAAGAGTTCTTTATATTTGATATACAAGTCTTTTATCAGACAAATTATTTGAGTGTCTGTCTTCATTTTGTGTTTGTTGTCTTTTTACCTTCTTGATGTTTTCTTTTGAAGTACAAAAAGGTTTTTAATTTTGACAAAGTCCCATTCATCTATTTTTTGTTGCCTATATTTTTGAGGTCATAGCTAAGAAACCATTGCCTAACTGAAGGTCACAACCATTTACCTATGTTTTCTTCTAAGAGCTTTATAGTTTTAACTTTCACATTTAGGCTTTTGATGCACTTTGAGTTTCTTTGTTTTTGCTTTTTGGTAAATTTTGAGAGGTAAGGGTCCGAATTTATTCTTTTGCATGTAGATTTATAGTTGTCCCAGCACCATTTGTTAAAAAGATTATGCTTTTCCCCATTAAACTGGCATCCTTATTAAAAACCAATTGACTGTAAATGTAAGAAGTTATCTGTAGACTCTTGATTCTATTCTAATGATCCATGCAGGTATGGTTTACATATGGATAGGACATAAAGTATGTACACAGAAAATCAAGCTACAAAGGCCTCCTGTCATCAAGAGCCTGTCTTTAAAATCGACCTAAAAAACCTCACAAATGAAAACCAGAACTGGCCTGTGTCTCCTCCTGTTGCCATTCCACTGACTTCTTCTTGTCCTTCTACCGATTTACCCCACAACACCAGTATTTGAACGTCTTATTCCAAAGCAAAAGTTGGAGCTATTTCTAATGAGAATCTGAAGAGCTATTCTAGAACTGCATCTTCCTTTTCACGACGAAGGCACTACTTTTCTATCCACATGCTTTTTTTCTCTTCTTTCTGTGGGGAAAGTTCAGGTCACCCGCTGGGGGCAGAGAAATTAGAAGTAAGAGGAAAAGGAACTTTCTTTTTTATCATTCAAGAAGCTTCTCAATTTTTTTTTTTTTTTTGGTTAAGGCCAAGAAGAAAAATAACAAATGCCATTTTGTCTTGTAAGAGACCAAAAAACAAAACAAAAAAACCCTTATAAAAGCCATGACACAAATGGTCCATTCTACTGTGCGACTTTGTGCCTTGCAGAACATATGCAAGTTGTTTCACTGAGGCTTTTGCTATCTGAGTTGTTATTCAGGAAATCACCAACTATAAATTTTGGTCTCTATCATACAGCACCATATGGAAGAAATGTCCCAAAAGGACAACTGCTGGCCAAAACCCAAAAAGTGTGTTTTTTCCCCCTGCACAAACCTTATTTTAAGGCAGGTCTAGGTGCACGAACTTTCAAATATTACAAGTCAATTTATCTCCCCAAATGTTTTGAAAATCAGCTTATAAGATATTTTTTTTAAGAATAAAAGCAAAGACCAGATATTTTTATACTTCTAGGGTAAGTGGCTACCTTTTGTGCCACTGGGAAGTCAAATGTCAAGAGGACTGGATAAAGCTTTCATCAAGGTCAACCTTTCTCATTTGCTTGGAGGCTGATGCAAAATTGTGACCACAATTCTATCAGCCTTGTTAGCTCAGGCGAACTGGGATGTAGGAAATAACACTGTAAAACTGAGTAAGTCTGTGAGCCCCATCCTATTCTTATACAATACTTAACTTAGTTCACTATAAGAAAATGACATGAAATGTTAAAAAAAGAAAAGTGAATTATTTCCTTTTAAACACAGATCCAGTACCATGAGAAGAATCAGTAGATGACTCCACGATCTAACAGCAACAGACTTCAGTGGATGTATTTCTCACTCTCCTCTTTAGGAAGGAGAGGACACAGCAAAATCTATTGTTTGGCAAACATTTTACAAGCCATTTTCCACAGAATGCTGGCTCCACAAGATACTACTAGTGTCCTGGGGGGGAGGGGGGGGATCGGGGGGCCAATTAAATTTTACAAATGCTGCATTCTATATCCTCTCTGGAAGATTCCTAAGTGGTTGTAGTAGTATGCTAGAAGCTCAGCGAATTCCTGAAGTAGGAAGCCAAGTTTAATTTCCTTTAACCTAATGTTCCCCACAGTTTCGGGCCACAAAACTCTTTTTTCCTATAATGCTTAGCAACATTTCACATAACGAAAGAAATGGCAGGCAACTAAAAGATGCAGTACAATTTGCTGACTAAAACTGTGGCATCAGGGGTTATGCTTTCTGGGTGCAAAATCTAGTTGCAGCACTACATCAGTGAGCTTTCTGTCAAACAAGGAGATTTAAAAGTATCTATCCTGGGTGGGGAGGGGCTACTGTACAGAGTTAATTAGAATATGCGTACAGTGTTTGGCATTGTGCCCAGCACTCAGTAAGAACCTAGCAAACATTAACCACAATTCTTAGCATGGCCTTAAGTTTGAATATGGCCCATTTCTTTAGCACAGGTATAGCCTTGAGAGGTTTAATTCAATTCATGTTTTTGAGAATCTACTACTTTCCAGATATTGTTCCAAGGAGAGGATCAGGCAAAGCCCCTCAGTTTATACAGTGGAGTCTCAGATTATTGCTGATGTTGGGATGCCAAGAGTTTCAAGTTGTTTTGCAAATTCAGCTGAACAGCTGCAATACAGTTTCTAGGAGAGAGCTGGCACTCCAAAGTCACACCTAGGATTCCCTTCTCTTTAAACAATGTCTTCAGAGAATCTCTGTGGGTGAGTTATTTCTTAGAGAAGTGTATTTAATGAATGTATTTACGGTGCTCTCCTTCCCCCTACATTTCCCTTAGATGTGGGATAAGGAAGAAAGGGAAAGAAACACACTTGCCTGAGGCAATGATGGAAATAAGGAAGCCTGCAAACCTGATCCGCCCCATTTCTAACAGGTTGAGTGAGTATTTGAAGATTTTGAAAAAACCTGTAAATTATTTCACAAAATACAGTTGCTCATATATATGCTCTATGGATAATTCATCCTTACTCCAGGCACCAGACTTGACTATGCTTCTATTTCGGCTTGGCCCAGTTAAGCACTTACCTGGATGTATTTATTATACTGATAATACAACATGCTAGCAGAGATGGCTGGCATGGCAGATATAAATACATGAACACAAAAAGGACATTTACATGTGCTAACATTTCTAGGTAAGCAGACATCCCATAAAGCAAAGAGTCTATAAAATAATTTTTAAAAATCTTTTAACTCAAAACAAGCACTTGTTTTTAATGTGGGTATTAAATAAATACATATACTTGAGAAGAAATGTTTGGAGCCTTGGAGCCTCTGGGATCCAGAGGTCAGAGTGAGAATGAGGGGAGTCACAAGTCACACCTCCTTAGAATCTTCCAATGGTTTCTGCCCTCTACTGGTGCCAATACTTGTGCCTGCAAGCTCTCAGATACACAATTTGCCCAGTATGTTCAAACAGTGATCATCTACAAGCACAAACTTTCTCAAAAGCAATCTCATGATATGCTGGTAAATAATTATTGCACATCTGTTAAGTTCAGGGCATGGTGCTTCATAAAGTTTCATTTACTCTTCCCATAATCCGGTGGGTTATCATCTTTAAAAACATGAGGAGTCAGATACCAAGGAAGATGGAATATCATGTCAAAGATTGTATATAAGAGGGAAAAGCAAAAGTGAATCCAAAGATCACTTGAAAATGTGTACATTAACAACACACTGTATATTTCTTGAAACAATGCTTGAAGAAACTTAAAATACAACCCAGATGTTTTACTTTGTGAATATAGTTTAATAAATACAGCTACGGTCCAAGATTTTTGCTCAATGCCAAAACTGAAAATAGCCTCCGTGTCTAATAAAATCATGTTGTGACCATTGTTTACAGTGTTATATAGCCATTCAAGATACTTTCAAAAAAATTTAAGAAAACTGGGGCATCTGGGTGGTTCAGTCAGTTAAATGCAAGTATCCATTTCAGCTCAGGCCATGGTCCCAACGGCCATGAGATCAAGCCCCATGTCAGATTCTGTGCTAAGCATGGAGCCTGCTTAAGATTTTCTCTCCCCCCCACTTCCTCTCTGTCCCTCCCCTGCTCATGGACACTTTCTTTCAAAAAGTATTTAAGATAATGGAAAAATACTAGTGGTAAATTTAAGAGAAAAGGACAGGATGCAAAATTATAAAATTGATAATTCTATTTCTAAAAGTACATATATATAAATAAATGCACACAGACCAGAAAATATATAGTAAATATTAAAAGTGGTTTTCCTTGTGTAATTACATAATTAGTGGACTTTTTATCTTTTCATGTATCATTATTTGTATAAGCATGTATTATTTCATAAATAGAAAATAATAAAATACAATATATTCTCAAGTTCCTGTCTCTTCTGCAAATATAAAGACAAGAACTGGTTTGCTGAATACACCAAATGCTTGAGGCAAAATCAAGTCTTGTGGTAGCCAACACTGAAATACTGATAAAAGCCAGGGGAATGGGAGTAGAGGGGAAAGTGGCAGTTTGTGATTTAATGTAGTTCATGATGGAGGACAGAGCAGGAGAAAATTAAAAGAAAACACTCTAGGCTGATATTAACAAATCAGGAGCCCAGCTTGGATTAGCCTTACTGTTTAACACGAGAGGAAAAAGAAAGAAGGAATTGTTAGGAAGGAAAAACGTAGGACTTGAAGATTTGGAAAATTCTCAGCCTATCAACATTGCAAAAAAAAAAAAAAATGAGAAAGGGTGTTCTGGAGGGAACAAAGGGGGTCGCTGGATAATTACTGCATGAGAGTGTCCCTCATTCATCTCATCAGGCAGGGATGCACAGAGACGGGGCTATACTAGCAGAGAAACTGCCCACTTAGACTAAGGCAAGTGCCTTGTACTCTACAAGGCCAACAGGAAAAGGGCTGTCAGACCTTTGGGGTTCTGTGGCCTGGACAGCAGAATTACCTGGCTGTGAACAAGAAAAGGGAAGAATGAGCCTGAAGATGGTTCAGAGATCGACATGGCTGCCCTCCCACTCCAGGACGGGCCTCTGTTTCCCCTTTGGTTTCAGTGGGCCATGCTGCTACCCCAGGGGGCCTGGAAGGCAGGGCCACCACTTTGATGCCCAGAAGGACAGAGTGCCAACCGGATGATGCATGAGCCTTGGCCTGCTTGGCTTTGACTTGCTTGGGATCCATGGCCCCTTTCTTCTTTTCACTTTCTCCCTTTTACAATGGGAATACCTGTGCCTGCTGCCCATTGTACTTGGAAGTGTGTAACTTGCCTGATCTCCCAGGTTCATGGCTGGAAAGGAATTTTCAGCTCAGGATGAATCTTACCTCTAGTCTCACCCATACCCGATTTTGGGGTGTTCATGTGAGATCTGGGACTGAGAGTTGATGCTCTAGTGGGTTAAGATCTTGGAGCTGCTGCATTTTGTATTACACAAGACCATGAATTTGGGGGTCTAGAGGGTGGAGTCTTAAGGATGGAAGGGTGTCCCCTCCAAATTTCTATGTTAAGATCTTAACCTTAGTAGCTCAGAACATAACTACGTTTGCAGAAAGAAGAGATTAATTTAAAGTGAGGCCTTCAGGGTGGGCCCTAATTCAGAATGACTTGTGGCCTTATGAGAGACGAGTACAGATAGATCCCAGGGAAATGAACACACAGTGGGAAGACAATGTGGGAAGATGGTCATCTGCAATCAAAGAGAGATGCCTCTGGAGAAACCAAACATGCTGCAACTTGACCTTGAACTTCTAGCCTCCAGAAATTTAAGAAAATCAGTCTGTGTTAAGCCCCTCATTCTATGGTATTTTGTGATGGGAGCCCAAGCAAGTACACCATCTAAAACACCACCCCTCATTTATTCTCTAAGACCCCTTACCCAATTTCATTTCTCTTTACTGCACTTACTGCTACCTGGAAGATTATCTCCTATTTATTTGTTTGATGGACACCTACTTACAACGCCGTGAGAGCAAGCTCCCATGTCTGAGAGGCATATAGCATAAGGGTAAAAGCACAAACTCTAGAGCCAGGTCCCTGAGACTGAATGCAAACTCTTCTACTCACCTGTCCTGTAGCTTGGTTAAGTTGCTCAACCTGTGTCTCAGTTTCCTGATTTGTAACATGGGGAAAATAATAACACGGCTTCAGAAAACTGTCAGTGAATAGAAGAAAAGCATGACACCAGTGCGCAGCATGTGGTAGGCACCTTCGGTGGTTGCTCTTGTGGCTGTCGTTGGCCCCTGCTTAGCTCCCGGGCCCACCCTGCGCACAACTGCCAACATAATCCACCGAACGCATCTGTCCTTCCGCTCTATTTGTTCAGCTGTCTGCTGCCATCCATATGGGGCAGCAATTACGGAAGACTTTTACCAGGTTAAACATGCCTTTTCCTCTCGCCAGTCTGCAGCATGCCCTTGGCTCAGCCAGCCCATCCCAGCCACCCACTCTACCACACACGCACACTACTGCCTTACACAAGTTATGAACTTAAATGGTATTTAGTAGAGGCTACACAAATATTTACACGGGTGCGTGGGAGTCAGCGTTCCCCTCGAACGGGGCTCCCAGGACACTGATAATGCCATTCTCAAACGACTGCGGCACATGGCTTAGCTCAGCACTTAGCAGGTACTTGGCACTGATATGAATGTATTCTCACACTGATCTCACTGACTGAATCACTGCCAATGATTTCCGTCTCAGAGAGGAGGAAAGAGGCTCGGAGATTTAAGTACTAGCTTTTCACAGTCCCACAGCCAGTAAACAGGCTTTAACGCAAGCTCAATGTCAACTCCACAGCTCATGTGTCCACCACACTGCACTCTGCTCTGACAGGTCATTTATGATGAATGGCGTGAACAGGGCTCATGCTAACTTCCTAGGGATCATCACCTCTTAAGCAGAAACTCACAGGGAAGCCTTCTCTAAAACTCAAATAAGTCAGTTTAGATCTTCATAAACCGTTTTTCTAAAGTGAGGTGTACCTGTGCTTGACAACGTATTCTTTGGGACTGGCTGAAGAGGCTTTCACTTTCTGAGGTGTCTGTGGGGTGCAGTGGATTGCTGGACTTTGGGTTCCCAAAAATCTGGTTTTGAGCTCAGTTCTACAACTTATTAGCTGTGCTCACCCTGGCATGCAACCATCAACCTGGATCAAAACTTCCTCTTTCAGAAATTTGGGCACAATAGCAGCAACCTCACAAAGATGTCACAAGAATGAAAGCAAACACCATGTGTGGAGTCACCTAGGAAAGGAAGGACCTGCCATGCAACAGGTATTCAAGAAACAACCGTTCATAAGAGAAGAAAAGAGAGTAGGTGAGCATTGTAAGGTTTAACGTGTAAGGTTCTAAAGGAGCCATCAGATAGCACATATTCTCTAAGAAGGGTCTTTTCTATGCAACCAAGAAGTCTGGCCACTCTGAGCTGTACATTTAAGATCCAAGGTCCTCTGGACGGAGGCTGTGGGGACATAGGATACCTTGCAGGAAAACCAGCAAATCAAGGTGTGTAGAAAACTGAACTAAAATATTGGGCTTTGTTTCCCTGGCTTCTCAGAACTTGCTAGAGGTGAGATGAGACTGTAATGTTCTTTTTCAGGGCAAAACAGCTTTCATTTTGCAAGGTAACCATGAGCTGCAGTGCAGAGAAAAAGCAAAGAACTTCAAATGCTAGACAGGAGCAGTTTCCTGGCAAATCAACATTCGTGTGAGGCTTCTGCATAAATGTTGGCTTCACTAACAACCGAAGGCTTGATGAAGCAGATTCCCCTTCCTGGGTTTGCCTGCATTGTGCATGTGACCTAACCACAAAATAATCACTGTTCTTGCACTTTTTAACATTTTTTTTTTTGCCTCAAAGGAGCAGGAAAATGAAAGCAGCAAAGTTAATAAGCTCATGGTGAACTTGGTTAATTTGCCACAACCGCTTTCTACCCTCGACTCTTTTTACAACCCTTTCCTACTTTCTAACCAAATATTCAACACTGAATTGTTAAACAGATATTCTAGAACACCAAGAAAATGCCATAGCTAAAGCCAGGCCCTATTTCAAACCTTAAGAAACATTACTGTCCCAAACTGTATCCTGTGGATTTTCTTTCTTCTTTCCCATCAAAGTACAAGTACTGGATCTTCTGTTCAAAGTTAACCCTCTCTTGGAGATAGGCAATCAGGCAAAGACACAAAGACTAATTCTTCTAGAGTCTTAAAGATCTAAAAAAAAGTAGCTCCTGGCAGGTAGTACTGCACAGCGGAAAAGAACTAATGAGAAGTTTAAGTGTGAGACGTGTCATTTCACTACCATACCAAGAGTCCCTACCCCCTCCAGCTACATCCTTTGCCCAGTCATTACTGATTTCCCCCACCCCCACTACCAGCAGTACCAAGGAAGTGACAAACAGGGACTCAGTAGATGCCATCAATCACTAAGAGGAGAATGAAAAGAATCCAACACATGCTCTTGCAAATGCCTCCCACACTCCACTCCCACACCACCTCCTCTTCACGGATACACATCTTTATGAGCACCCAGCCACTTTTTAATAGCCCTCGAGCTGGGATACATGAAGAGCAGACAGAAACCTCCCCGTCACCATTCTTCATCATATGCCCGTCCACGTTTACAATTCCCAGCTCACAAGCTCCCCAGCCAGGCAGAAGCAGGGCTGTGCACCCACGGGCTACTGGTGACCCAGAAGCGGTAGAGCAGAAGGACCCACGGTGAACGCAGTGCTGTGCGTGCGGGAGGGGTGGCGGCAGGGAAAGGACACACAGCACAGGGAGCAGATGGCACTCTCTACAACTCCTCAACACAGAGAGCCTGTGGTTCCTTATTTCTCCGCTGACCATCGTGACACTGATAAATCAATTCCCATGGCAACCGCTCTAAGTATACCACTAAAAATAAAAGAAGTGGGCTTTAAATGGAAGACAGACACTTGCATGCATTTTGGGAACACAGCGAGAGGCAGAATGTGGCAACTTACATCATAAACCACAGGACAATTTTCCTCTTTGACTCCAAAATCCCCTACTGCACATCTATCCTGACAAAATGATATAAGGAAACAACACAAAAGACCAAGTGTGTGTGCAAGGGAGTTAATTACAGTGATATTAAAACACAAACAATTTAGAAGTTGTCTCACAGCAGAGAATGTGAAATTATAAATACAGATGAAATATGAAGCAGCTATTAACGTTTGTGAGGATAACTTAGAAAAATGGAGGAATAATGACATAGTCAAGTGAATAAAACAAGAACACAACTTATATTTTTTTTAGTTTTAACTATGCCAGGTATACCCTCCTATGAAAAAGTTAGAAAAGTTGATATACTATGTTGGTGGATTTTTAAGGTTTCTTAAATTTGTTTTGAGGTGTTTATGAAAAAATTATGATCAAAGAAAAAAGTAGAGTAAAAGTCACCACAATTTACTTCAACTATTTTCAAAATCTCAGCTCTGCCATACAAGGGTAGATAACAACAAACTAGATGTACACTGAGCAACAAAAATGGAACTTTCTGAGCTTGGTAGAAAAAAACTCTACCTAAAAATAACTAAAAGCTAAAACTAAGATAGCCTTACCTTTGCCTAAATTAAAAATACAGTTGACCCTGGAACAGCGTGGGGGTTGGGGGCTCTGACCTCCACCACTGTAGTTGAAAATCTGCATGCAAGGGTTGTAAAAAATTTTTTTTAATGTTTTATTTATTTCTGAGAGAGAGGGAGAGTGAGAGTGCAAGCATGAGCAGGGGAGGGTCAGAGATAGTGGGGGATACAGAATCTTAAACAGGCTCCAGGCTCTGAGCTAGCTGTAAGCACAGAGCCTGATGCGGGGCTCAAACCCACAATCTGTGAGATCATGACCTGAGCCGAAGTCAGATGCTTAACCGACTGAGCCACCCAGGCACCCCAATCTGCATGTAAGTTTTGACTTTCCAAAAACTTAACTACTGATAGCCTTCTGTTGACTAGAAACCTTACCAATAACAGTCTATTAACACATATTCTGTATGTCATATAGGTTACATATCATATTCTTATAATAAAGTAAGGTAAAGAAAACATATTAAAAAAATCATAAGGAAGAGAAAAATCCATTTAAAGTCCTGTATTTATCATATAACCCCCTGTTGTTTAAGAGTTTACTGTATTTTTTAGGTTCAATTCTGTGTTGTTTAAAGGTCAACTGTACCTACACACCAGATGAGATACAAGAATACACAGAGCCCTAAATGATATATTTAAACAAAAATTTTTTAATGTTTCTTTATTTTTGAGAGAGAGTGTGAGCGTGTAGGCAAGGGGCAGAGGGAGACAGAGACACAGAATCTGAAGCAGGCTCCAGGCTCTGAGCTGTCGGCACGGAGCCTGACATGGGGCTCGAATTCACGAACCACGAGATCATGACTTGAACTGAAGTTGGACGCTTCACCGAAAGAGCCACCCAGGTGCCACTTAAATGACTTATTTTACACATATCCCAGTAGTTGCCTCTGGGAGGGAGGACTGTAAGGAACTTAAAGGGAGCCCTGCATAGAACCGTGGTCACCATCATGTGACCCGTTAGACTGTGTGCCATACCCTGAGGAGTGTGCCTAGTTCAACCTCTGCACCTAACATTTCCTCTCTGAGATAGGAACCATGGTCCCAAACACTAGTTGCTTTACATAATGGCCGTTCTGTTTGACCCTGAATTCTAGTTTTCCTTCTGTTTACAACATGATTAAAAGATGGTAGGAAACCATCATTATTGAAAGATAACATCATGTTTCTACTTGTGTACACAACTGTGTTACACAATCGCCTAACCATTTTAGAGCAAGATGTGAGTGTATGTCGAGTTTATTTATATACATATGATATTACAATTATATGTAACTATTCAGAAATGACACTTGTAAGCTACAAAAGAAACTAGCAAGAGTGGCCACCTCTGTGGAGGGGAACTGGGAACGTAATTCTCAGTGTGTACTCTCTTCGTAACCTTTTAAATTTTGCACCATGTGCATATATGATCAAATACATGTCAAAGCATTTAATCCACCCACCCTGTACACATATTATTACAAAGAGTCTTGAGAAGGAAAATGTTCCAATTATACCAGAACCAGCAAGCATCCAACCCAATTCCTCTCTAAGATCCTACCTTGATTTCCCTTGGGAGAAAGCATTCCTCCCAGGTCCTTTTTACCCTGCTCACCCAGAATCAGCTCACCAGGTGGCAGCATTTGCTGCTATACTTGGCTGTAGATCTTTGATTTTATATGTAGGTTAATTATTAATTAGAGCCACCTAGATTATCTTCCCAGGACCAAAGGCAGCCGGGGACTACGTTCTCTGTTAAATGTCTCCACCCTTGAGTCTGAATGTCTTGGCACTGAGAAATACAGACGCCCCTGTGACTTGATGGCAGGGGCCCCAGGGGGCTTCAGAGCCTTGTGTCTTAAAGAAGCCACGTTAAAAAGTTTTTCCACTTGGGTCCTTTTTTGAGAACTGAATTTCTTTACTGTGTGCTAGCTCTTGAGTCACAACAGCAGCTCCCTGGGGTGGAATTGTCATCGAGAGTGGGGAGGCAGGGCCAGCAGGCCAGCAATGTCTCAGCCTGCTACATGTGGTGCCTATGGGACCCGCCCCGAGAGCATGTTCCAGAACCCGGCACCTTAAATCCATCTACAGTGAAATCTAAGAAAGCCTTTGACACGCACAAGAACTTCCAGACAGATAATTAAGTACCACTCTTCACTTGTCTAACAATTTCATCATTGTTCTGTATTAAAACAAACATCAGAAATCGAGAAAACTTTTCCCTGTGGCAAACCCTCAAAAGAGGAGGGGAGCACAAGTCTACCACACAAATAAAAAGGAATCTTGTCCCACGCACCGTGGGGAAAAGGTGACTGGCAAGTGGAGTTTTTAGGGGGGAGCTACACGAAGCCAGAAAACAAACTTCGAGGTAGTGAGAAAATAAAATGTAAACGACACTGAAGAGCATCAAGTCTAGTTAGGAAAAAGAGGGCTGAGAGGCAGAGTGACAGACATGAAAAGAAACTATCTGGAAAGCGGGAGACAAACGCACTGCTGAGATACACACCATGGTTTCCCCTCTGACAGGAAACACAAATCATCGGGGCCAATGCAGTGACTGACGTGGAGCTTTCCAGCTCGGCTGCCTGGACAAATGACCCAGAGAGTTTCGGAGAGACCTGGAGAGGGGAGGCTGGGAGGGGAGTTCCCCCTCAAGCCCTGGGACACCTCAGCACATTCTCCTTCTGCCACTACCAACACGTTCACTTAATGCTTTGCCTTCAGGGAAGTCATTAGCGACCACACAGAGAGAGAGAGGCTGCAAACCACAGGGAGAGTCACGCGAAGGTTTTAGGGAACAGGAGCTGGTTGTAAGAGAACATGATCACACCCTGCTGTTCTTAGGTTTCAGGAAATGTGGCTTGATGGACGGTACAGCCAGCTCTGGGCAATCACAAATCATGCTGCGAGGGTGTTCTGGGTCGGCTTAGGTTTCACAATGCTTCCATTTCAGGGCTGCAAGGCGGCTTCACTAAACACCTTCCAGCACGATCGTCTGGAAGGCACAGGATCTGAGGCTGACCAGTTACCATCTCTACAGTCCATTGCTAAGTGTATTTGCAGACCACAGACATCAACTGCGTGTATATCGCAAGCCACAATTCTAGTACATACACGGCATGTGAAATGGATGGGCACGCACTCACAAGTATCAAGCATATGTGAACGGCCAATTTCTCAGCGTGGTCACTGGTGGACAGTAACAAGCCAGGGACTCAGACTTAGGTGGTGACACCCTGAAACACCATGAAGCCAGCCCATGACAGAGCTAGAATGGTACATATGCCTTATGTATATGCAGAAACAGAATTTCAAAATATTCTGGCTAAGCAGCAGCACTCTGATTTGAAGCAACATTTAACTAGCTGGGACCAATCTGTTGGCCAGACTTGTCCCAAAGGGCTTGAGGCCTGCAATGATGGATACGAGGTTTCAGAATTTATTGGGAAGTGTCGGTGGACGTATGAAGTAGCTAGGTGGAGCAGAAGTGTTAGTCACTTCTAATCAACTACATTAATAATATAAACTGGAATAAATCTAGACTGGTGTTAGCCTCAGAAATCCATTCTATCCAGGCTTGCAAACGGATGCCTGTAGGGGTGGGGCAGGTATTAGCAAAGAGCAGAGCTGGATGGGAGAAGGCTCTGTGCTACTCAGTCCTCCACTGCCTTGTCAGAACATGAACCGCTGGGGTTCTGCCTTCAAGATTTCTTTACAAGTGGGAGATCCAAGTTTTTACAAGCTTTTCTGATTTTTAAATGCCTGGAACTAATTAAAAAATAGTTAAACACTCTTCATGTCAAATGAAACACATCTTAAACTTTTATAACATTACAAAGGGAAATGAAAATATGTCCCCGTGAGTATGTTTTCAAATAGGTAAAGGTTGGCCATACACTTGTAAGGTTAACAGAAGTTCTTTCTTAGCAGAGTCTTGAAACGTACAGTTAAAAAGAAGGCAAGGCACTGTATTTACATATTGTGTTTATGATAAAAATACTTTAGAAGCTGCATGAAAGTAAAATAGGGACACTGAAGAAATGCAAATCAAAGGCACAATGATCTATGGGCCTCAGTGATCTATCACCCAGTAGTAGGATGGCTACTTTTAAAAACACAGAAAATAACAAATGTTAGTGAAGACATAGACGAATTGAGGCTCTCGTGAACTATTGGTAGGGATGTAAAATGGTGCAGCCACTGTGGAAAACAGTTTGATGGTTCTTCTATGAAGTTGAACAGACCTATGTATGCCTCAACAATTTCACATTTGGGTACATACCCCCAAAAATTGGAAACAGAGACTCAAACAGATACCTGTACGCCAGTGTTCATTATATTCATACAATGGGTTATTCAGCCTTAATAAAATCCTGATATATACCACAAACCAGATGAACCTTGAAGACATTACGCTAAGTGAAATACGCCAGACATAAAAGGACAAATGCTGCATGATTCCACTTATAGGAGGCCCCTAGAACAGTCAAATTCATGGAGACAAAGGAGAATCGTGGTTGCCAGGACCTGGGGGAAGTGGTAGTATTAAGTTAGGATTTGATGGGGACAGACTTTCAGTTCTGCAAGATGAAACAGATCAGGAGATAGACAGTGGTGACAGTTATGTAGTATTATAAACGTATTTAATGTCACTGAATTGTACATTTAAAAATGGTTGAAAAGGTCAATTTTCTTTTCTGTATATTTCACCACCATTAAGGGAGTGAGGAGGACAATAGGGATATATAGGGAGGAGGTAGTCAAAAGGAGGTACCTTTCTCACCTGTTGGTTTTCTCAGCAACCAATACAGGCCCAGCCACTCCCCACCTCCTCCCCAGTGTGCATATGCACATGCACACGGACGCACACGAAAACGCACACGCACACACACACCCCACCCCTTGCATCTTATAGCCTGACTATAAGGAAGTGTGGTGACCACAGAATCTTGTTGCTCTAATCTTCCAGGGCCACTGTGTATGGTTGTACAGCTGGCACACTGTGCATAGGATCCTGGTCCAGGGGACCAGTCTGTGCTCCACTGGCCAGGCCCTGTGTCTTGAGGAAGGGTGCCTTTTCTTTCTTACAAAGGCACTTTAGGCTAATGGTGATCCTGATCTTGCCTACTTCAAACTGGTCTTCCCTTCTGTCTGCCTATTTCCCTTCATGATAACATCTCTTTTCACTGACACTGTGTTCAAACTGCAACCTCCCTTCTTGTTCCAATCAGCTCTTGGCTTCTACGAACTCTGTGCTTCTCTCTCCTTTGGTCTCTGCCAATCTCTCTGCTGCACCATCTCTTACCATATTCAGACCCTTGACCTCTGGTCCGGTCTTTGACCTCTGACTAGGGTGCCATACCTTCAGCAACCCTCCCCAGAGGGTACAGTTTTCCTGTTGCTGCCAGATTAATTTTCCCCTTACAGGGATCACTGTTTCACTCACATACCTCCAGGGGCTTCCGTCTTCTCTCTTGTAGGTGTTGCCTAAATGAACAATAAAGTGGCTTACACCTAATTAATACATCTATTATTTAAAGCAGGACTATCAGTTTATTTTAATTTTCTTTTTCCTAGGTGACTGTGAAGAAGTAACAGATTCAAACAATCTTTCCAGTAGAATACATTTTTATATTTCCAAGTTGCCGGCAAGGAGTCAATAGATTGAAAATGAAGAAATCTTAGAGAAGCTTTAACTTCCTGTCCCTGCAGCTAATTAAAATGATGTCTCTCTCAGTTCTGGGGGCTGTGAAGTCCAAACTCAGGGTACCAGCAGAGTCTGGCAAGGGCCTTCTTCCTCATTCAGAGCTGGCACCTCACATGGCAAAAGGACTGGGAAGCTCTGTGGGATCTGTTTTATAAGAACACTGGTACCATTCTTGAGGGCTGCACTCCTATGAACAAATCGTCTCCCAAACCCATCTCCTAATACTATCACAATGGGAACTGGGATTTCAACCAAAGAATTCTGGGATGATGCAAGCATTCAGACCATAACAAAGTCCATGGAGACCTCTGTGGTACACTTCCTAAACTTAGTTATATTTTAAGCCTGCAAGTCAAGTCCTACACTAGTACCACTAAGTTTCAGCCTGGTTCTGCAGTGAAGGATGAATGGGGAAAATATCCCTGGCACTAGATGGCAGGTATATGAAGACAAGTCTTCACATTACTAACATGAAGATGATATAATTGAATGGGACTTCTTTCTTAGAATTATGGCCAAGGACCAAAGCCGAGGACAGTGAGGCTAAGTACCCTACTTAAAAATGTGCCATGAACATGTAGGAAGCACCCCTAGTGCTTACCCAGAGGTCACAGGACCAGTTTGACCAGCCAACCATAGCCCTCAACAAAAGGGAGAACGGTTGATGTTACCTTTGTATGGAGGCCAAGTTTCTAGCACTGGTCACTGCCTGCTTCCTCAACAAGTCAGGAGCATGGGGTGGGGAAAGGGTTCCGAGGCAATCTCTAAGACAGACTGAGGTACCTTCAAGAAGGGGAGACTGGAATCCCATCCCTCATCTGGCTGCCTGCTGAGCTACAGAACCCCTAGGTCCACGCTGGCTTGGTAGTGAAGTGGAAAGGGGCATGTCAGGGCGTTGGGAGAACTTGGACTGGGGGGATACCCAGAAACACAGAGACTGGCATCCGATTATGAGCTAGAGATATGGAAGGCAGGAAGCCCACTGAGGAGCTCCACGGAGGCAGAGCTTAGAGGGGCCCAGGTGTAGTACTTGAGGAAAGCGGTGGTGGGCAGAGGGGGTAAACTCCATCCCATTCTAATTCATTACAGCCCCTGGGCAGAGTGCAAAAGTAGTTTGCAGAGTTCCTTTTATTCAAATCAGTGGGGCAGGTCCCCTGAGATTCCCAGGCATCCCCTGAGCCAGGCAACAGGACACTGGACTCTTTGGAGGAGTTGGGAGCATGAATGCAACATGAACACCCAGCAATGCCAAAGTGAGATGTGGCTCCCCCTGAACAGGTCCTGTGCCGAAGAGCTGGAGGTGAAGCTGAGTACGGCCCAAGAGAGCCACACACAGTATCTGTGCAGAGACTTCTAGCATCAGAATGAACCAGATGGAAGTACTTTCTCACCACTGACTGTGACTTGCCAAGCTAAATAACTGCTTGACCCTTGCTCCCTGTTTCCTGTCACACCGGGAGGAGCAGAGCTCAGAAGAGAGGAGGAGAGTTTAGTCTAGTACAGAGTCTAGTACAGAGCTAGAAATGGATATGAGATTAGGAAGTTTCAGCAAGACTAAGGAATTATAGAATACAGTCAATGTGTATCATCCAGGGACTGGAAATGTGATTTGAGAGTTGTGGGGCGCCTGGGTGGCTCAGTTGTCTGAGCATCCAACTTCAGCTTAGGTCATGATCTTGTGGTTGACCAGTTCGAGCCCCACATCAGGCTGTATGCTGACATCTCAGAGCCTGAAGCCTGCTTCAGATTCTGTGTGTGTCTCTCTCTGTCCCTCCCCTGCTCATGTTCTGTCTCTCTCTGTCACAAAAATAAACATTAAAAAAAATTTTTAAAAAAAATAAAGAAAGGACAGTTGTAAGCAGTGCCTAGAGGGAACTAAAGCTATTTCAGGCTGCTACCCTGAACAAACTGAGTGAGGCTCCTCAAGAAACCAGACATAACGAAAGGGGATCTAATACACATAACTTATCAAGTCTTCCTAAATTGGGTGCAGCTGGAAAACAGTACAATAGGATTGTACTCTAGCTTGAGACAGGCCAAGGTCGACTATGGGCCACTCCTCGTCACTTTCTAAGGAACACACTCCAGGTGAAGAAGTCCTCTCTCTGCCAACCCCTGATGCCCTGGGGGAAGAAAGGGCACATGACTGGACTCACAGAGGTCTGCACTGGAACCTCTCCCCTTCTCCTGGGTGTTGTACTGGTGAGCTGAGGCACATCCCTTCCCCACTCTGCAGCAGGCAATACGCTAGCCTCATCACCTAAGAGCTCTACCATATTGTGGTGGTACCCACATTATAGAACCCACCTGACCTGAGTGTTCCATCGATGGTCCAAATGATGAGACCAGGATTCTGATTAAGCCTGACTCTAAACCAAATCCATGCTGGCTCTGACCCACTACACCAAAGAGGAAAGGGGGAAAATGAGCTCAAAGGAGACCTACAAATGTCCCAAGTGATTTTAGAATTTGCACCTGCTTGGGGTGCCTTGGGTGGCTCATTTGGCTAAGCATCTGACTTCAGCTCAGGTCACGACCTCGCGGTTCATGGGTTCAAGCCCCATGTCAGGGTTTGTGCTGACAGCTCAGAGCCTGAAGCCTGCTTTGGATTCTGTGTCTCCCTCTCTCATTCTGCCTCCCCCCCTCCACCTCCCGCTCCACTTCTCTCTCTCAAAAAAACATAAAATTAAAAAAAAAAAAAAAGAATTGGCAGCTGCTAATCAATAGTTGAAAATGCAGATGATTTTATTTACATTTTCAAATATATAAAACCTGTTGTTGTGATAGGTTATTATAAATAATAAAACTAAGTCACTATGTCCAACCCCTTCCCTGGACTCACAAAGGAACGCCACCAGTACTGGACAACTGCAGCCTGACCTTTAGCAGAGACACAAAAGCACTATTGAGGAAAAAAAAAACACACACAAAAAACAAGAAACGAGTTCTGAACAGAATGCACCAGAATCAAACTTGCCAAGCTGTCTGTACTGTGGAATTTTGCAGTGTTTAATGTCAACTGTCCAGAAGTGGCCTTATGGGTCTCTCTGAAAGAATACTTTAATACCACTATTACTACCCAGCTCTGTAGGTAGTACTATAGATAATCAAAAGTTCCTGGAAACCACTATAGAGCTCACAACTCAGGAAAGGCCTTTATTAACCTTTTAAAAGCATTAACCAGAGAACTTATCTTAACCAAATTATCTCAGCAGCCAGTCTCCTTGCTGGGTGAATCACTATGCAAATAATCAGGGCTCTGAGTCATTGAAAATTGCTGAAAGGGATTTGGTTTAGTAAGCACAACAACTTTTCCCTAGAAATGTAAGCTATGCTTTAAAAAGGTATTCTCACACTTTGCCCTCAAGATATCTCTGATACAGAACTTACCCAGACAACTTATTACCAAGGAAAAAAGACAGCATCTCATTTCAGAAAATCCCCAACTGCCCAATTCCAGAGCCACTATCCTTCTCTGTGATATTAGTAGGTAAAAATATGTGTATACATTATGCTTTCTATTTTCAGAGTGAAAGAACTTGAAATTTTTGACACTTCCTATGAAAAGGCCAACAAGTCCTTCAAGCCATTTTCTAGAGGCACCAAAGAAAAGGAGAATGGTCCTAAAATTTCAAACTGAGATGAAAATGGTGTCTCACCAATCCTTCTTAAAAAATTTTTTTTCACAGGAAACTTTTTGCCCCAACCAGTGTTTCCCCAACTAGTCAAGAATATGTTCTCATAAGCCAATTCAATAGGTAAGTATTGGTAAAGAATAGTTCTAAGGAACAGATTTAAACAGTACCCTTCTATCTTAGTGAGGTTTTCATCAACCAGAGCCACTATAGCAAGAAATAATAGAGATTATCTCCTAATTTCTACCGTCATCTTTATTTAGCTAGCTCCGTCATAATACTTGTTTTTAATACGGCTTTCAATCTCTACAATTTATTGATCACCACTAGTAAGGTTAAGAAGGGTTCTGGGGAGCCACGGTGGCTCACTGGGTTGAGCGTCCAACTCAAGTCATTCTATCACAAAGACCCAGTATCAGTTATAGGGCAGTTGTATGGGCCTACATTTGGTTTAATGCCTTGTCACCAGCTTGAAATTCTTTTGAACAAGGGGTCCCACGTTTCCATTCTTCAATGGGCCCTGCAAGTTTTGTAACTGGTTACTCTATATCATACTTGTAATTTACAAAGGTTTTATTTCACTTTAAAAAACAAAGACATCAATATTTTATATTTCCGAACATAATTAAGGTAAAATACTCAAGTATCCTTCACCTGAAGCACTGTGAAGTTTTCTCAACTGTATTTTCTGGGTCTACTCCTGCCCAACACCAATTTGCCTTCACTCAGCCCAAATTCGTCTGTAGCACAAACCTGATCTTCTCACACTGCTTCAAACCCTTCAAGGGCATCCACTGCCTTCAGCCTCAAGCCCACCAAAGACTTCACAGGGCCGCAAGGCTCTGAGCTCCATCCCCTGCCTGCCGTTTGACCTCTGTCCACTTTCAGGTTCTAGAAAGTACCGTGTTCCCTACCCATCTCATAGTCTTTGTATGCCCTGTCCTCTATGCCCAAGGGACAAATATTTCAACCCATATGCAAGGATTTTAGATAAAATAATGCAAAACTCCTGGACTCAATTCAACAATCACTTCTGGCTTTTATATCATTGAAGAAACACAAGAGGGGTTTTGTAAAGGCCTAGAATTCTTAGTAAGTATGTTTTTCACTTATGCTATGCTTTGGGCTACTTTTCCGATGATGAGGATGAGGAGTCTTCATCTAACTATGAAACCTGGGCCAATGAAGGGATGATGTAGGAAAGGTCAATTTCAAACATTTTTTTAGCTCAGGTTTACTGAGCCATCTGCATGATCTTTCTTGATCTCTCAGACACAATGTTCCCAAACAAACTGGAAGGGTTTTGGAAAAATAAACTGAAAAGTACTAATGAGACCTCATCAGGGAAGATATACAGATGGCCAATAAGCCTAAGAAAAGATATTTCATATCTAGGTTAACAAGGAAATGCGAATTAAGAAAACAAGGTACCAATACACATCTATGAGAATGGCCAAAATGGAGAACGCGGCCAACACCAGATACGGATAAGGATGTGGAACAACAGGAATCCTCGTTCTCTGCTGGTGGGAATGCAACATGGAACAGCCCCTCTGCGAGACAGTTTGTCAGTTTCTTATGAAACTAAACCTCCTCTTACCGTACAATCGGCAATTGCGGCCCTGTGTTATGTACCTAAGGGGTGCTGGAAACTTATGTCCACACGAAACCTACACTCAGATATTTATGGCAGCTTGATTCCCTACTGCCCGAACCTGGAAGCAATCAAGATGTCCTTCAGCAGGTGGATGGATCAACAGACTGGCACATCAAGTTTATGGAATACTAATCAGAGCTGAAAAGACCCAAACTTTCAAGCCATAGAAGGACATGGAGGAACCTTAAATACACATTAGAAAGTGAAAGAAGACAATCTGAAAAGGCTACGTGCCGTAGGATTCCAAGTCTATAACGTTCTAGCAAAGGCAAGGCTATGGACACGGCACAAAGACTGATGGTTGCTGGGCGGGGGAATGACAGGAACAGGTGGAGCACAGGGAATTTTTAAGGCAGTGAAACTACCCTGTGTGGTACCCTGATAGGAGTACTCTGTATTCCTGATGACAAACACATGCTTGTGTATTTGTTCAAACCCACGGAACCTACAACACCCAGAGTGAACCATAATGTAAACTGTGGACTCTGGGTGATTACCCTATGTCAAAGGAGATTCACAAACTGTTGCAAATGTAGCAGTCTGGTGGGGTGTTGACAGGGCGAAGCTGGGCGTGTGCAGAAGCAGGAGGCGTGTGGGAAATCTCTGTGCCCTCTGCTCAATCTGCTGTGAACTTTCAATTGCTCTAGAAAAAGAAAGTCTTGATCTAAAAAAAAAAAAAGATTACTGGGAAGGAATTACGGGCTCAGTTCAAGAGGACCTCGTATACATTCTTTGAAGATATTTTACTATTAGAGCTGGTAAAATATTCATACAGAAAATGTGTAACAGTGGCTTTTCCGGCTCAGAAAGAAATGGACAATTCTGGAGAAGTTGCCTGCCATTGTTTTCTCATGAGCTCTAAATGCCAAGATGCTCAAAGATTTTTGTCTGCCTCTATTTTAATGCTCTGACAGGATACCCACCAGTTCACTGGTATACTGTGCATCTTGAAAGTTCATTGATGGGAAAGCTTTCCCAAAAGAGGAGTATCTTCTGAACTGAGAGGTCTCCTGATCTTGGCCTTGAGGATGTTTAAAAACGATCTGACATTGTCGCCCATCCCATCCTCTTTAACTCTTTGAATACTGCAGAACACTGGCTTTTCACAAGAGTGTTGAGAGAACTGGCTCTCCGTATGGGAAAAAACTAAGAGATCTGTCCGCAAAAATATTCCAGGTGAATGAAGCCTCTAAACATCAAAAAAAGTTCAATTACAAAAACATCAGAAAAATATACAGGGGATTATGTCTACAACCTTGGAGAAGGAAGGTCTTCTTAAGCCAGACACCACAAAAAAATCATACAAAGAAACATTATGTATCGTGTCTTTGATGTCGTTCAATTTAACAAAGTTAAAAGACAAGGCCAGGATTAGAGAAAGCATTTCCCACAAAACAAAGGATTAGTATTCAGACAATAGAAAGACGGATAAATCAATAAAGAAGGCATTTTTAAAATTGAGCTAAGGACATTAAGAGGTAATTTACAGTGGGGCACCTGGGTGCCTCAGTTGATTAAGCATCCAACTTTTGATTTCCACTCAAGTCATGATCTCACAGGTTCGTGAGTTTGAGCCTTGCTTCAAGCTCTGTGCTGCTGGTGAGCCTGTTTGGGATTCTCTCTCTCTCCCTCCTACCCCTCCCCCGCCTCTCTCTCTCTCTCTCTCTCTCTCTACCTCTCCCTTTCTCCCTCCCTCCTGCACAATCTCTCTAAAAATAAATAAACTTAAAAAAAGAGGCAACTCACAGAAAAGGAAATTAAAAATGCCTAAAAACGTATCTTTCTCTTTAGTAGACTGGCAAAAAATTTAAAGATCAATTTTTTTTTTTAAAATATTTTTTTATTTATTTCTAGGAGACAGAGAGACAGCATGAGCAGGGGAGGGTCAGAGAGAGAGGGAGTCACAGACTGAAACAGGCTCCAGGCTCTGAGCTGGCAGTCAGCACAGAGCCCGACGCGGGGCTCGAACCCACGAACCGCGAGATCATGACCCAAGCGAAAGTCGGACGCTTAACCGACTAAGCCACCCAGGCGCCCCAAAGATCAATTTTATAAAGTGTTGGCATGTATGTGACATGTACCTGAGACCCTACTGGTGAATAATTCAACATTCTTCTATCACACACCTTGTACAATCCAAGTATTCTGTTTGTCCCCAGTGAAGAGAAAAAGCCTGTACTTACACATGTAATGAAGATGCCACATTGGAAGTTTTTCTGTAACACAAGCTACTAGCAGCAGTATCAAATATCAATGTGATTTATAAAACAGGCCCCTCTGGAAAATGTGCCAAAGGGAGATAACCAGGAACCAGACTTGAGATCCTCACCCATAATGAATGTCAAGAGAAAGATGTGAAGGAGGATTTCTTTGGAAAGATCTCTGTCAGCCCCCAGAGAGCCCCTTCTCCCCATTAAACAAAGGGTGGGAATATCACCTTTTGCCTCTCAGGAGGGTGTTTGGTGAAGCCAATTCGGAAGCTGCACAGGAGTTCTCCACGGTTAAGGAGGCACAGAGAACCGTGCCTGGTTTCTACCCTGGGAATCTAGAACACGGGAGGCAGTGTGGCTGGCTGCCTTGATGACTAGGGAGTGAAGGAACGTGGCAGCTACACTGGGACTGGCTTATCCCTCTGAGTCTGTTGAAGCAAAGAGTACTAGATGTTTCTATGGACCAGTGGTGGTCCACAGGGAGGAAGGAGCCAGTCCAGGGCCTGTCATATCTAGGTCTCTACAGCTGTCTGAGGGGCAACATGACCTCATGATGCACAACTGGAGGTGGACTGCTAGATTCCCAGGGGCTAAGACAGAGGAGATATATGGGCCTTGAGGAGCACCCCATTAATGCTCTATCAGGCCTTGAGAACAGAGGCCAATGGACCACACTGCCAGTCACAGAAAGAGTTTCCTGTCCCCTCTGCTATCCTCTTATCTCCAGCCTCAAGAGAGCAAATCAAAAAGAAAGATACTGAGCTGTGCTTTGTAAGATGTATTAATGTTTTTAAAAAGCAATTTTCATTATAATCCCTATGGTATGATTCAATTTATATTAAGAAATATACTTTGTAAACATTTATGTATATCCAGAAAATGGTTTAGAAAGACAAAAAGTAATAATAGTTACCCCTCTGTGGAGTAATGTAGGCAGTTTAATGTCAAATGGTAAATTCATTTCATCCTCATTATCTTAAAAGATCAGAAACACATTCATGAATTTCTTGATTAAATAGATTAAACAACAACACTATTCTCATGAACAACATTCATCTTTTTTTTTAAATGTTTATTTTTGAGAGACAGAGAGAGACAGAGCATGAGTGAGCGAGGAGCAAAGAGAGGGAAAGACACAGAATCCAAAGCAGGCTCCAGGCTCTGAGCTGTCAGCACAGAGCCTGATGTGGGGCTTGAACCCATGAACCGTGACATCATGACCTGAGCCGAAGTTGGACACTTCTAATGAACCACCCATGCACCCCAAAATTCATCTGTATTAATCTATTAACGTGGATCATCCAGAGCTCTAACCATGAGGACATACACATCTTTGGGCTGTTTTGTTAAGGTCCATCTGCCATTTTTCAGTTTTCTCTACATGTGCCCATCTGAGTATATTCTGTATCTGGGGCTTAGATGTCAACCGTGGACCTTAAACTACCATTCTTCCCAAAGTAGACAAGATTCACAGATGAAGTTGCATTTTCTTAATGTACTTAAGAACTTAATAGTTCTCAATGTTAAGAACTATTTTTGTAGTTTCCTCTGTCAGCCAGAGAAGGAAGAAATAGGACTCTATCAAAAGAAAACCAAGATGCCAAATGGTTAATAAACGAAGAACCAGAGTGTTAAGTAAATACAAAATTAGAAGAGCTTGAAGTTTTTAAGGTAAAAAGCCCTCCCATTTATGCATGTATGTGTACATATGCACACACATGTGGGTACACATACAATTGGTTCTGAAACAGGAGAAACCCAACACTAAACTACAGCCTGTGAATCCAGAGACAAACACAGTACTTTGGTGATAGACCAAAAAATCTCAGGAAAGCTGTTAATCAGTTTGAAGAAACCAGCCAAAAAAATCATGGGTTTTGAAAAAGTATAGTGTAAAAGCTATCAGTTACTAATGAAAGGGTAAAGCTGCCTTCTGCATTACGACAAGCGTACAGAAGCCTGCATGTTGTACTGTTTCATCCTGTTCGCCCCTAACATACAATTTCTATGTTATACCCAGGAACTGATTCATTACAGCCCATAGACCAAGGGTATTTTTGTATCTCAAATGGTTGAAAAAAAAGTATTTCCTGACACATAAATTGATAGGAGTATCACATTTGAGTATCCGCAAATAAAGTTTTGGAACTCGGCCACTTGCATTTGTTTCTGTATTGTCTACAGCTGCTTCCACACTACAAGGCAAGTTGAGTAGTTTCAACAGAGACACGGTGGCTTTCAAAAATATCTGATCTTTTACAGAAAAGCTGAGCCGACCCCTGTTCCAGACCAAGCGACTCTTCTTTACTACCACTTGCAAACAACACTGCTGATCGTTGCAAAAAGTGACCATTAAGCCTCCTATACACATTCAGTGATCATCAGTTGCTCAGAGATGGGGAACCCTCCTTTATCAGCCCATTGACTAGTGTTTATTTCAACCAGCCTTCCTGAGCTCCAGCCACTTCTAAACAACCCGTTGATGCTGTCCAGGGGACAAAGGAGATCCTCATACACATTTAGCACTAAGCATCTAGAAATACTCAGTGTCAAAAGAACAATAAGCGTGTTCTGGGAATTAATTCCCCACAGCTCCTACCAGAATAAAAATATTATGATTCATATTAAACTATACCTTAAAAATAACCATTTTATGCCTATATACAATATTCTGTATACTCTGAAGTTCCACGTAAAAAATTATTCAGTAAAAGGAGTTTGAAGATAATTTATTCATAACATACTTTATTCATATGTAAATTACTGGTCCAGTCAGCCTCAGGAAAAACAAACTAACCACACATCAGTCCTACTTCTCTTCCAACTTCTTACCTCCCCTTGGCTCTGCACAGCACACCTACCTGCCCCTTCTAGGCTGTCCCCACCTCGTACTCACAATCACACATGCTCTCAGTTCACAGATGCACATGTGATCCACACACTTCATCCCATCACATCCCTGGTTATACCTTGGGCAATTCTGTTCCAAAGCTTTTTAATTGTACTTTTGCTCCTAAGTCACCTTCCCTTTCTTCCCCCGCAAATTGAATCCGGCATTCATTCATTCATGCATTCATTCATGCATTCATCCTAAAGTTTATTTATTTTGAGAGAGAGGAAGAGAGAGAATCCCAAACAGACTCACACTGTCCGCATAGAGCCTGACACAGGACTCAATCCCATGATCAGTGAGATCATGACCTGGCTGAAATCAAGACTCAGACACTTAACCAACTGATCCACCCTGGTGTCCCCAAACCCAGCCTTTAGAATGCCACTGACCAGGTTTATCCCCTGCTGTGTCGATCAGCTCTTCAATTCCTAAAAGCAGAGCCACTTATGAGGAAGATATGAAACTCAAGAGCAAGAATTGGGCACTGTATTCAGGGAGTCTAGAGAGCATCTGCTAGGGTTTCAGAGAGCCTTCAAAGCAATATTCGTAGCCATCCGGGGCCCCAGAGCAGGCTTCTGGCAACCTTGCCTCCAGGAAGCGGATGCACTGATCAGCTACCACGGATAGTCCAGTTGCCCAGAAGTTAGACTTCTCATTGTTGAGTAAAATGGCAATCACTAACCTGAGCTTGGTTTTAAGAAGTTCCTCGAGCCGATCCTGCATCAGCTCTGAATACACTGGGCAAAACTCAAGCTGGTGACCATGTCAAGGTTCCATCTCCTCTTGTGAAATATCTAACTCATAGCACTTTTTGCTAGCTCGCTCTGAGTATTTATTGACCACTTACTGTGCCCTGGTGATTTGCTGGCAACTGTTACATGTAAAATCAGTAGACCAGAGTCCACTCTACTGAGGAACTTTAACTGGCTGGGGAAACAAGTCAACTGACTTATGTGAAATAGCAAAAGGCCAATATAAAACCAAATTGACAAAATAATCAAAACGTATGGGACAGACGGTGAGGGGGGTGGTGCAAGGACGCTGGGGAGGCAGTGTGGGCCAAGATTCGGGACGGTAGGACAAACCAGAGTGGGGTCTGGGAGAATGTGTGGAATGTGGCAGAGAGAAAAGCCCGAGAGAAAGGATAAAAAGGTACAAGCAGCATCTGACCATGACCAAGTCACCCTCATGAGGCCAAGGATCCATGTTGGGGATCAGAAAACAAATAAGGTTAAAGGGCAAGACTTGAGGGCCTGATGGCCAGACAGGTTGACACTTGATAGCGCCACAAAGGAAGATGCCTAAATAAGAGGATGACACCATAAAAGTGACAATGGGGAGTATAGAATCTTCCTTCTGACTGGACATGTTGGATCAGAAGAAATAAAAGTCATGAGGCAAGGAGGTAAGTCAGCAAGTTAATACAGGAGCAAGCATGAATTTAGGTACTTTAGACTTAGATTAACAGAAGAGAAGAGTAGAAACTTGCCAAGAGCCAAAACATAAGCTCTGGTAAATACAGATTAAAGGTTTCTTTCCTTCCCTGTCCTGAGTGCTTACCAGCTATATGCAGTCAGGAAACTGGTTAGTAACAGTGAATAGTGACACTGATGGGCAATGCACTAGAACCTCTTCAAGTCCTATTTTTACCTTGAGATTAATAGGACAATTACAGCCTTCACCCTTGGTGATTTAAAAAATTATGGTATGCTGAAAATTAGTAATCTCTACTCAGCATATTTGGTAATTCTCTACAAATTGCAACACCTTGTCTTTCTAATCATACCATGTATTAGTCCACTCTATTTGCTCTTTGTACCCCTCTCCCGCATTGAGCAATGTCCAAGAATGGGCCAAGTCTACCATAGGCATCAAGTGTTGTCTGAAGTGCTAGGCTGCTCGAGAATCCCTGGCAGGGCCAGGGAAGGCCGTCAGCCCCCCAAGCAGTTCCCTTCATTCGAACAGTCGCCAGAAGACAGGAAGTGCCTATGAGACACACAGAATACACCTTCTCGAAGCTGTTTAGATACTGTCTCCATCTGTTCCCCTTAACAGCTTCCTTCTGCCAAAGCACAGCTCTCCCATCTTATCTGGCTTGAGTTACTGCCAGTTTGTTTTCATAAAGATCACTATCTCAGCCAGACACTGGGAAATAAGTGAGACGACAAATCTGGTTTTGATGAAAAGGAGACATTAAATGGGGTGTTAGTATTACCCAAGGGACAAGGAAACTCTGAAACTCCACTGCCTCACAGACTGCACACCCCCGCTGAAGAGACGGATCAAACACTACAGTATCCTGCCTTTAAAAGTCATCAGAGAAAGGACTGCCTGGCACTGTGCACAGACCTGCTCACGGAGCCAATCAGAGAAAGAACACATCCTCATGCCTCACAGGTATGTTTGCTTAAGAAAATATTCATACCAAACCAGGGTCTCCACCCTTCTGAGCTTCCCCCTAAGTAATAAAACCAGACCCATATGTCACACATTAAACCAGAATCTAATAGTGTAACCAGACATTTGGGGGCTCGGTAGGTAGAGCGTGCATGATCAAAGGTAGGAGATCTGCCCCTTCTAGAAGGAGCCAAGACAATGCTCATATGCCGCAGCCAATCAAACATCAGGACCTACTGGAGAAATGGAAAAGTGCATGCCCAGATGGGCCAGGTGGCAATGTTACTTCTAGTTCCTGCTAAAACTCTTTTAATGAGCAAAAAGCTTATGTCTTTCCAAGTAAAGGCTTTGGATCACATGTCAAAGAGGAAATTTCCTAATACATCCCTTCCCCCAAATTGCGTAATGCTTCCTCTCCTTCACATTATACCATAACCGCAACCTTTATGCCCTTTAAGGGTTAACCCCCATTAAGACAATCTAAAGTAAAAGGAGTTATCTTCTCTCAGTATAATCTGGTTTGGGTTTCTCTCCTTAGTAGCAAGTCTGCCCCGACCTGTCAGCAGGAGTGTTAATTCATCATTTAACTACTAAAAGAAAGCCAGTAAGAGGAACCAACAACCAATATGCCTCCAGTTACTATCTCAACTGAAGGGGTTAGGTGAGGCATGCTGTTCATAAACTTTCCAACAACTTCACAACATAGGTATCAGAAGTGGAAATAGACAGTGTGTAGGTAAGTTGACTTGGCCGAAGTCAAAAGGCCAGTAAGGGTCAAATTAATATTCAAGCCAAATTCCTCTCACCAGGGGGATCTTAATCTGAGCTCCATGGGCTCCTGGTCTGGGGACACTGATAGGAAAATAATTGATTTTATTCTTCATTAATCTCTCCTTGAAATTTAGCATTTTCCTGTTAACGATGGACATGAGCAACCAACCACCACAGGCACTGGCAGTACCGGACTTTATCAGCAACAGAAATAAACTTCCCCATCACCCTACAGTTGCTGTTGACTTCCAAGTATTGTTTAAGTTTTTCACTACTTATACATTTTAACAGTCATTAGATATAGAACTAGAGCATGTTATTTTGTGCGTTAATAAAGACACACATACTACCCCAATACAAATTTGTTTTCTTTAATATTTCAGTTACTGTTTCTCAATGGAATTGGCTTCCTCTCTAGTCTCTTTTGCCTTATTTTATGCATTTAAAACATAATTCAGAGGGAAGTTCCACAGACGTGCCAGCCGGCTTGAAGAGCTGCTAGCATACACAAAGTGTAAGAACTACTGCTCTAAACCCTGAGCATCTCCATCATTTTCCCACTGAGCCTACCTCATACTCTCTTCCTCCCTGCTTCTCTCTTTTCCCAGCCTATCCTAAAATGTTCCATGCACAGAACTAAGAAAAAAAAAGTAATCATTGAAGATTCATTCACTAAATCAACTAAATGTACCATCTGCTATTAAGTAGTATTTATATTTGTAAGTTTGCATGGCTCCAGATTTTCAGTCCCAAATTAGCTTTAAGTATGATGGTTCAAGACCCAATTTATTATTGTGCTGACATGAAGAAGGACAGGGGCAACTCCATTTATCAGAAATCCTGTAACTGCCTAACAACTGCTGCTGGCACAAAACAATTCCATCAGCGAACAATGCCCCAATCAGTTAAAACAAAAAGCAATATTCTCGAACAACAGTAAACGAATCCAGAGATGGCTACTCAACTGTAGCCAAGATTCTTTGAGTATCAGGTAACATCTTTCTTATGTTTGAAAATGCCAAGACGCTGCTCTCCCCCACTTCCAGACTTAATGGTAGTCTCTTGGGAGTATGCTTAAATAACACACCACACTCATACATAATGCACAGGCATGGGTTTCCTCAATGAAAATAAGACAGAGGAAAAGAGAGCTTCCTCACAGAATACAGTGGCACAAGGCATGCATTTGTGTTAAGGGCACAGAGCAATTGCAGGGTGTCAACATCCTGATGTTACCATAAACGTATAGAAGATTAGTAGGAAAGACTCAGATCGTCGATAGTGAGTCTTCCATTACCAAATTTTCCCTAAAGCTTCAACAAGGCCATTCATGTTAATTTTCTTTTCAAAAGGATCTTCCACTCAGTACACACAAGAATGTGAATGCTGAGGTTATAAGGTTGAAGAATTTCTTTAATATAAAAATATTTCTCAGTTGATTCAACCGGGCTGTGATATCATTTCTTCCTCTGGCTCGTTCAACTCTATGTACCCCGATCCTTAACAATGAAATTCCTTGTAGTTCCATCTTCAAGCCTACATTATGCTCAGACTTATGACTTGAATGGTCAACACTGCCTTCAGTTCTGTTTTTCCATAGTCTTCGAGTTTTAGTTTGTGCGTCATTGAATCAGTGTTAGCTGATTCTCCAACACAGGGCGCCTTTGAAAAGCAGGAGTAACAGAAACCCTGGCAGGGTCTCTAGGCTTATTATTAATGGATTGTCAAATCGCTTTATCGTGCTATACTCTGGATCAGCTCCATCTTCATACAGTGAATGACCCATAGTGAATGACCCCACAAGGCTTTTATCCATCTCAGAAAAGGTGCCCCAGATTTACAGATTCCTAAGGAGATCAGGTTGTATGAAGGTTCCTACTTGAGTTTAAGATTTCTTAAATCTATACATAAAAGATCACCAGGCAAAGGGCACTTGGGAGCAATCAAATCCTGTGTGTGTCAAAAGGCAGGTAAGTCAAGTCCACTGTGTGTCCAAGGCCCAGTGTGTGTATAACCACTGAATCAGGATACAACTAGTTTCTAATATCCCAATGCTTTGCCCGATGTTTGTCTCTTAAACATCTCAATTTAAGCCAATGAAAATAAATGTGATTATTCATTAGGATCTCTTCACTTCTTACTAGATGAAAATTTTTCCCCTCAATGCACTTTTTAAGAGTAGCTCCAGAATGGACTGGTGAGGACTCTGCCATTTTATTCAGGGCCAAATGAAGGCTGAGCTTTTATTGCAGAAGTATTAGGAGAGAAAATATTCAAAACTCCTCCACTTACTATACTTGCGACAAGCTTTATCTTCACTTCTCATTCGGCTGAGGCTTGCCTACTTGACACCTGCAGGCGAAACTAAGTATGTGCATTCACAAAGATGTGAAAATTTTGTGAAAATTTCAACTCAGGTAGCATGAATCTAACAAGGCAAGATCTCCAATGAACAGAACATACAGCATGGTTCAAACATCTTCCTCTGAATATTAAGACTGAAAGGAAATTTTTGAGTTTGCTAATTACATTTCCTCTCCTTTTGATATCAGGGTATTACACAGTTCTTAGAAGGGTATTCACTTTATAACAGGATGGTGGCGAGGGAATAAAGCAAGGTATCACTTAATTGGAAGTAAAGAGAAACAAAATCTAAAGGCCAGAGAGCAACTTAAAAGAGCATCTATTCCAAAAACTCCTGTTTCCTGACCAAATCAAGACTCAAGTAAATTCGATGACTCATCCAATGCAATTGTACTGAGTGTCCAAGGCACACAGGGACACCTACTATTTTCTTGATTAATGACCCATCTTTCCATTCTATGACACACAGAAGTCAACCTTTCAGTTAACGTAAGCATGTTAGGATGAATCACCTAGTCATCTTGCAAATTCCTTTTGAATACAGCTAAATTCTCCTCCCTGCATCCAAGTTAAGTTTGTTTTCAACTTAGAAAACTTAGCAAGAAATTCTGTGACTAAATCAAAGAAATACACTCAAACATCTGAAACCTCCCATAGGCAAAAGCACCTGAGATCCAGTCTTAAGAGAGGAAGCTGTTAAACTTCTAGGTATCTATCCCATCCTGTTTTCACAAAAGGAGAGGGCAGAAAACAACACGACACAGCTTCCTTTCCTCTCTCTGCACTTCCAACAGACTGGCCTCTTGAGTGGAGGAATTCCCATTCCCTTTCAATAACCCAAAAATGCTTGAGAACGTCACTTATGAGCAAGACTTTATTATAAACCAGATTGTAGGGAGATTTAGTTAACTGTAGTTTTTTATTTTTATTTTGTGACCAGCTAAATTTATTTAATACAATTTACCATCAAATTGGTTTCCGTACAACACCCAGTGCTCATCACAAGTGCCCTCCTGAATGCCCATCCCCCACTTTCCCCTCTCTCCCACCCCTCATCCACCCTCAGTTTCTTCTCAGTCTTTAAGAGTCTCTTACTGTTTGCCTCCCTTCCTCTCTTTAACTTTCCTCTCCCTTACTCTCCCCCATGGTCTTCTATTAAGTTTCTCAAGATCCACATATGAGTGAAAACAAATGGTATCTGTCTTTCTCTGACTGACTGACTTCACTCAGCACAATACCCTCCAGTTCCATCCATGTTGCTGCAAATGGCCAAGTTTCATTCTTTCTCATTGCCAAGTAGTATTCCATTGGATATATGAACCACATCTTCTTTACATTCATTAGCTTATGGACATTTAGGCTGTAATTTTTTTAAATTAACAATTCTTTATAGTGACTCAAACAGATAAACTGAAGGAATGAATTTCAAAGCGGTTCCCAAACTAGCAGCCTTCATAATTCCTGGAAATTGTTAGAAATAGAGATTTTAGAACCCATCCCAGAACTTCTGAGTCAGAAACTGTGGTAGTGGGACACACAACAACCTGTTGTTTAACACGCTCTCCAGGTGATTCTGAAACAAGGTAGTGTTGGAGAAAAAAAGGAACCTGAATATACCAAATGCTACACTGTTGTGTTGATGGACTGATAAGCCTGGAACACAGATACGCATATAAGGATTTCTAGTTCCTAATGCTTTCTCTGCAGGGGCTCAGAAACTTACACAAAGCATCAAGCTTATCCAAGTTAGATCACTTTCTGGCAGCTATGTACGGCAGACGCTGCCTAAAAATGACTCATTTTCCAAAAGTATGGAGGAGTTTTATGAAGACAGAATTTATGACTCAGTTTTCTATTGTTTAAGTGGACAACTAGTTCTGTCCATTACAAATTAGATTTTGCCTGCTTTTCCCCAAAGACGGAAAGTGTAACTTAAAGAGAAGTAGGAAATAGTGATGTCAGAACACTCTCTACTCCACTGTAACTTATAACAAGCTGGTTTGAAAAACAAAATTGGTATATATGGTCAATGCCCTATCAAGGGGCCATTTTCTATCATTAAGGGCCTGGGTCCAGCACTAAATGAGGTAACAATCTAGAATGATGGAGTTCCCTGGTATTCCTATTGCAGTAAAGAAAATATATCATAATTTCAAAACTATTTTTGTTAGAAAAAGGTGAAAAATCTAAAAGCATCAGAATCATTGAATACTTTCACTTTAAAAATAAAGAACTAAGGGGCACTTGTGTGGCTCAGTCAGTTAAGTATTTGACTTTGGCTCAGGTCATGATCTCACAGCTGGTGGGTACAAGCCCCGCATCACTCTGCGCTGACAGCTCAGAGTCTGAAGCCTGCTTTGGATTCTGTGTCTCCCACTCTCTCTCTGCCTGTCCCTGCTCTCACTCCGTCTCTCTCACTCTTGAAAATAAACAACAACAAAAACTAGAAAACTACGAAAAACTGATGAAAGAACCCAAAGGTGATCTAGACAAATGGAGAAACCCATAATGTTCATGAAACAGAAGACTTAATTGAGTTAATGTGTCAGTTCTCAAACTGATCTATAGACTTAGCACAATGCCTATAAAAATCCCATCAGGATTTTTTTTTGGAACTATAGGCAAGCCAATAATAAACTTTTTATGGCAAAAGGGTTTAAATAGCTCCAACAATTTTGGGGGGGAAAAAGCCAGAGGACTTATGCTACTGAGTTTTAAGACTTACTGTAGTATTTACAAAAGGACAGACACCTACATCAAGGAACTGAATAGAGTCCACAAATAAAAGATACACAAATAAGATCACCTGATTTTTTATTAAAGTACAAAAGCAATTCAACAGGAAAAAGTAGTCTTTTCAACAAATGGTGCTGTTACAATTGAAAATCCATACTTAGAAAATGAAACTCAACTTACACTCTATACATTATACAAAAATTAACTAAAATGTATCATAGACCTATTAGGAAAAAAAAAAAACATGGAGAAAATTTTTGTGACCTTGGTTCAGTCTGAGAGTTCTGAGATAGGGCACCAAAAGCCTAAACCATAAAAGAAAAAAAATTTATAAACTAGACTCCATCAAAATTAAAGATATTTGCTCAATTAAAAACCCTGTTAAAGAAAGTGAAAAGGAAAAAAAAAGGCTAATCATATGTCCAACAAAGGACGGATATCAAGACATATAAAGAAGTCCCATACTTCATCAAGAAGTTTACTTTAAAACTGGGATCAAGGTTTGAGTGGAGAACTTTACCAAATAAGCATATGACAAAAACAGCAAATTAGGAAAATGAAAACAATAAACTACACCAATATACTAATATATTACAACACACCTAACAGAATTGCTAAAATAAACAAAGAAAACCACCAAGAACTGAAGAACGGTATCTACTACCAAGGAAGATGCAGAAGAACAAGAATTTTTACTGTTGGCAGGAATGCAAAATGGCATAGCCCTTCCGGAAAATATGTGGCAATTTCTTATTAAGTTAACTGTGCACTTTCTATATGACCCAGCAATCTCACTTCTAGATAAACCCAACATTAACACAAAGCTCTGTACATGAATGCTTATAGCAGCTCTATCAGCACTACCAACAACTCCAAACATCTCGAATGTCCCCCAAACACCACTGTCGTGCCTTCCTGCAATGGAGTACTACTCACGGCCATACAAGGGAATAAACTATTGTTAGACCCAAAAACATGGATGAATCTCAAATGCAGTGTGGTGAGTAAAAGAAACCAGTAGCCGAAGGTTACTACTTTATGTTTACATTCACATGATAGCCTGGAAAAAAACCAAAACTACAGATCAGTGGATGCCAAGGGTTAGGAGTAATGAGAAAGTATGATTACAAAGGAGACACCTGGGTGACAGAACTGTTCTGTATCCTTATTGTGGTGCTGGTTACACAAATATATGTCATTTTAAACTTGTAGATTACATCGAAAAAGTAAAATTTAATGAATATTAATTAAAATATAGTAAAAATGCACTTCTTGGATAGCAAATTCATTGTCCCATGTCCTTTGCTGTGCAAGTGGATCTTAGTTTTAAAATGCTAAGTTTCAGACAGGAAATTTCCTGACTCGTACATTTTAAATATGTGTAAACCAAAAAGTTGAAAATCATTTTGATTTCCTAAAATTAACATTAGATCCAATTGCCACTTTTCCCCCAAATGTCATTTTTGAGGAACTAAATTCAAACATACAATGTTACAGCTCCTTCCCTTTTATTATCCCCCTAAAAATTGAGAATCAAGTGAAAATACTCTAAGTGCATCACTTATTTTCTGTGGTCCCAGTGATTCCATCAGTAGTTTCTGGCAGACAGCTTGTAAACTCAAGGAGATGTTGGGCAGATGATACTTAATAGTAATTGGACAGAGGTTATCAGGCAGAACCAACACAGATGAATAATGTACATCAAAGCTGAAATCCCAAACTCTCACTATTTATATCCCTTCTTCCACTTACGTAGCACTGCCATTTCAGTGAGTTCCTACTACAAACTAGATGCTGTATGTATGTTTTCATTTAACCCTTAAAACAGCTCATGCTCTGGTCTAGGAAACAATTCAGTGATCAAACAATTAAGTAGGTGATAGACCTAACTTTTATGTATTGCTACCCAAATCTCTCTCTAACTCTGAACTCCTCTGGGAAGGGGAGCAACCTCTGCTTTAAGTTTTCTTTTCATACACCTAATATTTTAAATCACTGCAGAAAAATAACAGGTTGAAAGGCAAAACCCAATAGATACATTACTGTTATTTGTATTTGCATGATGTATCTTCTATTTATGAAGAGTAGATGCCAGTGAGAGAAAACACATTTGGGGTAACAGTTAGCAGGTTCAAAAGGCATAAGTGTGTACTCATCACCCTGAAATGACATCACATGGATGAATCATATTTGTGTAGGCATCCAGCAATATATAAAGTCAGAAAACATTCTGGAATAAGGGAATATGAAATCCCTAATGTAGTTTCTTTATCCTTTAAGCATTAACTTGGGTCAGGGGGAAAAAAAACAACTTATATTATCTTTCTTGGGAGATTAAGAAGATCACCCAAATTATTATAGACCACCATTATGTGGCATCTGACTACCATTTTTTTCACTAGCTGTCTTACCTACAGTTCCCTCTATTTTCAACTGCTTACAAATACCACATTTACAGAGAAGGGGATCACTATCTTGCCTTCCATATGTGTATGTGTCTGTGTGTGTCTGTGTTTTAAAATCAAGCATTTATAAATGGAAGCATCTTCACCAATTCTTAAAAATAGAATGTTTTCTGGAACTACAAATAAAATTTCAAGGTAAGATGGCAACTCTTCTTCAGAAAGCAACCCGACAACCACAAGTGACCACCTACAGACCATTTCAAAGGAAACTCATCTGTAAACGTTCTAGGAACTAATTCACAGATGTGAAACAGTCATTTAACATCTTCCTTCTGCTATCTTCTGCTCTATTTCATTTTATTACTTAAGTTTATTTACCTATTTTTGAGTGAAAGTGAGGAGAAGAGGAGCAGGGTTGGGAGGGGGGTGAAGAATCCCAAGCAGGCTCTGTGCCATCAGTGGAGAGTCCAACACGGGGCTTGAACTCACCAACTAGTAGATCATGACCTGAGTCAAAATCAAGAGTCAGATCTTTAACTGACTGAGCCACCCTGGTGTCCCTCTGCTCACTTGCTCACTCATTTGCCCTATCTATCTATTTTAAATAGGCATTTAAAATATAATTTTTTATTTTTGAGAGAAAGAGAGAGAGAATATGAGTGAATGCAAGCAGGGAAGGGACAGAGAGAGGAGACATGAAATCTGAAGCAGTCTCCAGACTCAGAGCTGTCAGCACAGAGCCCCTCATGGGGCTCAGGCTCATGAACCTCAACATCATGTCCCGGGGCTGAAGTCAATGCTCAACCGAGGCACCCAGGTTCCCCCCATTCCACTCTATTTTAAAGCACTAAGAATGCTTTGGACAACTTTCCATCTCATCCATCTTTTTCCTTCCCCTACTCCCAACAACTATTCTATAAGTCTTACTATATTTTGTGCTTTTCTGACGAATTACTATTTCCATCATCTTGCAGAATTAAGAAATAACTTGTAATTCAACAAATACTCCAATAAAGACTTGAAATTTGATGAGAGATATCAAATTTGATGAGACAAACATCATGAGTTTTGTCGTTGCTTTATAATTTTTATAAGGCAACAAATACAAAAGTTAAAAATGTATGTAGTGGGGCGCCTGGGTGGCTCAGTCAGTTAAGTGTCCAACTTCAGCTCGGGTCATGATCTCACAGTTTGTGGATTCAAGCCCTGCGTTGGGCTCTGTGCTGACAGCGAGCTCAGAGCCTAGAGCCTGTCTTTGGATTCTGTGTCTCCCTCTCTCTTTGACCCTCCCCTGCTCACGCTGTCTCTATCTCTCTCTCAGAAATAAATTTAAAAAAAACATTATAAAAACTTTTTAAAAATGTATGTAGCACCTAAAACCCTAATAGGATGCTTATCTTTCTTCCAAACAATCAAACACAGAATAAAATAACCTAATATTTTAGTAACATTCTTGGCAACAAATTGCATTATTGACTTAGATTGAGTTTATGGTCAACAGAACTCTTAAGTCCATGTCCTATGAATTAAACTGCATCTCCTATTTAAAAGATTATCCCCTTTATTCCTCAATGAGAACATATCTCCAAATTCACTTTTGTTCTGACTCCCCTGCTGATATACCTCTTGATCTTTATTTTTAAAGAAATAAAAGAAAACACAGAGAGAGAGAGAAAGAGAGAGAGAGAGAGACTATTTTTCTAAAAGCACAGCACATTCAGTATTTGGAGTCCTGCCACTTAACATCTGGACATCTCTCAAGCTGAAATTCATCTCGGTGAAATGTGTTTTTCTTAAACAGTTTTGAAAGCAAATAAGAAACAAATTTGGTTCTAAAGATGCATGCTTCTTGCTTCTTTCCAGCCAATTATTTTTCTTCAAGTTGAACTCTAAAGCGTTGGAGGCAATTACTGAGCTACTATGTATTTCTATCTCACTGCATCTTCTACCTGAGATTAAAAAAAAACCAACCAGATGCAGAAAATGTACACAGCTCCTTTCCACTCCATTGAAAATCTTACACTGGAATTAAGCCACAAAGGTAAAAAAAAAAAAGTCTTAAAAGATTTCTTGAGAAATAGTCACAAGAATCTTCGATGAATGTAAAGTCATTAAAACAACATCATCTTTTAAAAATCATTTTCAATCTTTTAATTGGAGAGACGACAAAGGCACCCATTTACTATGCAACAAGAATTTCTTTTGGAAAGACATGTGGATAGGTGTTTGGTTCAAAATGTACTGGTTTATGTAAATGCAATGTTAATGTAAAATTAATTGGTATTAATGCCAACCTAAACTCTTTTTTAAAAAATTTTAAGTTTCCTTATTTTGAGAGAGAGAGAGAGCGCGCGCACAAGTGAGCAAGGAAGGGAGGGACGGGGGTGGGGGGGAGAGAGAGAGAGAGAATCCCAAGCAGGCTCTGCAAACTCAGTACAGAGCCCAATGCAGGGCTTGAACTCACAAACCATGAGATCATGACCTGAGATGAAATCAAAAGTTGGTCACTCAATCATCTGAGCCACCCAAGCACCCCAATCTAAACTCTTTACATTTTTACTTATTATTTGTGAGAGAGAAAGAGCACAAGCAGGAGAGGAACAGAGAGAGGGACACATAATATCGGAAGCGGGCTCCAGGCTCTGAGCTATTAGCACAGAGCCTGACTCAGGGCTCCAACTCCGTGACTGTTGAAATCATGACCTGAGCTGAAGTCAGACATTTAACTGACTGACCACCGAGGTGCCCCTAAACTCTTAATACAAGACACAACAGGGCAAAGTAGTAGCTACACACCCCACATAAATGTGCTAGTGATCAAATACCAATAAATTGCAACTACCGTCAGACAACTAAGCTCCTATTCTGGGGGTCACACTGCCTATCACGTGGGCAATGGATTTCTCTTTCATTTCACCTAACAGCAAAGCTCTCAGGAGCTTGGGAACATAGACACATTAACACAGGTGAATGCAATCCTTCTAGGGCTTATTGTATTCAAAACAATCCCTTGATTCAAAAACAATGGTCGGGGGAAAGTACAGTCTTTACTACCAAAGAACACAGTCCAACTGGGTGGGGAGAGAGGGCCAGGTACAACACGATGTTTAACATAAGACCACTAGACTAAATGTCAACAAAAAGTTATAAACAATGTACTGATAGTGATCACTTCCAATTTCAAGAAACAATTGCTTCTGATAAGAGTTTATGAAGTACAGGCTGCCTGATGCAGACAGAGAAATTTTGAGGTGGGCAAGGAAACAAAAGTTTTTGCCCCAGGGAGCGATACAATCAGGGCTACATTTCAGGAAGATGAATCTGATGGTAGCATGCAGGTCAGGCTGAGTGCAGGTAGATCAAACGTAAGCAGCGAACATAATGGCAACTGGAAAGACAACGCGTATAAAGAAAAGCTCATCCACTGACCTAGTAGAAGACCAGGAGTGTGATTAAGGGAAAAGTAGACTTTTACTTGTAATTGCTGTTTTAGGACACAGGGTCAGTGTCTTAAAACCTGGAGGAAATCCTGACATTGGAGGGAAAGATTTGAGGGTTGGTTTTTTATTTTAGAGCAGTTTTAGATTGACAAAAAATTAAGGAGAGAGAACAGATACGCCCACCACCCCCACCTCCCAGTTTCTATTATTATTTATTATTACTATTATTATTATTTAAGTAGGCTTGACACCCAGTGCAGAGCCCAATGTGGGGATTGATCTCATGACCCTGAAATCAAGACGCTGAGCTGAGATCAAGAGTTAGACACTCAACGGACTGACCACCCAGGCAACCCCCAGTTTCTCTTATTATTAACGTCTTGCATTAGAGTGGTACATTTGTTTCAACTGATAAATAGAGACACTATTAATTAAAGTTTCTAATTTATATTAGGGCTCACTCTTAATGTCACACATTCTAATACATGAGTTTTGACAAATGTATAGTGACATAGCCGCTATTAACAGTGCCATACACAATAGTTTCAGTGCCAGAACGATCTTGGTTCTAATGATTCATTCCTCCTCCTTCCCCCTAAGCCCCTGCTAACCACTGATCCTTTTACTGTCTCCACAGATTTCCCTTCTCTGGAATGTCATACAGTGGGAATATATAGTCTTTTAAGACGTGGCTTTTTTTTAGATGACAACTGACGCCAAAGCTTCCACTAACTCTTGTACTAGGTCAGATCAATAATTTTGTGGCTTATTTGAATGATGGGAAGTTACTGAACTTCAGTATCACAAATTTATTTTATAAGGAATTCCTAGAATTTCCACATGAAACATACCCACAAGCCAATTTAACGGTTTTAATATGCTCAATTTTGCCATAGTTCCAGACCATCGTCCTTATTAAGAGTGGTGCTTTGCCCTCCTACACTGTTGGTGAGAATGTAAACTGGTGCAGCCTCTCTGGAAAACAGTGTGGAGGTTCCTCAGGAAACTAACAATAGAACTCCCCTATGACCCAGCAATAGCACTGCCAGGAATTTACCCAAGGGATACAGAAATGCTGAGGCATAGGAGCACATGTACCCCAATGTTCATAGCAGTACTCTCCACAATAGCTAAAGCATGGAAAGAGCCTAAGTGTCCATCAACAGATGAATGGATCAAGAAGATGTGGTTTATCTATACCATGGAATACTACATGGCAATGAGAAACAATGAAATCTGGCCATGTGTAGCAACGTGGATGGACGTTGAGGGTGTTATGCTGAGCGAAATAAGTCAGGCAGAGAAAGACAAATGTCATATGTTTGCACCTATAGGTGGATTAGGAGGAACTTAGCTGAGGACCATGGGGGAGAAGAAGGGGAGAAATGGTGGGGGAAAGGGAGAAAGGCAAACCATGAGAGACTCTTGAATGCTGAGAACAAACTGAGGACTGATGGGTGTGGGGGGGGAGGGGGAGATGGACATAGAGGAGAGTACTTGTGGGGATGAGCACTGGGTGTTATATGGAAACCAACTTGACAATAAACTATTTGTAAAAAAAATAAATAAGCACAGCTCAAAAAAAGAAAAGAGTGGTGCTTTGAAGACAGACAGACATTGGCCAAGCACAGAATTTTCCTGCTTTGACCATGAAACAAGCTAATCTTTCAAAACTCACAGGTTTTAAAAAATGTATTTCAGGAACAATAATACCATGTCTCTCAAAGGAGTGTTTTAAGGACTGACGTAATACACCTATTATATTTAACACAGTGCCTGGCACAGAGGAAGCACTCAAAACAAATAGTAACTATTAGCTTTTTTCATGGTCTTTTAATTTTCTACCAATGAAGGAACATTAGAAGTAGCTAAGGCCATGAGTGTTCAAAGGTAATATTTTCTAAAACTCATATATTTAGTAAATAGCTCTTAAGAGGCAAAACCCTGCACTGCAATACTTAGAAGCAACTTTTTTTTTTAGTAGGATTCACATCCCGCACAGAGCCCAACATGGGGATCAATCTCATGACCCTGAGATCAAGACCTGAGCTGAGATCAAGAGTTGATGCTTAACTAACTGAGCCACCCAGGTGCCCCAGAAAGAACTTTTTTGAAAAATAAAAATTATGACTTATTAGACTGTGAGACTAAAAAATATGAATATCCACATCCTCAGCTCAGGCTATAGCATCTGAGAAACTCTCCAGTCTCACTATAGCTCTAACTAGCTTTTCCTCTACCTAATTCAACAAGTGATATCATCCTTTAGATTTTGGTTTCTTTAGAGACTGAGCCCAAGAAGCCTAAGTTATCTCTTAAAGGTCACCAGTAAAGAAATCAATTAAAAGTTTGACTTCATGGAAAGCAAAGTGAGGCACTAAAGCAGAAAGGTTAGCATGCATCAATTGGGCACGAAGGAAGGATACAGAACACATGAAGCCCTGGGGTGGTGGTGGGGGGGTAGGTGTTTTAAAATTTTCCCTCCAATGATACAAAAGTGTGAGTTCTCCCCTTTGAGTCTTTCACTGTCTGTGTTTGGATAGTTCACTAATTCTCTTGGGGTTAAGATTCAGAACCCTCTGCTTTAGGAGCATATTCTAGCTTTTGGCTAATGGTCAAGTATTAGTAAAGCCTGTCTCCAAAAAGTTAGTCTTTCTGAAAATGAGAATCAGAATTAGAAGAATCCAGCTCCAAAGCATCCTGGAGATTATCTGAAATCTATTATGTTCCCGACCTAATGATTTCTATAACGGGACCACATACCAATCATCTCTATCCATTCACTTAAGGTAGATACCTTACTGCAGTTACCAGTACTACACTGGAGAATTTTTATCAATGCTTTCATTTAATCTCCAATCAAGAAACCCAAGATACTACCTTAAATCTATATATCATGTCAAAAAAGAAACCAAATACCATTTGCCATAATTTTTTTTTTAATATTTTTATTTATTTCTAGGAGAGAGAGAGAGACAGCTTGAGCAGGGGAGGGTCAGAGAGAGAGGGAGTCACAGACTGAAACAGGCTGGCAGTCAGCACAGAGCCCGACGCGGGGATCGAACCCACGAACCGCGAGATCATGACCTAAGCGAAAGTCGGACGCTTAGCCGACTAAGCCACCCAGGCGCCCCATTGCCATAATTTTTAAAAATATGAAAAACTGTTAGTTCTTGGGTATTGTTTTGTGAATGAAGTTTATTATTCATTCAGTGCTGTCTACCACGGGCAAGCGCTGTGGATACATTTATCACGCACTGTAGTGTAAAGTAGCCAGTCTCAGGGCTTGGCACTCCCAAGTCTGGGACTAAAGACCATAAAGACAGTCAGGTAAGGACAAGCAATTTCTTCTTCTTCTTCTTCTTCTTCTTTTAAAGATTTTTAGGGCACCTGGGTGGCTTAGTTGGTTAAGCATCTGACTTTGCTTAGGTCATGATCTCGCGGTTCGTGGGTTCGAGCCCCGCGTCGGGCTCTGTGCTGACTGCCAGCTCAGAGCCTGGAGCCTGTTTCAGTCTGTGACTCCCTCTCTCTCTGACCCTCCCCTGCTCACGCTGTCTCTCTCTCTCTCCTAGAAATAAATAAAACATTAAACAAACTATAAAAAAAATGAAGATTTTTATTATAATTTTTTAAAAGTAGTTTCTACACCCAACATGGGGCTCAAACTCAAAACCCAGAGATCAAGAGTCATGTGCTCTACCAACTGAGCCAGCCAGGTACCCCAAGGACAAATAATTTCAAGAGAAGGTGACAAATCCTATAACAGAGGTAGTCAATAAGGTCCAATTGTGTTTTTCTCTTTTCAGCATTATAACCAAACATTTTCTGCATGATTATACAGTCTTTCTAACCATTGTTTGCTAGGCCTGCTGAATGCTCCACTGACTTGCTAGATTAAATATGATAAACATGTGTCAGTTCCAATTCTTCACTATAATCAGTGATGCAAGGACAGTCCTGTGGCATTTACTGTATCTGAGATTGACTTATTAGGCAGGAGTTGAGAAGAAACATTAGTTTTATATACATGTATATATATTATATATGGTTTTAAAATATGTGTGTCTGTATACATACACACACACACACCACCAGACTTTACTGAAAGTGGATCCCACAGGTGCAAAGGGATCAAGATACCTAAAACAGAGGGTGCAGATGAAGGCTTTCTGTATGTGTGTGTGTTTGCTTGGTTTCATTAATAGGTTAAAAAAATTTTTTAAGTGGTTTTAAGACATTTTGTAGAAATGAGTTTGTTGGAAGTTTATTACTTTTACCTTCCTGTGAATTGGCCTTGGTCTTGGGCCACAAAACTAAGTGCTGAGTTTTTTCTTATGAATTTGTATGCATCTCACTTTCTTCAGTTCCAGGATTTGGCCTTGTATTTTTGGCGGAGCTCTGAAAACCACCGCTTGTGTATCAGCATGTCATGAAGGCCTCCCTTTCTTCATCTCCTGCCCTGCTGATCTTAGTATAAGCCGAGCAAAGCAGGCCCTCATGTTCTTTGCCATTCTTCCTTCATTCCTTTTCCAGCTCACTTTGGACCCTTCTCTTTCTCAAAAAAAGACACACCCATTTTATTTTCAGAATATCTTACACATACATTCTAACCTAATTTTCCCTTCATTTTCCTGCTCACCCCTCTTTACCTAAGGGTAGTTCTCCCCAAAAAGCATCAGGACCCTTCCTCTAGAAAGGAACAATCTACTTTTTCTCCCAGTCCCTTTTAAAATTTTTTTATTATGTTTATTTATTTTTGTGAGAGAAATAGAGAGACTCAGCAGGGGAGGGGCAGAAAGAGAGGGAGAGAATCTCAAGCAGATTCCACACTGTCAGCATGGAGTCCAATGTGGGGCTTGAGCTCACCAAACCATGAGATCATGACCTGAGCTGAAACCAAGAGTTGGACGCTTAACCAACTGAGCCCCCCAGGCATGCCGCCCCAGTCCCTTTTACAGGCAAATCTCATCCCCACAGTATGATGATGTATAGTATTAGCAGTGAACAAAGGTCAGTACTAATCCTGCATCAGGCCTTCTCAAACAGTGTTCTCAACTTTATCATATATTCCTACTAGTACAAGTATTCTGAGCACACATACATTTATTTGCAAATTATACACTTGTACTACAGCTTAGCAGAATGTTTGAGAGCAGAGCTTTGATACCAGACTCCCTGGGTTTGACAGTTACCGCCTATCAGCTTCATCAGTAAGTTATTAAACCTGTCTGCCTATTTCCGTATCTGAAAAATAGGGATAAAAACAGCACTTCATAATGTTTTTATGAGGATTAACTAATATATGTAAAGAGCTCACAACAGTGGCTGACATAGAGCAGTGGAAATGTTTGGTATTGCTGCTGTATACTAACACTGTCTCCAATAAAAAAAAAAAATAGTTCTTGGGGCAGCGGGGTGGTTCAGTCAGTTAAGTGTCCGACTTCAGCTCAGGTTATGATCTTATAGTTCATGGGTTCGAGCCCCACATCGGGCTCTGTGCTGACAGCTAGCTCAGAGCCTGGAGCCTGTCTTTGGGTTCTGTGTCTCCCTCTCTCTCTCACCCTCTCCTGCTCATGCTATCTCTATCTCTCTCTCAAAAATAAATAAAACATTTAAAAAAAAAGTTCTTAGAGTAGTTTTAGGTTGACAGCAAAAGTGAGAAGGTACAGAGCCTTCTCATTTACCCCCTGCTTCTACATAGGTACAGCCTCTCCCATTTTCAACATTTCCCTACCATAAGTGTACATTTATTATAATCGGTGACTCAATGTTGACACATCATTATCACCTGAAGTCTAGAGTTTACCCTAGGGTTCACTCTTGGTATTGTATATTCCATGTGTTTGGACAAATGCATCCATCACTACAGTATCATATATAGTATTTTCACATCCCTAAAAATCCTCTTTGTTCTTTCTATTCATCTCTCCTTCCCTGTTCTCACCCTTGGCAGCCAGTGATACTTTTACTTTTACTGTTAAAAAGACCATTTTTATTCCATTGTGTAGCTTTGTTCTTTTGTCCAAGACCAGTGAACTATACTTACGCGGGTCTATTTCTGGGCTCTCTATTTCTTTCCATTGATATACTGTCTATACTTTCATCACTATCACACTGTCTTGATCACCAGGGCTTTTTAGTAAGTTTGAAGTCAGGTAGTGTCCTCCAATTATTCTCCTTCAATAATGTGCTGGCTATTCCTGGTCTTCTGTTTCTCTGTGTAAACTTTAGAATTAGGTTGTCAATATTCATAAAGTAACTTCTGGAATTTTGACAGAAATTGCATTAAATCTACAGATTAAGTCTGGAAGAGCTGATGTTGGTAAGATTAAGTCTTACACAGAATATCTCCATGTAGTGCTTCTTACATTTTGTTAATCAGAGGGCTGTGGCTTTCCTCATATAGTTCTTGTATATATTGTTAGATTTATACTTAAGTATTTCATTTTGGGGGGGGATGCTAATGTCAATGGTATTTTCGTTTTTAATTTCAAATTCTACTTATTCATTGATAGTGTACAGAAAGAAGTGACTGACTTTTGTGTATTAACTTCATATAATTATTTCTTGCTGTAATTATTAGCTTGAAAATAATATTACATTTTTGTCTAAAGAAAAAAAGAAAATTTTAAGAAGCAATAAATAAAAAAAAGAGATGTCCCAGTATATTTTTTTCCACGTTCCACTGTGAAGACCATTATTTTTGTCTATTGTAGAGTCCATCTGGCTTAACTCTTGGGTCAAATCCAAATAGGGTAGACAGATGTGTGCTTGATGGTCAATATTTTTCTCCACTAACTTCACGTCTGAGATAAATACATGTCACTGGTTTCTGGGGAAAGACAGTAACATTTATGAATTGTACACTAAGTGCTAAAAGTTTTCATATGTTAGGAACAAGACATTTACTCACAGTGAACTAATTGTACTTAGATAAACGGGATGTGGGGAGAGGAAAGTGAGAAACTGATAAAAGAAAATAAAGCAGTTTCACCTCTTGCCCAAATACTAGGTCTCTTAGGTTACTTTCTGTATAGTGTTTGCACCAAGAATGGATGGAGTCCTTAGTAGCTAAAACCTGTACTGCCTTGGTGAATTATATGTACTTCATGGTTTTACACTAGTTATCTGCCCATCCTTGCCTGGTTGCTGGTAGTGCAAACAGATCATGAAACACTGAAGGTGTCTATTCCTAAAATCCCAAGCCTAGTAAAATCCCAAGGACTCAATGTTTAAGGCTCTGCACATGGATATAGTCAAGAACTCATTACATAACTACTGATAGTTCCTGCTGAAAGTGTGGTGGTTACTGAGGAGAGGGGCACTGGTTGGGAGATCTCTACAAGCGATAGGAATAAAGGTGGGTCCCATCACAGTGCTTGGAACATCATGAGTGATCAACAGATATTTCTTGAGTGGATAAATGGGGTCTAAAAAGATAAGAACTAAAACAGTAGAGGAGAAAGAAGCTCAAAGAGGTTTGATTAAAAGCTACAAGCCTGGAGATCAGGAATTCATTGGTGTGGCTCTGGAGGACAGACCATCTCAGGAAGCAGTGGAAGGACTTGGAATGTCACTTAGAGGTTCGGCACCAAAATCTGCTGATCCAATTCTACCCTGAGAAATTAAAACCCGTAAAATACAAATCTCCTCAACCTCTCCCTCAGTTTCCCTTTTGAAAAGAATCCCTGCTCCTTTCTCCTTTTATCATCACTTACTTATTAATTAAATCTAATAGCGTCTCAAGTGTTTCTTCCTTGAGAAGCCTGGTGATGGGAGAAGAGCCTTGACTTGGGTGACTCCCCAGCCCCAAGGTGACTCCCTGCCCTGATTTGTTGCTTCCAGAGTGGCCTTGGCAAGCTCTTTAAACAATCTGAACACGATTTTGACGCTCAAGGAAGATGATGTATGTGCACTGCTAGACACAGAGCCTTGCTTCCTTCTTTCATTCATTCACTAAACAAGTATTTGCCAACTGCTTGCCTAGTGCCAGACCCTGAGCTAGGCAGCTAGTATATACTGTGAGCAAGGGCACAGTCCATATTCATATGACTAAATCTCTTCTGAGAGAGCCATGCAGGCATTAAGAGCGTATACAGAAAAATGGCCATCTAAGTATCAAGGGAAGGTTCCTCTAAAGACATAGTCCTTCATATGAAATCAGTAGGATGGTGTGCAGTAGTCAGGAAGAGAGTACTTGTGTGAGGGTTCTAGTGTGAGAAGAGTCCATCTGGGGGACAGATAAGGACCAGTATGACCAAGGGAGGTATTAGGGATGAGCGAGGGAGGCAAAGGACAGGATCACTCAACAGAGTCATACGAAGGACAAAGATTTAAGAGTCAGGACTGATAGAATGTAGGCATTATTGAGCATAAAGGGGAAGGGGGAGATGGTGGTGTAGACTCCTGGGCTGTGATGTTGAGTGGATGATGGTTCTTTTCATGGGAAGAGGAGATGGAGGTTAAGCCCAGTCTGTTGTTGAGGGAAGGATTATGGTGGGCAGAGGGTATTAGAAAGTCATGAGTCTGGATCTGAACACTTGTTTGAAATAGCACACAGAAGCAGAGAATGTTGAATATGCAGTGACTAGAGCCTAGGACTGAGTCTGGACAAACTTTAGCATTTAAGTGTTGATTAGTCGGAGTAGCACACACAGAAGACAGACCAGCAGTGGCACAGTAGCAACAAAAAAATTAGGAAGGCGAAAAAAGACCTTATGAGCAGGTAAGCTGAGCTGTGTAGAGATATGGTAACTAATTCCCTTGCCCTTACTCACTTTGAAGGTATTGACCCAAATATTTTGCCTGGTTCCCTAGCCCCAGAGTTGTGGGAAGTCAGTGGCACAAGGCTGGTGAAAATCAAGTGTGGGTAGGATCGAGGGGGAAGAATGCACTTGTAGGTCTGATGCCTGAACGTATCCTGACATTGTTTTAGTGAGGCACATTCTTGTTGGCACACAATGCTTTAAAAGCCAAGGCCACTGCTAAAGACACTGCCCAGCTCTGATGGTTCAGGGATTCAGCAGCTGTAGCAGGACGTTTGCAATGAACCCAAAGATACAAGATTTTAGGTAGACATCTCTAAATAGCACCAACCAAGGAATACCTGCCTCTCATCAAAAACTACCAGTCCAGCTAGAAAGAAAGCAACTTGTGAGACTTCCTTCTTACCAGGACTCCACACCAGCACAGGAAAGCATGCCATCAAAGTCATTCTGCACTACAGTAAAATTAAAAATTTCAAAATGAATTAACAATTTTAAAGAATTACTAAAAAATTTAAAAGTCAATCTGAACTGCATTGGATTACATTTCAGGAGTAACCTCTCCTAAGAGAATGTTCCAAAATTCTCCACCATTTTAGAAGAATTCTATCATACTTCAGACATTAAGTCAAGACACATTAAATTCCTTTTATGTTACATCATTGCCACTGTTTCAAAAAACCCATTTTATTTTTTATTTTTTTAATATAATTTCTTGTCAAGTTAGCTAACTTAAGACAGTGTACACAGTGTGCTCTTGGTTTTGGGGGTAGATTCCCGTGATTCACAGCTTACATACAGCATCCAGCCAGTGCTCATCCCAACAAGGGCCCTCTTCGATGGAAAAACCTATTTTAATGCAAGCATGATTAACTGAACTCAAACTGATCATAGCATTACTTAAGTTGGACACCTACAGTGTAAGAATTTAAACATAAATATGTTTGTCTAATGGTGACCCCTTTACTCCAGCCCTTTTATGGTCCTCAGGAAGTGGTGGTAGCTATTGGCATTTAATGGCCTTGTAAAAAATTCCTAGATACAGAAATGCTGAGGCATAGGAGCACATGTACCCCAATGTTCATAGCAGCACTCTCCACAATAGCTAAAACCTGGAAAGAGCCTAAGTGTCCATCAACAGATGAATGGATCAAGAAGATGTGGTTTATCTATACCATGGAATACTACATGGCAATGAGAAACAATGAAATTTGGCCATGTGTAGCAACATGGATGGACCTTGAGGGTGTTATGCTGAGCGAAATAAGTCAGGCAGAGAAGGACAAATATCATATGTTTGCACGTATAGGAGGATTAGGAGGAACTTGACGGAGGACCAAGGGGGAGAAGAAGGGGGGAAATGGTGGGGAAAAGGGAGAGAGGCAAACCATGAGAGACTCTTGAATGCTGAGAACAAACTGAGGACTGATGGGTGTGGGGGGGAGGGGGGATGGGCATGGAGGGGGGCACTTGTGGGGATGAGCACTGGGTGTTATATGGAAACCAACTTGACAATAAACTATTTGTAAAAAAAAAAGAAGGGGAAAAAAATTCCTAATATTGTTCTGCTATTCACTGATCCCAGGCAGTGGATTTCCATACCTCAAAAAGACACTATAGTGAGGCTGAAGGTGAGGCATGTGTAAATAATGAATGCTTTGGCGAGTGGAATCTCGGCTGCCTCACTAAACGTAACAACAGTTATAGCACATAATGCGAGAACCGAAAGTTATTTACGGGAGAGCTGCTTTTCTACCTAACCACACACAGCCTTTTATTCACATTCTATTGCTGTGCACATCTTAAGGGTGCACAGAATACAGCCAAGGATGCCAGTGACTATACCTATAGAATATAATGAGTAACTGTAACTGGGCCAAACTGAGTCTTGGCCCTTCTACACGCAGCAGCGTGACTTTCAAAGTCAAACGGAGCTTTACATTGTCACTGCGTGGCAACCATAGCAACCAATTCATTCTTTTAGACTCAACAGGGCAATGTGTCCATGGGTAAAGCAAGGAGGAGAGCTGATCCCCCAGGTGGCACTGTAATTACAGATGCACAGATGTAGAAAACACAGCGGGAGGGCTACTTAGAACATAAAAGCCCAGACTTTACTCCACCACAATATGGGGGTGGAAGGGTAGCAAGGGGGAGGACCAGACAACCCAACAAGGGGCCCTCCAAATGAAACCAGACCTTTTGCATGTGATACTGTTTAGATTATTAATAAAGTATCCTTTTTCTGCATTTCTTGTTGAAGTTTGCCTCCATTTGTGTTTCTGTGGCACCAGCACCAACTGAAAACTAGAACCTAGTCATGTGTGTTATCCTTGCTAGAATTAGGCAGAAATACATTTAGTGGTCAATTCCTTCAATGTGCATTGCACTTCCAATATGTAGTCCGGAAGGTAGCTGGTGGGAGTAGAAAGGACAAGGAACTTGGGTTCCAATCTTAGGTCTGCTGCTTATTAGATCACCGTGGCAATTTAAATATTCTGAAAGTCTGTTCTCCCATGAGTTAAATGATGAACTACTGCAGCTCATGGAGTAGTGTCAAATTAAACATTCAGACAGAGTGCCTGGCATAAATTAGGTTACCGGCAATAATTACCATTAGGATAAGGCTAGTCCATGAGCTAATTTTAAGCTCCAAAGACAAGAAAACAACCAAAAATAATCACATTATAGGTAAATGCAGATGATAAAGTAGGAAAAAGAACACAATATGAAATATGTGATTTTTAAAAATGAAATAAATGAAGTCAGACACACAGGTTTATAGGACCTGGCAATGTTCTGGCTGTTCAACTGAGTGACAGGTGCCTACATATTTAGTGATCCTTAACCTGTGCGTATATGTTCTATGGACTTCTATTGGCACAACATGTTTCACACACACAAATATATGAAGTTAAAAAAAACCCAAGGATTAAAGACATTGAGATGTCTTACTATCTTTCTGTAAGGTAAACTTCTTAACGAACTTTTATTTTATGCATTTCTGTATTTTCTAAGCTTTCTATATTAAGAAAAAGTTTGTTATGACAATGCCACACTGCCAACAAGTGCCTCCAGGTTTTGTTTTGTTTAAGTAAACTAACATTTGAGTTTTTACGGAGAGGATAATCTCTCCGTAACAATTTTGTGGCCCAGCTCTTCTTATTCCTATTTTACAGGTAACTTAGAAAGTATACACAACTTGTTCAAGACTTTAAGTTAGGTTTATAAAGCAGATTAGCTGATTTGAATACTTTAATGCTGTCGTACCTTGAAACTGCAGCCTTTCATCAAATGCTGGTGGGCACATGTGTACGTACGGTGCCATGCTTTCCGAAACCTGCACAGAGAACTTGCTGTGGGGTGCAAATTTAAAAGAGCTCAGAGGAGATCATTTTCTGCACGTCTCAGATCTCATGCAGGAAAGCAGAAGGACCTCTCTTAAAGGAGCTGTTTTATTTTTGAATGGGTAAAAGAAGATTCAGATACAGGGCAATGTTGTTTTTAATGTAGTTTAAAAAGACATCTGCTCAGAAGCCAAGGCGTATAGCTTCTCTCTGATTCAAAGACAGAGAGGCAGCACTGAGGGCCCAGATGCTGGAGTTCCAGAAGCAACCTTCCTTGGCATACACGTAGAAGACACAGACTTTATTACAGCAGGATATTTGCTGTTAGTACCTGAGATGGTAGTTTTTTTACATTTATTTTTTAAAATTAAAATCCAAGTTAGTTAACATATAGTGTAATAGTAACTTCAGGAATAGAATTTAGATAACAGCCACTGCTCATCCCAACAAGTGCCCTTCTCAATGCCCATCGCCCATTTAGCCCATCCCCCCACACAACACCCCACCCACAACCCTCAGTTTGTTCTCTATATCTAAGAGTCTCTTATGTTTTGTCACCCTCCCTGTTTTTATATTATTTTTGCTTCCCTTCCCTTATGTTTGACTGTTCTGTATTTTAAATTCTACATAGGAGTGAAATCATAGGATACTTGTCTTTCTCTGGCTGACTTTTAGTACCTGAGACGGATTTTGACAGTGGATAAGAAGAGATGGCTTCTTGTGTTAACACAGTAACAATGGTGCTATCTGTACTAGTGACAAATTAGAATTCAAATCCTGCCAGATGGTCAGAATTCAGAATTATTTGGATGCCACACTAAGTAAAACCACCATATCTTCCTATTGCTTTTTTTTTTCTTTAAACGAATTGCTAATCTATCTGAACAGCAAATTTCAGAGTTTGCCCAAAAGCCACACCTGCTAATTTTTCCACTATCCTCTGCTCATCCTCTTGCCCTTCAGATCATCTCACCCCTCATCACGGCAACTCCCCTGTAGGGGAGAATGACCCAGGACACCAGAGATCGGGCCACGTCCAGTATAACCTTCAGGAATGCACCAGCATTCTCTCTTTCACTGACTGCGGGTTATGAGCCTGAAATTTCAGATACCTGTATCCTGTGGGCTTGAAAGAGATACACCACACAGCCCAACCAATACCTAAATTGTGAGAAGAAGAGCAGAATCAGTTCTAACAATGGGTGCCATGAACTGAGTGCCCTTCACATTGAGGAACTATGCTTCAATTGTCCTTTCACCCTAACAATCCCATGAGAAGGCAGTCTCTCCACATTACACACTAGAAAACTGAGGCTTTGAAGATGAGTAACAGTCCAAGATCACAGAGCTGGGACAGAGAAGAGGTCGGATTCAAATGGACCCCCACCCTTCACCATAGTTCATTCATAAAAGGTATCTGAGGTTTGGGACAAGGTGGCCTTTGCTCTATTTCTGTGTGACATGATCCTGAAAGGCCAAATCCTTTAGGCTTAGTTTCCTCACCTATAAAATGGAGATAATGCCATCTGTCTCATGTCCAAATATGGATACATTCATTCAATCAAGATATGAAAATATTCTGAAATGGTTAGCACTATATAAACAGGCTGCATTAAGAATAATGGAAATGTGTAGATATTATCTATTTAATTATTCTGACAAACAAGTGGCCCAACAGAATAGAATGCTGAGCATCTCGCTGTTCTGAATTCTAAGATGTATGCCATGCATGATATGTCCAGCAAGGACTAATGGTCTCTTTGATATTAGAGCTGTGAGGCTTGGTGTTTCCTTACACAGGAGTTCTACACTGTAAGATGGTGCAGAACTCTTAACAGTGCCTTGCCAAGTTTGGTCAGCCAGCCATACACTTAATCTCTGACAAGTACATGTTATAAAATATTCCAGAGTCCAATCACCAAAACTCCAACCTGCAGCCACTAGAAGTACCATAATGCGGCAGGTGGTACATCTGTTCAGGGCAGGAAAAAATTCTGATATTCATCAGGGCTTCTTATCCTTTGGTTATGGGTATGGTCGGTTACCCATATTCATCTTCTGGATTACAAATGTACCTTCAAAAAACATTACATTCTCTATTTCAGTACACTCATCTCAGACAGCAATCTCATTTGGGCCTTTATGAAACCCATGCAATTCTTAGCATTATTCATCAACATTTTCCTACACAGAAGAGAGTTGACTAATCAGAACTCTGAGCCAGGGCAAGGAGGGGGAGCCCAGCAGAGAACACAAAATGCCACACTTCTCATTTGAGAATGCCAAGTTCAAAGCAAGACAAATGCCTTTTCTCAATCTAGAGAACAAATGAAGGTTTAACGCTTAACAATGAATCTGGGTGAGACAAAGCAAAGTTTATTTTCACTGTAATGAGTACTTATAAAGACTGCAGAAATAATAAAAGAAAGTCTGACATAGAAAAGAAAAATCATCTTTGAAGTTATAGTTCAATTACAATTACTTACAAAGTAACAAGTCTTGAGATACCAAAAGGCTCCCTGAGTTGGAAGATAATCAGGTTTTTCAAGGACGAGAGCTGTGTCCTCAAGCTCTAAACCACAGATGACAGCGCTACTGGCCCTTAACAGTTAATATGAAAAAAGCACAGGGTGATTAACCTTGCTCTCCAATCAATGTTATTAAAATGTAAGTCAGTATTTTCCTCAACCTAATCACTTTCTAAAATAGTGCACTCGCTTCTGTGTATGGAACACATGTGAATATCATTTGTAGCAAAGCAACCCCTTCTGTGCTCTCCCCCTTTAGGGTATTCATATTTGCATGATTATCTTCTCTTGAGTGCCAGCGGCACTTGTGATTTTCTTCTAACCAATTAGGCAAAGGTGACAGACTGGCATCCCCATAATTACACTGAGTTATGTAAGACTCTGTCTTGCTATTACAAGCATATGTGCTTCTTTTTCTCCCCACTTGTTGGCTCTTCAGAAGCAAGCTGCCATGAATCCTACATACAACTCCAGGAATCTGAGTGTTGCTAACAACCAATGAACGAGGAAGTAGATGCCTCCATGGTGGAATCCAGCCCCACTCACCACCTTTTTTTTTTTTTAAGTAGGTTTTCATGCCCAGCATAAGTCCCAACACAGGGCTTGAACTCACAACCCTGAGATCAAGATCTGAGCTGAGATCAAGAGTTGGATGCTTAACTGACTGAGTCACCTAGGTGCCCTGCCTCACTTACCATCTTGATGGCAGCCTTCAGTAGAGAATTCAGTTAAGCCATGGCCAGACTCCTGACCCACAGAAACCATTAGATGATCAATGTGTGTATTTTAAGCTGTTAAGTTTAAATAATAGAAAATTAATACACCATCACAATACTCATCCTTTGGAAAGGGAGTAATCATTTCCTAATAAATGGTTTTCAAGTCTGGATCTCTAAAAGGAAATGCTATACTCTTCCTTCGAGGCTGCTTCTCCTCCTAAGAAGAGTCACCTGTTCACTGAGTCACACTCTGTGCTAAGTGCACCCCAGAGACTACTCGAATTGCTTCCGGAGACTGTCCTAAGAAGACAGAGAAGGTAGAGGGTTAATATATCCACTTCATAAATGGGAAAATTGTAGGTCCAACACCAAAGGTCCCACAGCGACAACCAGGATCCTATACTAGGACCATCTAACTGAGAAGTCCTTGCTCCTTCTCCAATTGCACACAGCCTCTATGTGTTTCTGTTTTAGTAACCTATTTAATAGTTGTTAAATTAAACACTAAGGGCTTTTTATTAAACTAGTTTTCCTTGTTTAGCCACTGAGGAAGGACCTTCAAAGAAAAGTCATCATTAATGTATTATAGTGATGGGTAATCTATTAAGTACCTAAGATTGCTCTCACTTCCATAGACTTTGCTTTGTATTATTAAATAACTTTCCTGATGATGGAAGTGATACTGCCATACTATAAAAACAAGAAATTTTGAAAAGTATCAAGAAAAACTATAATTTTTGATCCAGTAATACATAAAATTAACATTAATAAAATATATACATTTTTCTGAATACGGAATACGGTAGATAATCTACATAAAACCATAGATATGGTTTTCAATGATTCTAGTTCAGTTACACAATATTAGACCTCACAAACTTGATTTTTAGTGACAAATATCCATCATTTGTGTTTATCTCATTTAATTAAATAGTCACTTATTCCTCATCATGCAGGCTGCTTATAATTCCTCTCTTTTGTAAATGTGGCAATAAACATTCTTATGAAAGAATATGCTGAGTCACAAAAATATTTGTTGCCAAATCATCCTCCCAGAAGATTATATATTACTTTTTAAATGCTTTAATGTTTGTTTATTTTTGAGAGAGAGAAGAATGCAAGTCCAGGAGGGGCAGAGAGAGAGGGAGACACACAATCTGAAGCAGGCTCCAGGCTCTGAGCTGTCAACACAGAGCCCAACACAGGGCTCAAACTCATGAACCATGAGGTCATGACCTGAGTTGAAGTCGGACTCAACTGACTGAGCCACCCAGGTACCCTAAGATGATATATTATTTATAGTCCCATGTAAGAGGTATGAACACCTGTTTCCCTTAATCCTAACAGTGGCAATGAAGTTTTAATCCTTGTCAATTTGATAGGCATGATGGGATGCTTTCATAATCTGCTCTTCTTTAATGAGTTTGAATATGTTTAATCAGATTTTTTCAAAACGTTAATTATGAATTAAGGTAGGCAAAAAAAAAAAGCTCTAACTGACTGTTCTTTTCTTTTTTACTTATTTGAAAGGAACTCTTTATATATTTAGGCAATTGATCTTCGCCTTACATGTTGCAATTTTCCCTCTAGTCTTTTTTTTCCTCATTGACACTCAGAATTTTTTAATGAAAATATTCTTTAAAAGTAACCTACTAAATGTTAAGGTATACAACTAAACTCTAAGATAAGGACCGTTTGGAGTCTGACTTGAGAGAAAAGAGATTACAGCATTTGTCCTTTGGTGATGTTCAAATTTTCAGAGTTACCAATCACCTCGCCCATGTGCAAGGCCACTGTCTAATCACAAAATTTGGTGGAAAATTCCCATATGTCATATACCGTACTAAGTGCTAAAGAAACAGATGAAGGTAAGAGGCTCAACCCTCAAGCTCCTCACAATCAACCTCAAAAGAGAAACCATATGAGCTGTAATTGCCATGTCTGACATATTTGCAAGTCTGGGCAAACTTTTCCTCTCATGAAGTTAAGAAACTAGATAAGCTTTAAGAAGCTTAAAGGGGCGCCTGGGTGGCTCAGTAGGTTAAACATCTGACTCTTGAAATTTTGGCTCAAGTCATGATCTCATGGTCATGATGAGATTGAGCCCCATGTTGGGATCTGTGTTGACAGTAAAAAGCCTGCTTGAGATTCTCTCTCTCCTTCTCTCCCTGCCCCTCTTCCAATTTTTCTCTCTCTCAAAAATCAATAAATAAACTTAAAAAACAAAAGAAGATTGAACAACACTTTAAAATTCAGTCTTTAAGTAGATGCTAAAGGAAAACCAGTTCACCCTCAGAAAGCTACATTCACTAGGGATCATGACCACAATCCTCAAAGGAGTGGCCTCCAGAAATGCCGCAGGCACAGGTGGCTATGTCCAAGCCACGGGTGGCACCCCGATTCCTAACAAGGAATGACCTAGTGCTGCTGATCTTCGCTAGCCACAGGCTGGTCCCGCCAGCTGCTGCGCGCAGCTCTGTTTATATGACCATGGCATCTAGACATCCTCTTTGGAGAAGTGTCTGTTCATGTCTTCTGCCCATTTCTTCACTGGATTATTTGTTTTTCGGGTGTGGACTTTGATGAGTTCCTTACTGATTTTGGATACATGAAATGATGCTCAGCATCCCTCATCATCAGGGAAATACAAACCAAAGTCACACTGTGATACCACCTCACACCAGTCAGAGTGGCTAAAATAAACAAATCAGGAGACTCTAGATGCTGTTGAGGATGGGAGAAATGGGCACCCTCTTACACGTTGGTGGGAATGTAAGCTGGTGCAACCCCTCTGGAAAGCAGTATGGAGGTTCTTCAAAAAATGAGCAATAGAACTCCCCTATGATCCAGCAATAGCACTGCTAGGAAGTTACCCAAGGGATACAGGAGTCCTAATGCATAGGGGCACATGGACCCCAATGTTCATAGCAGCACTCTCCCACAATAGCCAAAACATGGAAAGAGCCTAAGTGTACATCAACAGATGAATGGATCAAGAAGATGTGATTTATCTAAACAATGGAATACTACATGGCAATGAGAAAGAATGAAATCTGGCCATGTGTAGCAACATGGATGGAACCAGAGGGTGTTATGCTGAGCAAAATAAGTCAGGCAGAGAAGGATAGATACCATATGTTTGCATGTATAGGAGGATTAGGAGGAACTTAATGGAGGACCGTGGGGGAGAAGAAGGGGGAAAATAGTGGGGGAGAGGGAGGGAGGCAAACCATGAGAGACTCTTGAATGCTGAGAACAAACTGAGGGCTGAAGGGGGTGGAGGTAAGGGGAAGGGGGTGATGGGCATGGAAGAGGGCACTTGTGGGGATGAGCACTGGGTGTTATATGGAAACCAATTTGACAATAAACTATTTAAGAAAAAAAATAATAAATGACCATGGCAAAGGGAGCTATGATAACGGCATAAGCAAAAAAAAAGGGATGGGGGTGCATGCTGCTTCTTGGGGAGGTGGCTTATGTGGGACATTCCAAATGTCCTTCACATTCCCCAGTGCTGTTCCTGCCCGCCAGTCTCTGGGAGCCCAGTAAATCCTCTGCTCAGCCCTGGAGGACTCCAGGTAACTTGAGGAATTCTGTCAGTTCACACATAGTGGGTCATCTCTAATGGATCCACCTGTTCTCTTTACAGACTTAGGCCCCTGGACACAGCTCACTATGAAACTATCCAAACAACTCCCTCCAGACCCCATACAAAACCATGCATGCCCAGAACAAGGCATTCGTGCCCTAGGCTGGTGCCTAGGAGTCTAGGTCAGAGTGGTCTTACGTAACTATTGTTTTCATTATTGCTTCCACTCCTAGGAGTTTTTAAAAAGATATTTCCTAATTGCCCTCCCATGAAGCTATAATACCAAAGCTATACTATATATTTGTTTATGTACTGTGCATACATCTGACCTCTATACATAAATTGGGGTGTTTTTTTTTTACGTTCCCAGAACCAATGTTTGCCCATCTAGCAAATAATAACCCCATTGAGAAATAAGTAATGCAATAAAAAGGTATAGCAACAGCTCTTCAGAAAAAGGAACTTGTTCATTTGGAGGGGGAAAAACATTCACATAGTATTCCTGGAATTTTTCCATCTGAGACTCTCAAGAGCCCCAACTCACCTTTGCAAGTTACTTGTAAGATGGCATCCTGTATAATTAAAACTTATCCTAAGGTCTACACATCTCCACAATCTCTACTATGATTTCCTGCAACAACATTTTTTGGTAGAAGAGTGGGGAGAAGTGAGAGCATAGGAGTGTTCCAAAGTGTGTGTGCACAGAAGAAAATCAGGTGAGGTGACAAAAAGCAATACAAAAATACCCCCTCCTCCTAAACTGTGGTACTTTTATGCAATTATTCTGTCTCTACCTTGTATTTTCTCTCATTTCTTTCATTTTTTCCCCACTGTGTATGTGTGTGTGTGTTTAGTGCCAGAATTAAGAATAACAGAATGGTAAAGGTCATACCCAATTTGGGGTTAACAGATATTCCCCCAGACAGTTATGATGGAGAACTCATTGTTAAGCATTACTGAAATGTATCCAGGAAATATGTGCTCGAGAAGTAGAGGACCTTATCTTCTAGCACTGCCAGATTTTAAAAAATTTTTAATGTTTGTTTATTTTTGAGACAGAGACAGAGAGCATGTATGCATGAGTGAGAGGGGGAGGACCAGAGAAAGCAGGAGACAGAGAATTCGAAGCAGGCTCCAGGCTCTGAGCTGTCAGCACAGAGCCCAATGCGGGACTTGAACTCATGAACCATGAGATAGATCACAATCTGAGCTGAAATTGGACGCTCAACTGACTGAGCCACCCATGCACCCCTAGCGTTGCCAGATTTTTATGGTAAAGTCCATTTCAGCCTTGTAGAGCACAAATCCTCTATGATATAATATGATTGGACCCTTCTGCCAAATAACTGTCTTTTTATGTGAAAAGTTGATTTCAACTTTTCACTTTTGTTCTCTAATTAAGTGTACACATTTCATAAAACTTTGCTCTAAAAATCCCAGAGGAAATGGATCATTTGAAGAAAACAAAAATTGGGTAATATATATAGAGAATTTAGATCATGGCAACATCAACTATTCTTTCCCATGACTAAAACCCATTTAATATGGGGTGGGGAAGGGTAGTTAACTAGGCCTTATGAGTAAGAGCAGAAAAATTATTAAGCATTCAAACACTCATTAACTTCTACTTTGTACCAGGCACTGTTGTAAGCATTTGTGATACACCAGTTAATAAAACAGGTGAAGATTCCTACCTTTAAACAGCCTCCAAATGGGTGAGGCAACTTGGAGGGGTCCGAAGAGGAACAACAATCCTAGCAAGAGTAGTGGTAGTAATAAAACATGTATTGTGTTTGAAAGCAATTAAAGTCACAAACATTAAGAGGCAGAGTAGGGTCAGAGGGCTGGGGACGGCCACGATAGGCGTTTGAGGACACGTCACAGTTTTAAATAGGATGGTTGGGAGGTATCTGAGCAGACTTCAAGGAGATGAAATCTGACATGGAGACATGCAGGGGTGAAGCCTCCAGGGAGAGCATCCTAGACAGATCTGAGGAACTCCAAGTAGGCAAGGGTGGCCCGCGTGGCCTGGACAGCGCAGGAGGAGTTGAGGCCAGAGCGGTAATGGGTAGGGTGCCTTTGGACCACCGCGGGGACCCTGGCTCATGCCATGAGATGGGAGTCACTGTGGAGTTTGGGGAAGAGAACATGATGGGACTTGTGAGTGAAAAGGCTGGCCCTGGCTGTGTGCTGGGAACACAGCGTGGTAGGTGGGGGGACAAGCAAAGGACCAAGGCAACCAGTTAAAGGGACCAAACTCCTGGTGGAAACTACTAGCGAACACAGGGTATTATTCTTTTCAGTGTGAACAAAGGCCAAATCTACCATTTGTGATCTTAGCATCCTGCAACCTTGCTGCAACACCTGTCAGTCAAATACCACCCTGTAACCACCCATGCATTTTCCTGTAGGTGGCAATTTTCTATGAGCACGACAACTGAGGTGATTGTGCTTTCACAACCTTCCTTGTGAAGGGACTCCCCATTACTTACCTTTAAATCCGGAGTGCGTGACACACAGGACTCAGCTTTGCTGAGTCACGGGGGGCTCATATGTTTTTGTGCCTGCCTGGATTATTTTAAGAGCCTCCTTCCCTGTCCACAGTCGTCCTCCCCTCTCATCACGAAAGCTAGTTGCTTCCTGCACTTTGCGACCCTAAATCCTTCAAACATACCTGTGCACGCCAAGGTAACACCCAAACATCTTAGCCTCGCAGTCAAGGTTCTCGAGAACTGGCTTCTTGCGTACCTTGTCATCTTCCCTCCCGCTACTGATTCTGGAACAGGAAATCCGGGCGCCAACCTTTTGCCCAAATACCTTGTCCCTTCATAGAGCTAATCTTTTCCTTGTGCTCCTCCCACCCTGCCCCACAGTTTAAAGAAATCCCATTCATCCCAAGGCAGTATCCCAGTGCTACCCTTTCACTCAGTTTGTGACCTCTGCCACCAGTGTGATTGCTCCCCACCCTCTGGGGACAGGAGGCACGAGCCACTCCCAGCCTCACACTCAGGTGACAGCAAGCGTGAACACACGGCACAGGTTCACGGTGCCCCAGCCCACTTTACAGCCCGCCGACTTACAAACTCAGCAACTTTCCCCCAGTACATGCCTTATTTCCCAAGCTCGAGAAAGAACTATTGGGGCTAAGAGCATCTCAGGCTTCTCTGAATCCCTTTTCACAGTCTCAACAGATTCACACAGTTGGTCAGTGTTCACTGGCAACCAGCTCTTGTGACGTTGTTACAAGGTAATGAACAGGGGCTGTGTCTTAACTGCAGATGCAGTGGTGGCCACAGGAGTGGGGCAGGACAGCAGGTGAATAAGCCAACAATGACTGCCCAGCCCAGGCAGGTAAGAAAGGTGTATCGGGGGTTGCAGGAGTCTAAGAAGAGGCAAGGAAGAATCATTATGTGTGCAGAGCTGTGGGAGGCAAGAAGCGAAAACCAGGGTGAACTTCCGGAGGCTAAGGCCCAACTCAAATGTCCCCAGGGACATGTCAGACCTACTGATGCCAGAAGGAAAGGGACGGATATTCAAAGCCAAGGGGACAGTGTGTTCAAAAGCATACACATTTGGCAGAGAACCACAGGAGCTCCCTTTGAAGGAAGGAGGCAGTGGGAAAGGAGGAAAAGGACGGAACAATCACCGGGAAGCGTATTTAGTGATGACAGAGGCTCAAGTCCATGTCAGGACCCAGGGAGCAAGACCCCTTGTGAGACAGCATGTGCTTATCTGCCCAAACACACGAAAGGCAGGCTACCAGCCTGTAACACTGTTACCACCTCTGTTTCCACACAACTCATAGAAACATGGATTAAATTTTCAATTTTTTTCACAAAGGAAGTGTGAGTTAAAAAAAAAAACCATCTTCCAGGCCTCTCCCATTATATCCTATCTAACTAGATTTATCAAGATTTGGCAAAATAGTAAAACACATACGCACATCCATTGCTGGCCATTCGGAAAAGCAGCAGCAACAACATGGTGTCCTCATGTCTATACAAATATGACATAAAACTCACCAAGGACAACATATGAGAGAAAGCACACTGTGGAAAGGAAGTGAGGCCATTTTAAAAGCACATACTACTCACGTCATACTCACTGCTACTAGACAGACGGCTGTTAATGTCATTAAAAGTTTCCAAGTAATAAATACAAGGGTCTTAAAAAAATACAAGATAAAAATCTCAAATGCTACAGTCCTTTCACTGAACTTTCCTTTCAGAGCTGCTAAGGAACATACTTTTAAACTCACATATTTAAAGAAAACTGCTCAAGGCTGTTCAGCCCCCGGGTCCTGAAGCACTTCTGAATATAATTTGTGCATCTTAAATATATTCTGCCATGCAGATTCAATAGTATTTTAAAAATGAAATGGCCATGTCTGAAAGTCAGAAGAGGAATAAAGTGATATTCAAAAGGAAGGTTTTGAAAGGACCTAAAATATACAGAACGCCTATTGGCTATCATAACAATAACAACAAAATTGCTTTCTTCTAATAGGCTCTATTATGCTTTAGGCTATAGTTTTGTATGTGAGTGGTACTTTGAGGTCTTATTCAGTTATAACTGAATCTTTCATTCTCTCCATGTATACCTCACCCCTTACAAATCTCAATGCTCTCTAAAAGCACTCCAAACAGGACATCCAACCCTACAGCATTTCATTTTTAGATTTAAATCACTATTTGATTAATGCTTTACCATAGTTCACAGGTGACGAAAGGAACAGTTGAAAAGAAAATTGGCCTTCAAGGTGATGGCAGCTTCTTAATTCAGGACTTAAGCCCAAAGTTATCTCTCCTCCCCCAAATTGCTAACAATCCCATAATGGTCAAATTCCTGAGAATATTTTTTTTTATTGCTGCTAGATATAAAAACCTCTATAGTGGACCAGAGTTGTCCAAATCAGTCACCTACAATCTTGTTAAGTGTTTACAAAAGAGATATAAGGGGTGCATAGGTGGCTCAGTTGGTTAAGTGTCAGACTCTTGATTTTAGCTCAGGTCATGATCTCACGGTTCCTGAGTTCACGCCCCACATTGGGCTCTGTGATGGCAGTGAGAAGCCTGCTTAGGATTTTCTATCTCCCTTTAGCTCTCTGTCCCTCCCCAGCTCTCTCTTTAAATAAATAAATAAACTTAAAAAAAAAAAAGAGACAGAGATGCAGAGAAAGATTTTTTCTTTAACCCTTGCAACGTAAAATATATTTCTTCCCGGGAATTCTGCAAGCAGGAGAATGGATACAAGGTAATTTACATTTCAATGAATAATACTGCAGGGCGCCTGGGCGGCTCAGTCAGTTAAGTGCCCGACTTTGGCTCAGGTCATGATCTCCTGGTTCGGTTTGTGGGTTCGAGCCCCACATCGGGCTCTGTGCTGACAGCTAGCTCAGATCCTGGAGCCTGCTTCTGATTCTGTGTTTCCCTTTCTCTGACCTTCCCCTGCTCATGCTGTCTCTCTCTCTCTCAGAAATAAAGAAAACATTAAAAAATTAAAAAAAATAATACTGCTTAAAGTGAAGTGTTATTTCCAACTAGTACACTCAAGTTTGAGGCATATATTTGAGCAAGGATGGTAGACTGCCAACAGAGCTCTCTCCACACATATGGAAAGAGCTAAGAAATTTCCTTGCATCCAGGTTAACGAAGTCTCGTTTTGAAGTGACTCATCTTGAAGGTGGGTGGTGACGTATGGTGTGTGTGGATGCGAGGAGTGTATGTGGATTGTGTGTGTGAATGGGAGTGGGGGTGATAAGGAAAGTAAGAAAGAGGAATCAGAAATATGCCTCATGAAAATAATAGTTGAATTCTACCTCTAATGGGCTCAACCCATTCTTCTCAGAATACTCAACTGGCAAAGATGTCTCCCTACAAAAAGTTAATTCGTGACTTCACTAGCAGCAGAATACTGAGGAGCGGTGTCTAGAAGACAAAACACATGTGGTTGAATCCAAGGAACACAGAAATAGGAGCTACTTCCTGCAAGGATTGCGTGTTCTGTTTGGAATGAGGATGACTTCCTGCTCCCATCAGGTGTACCCTCTCCAGAAGATCCTATCCACGGGTCCAATTGGTAAAATGTGGGCTTTTTTTTTTTTTTTTCCAAATTGGCCACTACAGGGGGTAGGGGGGAATGAAGTTCTATCAGGCCCAAGCTGAAGAAGTATTCAGGACACAGTTGAAGAATTAGGATGGGATACTCACCTCACACCTGGAGGTCTTTTCCAGTCTTTTGTCCCTTCTTTTCCAGTCATGTGACCTTAAAAGATAGCACTGGTTTCCTAACTGAAGCAGGGGAGTAATGTCTACATCACAGGACTGCTATCCAACTCACTGTAACAATGGACATAAAAACCTAGCTCGTGGCTGGCCTTTCAAGGTATGTGGCATTTATTAGCTTTATCTGTCTGTTCCTAAATCCACACACCAAGAGAAGGTGTAAGCAAAGACTTTGCCTCTGATTCTGAAGCTAACAGATGGATAATCTTCCTCATAGAGGCTGCAGATTAGTCTGGCATTAGAGGGAAAGGGCAAACCCACCACCTCTCTCTTGAGGCCACATGTACCTTATACCTTTATGCTTCCCTTACTGAAACAGAGCCTCACCACACTGTTCCCAAAAATGACTTCTACAAACAGGATGATTCCAGAAAGATGAACTATTGAATCTCAGTTTCTCTACCCCTTCCCTATACTGGGATATTTTCAGACCCAGAAGAATTGTACTCCAGAAAGCTGACCTTTAGTTATTCGGAACCAAAGAATACTTTGTAGGGCAATTATTAAATTAAATTCTACCTTACAGCTTTAGACCAAAGTTAAAAGATAGGTGTTTATTATAGATCACTTTGTTCCCTGGGCTTATTAAGTGGTAATTCTTAAAAAGCATAGTCTATGGAAGAATAAGGGTTTGACCTTAACTCTGATTAATAGACACAAGAAGCAAGTGTCATGAATAATTTGATACTGAAGACTATACTAGAATTAGTGTACTAACTCGCTAACAAGAATCTCTCCTTCCTCTCCACTCACATTTATAATAATTTAAGTGGGGACTAGGAAGTAATAAGCATTGGACACCCAGTCCCCAAGGAAACTGTGCAAACTGCTAAAACAGCTTCTATATCAACTATTACTTCTAGTCCCCAAACCATCCCATGATGTGGGCATTATTTTCCTGCACTAAGAAAACACTGATAAAAGGTTCATAATCATTCAACATCACGTGGCTAGAGAAGGGTAACCCACAGATGTGAGGCCAGGCTCCTGCCTTCTTGCAACTCCACAAAGCCTGGAACTCCTTTCCATCTCAAGCCCAATAATAGCTTCTCCCCCATCTCACTCAGGACTTCCTAGGAAGGGCCCACCATTTTGAATTTTGAAAGCACTGGACACCCGTGTTTCCTAAATCACTGTTTCAGTTCAGCTTTGGGCTTTCTGTTCTTGAGAGGAGGTTCACCTCCCCTCACCAGGACAGAGGTGGGGAACACAGCATCTGGCAAATGTGCTCTGCCCTGTGACTTCATTCCACACGCGTCCCATTC